>OX344845.2:24360625-25025000 GCA_947037095.2 Nycteola revayana | reverse complement strand
GTCTCACCGTCGTCGAACATGTCTAGTCCGGTGAGCGCGTCCCCCCGGTCGCACAACACGCGCGCGTCTCGCCGCAGCTCCAGCGCTGAGCCACACGCGCCCAGCGCCTCCGTGTACTGCTCGTCCTGATACACAACAACTCACATTCATTTATTTATTCTTACTGTAACTCACACCTAATGCGATAGTTTAATGTACAATGTAAACCAAAACAAAACCTAATGACTACCACCAACTATTACATTCGTACAAGTAAGTTACGTAACAAGGCTCATTTAGTAACTGTTCAATGTCCAACACGAGACATATGTGTCCCGCGCGGAGCCCCGAGCAGCTAGGGACTGCGAGTAACCGGGGAGGATGATCCTAACATTGCACTTCCAATAGACTTATTGACCCAAATCAAATAAAATAATGAATTTATTCAGCACTTAGGTATTTACATACACTTGTACTTGTCAGAAACACAATGTTACACAATTATTCTTATTCTATGAATTAAACTAGATACTTAATTAACCGGTAGCAAATTGTAGGATATTACAGACAAAGTAGTCCGTCCGTCAGCTGGTCATTAATTTCTCTACTCATAATAAGTTTAAGTTCATATTAATTATTTAGACTTTAATGGATCAATATAGAAAAATTTGGAAAAAAAAAAACATACAATTAAGTGGCACACACCTGGGGGCACCCTTAAGGGGTGGATAAAACAATCATGTTTATTTCTGAAAGTATTTGTGTTAAACGATACCAAATATAATAATAAGATAAATATAAATATTTAGTTATTTAAGATGTATTAAATCGGCGAAACACTATCTGAATTTTATGACGTCTAATTCTAATTTGATAAAAAAAGTAATGTATGTTCATATGCTGCGAAGCAATATTGCTTGCGTTCAAAGCTTTGTCTGATCACGCCGTAGACCCTATATACTTGCTATACGGTTGAGTGATATTTCCAAAATCCAAACTGAAGTCGACTAAAGACGTGGATAAATATATTTCAACGATATTTTCTAATAATTCTTTATTTGTATTCGGTGGGCGCCATTTCCACGTGTCTAACTACAGATTAAAATGAGTATTAAAAATAACATTGTCAAACAAAAAGTTTATTATAATATAATGTCAGTGTATTACCTTAGTGAGACAGCTACATAGCCACTTCCTGGCTTCGAACACGACGAGCGTGACCTCCTCCTCCATCTTGAGCACCTTGTTGGCTGACGTGACGCAGCTCGCGAAGTCCCGACTGTCGCTGTACTGCTCACAATCCAGTAGCAGTTTATCTACCTTCTTTATCTTCTTGTAGAACGGGAAGCACTTCTTGTGTTCAGGGTCTAGCTTAAGACATTCTCGGATTTCCTAGAATAAATAAATTAATTCTTATGAAACTACTTCCATTTACTAGCTAACATCTTGATCTACCACTTTCTCGGCTTAATCATTAATTTCCTCATGCATGTCCTTCGGTTTAGGGTTACTTTTAACCTGATCTCCTCCTCGAACTGGCAGTGGCAAGAAACTCAGATGAAACCTTTTATATAAACCAGTATAAATATTTACCAGTTTTTCATAAAAGCAAGTCACTACTAAGCCGTTTTGTCGTTAACATAATTAGCGATTTTATAATCAGGTTTTTTACGCAGTTTGATTTTGACATAGATTTTAGCCCCTTCCGTTCACATTCGTTCGCTCTATAAATTCTACTCTAATGAGTTTAATAACATAAACAAAGTGTGCGTGTGCGTGTGTGTGTGTGTGTGTGTATGTACCTTGAGCGCGTCGCTGACGTGTCCGAGGCGGTAGAGCAGCGTGGCGAGGCGGTAGTACCCGTCCGTGGAGTGTGTGTGTGTGTGTGTGTGTGTGTGTGTATGTACCTTGAGCGCGTCGCTGACGTGTCCGAGGCGGTAGAGCAGCGTGGCGAGGCGGTAGTACCCGTCCGTGGAGTGTGTGTGTGTGTGTGTGTGTGTGTGTACCTTGAGCGCGTCGCTGACGTGTCCGAGGCGGTAGAGCAGCGTGGCGAGGCGGTAGTACCCGTCCGTGGAGTGTGTGTGTGTGTGTGTGTGTGTGTGTGTGTGTGTGTGTGTACCTTGAGCGCGTCGCTGACGTGTCCGAGGCGGTAGAGCAGCGTGGCGAGGCGGTAGTACCCGTCCGTGGAGTGTGTGTGTGTGTGTGTGTGTGTGTGTACCTTGAGCGCGTCGCTGACGTGTCCGAGGCGGTAGAGCAGCGTGGCGAGGCGGTAGTACCCGTCCGTGGAGTGTGTGTGTGTGTGTGTGTGTGTACCTTGAGCGCGTCGCTGACGTGTCCGAGGCGGTAGAGCAGCGTGGCGAGGCGGTAGTACCCGTCCGTGGAGTGTGTGTGTGTGTGTGTGTGTGTGTGTATGTACCTTGAGCGCGTCGCTGACGTGTCCGAGGCGGTAGAGCAGCGTGGCGAGGCGGTAGTACCCGTCCGTGGAGTGTGTGTGTGTGTGTGTGTGTGTGTGTACCTTGAGCGCGTCGCTGACGTGTCCGAGGCGGTAGAGCAGCGTGGCGAGGCGGTAGTACCCGTCCGTGGAGTGTGTGTGTGTGTGTGTGTGTGTGTGTGTGTGTGTGTGTGTGTACCTTGAGCGCGTCGCTGACGTGTCCGAGGCGGTAGAGCAGCGTGGCGAGGCGGTAGTACCCGTCCGTGGAGTGTGTGTGTGTGTGTGTACCTTGAGCGCGTCGCTGACGTGTCCGAGGCGGTAGAGCAGCGTGGCGAGGCGGTAGTACCCGTCCGTGGAGTGTGTGTGTGTGTGTGTGTGTACCTTGAGCGCGTCGCTGACGTGTCCGAGGCGGTAGAGCAGCGTGGCGAGGCGGTAGTACCCGTCCGTGGAGTGTGTGTGTGTGTGTGTGTGTGTGTATGTATGTACCTTGAGCGCGTCGCTGACGTGTCCGAGGCGGTAGAGCAGCGTGGCGAGGCGGTAGTACCCGTCCGTGGAGTGTGTGTGTGTGTGTGTGTGTGTGTGTGTGTACCTTGAGCGCGTCGCTGACGTGTCCGAGGCGGTAGAGCAGCGTGGCGAGGCGGTAGTACCCGTCCGTGGAGTGTGTGTGTGTGTGTGTGTGTACCTTGAGCGCGTCGCTGACGTGTCCGAGGCGGTAGAGCAGCGTGGCGAGGCGGTAGTACCCGTCCGTGGAGTGTGTGTGTGTGTGTGTGTGTGTGTGTGTACCTTGAGCGCGTCGCTGACGTGTCCGAGGCGGTAGAGCAGCGTGGCGAGGCGGTAGTACCCGTCCGTGGAGTGTGTGTGTGTGTGTGTGTGTGTGTGTGTACCTTGAGCGCGTCGCTGACGTGTCCGAGGCGGTAGAGCAGCGTGGCGAGGCGGTAGTACCCGTCCGTGGAGTGTGTGTGTGTGTGTGTGTGTACCTTGAGCGCGTCGCTGACGTGTCCGAGGCGGTAGAGCAGCGTGGCGAGGCGGTAGTACCCGTCCGTGGAGTGTGTGTGTGTGTGTGTGTGTGTGTGTATGTATGTACCTTGAGCGCGTCGCTGACGTGTCCGAGGCGGTAGAGCAGCGTGGCGAGGCGGTAGTACCCGTCCGTGGAGTGTGTGTGTGTGTGTGTGTGTGTGTGTGTGTACCTTGAGCGCGTCGCTGACGTGTCCGAGGCGGTAGAGCAGCGTGGCGAGGCGGTAGTACCCGTCCGTGGAGTGTGTGTGTGTGTGTGTGTGTGTGTGTGTACCTTGAGCGCGTCGCTGACGTGTCCGAGGCGGTAGAGCAGCGTGGCGAGGCGGTAGTACCCGTCCGTGGAGTCCTGCTGCAGTCGGTTGACGGAGCGGATGTCCGACACCGCGCTGAACAAGTCGTCGAGCGCGATGTAGCACTCGGCGCGCAGCTGTCGCAACTGCGCGGACCACGGCGACACGTCCAGCAGGCGCGTGGCGAGCTCGGCCGCGGCGCGGTGGTCGCCGCCGCGGTAGTACGCCTCCACCAGGCGCAGGTCGTCCGCGTACTGCGCGATGGCGTGGTACTGGTGGATGGCCTCCTCGTTGTACGGCTCCGCCATCGTCTGCAGACCACACGATACGAAACTATGAGTCATGGAGCTGATATATATTAAGCCTCCTCGTTTTGAAGGCGACCTGCGGATCGGCCGGTCTCTCTGACCAGACGAGATCGAATAAGAAGCCTACGCGATTTATCGATGTCGAATATAAACAGCTGGCTACGTACTGAACTGCTACTATAGCATAAGCATTATCGATGCCGACGTACCCTGAAAGAGACGCAACCGAATAGTCTAGGGATTCGAGGCTATATATAAGCTGTAGATTGGTATTGGTCGACTGGGAATAGTAAAATTTTCAGAAAGTTAAAAATACTCAACTTACTACAAAATATCGTAATTTTTTTCTGTATATAGCGGCTTTTACCGTAATTTACGCTTTTAATATTAAATCAAAAGTTAAACCGAATTCTGTAATGTTATCGCAATACTTAATTGATTTACTAGACAAACATATAATTTTTAAAGGTATGATCAAAAAGTATACCTTGCGTAACATAATCATTAAACATCATAAGTTACCTACAGTGTTAAATGCATATACTATTGTATAGATAATAACTCACAATAGGATCATTTCAACTTGATTAGATAAGATAAACTTAATTTATATGATAATGTGTTAAATAGACACTTATGTATGTAGACAGTAATTATTTTTTAATCAATTTCTAATAATAATACAACAATCGGAATCATAATAAAACCCTGAGCACCTATACAAATCGAATGAGGAAGAGTCCGTCATCATCATCATACTACTTACAACATCATTGATGTAAAAGAATAATTTTATTTGAATATACGTACCTTAGATCTATATTTTAATCTGCACTGAGGAACTAAATATTATATTTTGTAAATGCATGATGAACATGACATGGAATGTCTGGCATTGACAATACTATAATAATGATTTATGATAAACTAATTTGACAAACTATTGGTGGCAAATCTAATATATTTTTTACTTTACTATTTTCATATAAAAGTCAAAAAGTTTCAGGCAGATAGGATTATCCAGCATTGAAAAGCCTGTTTAGTGGTACCAAATAGTGAAATTGACAATCAAACATTATCTAATCATAATAATTTAGTTAAATAATAAATGTATGCTGGTCATTGCTGGTAGTAAATTATAGTATATATATACATGTTTGCTTTGTGTGTGTTTGTTAACCACAGCTGGCACTGACTTCAAAAATAAAAACAGTAAATGAATATTTTATTATCTTTCGTTTGTTTATTCATTTATCATGAAATTAAGGTTCTAAATGCATGGCAGTACCATATTACAATACCAACTAAAAAGCAACTATCATTTAATTCTGCTCAAGGTCGAAAGTGCAACCATGGCCCTGATATAATAATATGTACCTACACATATGTTTAGGTTGCAACATAATAATGTTAAGTAATAACTTAACGTCATATGTTGCAGTACGTGTCCCAATCAACAGTGATAAGCTATGAAGTAATCAGAAATTATTCATTTGTTGCATTTATGCTAACTGTAATATGAGAAAATGTTTAAATTGAACAACTGTAATTCCTGCAATCTTCATAATAAATATGAAAGATGCAAAGTATAAATAGGAAAGTATTGTATAGTGACAAAAATGGTAGGAAAAATATGTATATTCAAATTTTATACAGTAGCTACAAAAAATTGTAATTTTAAATGCCAATTCATAAGCGATAATCTGACCTTTGGCTCTATAGATAAGATAGAAGTTAGAGTGAACTCACAACTTGTAGGTAATCCTCTTTGGCCTCAGTGTACTGTGCCAGCTTGAGGTAAACATTGGCACGGTGCAGCCGCGCTGCTGTGAAGTCAGACTTTATCTCCAATACCTGAAGCAAACAATTTGATAATATAGTATGCATTATGTGATGTTTAACACACAATACACATATATCACTGCACACATGGACAGATTATAAATCAACAAAGATCAAATAGTGTATACATTGTTTTCAGCTGCTTAGTTAATACTTTTGTTAGATTCAGTCTTTCACATTGTGATTCTGACAAGTACAAATTTCATAATTTCAATAAATGATGTTATGATTAATATGTCCTCGAATATATTTGTGTTTTTGTTTAGGATTATAAGTAGTTCAGAATTTAATACAAAATTAAGAAAATAGTAGAAGTACTTGGTTTAAACCCTTCCACATTAACTATTTTTAGCCCCTCACGCAATAACACCCCTCATGTTATTAGTTTGACCGTGTGTCTGTGTGTCTGTCTGTGGCAACGCTCTTAAGCTCATGGACCAATTTTGATGCAGTTTTTGTTTGAATATCAAAAAATTCAAAGTATAACAATAAATTCTTCTAAGAGTATACATAAAGCTAAAGATGTTATCACTGTGTTATTGTAAGTGCACCCTGCAGTGTGCCACCATAGATTTTTTAACTGAAAAGAATATTTATATTTATTTTATTTATATTCCATAATTTGGTACAGTATAATTTATTACGAAATATAAAATATTGTCAATCAAAATAAAATTTTAATATTCTGTTCATGCTTGGTGGTCATACTCTGTGAGATGCACTCTATAGCTTGCTATACTAATATTATTAAGAGGAAAATTTTGTATTTTTGTATGTTTTTTTCTTGTACGGATTATGATCATTCTATCATCGTTAAGAGTGCTACATTATCCCTGAGTAACATAATCTATATTTTTACTAGAAATGGGCACCTGTGAGAAACCGAAATGGGCCGCTAGTATACTATAAGAAAGATTTTCCCACTCCCTATTAAATGTTTATTAGGGATTTATGTTCAACTCTAGTTTTTAAATTACTTTATTTAAAATTCCATCCAAACATCCAAGGTAAATTTTACTAAGCAAATGCACCACAAATTTACATGTATCTTGAAATAAATTATGATACACTAATTTAACAAAATAACAGTCTTACTTTAGAAAAATCTTGTAGAGCAAACTTGGCTTTGCCAAGTGCATAGTAGACAGTGCCACGCTTGAAATATGTGAGGTAGTTGTGTGGGTCACCCTCTGTGGACAAACAGAATACATTGAGATAAGATCAATCATCAACATCATCATCTATGATAAAGCAAACTGAAATAAACTATGATATAAATGAAGAGCACCAACCCTCCTGCCAAGTGTGGTGACTATGGCAAATACCCTCCCTCGGGAGGAGGCCAAGTTCAGCAGTGGACATTATATGGGCTAATGATGATGATGATGATATTAATGTGCTGACTTTTTGAAAATATCTTACCATTAATAACAGATATTTAGGGAGCTGCCTATGCTATATCCTGGCTTTGGAGATGCATGTTCAACCACATACTATGACTATCTCAACTATGGTCATCTAATCTGCTTTATAACTTTAATGTAAGGCATTCGAAAAATATTTTGACAGCTCCTGAGAATAAAATCACATTTGACTATTTACAAATTTTAAGAAGGCAGGTTTTTTATTTTAAATCAGCCTCAGTGTTGTACAGCCTCAGTACTGATTTAAAATATCTTACCTTCTGAAAATTAATAAGACACCAATATGATTTTATTCTAGGGGCCTGTCGATTTAAGTAAATTAGTAAGTAAAACCTTATAATATATGTTACTTTTTAATGAGATCTAAATTCTAGCTTATTCGCTTTAATGTCTAATCTTATGAATGAGCTAATTCATCCAGATCATTAAAACTATAGTATCCAGGTCCAATAATAATTTGTGTTAAGTTACATATAAGTTAGTATATGCCAACGCAATTGCCTCATACAACAAAAATAAAATAAATGTATCCAAAATGTGGACTGCAGTGAGTTACTGGCATTTTGGCAGCATTAAATAAATGAGTGTTGACATTCAATGTTCAGTAAGTACATTCATACAGACAGCTGCAGTGAGAACACTAATACTAATCTAGACATATATTATTAGTCTTCATATATAATTATATTTAAAACGGGTTATAATTTCAATGTGACAAACAGCTGATCATATTTATCTCTTTCTGTGACAGTACATTGAATGAGAATTTTTGACTCAAACGGTTTAAAACCACCACAAGTTCAGCAGCGTACGGGGGCGTCATCGAGAGATAATTCTCGGTGTACGTATGCGTCTGTGTACTGACCCACTGCGGCATGATAGTGTGTCAGGGCATCTGAGAGCTGTCCTCTCGCCAAGAAGTCCCTTCCCAACTCCAGGTGTTTATTTACCTCCGCCGGCGTCGCACACTCTGAAACTATACGCCGATACATCAAAACCACATACTTTCATACAATAACAACAAGTAAATCAAGCAAAATACGATAAAAATACACACATTCTAACATTACTTCTAGCACTAATAAAACAAGGCATGGTGTGATTTTGTTCCAATTGATATTCACTAGGTAGTCCATTATTAAATTAAAATTATTTTGCACCAGTCTATATTTCTAATTCACAACAATTAAATTTCAATACAAAATAATTATTTGACAGAGCCACAATCCATCTTTCGTTCGTCTCTTTTCGTGGTTTTTTCTGATTGGTCCAAATCATTGAGACAACGAGGTTAGACAACTGATTACAAAGCTTGCCATTTTATGAAAACAAATAATAATTCTAATTATTATAAATAAATCTGATAATTAGAAAATTCATATATTGTTTAAATACGTTAACAAACTGTTTCATTTATTTCATTCATAAACAACATCCAATGCCACTTAAAAGCAAAATCAACTAATATACAACCATATTGCTACGTTTCTGAACGAACAATAGTAAAAAAGTTCCAATGGGTTTTCGAACGATACAAAAATGTTGCAAGTATTTAAACTCGAGTTACCGATTAAATGTTTTTTTCAACTCTAAATTCCACGGCTCCACTTATTGGATATTATTTACAGCAGAAACGGACATAAGCAATCGGGGAATTACGCCCCATTTAAACATAAAAAACACTTTAATCAAAATTGGTCCAGCCCTTAGGGTCAAAGTACTTAGAAAACGTTTAGTACAGTTAACAGTGAGGAAGTTAAACAATTAATTAAGTTAAACAAGTTCTTGAATAAATTCACTTTTATGTTCCAGCACAGTCGCAGGCGAAGCAGCAGCCGTTATTTGGTAAAAATCTATTTATATTTATGATATAGATTGAAAAAATTGTTAATAACTAAGAAATACTAGGTACTTACTTTTTTCTTAGACAAGAATGATTCTATCTCATAATTCAATGTTGTTCTCAGACTGTTATACCAATAATTGCCGCGCAAATTCAAATATATGTATAGGTTGAATTTGAACCCCCTTACTTTTACGATCAATCATGGCGTTTATTATTAGTTTTATTTCTGCATAAGATCGTCATCTAAGGTGTGAATTATACAGTTATAACATTTTTGTTCAGGCGTGGATTCGAGGCGGCGCAGATATAATGATGCCGCTTAAAAACGTAGATACAATTAGTAAATAAATAAATTCACATATTTTAGCTCTTTAGTTATTATTTGTCTCAAGTGGCACTGTGCAGGAAGGAATTCATTTCTGTGCCTGTGCCGCATCTTCACCATATCATTACTGTATAATAATTCATGCCTATGAGAAGGATTAAATTCATGTAACGTTTAAATGTGGAACGAATGTTAGATAGAAAACTAATTCTCACAAAATATTAATAGAGATCAAACCAAATTTTACCTTATTTTGAAAATGTATGCGAAATGCGAATAAAGCATTAACATTTCTTATTTTTTTAAGTTCTTTGTGAAATAAATAGTATTAAATAGGAGTTTTTATAATTAGTGTTGGCAACACCGCGTCCCGTTCTTTCATTTCCAAAGGAAAATATAATTCGGTTGGTGTTCAAGATTTTTTCTAATTTTTCAGTAAATTTGCTACTATATTCGAAAAATAAGTGTGGATTCATTAATTACTATGATGACAGAGATATTCGTAATATATAAAAATGTTAGATTTGTTTAATTCCCGGAGATAAAACTCGATTAGTGTCGGATGTCAACATAACCTCTGAACGATTCATGGTTGTGCTATAAAGTTTATATCATTTGTGTGGTGTTTTAGGTATGGCAGACGCAGCGCCATCATCAGCGCCCAAGGCCAAAGTGCCTAAAACCAAGGCGCCCAAGGAGAAGGCCGCTAAGGCTGCTCCCGCGGCACCCGCTGAGCCCGCAAAGGTGGTCCGTAAAGTGTCATCCAAGCCCCGTCACGGTCGCCTGTACGCCAAGGCCGTGTTCACAGGATACAAGCGTGGTCTCCGCAACCAACACGAGAACACAGCCCTGCTGAAGGTAACTTAATGCCCTAATGTTGTTAGGTACTTACGTACTATTCCCTTTATAAGAAAGAAGAGGTTAGAATGCAAACTTCTTCATGTTGACTGTTCTTAAAAGCATGCTTTTTTAATTTTCAGTCTTGTGTCAATATTTATACTCTTTATCACTACTGAATCACTTTCAAATTATTTTATTTACTGAAGAAATGGTATCTTAGTAATTAATTATCAAACGTACATAACATTTATTAAAATTCATAGTATTGTGAAACAAACTTATGAAACTGTAGTTGGGTGCTGTGAACTATTTATTATTATATTTCGAATCTCTGTATAACTTGCTCTTATATTTTAAAATGTATACAACATTAATAATTAAAAGTTGTGGTCACTTAGTTGGTGTACTAATGCAGTGTATTAATTAGAAGAATAGTATACCACCTCAGTGTGTTGTTATATCTGCCTCATGTTAAATTAAATTTTGTTTTGTGGTATGATGATTTTTTAAAGCATTCGCTTTCAAGTTGAAATTCATCCAGGTAAATATGTAATGTAATCTTTGCTAATACTTATTAACAGTTCCTAGCTTATTATCCATGGGAGATTTTATCATTTCGGTCTTCTAGAAATGAAGTAATTATCCTTTTATTGAAACCTGTTTTCTATTGATTTGATGAATCCCAATGATACTGAGTGGTATTAAACAATGTGTGGGTCATTGTACATACCTATACCAGTGATGCTCAGAATCTAGTTCTATGCCGGCAACCATGTCCATAATATGTTTATGATTCACAGTTTTCATGTGATTGTGATCACATCCTTTATCACCTAGATTTAAATCTGATCTTGAAATTGATTCTGAATGTTATTCAAAGACATTTACTATATCCATTGTCTTTGTTTTATTTTTAAGGTAACATTAACATTGCAATATTGTTTATCTTTATTTAACAATATTTACATGATGCTTAGACATTTGAAACCTGAACCACTGTGTGGACAAAATATTCTCTGACCGACCCTACAACTGAAGAATAGAACAATGTCTCCAAAACACACAACTTCTAGCAAAATGTTTTGATTTCAGATTGAAGGCGCTCGCAGCCGCGATGACGCCGACTTCTACGCTGGCAAGAAGTGCGTTTATGTATACCGTGCCAAGAAGAGGACACCAATTGCTGGAGGTAAATTATGAATTAGTATATACGAAAATAGCTGCACAAAACTAAATCAATGTAGTACCATCTTGAACTCTCACAATAAGACAGACAAATATCTTATTTTTTTTTGACATAAGTTTATATTTATAACTTACTAGCTTCCCGCGCGCGTTTTCACCCGCGTAACTCCCGTTCCCGTGGGAACTTCATAATTAAATATAGCCTATGTCATCCGGGGATAGTGCAGCTTTCCAATGGTGAAAGAATTTTTCAAATTGGTTTAGTTGTTTCGGAGCCTACTCAATACAAACAATCAAATCTTTCTTCTTTATAATATTAGTATAGATATGCTTCGACCCACTGAAGCAGAGTAGCAGTCCAATGTGTACTGTGCAGCACAGATTTATTTTTTAAAAGATTATTTCATCCCTCCCACATCCTAAGCTAAAATGCTATTTGTAGTTCAGTGGGGTGAGATTCAAACTGGCAACCACATGATCAAATCATTAACCAACCAATCTTTATATATTTAGGCACAGAAAATAGGATTCAAAATAATGCGAAATCTTCTGAACTGTTATGGCTACAACGGAATGATGTGTTCTGTAACGTAAATGTTGTGCCCCCAGGTCCCCGTGGCAAGAAGACCAAGCTGCGCGCCATCTGGGGCAAGGTGACGCGCCCGCACGGCAGCTCGGGCTCCGTGCGCGCGCGCTTCCGCTCCAACCTGCCCGCGCAGGCCATGGGACACAGGATACGCGTGGTCAGTACACACACACACCTATAGACATACATACTCTCACACACACTGTCTAGTGCATGATTTATCTTCATTTCATATATCATATATTTTACTGCCAAATGTGGTTATAATACAATTAATATACTTGTAGCATATTGTGTATGGAAGACACAATTGAAATCTTAATTCAATAACTTTAATTATTACTGAAACTTTCCCAAATTTTGTTGACGAGGCTTATAGACTTCCCAACTAGCAAAGAGATCGTATAAGCAATTACTCTCATGACTATGAATCGAAAAACACTTGTATGAAAGATCCTATTATTTCAAAAAGCCGTTTAAAAGCAGCTGTCTAGATATTTTAGCTTTCAACGCATTTGGCTCTATAAACATGTCTAGCAAACGTGTACTCGACGAATTCATATTGCATTTACTCGATAATTATATAAAGATATCTCTCGATAACCTTCATGCAACCGCAAGTCCTATGACAGCTCTTTGAAAGCAACTAGCTAATTTGTCGAAAAACTAGCTTTTATAGCACTATCTTTCGACATGTATTTATTACAGCATAATTATAGAGAAAACGCTGTTCATTTGATAAAATAGCATCTCAGTTACTATAACGGCACTCAATGTCATATAATAGCTTTTTACAAGGCGTTCATTCCGCTTAAATTTTGAAGTTGAGAAAACGCTTAAAAATTATCTATTACAGCCCCAAAGGTGCTCTAAACATCATTTGAAAGCCGTCTTACAGCATAGTTGTGGTATGAAAGTTGAATAAAATCTTTTACAGCACTGTACTATATAGTTAAACTAATGGTGGTCAACCATTTAAATTGCCACTAAAATAATTTGAAAAAGTCACTCATATAATATTTTTTTTTTGTTTCTGTTTCATTTTTTTTTGTAATCCCTCTGGAGTATTCATAACAATATTTTGATATAATATTAAGGATTTAACATTTTGCGCTAAGGAACCCCAAACGAACTGCAATGGCGGTCCTAGAAGTCGTAAAGTTGAAACCCCATGTCTATTTCTCAGCTAAAAGCCGAGTGAATGCTTTGTGATGATAAGTGAATTGCTATTAATGGCGAATTAGATAAACTTTTAAATTAATATTATTTGTAATTAATTATTTACTAAGAAATCTTACGGCCCATGAAAATATTAACTAAAATGTAAAGAATGTAGACGAAAAATTTAACCCCGCATAGGAAAGTAAACACCTTTGAGCTTACTTCAGGTCACGAATTGTCAATATGACTGTAAAATTGTATGGCACAAATAATATGGCAAAATTTAATACTTATATTAAATAAAAATAAAAAATTCTTTTCACAAACAGCTCCGGTAGAAGAATGAAGAAATAAAATGGTCTATGAATGCTGCTTGGTTGCATTCACACGATCAAAGAGTCGAGTGATTGCAACCGCACTGCTATATTACAATAAATTTGTCGAATGAAAGCGCTTCTACCGACTTGGGAAAAGCTAATGTGTTGAAAAATGGCATACTGATGATTAATATGATACTATTACTCTATATTCTTTCGACTATTTGGCTATTTAGACGATAATCTTACGATATTTACATCACTTAAAGCAGAGAAAAGTGCGCCCAAATCGCGTTGAGAGAACGTGCACAGATCATTTACTCGAAATTTTCTCACCACCAATAGCTGAAATAGAAACGTGCTGGTGTCATTTTTACGATATATTTTGCTGGTTGGGTTATACAACGTCAATGTTAAAATTACTGTAGAAAAGTTTTTACTAGTTTTATAAGTAGCCAACCATCCCAGCATATTTAAAATTATTGTTACATACATGTTATAATTCGTTTACATGATGCTTAGACATTTGAAACCTGAATTTAATGTGGACAAAATTCAACTGATATATTGATACCTAGTAACTCTTCTTGATAATGAAATGTTTATGATGAATATTAACGCTCGATTGTTTTTGTTACAGATGATGTATCCATCCAGGATCTAGACTTCTTGCTGTAATTATAAGACTAAACAATAAAATCCCAAAAAAATAGTTACTTGGTTTTCTTTTTTATACTTGACTAGCGACCCGCCCTCGCTTCCCACGGGTGCAATGCTGATGTAGTATTATACATATTTTATAAACCTTCCTCCACTATCTATTAAAAAACCGCATTAAAATACGTTGCGAAGTTTTAAAAAGACCTAAGCATACTTACATGAAGCGGCCGGAGCCCTATGGCTAGGGCTCCTGACTTGTCATCTTGAGGTCGCCGGTTCGAACCCTACCCATTGCACTACCGACGACGACGTGAACCCACTTATAACAACCATTTAGCTTAGTACTAGGGGTTAACAAGAATACTAGTAGACTGTAAAAATATGCTAGTAAACTTGCTAAAAAAAAGGCAAAGGCTTTTCAGGCGCATTCAAACCCGCGTAAATGCTGTTTCCGTACTTTCCGTACACAGGTACATACATACAGCGGGAAGAGAATTTGTTTTATACTATGAAGTGTTGTTACTTGGGGATAATATAGCACCGGTCAAGATGTTTGGCGAACCAATCCCTTGGGAACGGCAAGCCAAGTAGGTACTTAGGCGTAATCCTTGACCGAAAGCTTAACTTTACGCTTAGTCGACTACACTGTCTACTAAATTGCCCTCTGTCCAGTAGGATCCACTATCTCGATCCACCAGTGGATTGAATAGCACGCCGAAGTTCACTGTGATCCACCGATTCTCTCGGTGGATCCTGTGATACTTGCATCTCCTAATATGCTCCACCAGTGGATCGAATTTAATTCAGGGAGTTTGGTAAGATCCACACCAGTGGATTTAATAGCACGTCGAAGTTCACTGTGATCCACCAATTGTCGTGGTGGATCCTGTGATACTTGCATGTCTTAATATGCTCTACCAGGGGATCGAACGTAATTCAGGGAGTTTTGTAAGATCCATCACTGATCTCAGTGGAACCTGTGATATAATTTATATAAGTAAATAGGGTCCACTGGAATCTAGGTTAGCCTCGGTAACTTAAGCCTGATTATGCCATTGATAATCATTTTTGGCATAGTCTGTTTACGCACTTATATACTTAAATGAATAAAAATCTTTAATGAATAAAAATAAAAATAAAAGTCTTTAATGAATAAAAATATAAGAACCACAGAATAGAGAAAAAAAACTTGCCTTCTAACTTAAATTTAACCACCCTAGGCAAGAAAGAGGAAAATCTAACGTTCGATCCCCTGGTGGAGCATAGAGAAGATGCAAGTATCACAGGATCCACCACGACAATTGGTGGATCACAGTGAACTTCGGCGTGCTATTCCATCCACTGGTGTGGATCTTACCAAACTCCCTGAATTACATTCGATCCACTGGTGGAGCATATTAGGAGATGCAAGTATTACAGGATCCACCACGACAATTGGTGGATCACAGTGAACTTCGACGTGCTATTCAATCCACTGGTGGATCGAGATAGTGGATCCTACTGGACAGAGGGCTAAATTGACGCAGCAAATTATCATAAGACAATAAGGTTAGGATTAACACCACTAGTAAACGACCGATTATGACGTACGCGAGCACCTTATTTGCTCATACCGCGTCTAGCAGTTTGTACCGCTTACAGACTGTTCAAAGTAGATTCACTCGACGAGCCACTGTGCACCGTGGTTCATTCGTAATCGCAATAATTAACATTCTGATCTCCAACTGCCTTCTATCAAGCAGTGGATGAAAGAGGCGTCGGAACGCTTCTTCGAATTCGCGGCGCAACACCCAAACCCGTTGGTTGTTGCAGCAATCTGACTATAGGCTAGTGTTGCCTATCGATAGTCGACTATCGATATAATATCGATAGTCTATCGATAGTTGACGTCATATAAATAGTATCAATAGTATCGATATTAGTGATAGTATCGATACTATCGAGGACCAATTTGTGATTAGGAGCAATACTATCGATAGTATCGATAGTATTGCTCCTAAACATGGGTTGGTCTTCGATGGTATCGATAATTTTACAAACTATCGATAGTATTGATAGTTTTAATCATTTAATGCAACGATACTATCGATAATATCGATAGTATAACTTTAAAAATATCAATAGTATTATAATGTAATAGTATCGATACTATCGATACTATTGCTTCCAATCAATAGTATTAGTTAATTTGTGATATCGATATTATCGATACTATCGATAGCACTATCGATATTGTTACTATTTTTCGAGGTCACCTATCGATAGCGAAACTATCGATAGTTGGGCAACTCTACTATAGGCCTTTGCCCACAAAGCGTTTTAAACACCGTCGCGACCTAGATGACCCGGATGACGAGATAACAATCTACCAACTAGCAGTAAAAAGACTGCAAGAAACTAGCACCACTACACAGAGACCACTACCCGACCCGCCGGAGAAGAGTGCGCCCGCGAACGCGACGACGCGTCCCCCCTCGTCCTCATCATGTGCGTTGCCTCAGCAGCAAAATAATGTTGTAAAATCACATATTGTTATTATTAAAATTTTATAGCGAATTAGTTGGCCAGCTTCGGTAATTTTTAGTAATTTCACAAAAATACAGCTAATGCTGGGGAAACATTACAGCAGCCAAACCACACAGGCTTATCGGTGGCCAACCTACTTAGCGAGCTTTGTGACTTGATGTGGCGAGTTGAATTTCAGTATAATTTCTTAATTTACTAACGGGACGGACACTAATGAAAGTTCATGCATTAAGGCAGTTGCAAGCTACTATATCATTTAGTTTTAATACATTTGAAATAATTAAAAACTAATTATTCAGAAGTCGTGTACCAAAGATCATAAGAATTGGAATCTTGTATAACTAGCGACCTCATTTTATAGCCTATTAGCTCTTGCTGTTTTGTAGCCTATATGTTAGTGGTGCAAAATTTCAGCCAATTCGGTTCAGGAGTTTTGGCGTGAAAGATTCCCTCCATCTATCCATACTTACAAACTTTCGCATATATAATATTAGTAAGATAGTAGGATGTTACTCAAGGATAATATAGTATTCTAATCGTGAAAGAATTATCGAAATCCGTTCAGTAGTTTATGAGTTTATTCGAAACAAACATACTAAAATTTAAACTTTTTTCCTTAATAATATAAGTATAAATACGTAAGAATATCGGTTACCTACGGAAGTGTCAGTCATATTTTACTAATTATATGTTAGTTAGATAATAACAGAATTATTTTTCAGACTTCCCAATAGTATAGATTTATTTTTAACACATGCTTAAATTATTTTTGCCATTAACTTTGAGGACTATGTCGCTATTAATTTTAAGACTCATCCGTGCCATAATTTAATAGTACTTGTTAGTTTAATTTAATAGGATTTGGATAGCGTTTTGTACCCCGCCCCGGGGCAAACATTGGAGGTGACACCATGTCTAGTGTCGATAGAGGTCTTGTGATTTTTATTCCATTAAAGCAATCTTTATCAGCAAAATTTATCTGTAGCGAGAGGATCATTCTAAATGGTTTATAAACTACAAATTAAGCAACCTACGTTAGCAGGCGCCTGTGGGACTAGATCCTTGGCTCATGGGGGTCGCTGGCGGTGAGATTGTGGAATGAAGACTTTACAAGCAATCAAATATTTCTTTGTTCTATTAATGAACGCACTGAGCACGTATCTCGGATATTTTTTTAAATTAGCGTAGGTACGGAACCATCACCACTTCCTCACAGTGACATTAATCCCTAATCTTACGATGAATAATAATAAAATCACTTCCTATAATCGGATACGGACACCCAATATTGTAAGAAACCGCGGCGCGACACGTTGCGGCGCCGCAAGTGGCAGGCACGTGGAGGCGCACGCGCACACGGTGGTAAATATTTAATTTCTGTTTGTGTATTATTAACATTAAATTGTATCGTAGATACTTGAAGATATCTAATCCATCTATTATGTTAAACCACAAAATTTAGGTATATTTCAGTTTAGTACATAAGTAGATACTTATTCAAGGAATAACTAAAATTTAGATCATAGATTCTTATTTATCTATACCTACTTACTTAGATACTTCTATTCTAATATTATAAAGAGGTAGTTTGTGAGGTTATAGGGGGGGTAATCTTTGGATCTACCGAACTGCTTTTGCAAATTATTTTACCAAGTCAAAGCAACATTACCTATTAGTGCGTGTCATCTATAGGCTATATTATAAGTCAAGGTTTCCACGGGAAAGGGATCTCAGTGTAAGATAGCCCATTTGTCGCGGAAGGTTATATTTTATTATGAAGTTCCCGCGAACTTCATAATAAAATATAACCTACGAGCTACGCGGGTGAAACCGCCTTGATTCTCAATACTGAATAGTATTTCACAAATATTCAAACACATTATGTTGGTGGGGTAATGCATAGACATCCCTTTATTTAGAATTTACACAAAGATTTCTTGTGAATCCACAACCTCCGAGATTTAAAGCGAGTCACGTCAATAGATCTCTAATTGCATTTATCAAAGTCCAACCCCTCACGCCCGCTTCGTGCCCCGTACACGCGCTGCACTCAACGTGCATACCCTGGCATTACGCCCGCGCTTCGGCCATAGTGTCGTATTAACTGTCACGACTGGATTTATTTATGAGCCGAGGTCCAAGTCCTATCGGGGACGCCCTCTTGCGCATGTTGCCTAGTTTGTAGTGTTTAAACCATTTATCTAGGCTGGCTCGCCTTTATGCCCGGTGAATTGGCAGAAGCATCGACCTATACAAGTCCGTCCGAAAAAAAAGTATTTATTTATATTAATACTAGCTGACGCCCGCGGCTTTGTCCGCCTGGTGTTTGTTATTCCTTCGGTGTTTAAACTATCCCACGGGCACTCATTAATTTTCTGTGATTTAAAATGTTGACCAGCGATGTAAAGTGAAAAAATACAAAGTGTCATTCTAATCCGTGCAACAGTTTTGGAGATTACCCGCCGTACAAACAGACAAAGAAAGAAACAAAAAAAATTAAAAAATCTGGATGTGTTTTATTTTACTTCTTACGCGCGGGACATATAGTAATTAATTACTAAACTAGATGATAGAAATGATGTGCTATGCTTGAGATGGGTTCCATCCCACAGAGATCCCCACTGAGCTCAATATTGAAGGAGCTTCCTTAATCGAAAAACCTAGAAAGTTGTAGCTAGTCGACTATTTGCATTCCGCATAGTAGGTAACTACAATCTGTAAGTAGCTGTATACCTACTAGGCTGATATAACCGACGCATTTCACCTCGGTGGGCGGTGAAAAGAACGTCAATGGAGCAGACCAGTAGTCGGAGTGTGACGGAATAATCGCCTGGTTGAGGTCTACTGCACTGGTGGTAGCACTGCGCAACAATTGCTATGGTCACCTCTGTGACTAGGATAGTGGGTTCGATAGAAGTCATCATTCCACAAGTACCCCGCTAGCAACCGCCCGGAGACAAAATCGAGCTCCACAGGGTACTTCGTTTGTAATTTCCAACTATCCCAGTCTAGAGCCAGTCTCCTTACCAATCGGTGAAGAAGCGTATTAGGTACATATTTATATTCGAAAAAAAATCTCGATACCATTATAATAAATTATTGAATGTGGAAAGTTTGCATTGAATGCTAGCCTACTGCTTTAGGTATCTACCTACTTTAAGATGAAAATACATTGTGAAGGAAATTGCACGTTAGTAAACTATTATTATACATACCTGATTGAACATAATATCTTATACTTAGTATTTACTCTCATCAAAACGCATTGTAGAAATACCCATGATATATTCTTCCGCTCGATTTCACATGTTTACAGGAAACGTTGACAAGTACCTATGCCGTTTCATAAGTACCTACTACATTGTTCGTAAGCTATTGTGACGGCATATATGGAAATGTACTACGTGGTTATCATCAGTCATTTCGTTTTTGCAACTGATTGAGTGCCGAGCTCCAGTTGTGTTCTGGGGGTCTCAGCTAAATAAAACTTCCAACGAAATGTAAAAGTAATAAACTGTATTAGGCGCAAGTACAATAATTAAGATGCCGCGTCGCTCGCGCTGGGGCGATGGTGAGTGAATCCTGTTGAGTATGTTGTACGAGGACGACGACGGCCGGTGCGTTTGGTGGGGCAGCAAGGACATCGAAAGGTCATTGAACCGGTCTGAGGCGCGCGCGCCCGGCGGCGCGCGATGTTGTTCCGAACATACTCCCCGGGTTGAAGGGAAAGCTTCAAGAAGACACTGGAAGAGGGCAGATGTTATTGAAGGCCCGCGTGCCCGTCTGTTCCTGGCTTGACAGCGACTACTCTACCCAGCAGCCACAGAAGAGGTGGTAAGTTTGCATCTCTCACTAGGACCATGGCTCCAGTCTTCAGAGCCTGCCCACCAGTCTGCCATTTAGTCTTCTGCTGTAGGAGAGACACATACTCATTAGAGAAACGCTGCCAAAAATGTTGCCGTAGCTTCTCGATGCGGTCAAAGCGTTGAAGCCGCTGGATGTTGACGTCGATGACCTCAGGACGTGGTACTGAGGTTAGAGCTCGTCCGATAAGGAAATGTGATGGGGAAAGATGAGAAAGGTCTGAAGGGTCTGTGGATAAAGGCGTTAAGGGACAAGAGTTTAAAATAGCCTCTATCTGGATCAGACAAGTTGAGACTAGCTCTTCATAGGTTAAATGAGTGAGGCTCGTAAAATATATTTTATCACCAATCACATTCCATTCCACCCCTATCTTCCAAAAGCCACTAAAGCGTGGAGGTATGACAGAGGAAAAATAAAATATGATCAATGACAAAAAAAGACTTTACCTCTGCCTTCCAAAAGCCACTGAAGCGTGGAGGTATGACAGAGGAAAAATTAAATATATGAAATACGATAAAATATATTTTACCTCTGCCTTCCAGAAGCCACTGAAGCGTGGAGGTATGACAGAAGTAAAATAAAATATATGCCCTGATTTGCAAGTTCTGATGCTATGTAAAAAAACTGTAAGAAGCGTGAAAGCTCATTGAAAGCTCCCACAGAGGTTGTGCTGTTGTCGGAGTATACCCGCTGAGGTTAGCCCCGCGACTCGCGAATCGACTGAGGGCATGAAGGCCTCATTGGTAAGGTTTGATGCCAACTCCAGACAAACGTCTCTGACTGCAAAGCATACAAAAAATGTTGTAATAAGATTTTACTAACAGCTCGTAAAAGTTTTACGGTCGGCTGTCAGCACTGGTCAGGCGTAATTAAGACCTGTATAAAAAAGATAAATGAAGAACTGTCCTATCCAAAGGCAGGTTACCCATGAAGACCTGGATAGGCTGAACTTTGAAGCAAGTTTTGTTATGTATATATGTTAGATCTAAGTTAAAATTGTATATATAAATTGAATATTATTAAAATTAATTCTATCCGTGTATAGTATCTATTATATTATTTTGTAAATAAGATCTATGTCTGTCGTATATGTCTATAAATAAATGTATTTTTGGTTTAATTTGTACATAAATTGTAATTTTATCATTTGATATCATGATAATGTTTATAAAATGTAGGACCTTACTAGCAAAGAGTGGAAACGCTGATGCAATCAGCCTTCACCCCCCGAGATGATAAGACTACCGGGTTGTTTGTGAATGCATAACATTCCACGTTAGGCGGTTGAATTACTAAATAACATTCAGTCTTTTATCGCACAAAGTGGTATAATTAACTAATAAGGGTATAAGGGAAATATACATATCTCGATATTCCAACCAGTGCTGACAGTCCCCGTTGAAGTGAGGCAAGTCTATCTTAGGTAAACATATGAAGTCGTGCCTGCAGCCAGAGCCGTATTGGTTGATGTTGTCTTCCGAAGCCGCGGACATAAGCGCGGGCGAGGGGGCGCGCGTGGAGGCGATAAGAGCCTGCGCGCGGGCCACCGACGCATGGTACAGCGACTCGAACTGCTCCCTCTCGGCATACATGTCGTCTTCGTTCTCGGACAACAGCTCCAACTCAGTCTGTAATACGTCAAATTCCCTATACAGCAACTCCATTAAATTAATTCGGCTTGTTGACAACTGCTTAAATCTGAGCTAGGTAACAATTTAAAAAGTTATTGAAATGCGTAAGCTTTGCTTTGAAGCCCCCACGCCTCTTAATTAATTCTTTTAATTTAGCATCGGCCATGATGAAGGGCAGTATAAAAAATGCAGTGAAAAAAAGAAAGGCAAAGCGCAAAAAAATTGAAATACCTAAATACTTAAATCACAAACTTGTAAGCAATATAAGCATACGACTAACTAAACGGCAAGCCAGCTGATAAGTAGGTACCTATGCAGTTAATGCGCCAGGTGTGCGAACAAAGAAAAGCAATAAAATACTTCGATGCTAATGAGCTTGTTTACGCATTAACCACTTGACTGAGCACAATGACAGGTACAATGTGCGTTAAGCAAACGAATTAATGCCTACATACGATATAAATAAGGTTTATTTTTATAGTCAGCTAATATGTTGAAACAATTATGTTTTAGGTAGTTTTGATTTGATTTAATAAAAGAATGTATTGTATTGAATATTAATTAAATGTTATGAATGGTTTTAAAATATATGACCTTTATAGTAAGTAGGTACACGAACACGTGCTTAATGAAGATGCATATGGATGATACCCATGTGCTTTAACAATAATGCCTAATGAAGAGATCACTATACCTGATCCGTATAGCACTATAATAAACTCATGGATAAAATGGAGAATGGAAGGAAATAAAGGATATCGGAACGGACTCACTCAGATTAACGTCCCTCTGTCCGGGTAGACACGTCCTTGAAGCGTCCTCTACGGCTGATGTCGCCGTGTCCGGCGGTCGGTCAAAAGTCCACGGGCAGTTGCGCAGCTTTTAAGACGGCGATCTTGTTTCCACGAAGGACCACTGATTGAGTGCCGAGCTCCAGTTGTGTTCTGGGGGTCTCAGCTAAATAAAACTTCCAACGAAATGTAAAAGTAATAAACTGTATTAGGCGCAAGTACAATAATTAAGATGCCGCGTCGCTCGCGCTGGGGCGATGGTGAGTGAATCCTGTTGAGTATGTTGTACGAGGACGACGACGGCCGGTGCGTTTGGTGGGGCAGCAAGGACATCGAAAGGTCATTGAACCGGTCTGAGGCGCGCGCGCCCGGCGGCGCGCGATGTTGTTCCGAACAGCAACTCGTAGCAATTTGCGGTATTTACCTACTTACATGCATGCGGGCGAAACCGCGCTCAACCTAGTAGGTATCTAACATCAACGAGATTTTAACATTAACTATTTTGAAAACGACTTACTCATATTATATTTAAATGCTGTGTGGTTTTACTTTACGACAATAACACATTACGTTTACATACTTAGAACAGTTTAACAATATTTTCGTTAAAATAGAACCGATACCGAGGCCGATTGTCAAATATCTATGAAACCACTTTTATGAACGACTTCTTTGAATTCCATAGGGCTTAGATTTTTTTTAGTCACGAGGCTTTTGCTACTTCACCGGACATAAAAGTGAGCTTTTAGTGTATAGATGTAATAGTAACTTGCTATTTTTTGTTCGTCATTATTATTGCTTTCAAATAAGTTTCAGCCTGGTTGAAAAGCTATTACCTACTTGTCAGTTCCAGATCTTCTTCTACACCTAATGTACGTTACACATAGTATCAGTAGGTACTTTGGCTAGGTTACCTACTATTTATGTATATACCTACCCTTATTACCTAACAAATTGTAATGTAATATTGTTTGCTAACCACAATGCAATTTGTCTAATTGAAGATGATTGAGGTTTCCACAAATTACTGCATTCATTCAAATAATGGGTACATAATGTAAATCTTATTTTGTAGGTAGAATGCGAATAAACTAGGTAAAAGTACCTCGCAATAGAAGGTGAGTTGATAGTGATCTTCAATAGTGAAAAACCATTTTAATTTACTGTGTTGGTACCTACCTACCCCTGTCCTGTCATTCAGTCTGTAGGTAATTTTTACTTTATAATATTTAAAATAACGTCTCTTATCTTTAGCGATGCTTTTGAGCTGTGGTCCCAAAGTTCACGTACGTACCTTCTCGTACTTCCTCAGACTTCAATCCACATTATAAATATAAAATAAAAGAAAATGTATAAAAAACACATTTTCTAATATCAGTTTAAGTAATATTATTTCACACTTATCTTCTTTGTCTTGAAAGTAAAGTATTGTATATCGAATACAAAAGGTTACTTACCTTAATGGAATAGAAATAATGTAGTAGATAGTACACGGGATCCTAATAATAGTATCTTTTATATCTGTCTGTCATTTAGTGAGTTGAGAACGGGACGAAGGTTTGATCAAATACACGATACAGAAACAATGCGTTTTCCGTCGCTACAGCTCATGTTAAAACAGAGGAATCGTAGACCGTAGGTAGGTATGTCGTTTATTTGTTTGAGTCGGAATAGATAATGTGGTACTACTTTACTTAAACTTATTCGAAACTATGAAAGATTATTATGGGATTATCGTAGTCTCTATTTTTTTTACTGAACAGTAGCGTAATTATATTATATGTTATATACATAGGGTATATAACATATGTCCGGGTTCGGACTGTACTTACTCTAGGGGGTGATAGTTTGCTTTATTTTATCACTACAACTATTCTTCATGTGGGGTCTAAACCAAACGCCCTCGGAATGGCAGCCATTTTTGTATTTTGGTTGACTTTTTCGAAGCGTCCATCACCCCCTTAAGTTTGTACAGTCCAGAAACGAGTATCAACTATACTTATTCTTATTGCTCATATTTTTAATTTAAATTATACTCAAGATAACTTGAAACAAAGAATGCATAAATAAACATATTCGAGAGTTAGAAACTGTTCGATATATTTTCTTAGTATTGAAATAAATTGTTTCTAGTTTGCTGTAGATTAAAAATATCAAGCACTTATAATTTAGCCATGCCCTCGTAGACCTTAAAGTCCGAGAGGCTTGCGAATTGTAACGTAGAGCGACAGTTGCACAAAGCTCGAGTATAGGGACATAATCCCTCAATACCCCCGCGCCCTCTTCCGCGGGATGATTAGTTTGTAGTATTAATTTATTTTATTTTATTTACAGACTTTTTCTTTTTGGACGGACATTATGTAGTTAGCCTGGAGGCTTTTGCTACTTTATCGGACATTTTTTAGATACAGACTGTAGATACTGGTGGCGCCATTTACGTCCTATTGTTAAATTAAATTATTCCGTGTGGTTTCCGGCTAAGTATAGACCACCCCATGTCCTCCCATGGGTGTCGTAAAAGGCGACTAAGGGACATATGGCTGATGAATGGGCAACAGCATCTATTAGCTCAAGGCTTACATCTTACTGCGATCACCAATCCGTCTGCCAAGCGTGGTGATTATGGCAATATCCCTCTACGATCCTGGCTTGCCAAGGTCTGTTAAGAGGAGGCCCATGTTCAGCAGTGGACGTAAACGGGCTGTTGATGATGATGATGATTGTTAAATTATAAGTATATTCTCTGTGCAACTTTTTATCTTCAAACTTGGCGCTCATACTAGAGCGTGTTAGTCTATATTCTGAAAGACAGTTATCGTCCACAATGGCCTGCACCTGCTTCATACCGTGTGCTGACATGGGTGTACACCGACAGGATGATAGCTGAGGCTGATGGAAACTGGCCATGTATATATTGCGTAACATGAACACATTTCAATTTTCCAGGTCAGTTTAGAGCTTATGCTAATAAGAAACAAATTTCAAGACCTAGACATTATATTGCGTTACGACTCATTGGAGCAGTGTAGTTATACAACACGAATAAAACCGCGAGGTGCAACCAGAAGTAATAAGTTATAAACTATACTTGTATATAAATGGTGGTATAAATAAAATTGTTTTTAGATTTTTATCAGTATTAACATAACATAACTAATCACTTAACTAGGTATGAAATGAGGACTCATTGGGGTTTTCCTCAAGAAGTTAGTGATGTCATCTAAAGAGAAGATGTACTTACAAATCTACAAAAATGATGATCGCAAAAATTACAGGTTGAAACTGATTCGAAAATCTAATTTTATCATTAAAAAGCTACGTTATTCAGCGTGTAACTCCCCCCTCGCCCTCCCGACCCTTAGTTTGCTAAGAACCTTCCGATGCCCTCGTAGACCCGAAGTCCGAGAGGCCCGCGAACTGTAAAGTAGAGCGACAGTTGCACAAAACTCCCCTAAACTAAAAGCCATAATACCTCAATCTCCCCGTCAGCGACCGCCCTGAGCCGAGGTCCAAGCCCCACAGGGGACGCCCTCTTGCGCAGGTTGCTTAGTTTGTAGTTTTTAAACCATTTATCTAGGCTGGAGATTTGCTCGCCTTTGTGCCCGGTGAAGTAGCAAAAGCCTCAGGGCTAACTACATAAGTCCGTCAGAAAAAAAAAAAAATCAGCGTGTAACATCAAATAATTATCTTATCTTAATTAGTTATATCTTTTAATTGAGTATTATTAATAAAAACCGACGCTAAACACTATTAAAGCTATTTCACCGGATCATCATAAAAGTCGCTGTATTGTACTTAAAACCACCATAATCATATCAGCCCGTTTTTAACCCATATCTATTTCCATCGGAAACGATTGCTGGCGGCCTGCATCCACGTCGTTCGACGTATCGAGCAGGCGGTCGTCACACGCTGCAAGTTATATCAGCTATGTGCCCTGCCCATTGCCATTTCAGCTTGCCAATCCGTTGAGCTGAGCTATGTCAGCGACCTTAGTCCTCCTGCTCTCGTCGTGCGCGAGCATAGCTTTTTCCATAGCACGCTTCTATTCTTTTATGGGAAATTACGTCTTCGATCCTAAAATCATCGTTGGCACATTGATTTTGCTTTTGTCTAATGCATTGGGGTATTATGGGCCAGAAGATCTATCTAAGTTTCCCGAAAGCTGCCCAGCCGAGGCTGATTTGATGCATTAAGGCTGGAGTTAGCCTTTATGCCCAGTGAAGTAACAAAAGCATCGTTGCGAACGACGGAAGTGGTTCCGAAAAAAAAAGCTGATTTTATGTTTGACCACTTTCTCCAAGTTAGACCTATCTAGTTGGTCGTAAATTGGGTTGCCAACCGTCCGCGTTTCCCCGGATTTGTCCTAGTTAGTAGTCCGGCCCTAGGCCGGACTTCATTTGTAGTCCGGGCTTAAAAATGTAAAGTCTCGGGCAAAATTTAAAGTCGTTGACATTTCCAGCTGTATTTTATTATATTGACTATGCTTAAGAAACCAGTTGACATGTCCGGGTTTTGGGCTCTAAAATCCGAGGTTTTCAGTCGTCTTGACCGGGCTGCCAAATTTAAGAGATGTGGACCCTAGTTGTAAACGTAAATTTTAATGAAAATACTTGGCATTACGCAGGTAGTGAAAATTTACAATTATTTACAAGAGTTCAACAAATTGTTGAGTTTTACATATTTTAACTCCCAAGTTTCTGTTGTATTTTATCGTAGAGTATGTCGTAATATGGGACATCGCCATAACCCATAGCATGGCCTATTATTGGGAATTCGTTTCCACATAGCACAGTTACTAGTGTGGTCGTAGTCTGTGGTCTTTAAATTTTATTTTACGATCAAAATTTTGACTTTAGTTAAGTTTACAAAATCTTTCGAAACACATATTATTATATATAATTTTCTAATACCAATAGACTAATATGCATTTATTTCTCTCATGACAAAACATAAGGTATTTTTATATTTTAACAGAATCTTGATGTTCTTTTCATGGCAACGGTTTCCCTTTAGTCAGTATTCTTCAAATATCCTTATTACCTCTTTATGAATCCTCTCGTTTACCTGTTTATCTATTATTGCATCCACCGATGACGTCACCTCCATCTATTACATTGCAGCGTAGGTACTTGTTGCAGTCATTACTGTGCCATTTATCATTCAACTCTTGATAGGAACATTTACCGTACTTATGTTGTTAAAGCATTTTTCCAGGAAACTGTTCTCCAGAAATTTCTGTAAAACAATTTTCCTTCAAGCGTTAATTTTATTTTTTCTGGCATCAAAAATAAAATTAATAAATGATTTGATTATTTTTAGGTATAAAGAATTGCCTTGTGTTCGACCTACGCGCTATGTCGGAATTGCAAATCAACTAATCAAAATATATACAGGGTGTCCCAAAAGGTTAAGTAGCTGGGAAAGGGGGTGACAGGGGTGGACACAATGGTCACTAGAAAAATAAAAATAAAATCCGCTCTGGGTATTTAAAAAAAAAATGGCATTTTTTTAAAAACTTAAAATTTTACACCTTGTTATTTTTGATGTTGATGTTGATGACCTTGTTGTTATTGAAGATTACATAACAGCATTTTTTTTAAATACAGCCATATTTGTAGGTACAGTTAGCACAAGGTGTAACATTTTTAGTCTTTTAAAAAATGCCATTTATTTTTTTAAACACCCAGAGGAAATTTTTTATATTTTTCTGGTGACCCTTGTGACCATCCCTGTCAGCCCCCTTCCCAGCTACGTAATCTTTTGGGACACTCTGTATACCTACTGGATGACATTTTTTACCGTCTTGAAAATAATAAGGCGCGATATTTATATGAAATAGATGTCTAAGGAACATTTTTTTTTTTTGTTTTTTACTGACATAGAGTGAAAATCGTAATCGTAAAAATGCTTACCTAAGTAGTTAGTTACGCTATTTCGCTCACTCTTTTCATTGATATTTCGGCCTAGGTATTATAGACACCTATTTTAACTAACGTAACGTAACTACCTAATTAGGTAGGTATTTTTATCGTGATGATTTTCACTACAAGTCAGTAAAAAAAAAACACTCAGTATATGGAAGACAGTGAAGACACCTATAGAGCATAGAGCACAACTTACAAAGTATGAAGTGGAAGCATTAGTATAAACCACACCGTGGTGTCTTGACCAAAAAAATATTTGTTATCTATATGAAGTTAGCTACCTATATTCGAAGTTTTGTGGTAATAATAATAAAATCTACAGTTCCTAGTCGCAAAGTTTATTCGCGGCAATAGAAGAACTAGTAAACAAAATACTTTAATTCAAGTAACTTTGTTTACATCTTGTTTATGTAATTGACCACTTATTGTTTGAATTGTGCGACTTGTTACAATGACGCGGCTCGTTTTATGACGTCTGCTTGTATTGAATAATGAAGGATGTGAGCCGCGGCGGCGGCGCGGGCGCAGAATTGGTGAGATCCTGTCCAGTGGCTATTTCTGGTGCAGCCGTTTATTTACAAACATGATCGCCTTATGATTGCGATTTGTGAACCTTGTGTGTAAGAACTACGATACAAAACCTGCCCAGTGCCAGCCAATCTCGTGAAACCGAACAAGTGCGAGTCTGATTGGCCCACTGGGCTGGCACTTTCCTTCCAAAAATTAATTGCAATTAATTGCAAAATCTATGATTCCATTTTAATAGGAAGTACTTAAGATTTGGTTCTAGAGACAGATATACAGGCGGACAAAACGGATGTCCTAAAATATGTCCGGTTCGTTTTGTCATTGTAAGGAACGGTTCTCTAAAAAACTTGCTAAGCCAGACTGTGAGACGTGTAGTTTATTTACAGTTCTATGCTTATCTTTGGCTAGATAATATTACATAATTATTTTTGTTAATCTTTTAAATAAAATCTACTTGACCGATTTTACTGATATTTTGCAAAGACATCGTTTAAAAGCTGAACATATAGACTATTGTCATCACGCTAAAATCCACTCGAACAGAGTAGCAGTCCGAAGAGTAAAACACTGTGGGACGCAACTAGACTAGAATATTTTCACGCACACGTTGACAATAAAATGAGTCACGTGACACATAGACTTATTTATAGTCCTGCTTCCGGTCTACTGAAGACAAGTGGGTCAACTAATAAACCCCTCGATCAGGATCTCACGTGCATATGTAGGTGACTAGGACTAGAGACTTATCACGGAACGATATGACTATCTTCGAAAAAATTGACATAATTTTTGAAGCGTTAGAAGAATGGCTAGGGCGTCGGATCTGTGGTGTGAATCTGATAGTAAACTTAAAAAAAAAATACCGTAACGCATTTCCTATGTTTGGTTACTCTATTATTGCAAATTAGCTTATTAAATTAAAAAAAGTTTTATAGAACGAAGGTCACTGACATAGTTCAACGGATTAGCAAGCTGAAGTGGCAATGGGCAGGACACATAGCTTGCAGAACTGACGGCCGGTGGAGCAGAAAGGTTCTCGAGTGGAGACCACGAACTGGCAAGCGCAGCGTAGGACGACCGCCTGCACGATGGACCGACGACCTCATAAAGGTCGCGGGGAGTCGGTGGATGCAGGCCGCTAGCGAACGTTCCCGCTGGAAATCGATGGGGGACGCCTATGTTTAGCAGTGGACTACAACAGGCTGATGATGATGAATAAACGCTGACATCTTTATCCAAGTCATAGTAATATCGCTACTTGACTAGCATATGTTAGTAGCTTGTTGTAGCTTTAAGTATAGTCTGTAGCTTCTCTGTGCCTATTAATTTGAGTGTGCTACAATACTAACCTGCAATGCATATTGCCTCCTCGGCTCCATTTTTCGTGAAACCTTTTGGATTGTTAAGTCTTTTTGTAAAATTACTAAGGTTAATTAATCAGCACTTTTGCACAATAAATAACAAATAAGATGCTTTGCGTATATTTGAACACAATTTAATATTTTACTAAATTAATTACGAAACGAAAGATCGATTGAATAACGAAAGAGTGTATATTGTGTATGTTTATTACTTTCTTCCAAGCTGTATCATTTCTTTATTTATGTGTGTACAACGGATGTGCCGTGTGGTTTGCGGCTTAGAATAGACCACCCCATGTCTTCCCATGGGTGTCGTAAAAGGCGACTAAGGGACATAATGGCTGATGGATGGGCAGCAGCATCTATTAGCTCAACGTTTAAATTTTACTGCGATCACCAATCCGTCTGCCAAGCGTGGTGATTATGGCAATATCCCTCCACGATCGTGGCTTGCCAAGGTCTGTTAAGAGGAGGCCCTTGTTCAGCAGTGGACGTAAATGGGCTGTTGATGATGATGATGATGATGTACAACGGATGGATATATGAATAAAATTCCAACTGGGCTCCACACGTCCTGATAATTAATTTGACCTGTGCACGCTTAACATTCCTTTCATTCATTCATTGATCGATTACTTTGGAATATTCGGGGGCTTTATTTGCTGTGATTATTTATCACCAAAGATTTGCTTGTTTTTTGTATTTCCTCAATATCCTACTAATTTTATAAACGCGAAAGTATGGATGGATGGATGGATGGATGTTTGTTACTCTTTCACACCAAAACGAAAAAACGAAACGAACAAAACGAAATTATCTGAAATTTTTCACCGGGTTAGGTTGTACGTTGGATTAACATATAGGCTACAAAACATCACGCTCCAACCCACTGGAGCAGAGTATTATAAAATGGAAAGATTTGTATTTTTGTTTGGGTGTATGTTTGTAATGAATAATCGCAAATACGAATGTGCCGATTTCAAAAATTCTTTCACCATTGGAAAGCTACATTCACCCTGAGTGACATGGCTATATTTAATTATGAAATGCTCACGGGAACGGGAGTTACGCGGCTGAAACCGCGCGCGGGAGTCTATTATTATATGATTTATTTCTAATATTACAACTTGTTGTACTAATTTGGCATACACAATGTCCAGTTCACAAGTTTTTTATTTTTATTTTACGCAATAATATCCTATTTAAACTAAAAACTACCAAGTGCGAGTCAGACTCGCGCACGAAGGGCTCCGTACTATTTTTAAGTGCCCACCTGTTGCCGTTATTGATATCGAGCAAATAAGGGCAAAAACATCACGTTTAGCCCACCTTAAATATTTATTTTATTTTTAGTATTCATTCATTCAATCATTTGTGAAAATTTAAACTCTCTAGCTATCGCGGTTCTTGAGATACAGCTTGGTAACAGACAGACACCGAAGTCTTTGTAATTGGGTCCCGTTTTTACCCTATGGGGATAAACCCCTAAGAAGAAAGGGTCTCCTGTGTTTTAACCAGATGCAAACTAAAAAAATCATATCGCAACTAGTTCACAAAAACAGTTAAATATATAAAATAGGAATCGTCAGAGCCCGGTAGAAATAAATATTACTAAATGAAGCACTCATTTATGCACGTGTGGTCTTCATTTAGCGCGGCGGTGCACATTGAGGAGTTGAGCACAAATTGCTGTCATGTCGTATAGTTCCTTTGTTTCCGGCATTTAGCGATGTCGTGGAGTGTAGACAGATGAGACGGCGGAGCTAACGTCGACTTAATGTAAGTGAGTTATAATCATTAAAACAAGAGAGGTTGAATATCATTAAAATAGAAAACCAAGTTTCCAGAAAAAAAACATTACTATACCAATTAATATGCACTAAAAAGTAAAAAAACCATAACCAGAACTCATCAAAATCTCATCAAACTACCCTTGAACTACATCCTTTGCAATTAAAAGAAGAATCATCAAAATAGGTTGGTGTGACATTGAGTTATTTGTTCATTCGTGGCGCACACATTTAATGCAAATTTAAGACTTAATTGGTTTTTTTCATGGAAGCCATTCTCGGCACTAGCTTTAAAAAAAAGAAACGTCAAAATTAGTTCACTCTGTCAATTCTCCTCCTGCTGGCAGTGGGTTAGAAAATATAACTCAGATAGCTAAGGAAATTAATACAACTGTATCTATTGCTGAGATTGAGTACTGCCACAGTACTACGCTACTGTTCTAGACACTGAACCCTCTTTGACTTATTCCAAAAAGCGACCTCCATGCCACATACCTACGTAGGTATATTTTAATTGCTAAAACGGGACACCAGACTGTATCTAACTAATCGTTTTAGGTAGAAATTTGTAATTTTCACAGTTGAAGTATTTCTGTTGCCGCTGCACTTAATAACAAATACTAAAAACAAAATAAAATAAATGCTTGAGTCCTATTTTTTTACGGTTTTTTTTTGTCCATAATAATAACGACAACAGATAGAAATGGTTCTGTATTTTAAAATCTTAAAATAATAACTGTCTAATGTTGTATCCATAAATAGCGAACCGCAGTGCAATGCTGATGTATTATACATATATAAACCTTCCTCTTCAATCACTATCTACTAAAAAAACCGCATCAAAATCCGTTGCGTAGTTTTAAAGATCTACGCATACATTGGACAGACAACGGGAATCAAATTTATTTTATATTACGTAGTAAAGGTACGGAAAACTTCGACTGCGAGTAAACTCGCACTTGGCCGTGTATTTGTTCAGTATGTTCTAGTTACGCCTATGTTGAAGATTTCATTGATGACATTACTAAGGTTATGAGGTATCAGTCATCCAGTCAAATTTAGTGGGTCAGCATAATATGCCGTGTTTGGACAGGGTCACTGACACATCGCAATAGGCATGAACTGTCGTCCTTGTTTACTAACATTATTGTCAAATTTCATGTCTGCTACAGAACACTACAACATTAAATAAGTAAATATTCTGTAAACAAGTTGTAGAAATACCGACATAAATACATGATTCATGAACAGAGATAGTTTGCGGTGCAATTAAGTCTGTTTGAGGCGCAGCAGACAACCGCTGAGATATTGAAATGAAGACGGTTTCTACGTGAATAACAAAGTTTAAAGTTTGAAGCTTGTTTTCTGTAAGAACGCGAAGTAAGACCCAAATATAAGTTTAGACTCTGAGAAGTTGTATTCTAGTCCGTCTCAAAATTACTGAGGTATTTTACTTACTTTTTTATGTGACGTACCTATGCAAAATACTTATAGAATACGGCAGCAGTTATTTTATTACAGTAGTTATTTATTATTATAAAGATCTTTAGAATTACATTTATTTTTATGTATCAATTTGCTAGACATTTTGTTTATTTACACTTGCTATGCACTGCATTTCACATATGTTTTCCTTACAGCTTTTGCGGGAAAAGAATCCATAACGGAATTAAGTCTTTATATATATGTTTTATTGTTCTGTTACGGATACGTAACGGATTTTGATGCGGTTTTTTTAATGGATAGAGTGATTCAAGAGGAGGGTTTATAAGTATATCAGCATTGTATTGCGGTTCGCTATTTATGGATACAACATTAGACAGTTATTATTTTAAGATTTTGAAGTACAGAACCATTTCTATCTGTTGTCGTTATTATTATGGACAAAAAAAAACCGTGAAAAATAGGATAACGTTGTACCTAAAACGATTCATTAGATACAGTCTGCTGTCCCGTTTTTAGCAATTAAAATATACTTACGTAGGTATTGGAAATGGATGTCGCTTTTTGGAATAAGTCAAGAGTTGGAGTGCATATAACATTCAGTCATTCAGTGAGCAATAAGGAATAAATAAATAGTTTTATACAGTTCTATATGTCCATAAATACCACGAGTCTATCATTACAATAGGAAGGAAGTCACATTATTAATCACACTATGTCCGGGAGCATCACTTATAAATAAATAACTAATATTAATATCGTTGACAAGAAACATAATTACTTTCGCGAAGATCTGCCATATTACATCCTGCACACGGGTATTTTCTCGTGCCTCAATCAATAACTCACTAGACATCTATCATTAATCAAATCATGGCAAAAACTATGAAAAAACCGTTAATACTATATAAGGAAGGAAGTGTCGTAAGCTTAGTATTAATAACTTTTATGCAAACGGCTTCAGGTAAGAAGGGAAACTAAAGGCAAACAGTAATGTTTAGTTGCGAAAGTTAATTGTTATTGGGCAATGTATACGCTTCTATAACTAAATTTCCTAGTAAGAGATCTTTCTAAAACAACAAGTTTAATGACAAATTATGTAAAAAGCCAATTATAAAATTTCTGATTATGTCAATGACCAAACTGCTTCATAGTGAGATGCTCTGAAAAAATACTGCTTTATTAATAATTGTTACAAAACATTTACTAATAAAAAAGGATTCCTCTGATTAGTTTGCCTGTTCTTCTCAGAGTTGCCACGTCCAGAACTCGTGGAAGGAAAAATAAATAGGGACGCATCATAAGAACACGATTTCAAATATTTTAAACTATATGAATGACGATTTTTTTTATTTGATTTCATTTGCTTTGATTGTGTAGGTTGGCCTTTACAACAACCCTGTGAAGGTTTGTGTCTAAGGACGCATCATAAGAACAAATATTTTAATCTTGTCTATATGAATAACGATTTTTTTTTATTTAATTTGATTTGATTTGCTTTGATTGTGTAGGTCGGCCTTTACAACAAGCCTGTGAAGGTCTTTGGATAACAAGCGCAAGTCCAAAACTAATAATAATACCAAACTAGTACTGAATTAATACTGGCACTACCCATAAAAGTCTTAAACAGATAAGAGTTATATAGTTCTTCACCCGTGTGTGGTGAAGAACTATATAACTCTTGTAAAAACATCAGTCCCTATATGTTGGAGTCGCAATATCTAGATGCTTTTGATATTACTAAATATATCCATGACCTTACTAATAATATTTTGGATAACGCATAACGTTATAGTGTTCTTTTTTTTCTTTTTTATCAACGTAACCTTTTTAAAAATATTAATATACTTACCGTGCCCTCTGAGTATATATACCAAAATATTCTTTTTATTAGAAAAAATATTGATAAATATAGTAAAAAAAGTGACATTTATAATATTAATACTAGAAATAAACATAAACTTGCTGTTCCAGGATTTAGAGTTAGCAAAACGAATAAATCATTTATGGGAATCCCCAATCCCTAATTATATTACAGACTTGCCTGATACAAGAATTAAATCACATGTCAAAACTGTTCTCATGTCAAAAGGTTACTATAGTATTCAGGACTATATTGAAGATAAAGACGTTTGGGTTTCGGTACCATCTTTGCACCTACCTCACTGAAGACCATAATAATATAGCCAAGTACAATAGTTGTGACTAGAGCTGTGTCTTATCCTGTGAACTGTCTGTAATTGACTTCTTTACATACCTTAACTATTAATACCGCTAGTTCTGTCTCAATATCATTCAATCTTATTGAGCAAAAATAAACAAATAATAACAAGACAACCGTTAGGGCAATAAATGTGTGTGCCTACTAAAATATAAATTAAAATAACTGGACCTAAACCCCGCGTAATTGCCCATTTGAGTATGTTTCGCCGGACCGCCTCATGTGGGCCGTGTTGAAACCGGTGGTAGAGTAACCCACTGAGTTTGTTTCGCCGGATCTTCTCAGTTGGGGCGCATTGGATCCGGTGGTAGCATTAAAGCGCGTCCGTCGTTATATGCTCATGGTCCACCCAAATAATGACAATTGTTTTGGCATAATATAGACAGAACAAGCATTTTGCCTCCTAGCGACAATATACATTAATTATAATATTTAATTTAATTATAAATAAGTAATTTGAAAAGGTTTATAAATAAACAGCAAATGTAATTTAAGATAAATAATAATTAATTTTCAAATAATGTTTGACGATTTACAAGTGCCTGTAATTGGTTTACGTAAATAAAAATGTTTTTTTTTATTTTTTTTATTTTTTTTATCATCCGTTATTCACTGCTGAACATGGGCCTCCTCCTAATAAACCTTAGCAAGCCAGGGTAGTTTAAATATGTTCCGATATTCAGCACGCTTGGCACGTGGACTGGTAATATATAATCGCAGTAAGATGGCGAATATCATTGAGCTGATAAATGCTGCTGCCCATCCATCAGCTGAATGTCTTTTATTCACCTTTTACGACACCCTTAGGAAAACATGGGGTGGTGTTTAAGCCGGAATCCACACGGCTAGTTGTAGAGTCAGTTGCATCTTACATTGGCGCTTTTGAAAAAGTTTTGTACTGATGCCATACATAATTCTGAGTCCCATTAAGGACTGACCTGATATCTGATCTTGCTCAAACCTAAATCTGACGTTTCTGCACTGGCACCATTAATGTCTCCGATAGATTAGAACACTAGTAACTTTTTAAAGTTGTTTGAGAATTAAATTTAATATTTTAAATGATATTGTAGATTAATGTCTCCGATAGATTAGAACACTAGTAACTTTTTAAAGTTGTTTGAGAATTAAATTTAATATTTTAAATGATATTGTAGATTAATGTCTCCGATAGATTAGAACACTAGTAACTTTTTAAAGTTGTTTGAGAATTAAATTGAATATTTTAAATGATATTGTAGATATACCAGATATAGCCTGTTGAAGTTATACAAAGCAAATAGCTATACAATCTGAATAAATGTTTCTGTGTGGCACACGGGTCGCACCGCTGCGGTTAGATTGCACGTGACAGGCTACATGAGTGTATGTACTGCGTACATAAAGATTTATCTTACATGTATAAAAATGAATAAACCGCGACATTATGAGACAATTAGTTTATTATAAATCGCAGTTATGAGCATTCGATTTTAAGTTATTCGTATTAACAAATTTTCGAAGTTCCGTCGACCGAGACACAGTAATTAGGCTTAGGCAGTAATTACTTACTTTATCTCGAATTAATGCAATTTCGAAGTCGCGTAATTCGATCTTATGTACTTTATAAATACCGTTCATTGGATTTATAAAGTACATCGGTTCGATAAACTTTAACGCGATAGGTTAGAAATTAGAGTATATATAATAATAAAAACGATATTTTTATTCCATCTGCGCTATGATTACAATATACGAGAAAAATATATGTTGAAGTGTAAATTCAGATTGTACTAACTTACCAGAATTGAGAGCTTAATTAACATTAGTATGAACCACAGGAGACTAGCGGAGAGCAGCTGCTGGTAACATGCCTGTCATTTCGGTAATTTCCACGTTAATATACCGTCTGCGGCGACTCACCATACATCCACACTGGTTTTTGCTGAAATTCATCCTGTGTACATAATACTAAATATGATTATTATCGCGAGTCAACAAATGATATATTTTTTTAAAGTAAAGTTCTTATTTTTGTATTTTCATTTTCAATGTTCTCGCTGCCCCATGGATCCGAGAGGCCCGCGAACTTTAAAATGGAACTGCAGTTACACAAAACTCACTCAAGCATCTTAAAAGTCATAACTTTGCCATCTTCTCCCAACCACTCTGAGACAAGGCCAAGCCCCACAGTGAGGCTCCTTGTGCCTTATTTTATTAGTTCCTTAGGTTACCGTAGAAGATTAAAAAGAAAATAATTTTATAAACCATTTAATAAGGCTGGAGTACTGCTCGCCTTTAGGTCCGGTGAATTAGCTAAAATGTCGTGGCCAAAACATTGATCCGGCTTGATTTTTATGAGTACTTCTGTGTATGTTTATTTGTATTTGTGTTCTTGTTCTCGGGTAAAATTGAGGTCAACATAATTTTAAAAACAATATAACTATTTGTACCTACGTGTCAGCTAAGTATTATACGCAAATGTATAGCATAAATAAGTGTTCACCTTAACCCTGTTATTGAGGCATTAGAAATGATGACGCCACTTAAGGATAATTGACGTTTTACTGCTTCAAATGTCTGTTTATTTAACTGACAGATATTATTATTAGTACATATATTTAAATAACAGAAACGTAAAAGTATATTGTAGGTAATATTGAGGTTAACATGTTTTGTTGGTGAAATATGATACAATTTAAATTACGCGTTCATCTCATGAAGTATTCGTGGAATTTTCATTAATTAACGTCTATGGCCTATAAATAAAATATAAAATTAAATTTAAAGTCTTTAAATTTTCTACACCTAATGTGAAACAAATTGATACGAATGTGCAAATAAATGGTATTCGGTTGGAGCCAGTGGAGTCAACTGTCTTTTTGGGAATAACTATTGACTCCAAATTGCAATGGGGCCCACATATTGCGAAACTATCAGGAAAACTTAGCTCTGCGGCCTATGCTGTTAAAACTATGAGACGACTCACTGATTTGGATACTGCTAGAATGGTTTACTTTAGTTATTTTCATAGCGTAATGTCTTATGGAATTCTTCTGTGGGGAAACTGTGCGGACATTGACACCATTTTTGTACTACAGAAACGAGCTGTAAGATCTATATATAAACTTGGTCCGCGGGTTTCCCTACGGGAGAAATTCAAAGAGACTAATATTCTTACAGTCGCATCACAATATGTCTATGAAAACCTTTTATATGTTCATAAGAATATAGATAGTTTTAAAAAAAAAAGCGACACTCATAATGTTAATACTAGATCTAAGCATAATCTCGTTTTACATGCTACACGTCTCCACAAAATTAGCAATTCTTTTATGGGGCAATGTATACGCTTCTACAACAAACTTCCTAATAATGTAAGAGATCTTTCAACAAACAAGTTTAAACGTTATGTCAAAGATAAATTATGTAAAAAGGCTTATTATAAAATTTCTGATTATGTTAATGACAAAACTGCTTGGGAGTGAGTTGCTCTGAAACAATACTGCTTTATTAATCATTGTAAAATATAATTTATTAAAAAAAAAGGATTCCTCTGAGTTTCTTGCCAGTTCTTCTCAGAGTTGCCACGTCCAGAACTGGTGGTAGTAAAAGAATGGGACGCATCATAAGAACATGATTTAAAATATTTTAAATGTGTCTATATGAATAAAGAATTTTTGACTTTGACTTTGACTTTGACTATAACCAATATATTTTCCATGCCCAGGATTATTCCGAATAATAATGAACCTTATGGTTCTTTATTGATTATACGTCGGGAAAAGTGATTGGATTTACAAATAATATATGTTTTACTTTTTTTGTCTCCAGCTTTTTTGGAAAACCGTATACGAATTTTGTGACACATTTGTATTCCAATGTAATTTGTGTAAAAACATGACATTCAATCGGTATGTATCAATGTAATTTTTATTACTTTGATTTTATAGCAAACAATGAAAAATCAACAAACATCGAAATTCAAGTCACGTTCTGTGACAACTAAATTGAATGGATCCCGCAACATATTTCATCAAAATATGTTACTTTTTTAAATCATAAATATATACTTATATTTATTATTTGAAAAGTAACAAGCACGCAAACAATAACAAGTTCGTCAAAAATATGAAAATGTTTTCCACAAATTAAAGTGTCAATGAATTAAAAAAGATGAAATAAAAAACACATTTACGAGATTGTTGATGTCATTATTTATATATTAGTAATTCATATTTACAAACATAATTCAAATGTTTTAAATCATGTTCTTCAGATGTCCATTTATTTGCCTATCACCAGTTCTAGAGGTGGCAACTCTTAGAAGAACTCTTGTTATTATAGATATAGTTTTAATAGTAGGCTTTTACTAATTTTATTAAAAGAAATCAAAATGGAGTTCATTATTTTTTAAAACAACACTTACGAAAGGAAAACTGAAGGAAAATGTTCTTAACAAAAATTATTGAGGCATATTTTTAATTGAGCAACTAGACTCATTAAGAAAGCAGCAAGCAAAGGGTTGCAAGATTATGTAATACTTCGTATTTTTTTTAATACTTAATTCAGGTTTAGTACTTCTTCATCTGTTGAATTGACGGCATGGGTACGGGGAGCTGCCCTCTAGCCCTTCCATGCATAGCCGTGACGGGCATAGGCTTAGTAACGGAGGCAGGGCAATGATGAAAGTAGACATGGAGGGGCAGAAATGAAGGATCAGATATGGGCGTCGGCGCATGCAACTGTAATCAGCTGCTTTGCGGGTTAAATCTTGCGATTCACCTATTATTTTACGCATGCTGTTGTATAGTGTAAGCATAATGTTTAAGGATGGTGAAACTAATGCAATACCCAGATTTTTGACCTGCACTTGCTGGCAACCAATGCAATGCTCCAAATAAGTAACTTGACTAGGTTTACCACATCGGCGTACAAGCCTACTTCACTCAATTTAACCACAAACTATCAAGTACATTAAAGTCATCCAGCGTAGATAATAGAAAATAACAATTATGCTAATAAAACACTCAGTCATTGTCACAGACTCACATGGTTGGCGATTTGGAATAATTGCACTTTTGTATGTGTTTTTACATATCAATTACTCACGAACTAGTGGAACTCTTTTGTTTAGAAGTTTCACTTGTGTAGGCCGCTGTACGATGGTACACTTAAGACATTGAAAAACAATTGTACTAAAATGCAGCATCTATATTACATTATCATTAACTACAATAGATATTCACAACAACTGACTTCACGGCGCGGCGTAGCGTATAATAAATCTATGTGTAAAAACTAAGATTTCTCTGAGTCTCGAAAGGCAACCTGTTAACCAATTGGTCCTTATTGTTATTACATCATCAATTGCAATTGTATAGAGAGAACGGGTGGAGGCGCAGCTATGAATGTTATTACATACTATTGCGGTCAACAACCTGCCAAGCGTCGCGACTATGGCAAAAATCCTCCCTCGGATGAGGAGGCCCATGTTCAGCAGTCGACGTTATACGTACCTGAAAATGAATAAAAAACGCTTGAATCTTTCATAATACCGAGGAATAAGTTTTAATTTGGTTTTTACTTATAATTCAGAGAATTTATCCCATATTAGCGGAGTGAAGCCCCGCTGGAAAGCTACACAGTGGTATTTTTAAGCATCAAATATACAGTATGTTCGTCAATCTATGCCGCTGTCACATTTAGGCGTTGTAGCTGGAATATAATATACTCCTTTGCCCAAAAAAACACAACTAAATTTATATTTAAGATTTTGTTATTAATTTTTCTAATCTTTATTAATCCTATATTTCTTTGTCTCGTACTTGATAATGCGATTCCAAAACTTTACAGTAATTTGATGAGAAATTGCTGAATAATTTTACATAAAAGTAGTGTAAGAACTATCAGTTTTGTGATCTCCTGTGTGAAAACAAAGGAGCGACACGCACGAGTGCGCACACGCGCCCCGAGCCGCGTGACACATGCATAGCGTCACTGAATGCTCTTGACAAGCGAAAAATTGCTAATTATCATACAATTGTTATATTAATGCATATAATTACTGAACCTCAGTTAGTTTTACAGATTCAGAGGGCTTACATATGGGGTTTCTTAAACATTTTCGATCGAATAGAATTGATTACCATTGCGTTTAATATTGGCTTGGTTTATTGATTTGCCCACCACAGTGTTTGCGATAGAACCTAAACTATCGTTTTTGATTGTTAATTCCCGCTTATAATATACCGCTCCATGTATTTCTATGGATGTCGTAAAAGGTGACTAAGGGACAGAGTGCTGACGGATGGGCTACAGCGTCTATATGCTCAAGGATACTCACCATCCTACTGCAATCACCTATCCTATTGCCGAGCGTGGTGATTAACAACGACCCTGGCTAGCCAAGATCTGTTAAGAGGAAGCTAATGTTCAGCAATGGACCTAAACACGATTGTTGCTAAGTAATGTCATTTTGTCTATGTCCTCAGTTTAGAAACTGTCACTTGTCAATCTGATTCCAATTTCAAGATGTACGTGATACTTTAAATAGAGTGATGCAGATTATTGGATATTGTTTTAAAATTGGCTCGATTTATTATGTATACTATCTAATGTTATAAAGAGAGATGGTTTGTATTAGTGCTTGTGATTAATAGAGTAGAAATTTTTTTTTTTCAGAAATAGTTATTGAAAAGTAGTATTTCCTTGTAATACGAATGTGTAGTAGACTTATTATTAAAATAAATAAATAATTTAATAAGGATGTCCCGCTTGGTTTTAGACGCATAAGTTCAGTTCCTATTATATGGGAACCTTGAAATATAGCCTATGACTCTCACAAATATGTGGTGATCTATGGGTTAAAGAATTTTCGAAATCGATTCAGTAAATCCAGAGATTTACAACCAACTGATAAAATCATCTATAACAATCGAACCTACTCGTAACACAAGCATTTTAGCTTAGCACGAGGGGTTCACAAAAATAATAGTAGTCTGCACAAACTCTGCTAGTAATCTTTTTTTTTTTAAAGAATAACACGTATATATCTTGAGATGGAAATTCATCTTTAGTAAAGCCATATAAACTCGCTAACTAAAGAAAAAGTCATAAGAGGTTTCTCCGTTGAAAACTTATAAACTCGTGGAAGGAATTATGAGTAATTCCAACAAATATTTATTACAGAAATGGTTTAAGCATTCCGAAACCTGTTGGATATCGGATACCAAAGAAACCACAGAGCGGTTTCGCACTGTGTCCGATCCGAACCCGTGAAAATATTGGTCTAGAAATTTGGCAAGAAATCAGATGACGGAGATCGGATCTAGTGCGTAAATTGCCATAGAAATAGTTCTACGGCTACTACGGACCATATTTTCACGGGTCCAGATCGGATTCAGATCGGACGTAGTGCGAAACCGCTGTCACTGAAATGTTTACAATATTGTATGCTTAATGGAATACATAAATAAGTTAAATGTTTTGCATTCTGAGTTTTATGTATGTGTAGTTTTACATTTCAATATCTTTATCTGTTTTCAACAGTAGGTATCTAATCTTAAAATAACGTAGCCTTATGAGCTGCGTTTTTGGGATTCCGTACCCGAAGGGTAAAAATGGGACCCTATTACTAAGGCTGAGCCTTTAAACCGCATTAAAATCCGTTGCTAAAAAAACCGTAGACTACGGCGTAATCACGTCGTAGTCACGCGCGTAGTTACGGCGTAACCCGATGTCACACTGGGTTATGCATACGCTTACGCAACCGAGCTGAGTACGCAACGCAGACGGCCTATTGCGTACCCGGCTGCGGCAGACATATTTTATTCTGTTTTTGAAGGTTGTGTTGTGCATGATGTCTGACGAAGATTGGGTATATGGACCAAGTTGTTCATCTGACGAGGAAGAAGCAGTATTACTACTATTGTGCAATATATATATTTATACGACGGACTTTTGTAGTCTTTACTTTTTGGATTGTAGATTCATATTTACGCACAATACCAATAAGTTTTTCTTTCTTATCGCTATTCATTATTAAAACAAAACAAAAGACCACTACGTGCCAGTATATTTGTAAAAAAACACAACTGACTGCAAGTCACGCGCGTAGGGCAACGCACTGCAACGTAATCATGCAACGTTGCCGTTCTGCTCTGCGTTAGGTAAGGCGTAAGTCACGCAGTCTGTTTGTGCCATCTTTTTTTTTTTTGTCTGGGATCAAATGCATTTACGCATTCCCACCGCCGCTGCAGCGTATTCGCGCGCTGGCGGAGGGATATGTGAGACTCGGGACTCCATAGCGTGGTATGCTAAACTCATACCACGAGGAGAGGACCCTACACCACTAAAACCTCCCGGATACTCCTTTGATCCGGCGTTGGCGGGGGCCGGGTACGCATGAGCAATCCGCCCCCCCGACGGCACCAGCGGCCAATATGGTACCGCGGGATCTCTGGGGCCACACTTACAGTGGCCCATTTGCCCAATTATAGGGACGCCCGGAGTGTAGAGGCGTCCCTACTCCTCATGGGTCTGCCTCAAAGGGAGCGGGGCCCATATTCTCCACTCCCCGAGGCCGAGCCTAGGGCGGGAGGCGGCGGGTTTCGGCCCGCTGCCGACGGCCAACTCGCCGTCTGCGAAGTGGGTGGGCGGAGGGATCTACTTCCCTCTCCCGCTCTGCGGCCTCCTTCAGTGACATTACTTGTCTACAGAAGGAGGCAGCTGCCTCCCACCCTCGCTTTGTACCATCTTCGAAATGATGGTCCGGTCGGTAGTGAGAAGTCGTCTCCCACCAGTCAGTTTGTGCCTTGGGAGCTGCATTGCGCAGGGCTACGCATTACGTCTACGCGTACGTCTACGTTACGCAAGCGGTGTGTCCTGTCTCATACGATTCCATACATTACAACTCAGTGGTACGTGCACGTCTATGCTTACGTCTACGCACACGCATCCGGTGTTAATAGATAGAGTGATTCAAGAGGAAGGGTTATGTGTATAAAACACCATTGCGGGTCTTTAGTTATTATATAAAACAATACTGCGAACCAACACTTCTGACAAGACTAGTGGGTACTAGTCTTGTCGTAAAGAAAGTACGGAAGTGTGTTATAAAACCCTACACCGACAGTAATGATAGGCCACGGGCTGTCGCTACTCGGCTACCTGCGTGTAACAATTAGTGTACTACGCAATTCTTCGCAAGTTTCCTCAATGCGGTTCAGCTGTTTTTGAGATAATACGGCAAATTATGTTATTTTCAGTGCTATGTAATAGGGATGAAGAATAAAGAAATATATTTGGTACGTCGGTTAGATTCCAAAAAAATTTGGATCCGTATTTTTTAAATTATGAAATCAGTAACAATTGGCAAAAATACTGAGCAACAAAATTCGGCTTGTGACGTCACTACTAGGCAGAATTGTACCTAGAAGTAACGTCACATAAAATTTCAACGCGCTGTATCTTGTAAAAAATAACGAGTCCAATATTTTTTCAAGAGTACCTATCTATGTATGTATGTATAATTGTTTTAGCATCTGTAGCCTAAACGGCTTGATGGATTTTAGCTTGAGAGGTGTCGTTACATTCGTGTTTACTGTGAGAGTGATATACTCATATTGTATATACTTAGTATATCATAATAAAGAAAAACATACAAAAAGCATTCGGATTTTTTAGGTTTTTTAAATTACTGGTTTTTTTTGTTAATCTAACTGACAGACCAAATAGATTTTGCAGTCTTCATCCCTTTTTCGTGAAGTTTATTCTATTTAAGATTTTTAAAGAATAAATATTAATGAATCTATCGCTATTGTTTTTTTTTTAAAGACTACTCCCGCACCAACTAAATCCTGTGTCGCGGGGGACTTTACAAACATTCATATAACGGACACAAAGAACACCCAGACTCAGAACAACTATTTGTGGTTCACACAAACAATTGTCCCGGGTGGGAATCGAACCCAGAACACCAGGTCTCAGAGGCAACTATCATAACCACTGAGCCACCTGTGCAGTCGGTCGATATTGGTTTTATAACAACTCATCTTACATAATATGATTTGCAATAAATAAATAAATATGAACATAATGGTGGAGTAGCCCCAGACGAGCAGTTTACTGAGGTAACGCTATGAGTCACCATGCTACATATATAAAGCCGAGGACTAAAATCATGCTGATGCTTTTCAAAGAATCAAGGTCAGCAACGTGTGAGTGATACTCTTGGTGTTGCGAACGTTCATAAGCTACGTTAACCACTTACCATCAGGTGGGCCGAATGATTTACACTACTCAAACATGATCCATAATGGACTTATTATGAATATGTTTCAAGTCACTCAACGAGCTTCGTAAAGTAAAAAATATTTTAAATATTTAAGAATGTTATTTATATTATTAAATTAATTTTGCTTCATGTAAAAATATTTACTTGTAACTTTTCAACGTGCCATGAAAACAGGGGCAGAGGTAATCGATTTAGTATTATTTATACTGCGTGCGTGCGGAATATTGAAAAGCTCAAATATGTACATTGTACATTGATTGGATCTCTGCATCAAACATTTATATTTTACAATCACATTTCAGTCAGATTGTTTGGTTTCTGTCACTAATGTCAATTCTTTTCGGCAAATCGATGAAACAAAGGAAAGAAGATGATTGAATTGAAGAATGTAACTGAAGAATGTAATTTGCATTTAATATTTATATCTTAAAACAGACTCCAGCGACAGCCTCCATGGCGAAGCGGCATAAGTCTTGGAGGTCGTGAGTTCGATCCCCACGCCGGACAACAACAACAAATCTTTGTGTAAAATTTAAGATAACTTTCCGGACTAAGGACTTTTTGATGGACTATCCTCCGTGACCGGGAAAGCACGTTAAGCCGTTGGTTCACGATTGTTACCTCCCCAGAGGTTTTACTATAGTCACCACGCTTAGGAGGCGTGTTGGTGCCCATAGTTGGGATTATCAAAACTACGGGCAATCAATTTAACGAAGAGTAGTCCCTCAAGCAACCAGATCCGGAAAGTAATCTTATATTTTACACAAAGATTTCTTGTCCAACGTGGGGATCGAACCCACGAACTCCGAGGTTTAAATAGAGCCTTTCCCGCTACGCCACGGCTTTACTTGTTTCTACAGTACCTACTATCTATTGTAATAGCCGGCCAGGAAGCCAGCGAGATTATTGTCATCATATTTGGAGACCTGCCAAATCTGCCAAGACTTATAATAAACATTACGAGTAATATCAAATAAGAAACGTCTTAACAATATTGATTTGAAATCTTGTACAATACGGCCTTTTCTTACAAGGAATATAATGTTATCAGCGAATTCTTTTAGCTTGCAATTTGTTTTGATGTCTTCTTTCCTTTATCTTGAGCTTCCAAGAATTTGATTGATTGTCCTATTCGTTATGAAGCTGTAATCGGTGGACCGTGATTCGGTTCTCTGTTTATTTTCCTTTCTCGTTTTTTTAAACGCATTATTAATTTTCTCTGTGTGTTTTGACGATTTTTTTTCTTTTTTAAAAGTTATCTATCAGAGTTTTGCACTCTACTAGTATTAGTGTTTACCCCTCTTGCTGAGCTAAAATGCTTGTGTTACGAGTGGGTTCACGTCGGTAGTGCAATAGGGAATTGAACCGGTGATCACAAGATCACAAGTCCGACGCCCGAGCCATTGGGCTATGGCCGCTTAAAGTTTCAAGTAAAAAACTTAAAGTATAAAGTTTTTAAGTTATCTGATTATTTTCTTCGATCTTTTAAAATGCTTTGTTTATATTCTCTATGTCTTTTAACGAATCATTTGGATATAATAATAAATAAATGGGTTTGTTTTAAGAACATCGCCTTTGATAGTTAATATTTTAAATTTAAAACCAGCCTTTTTCTATAAGTAGAAATATTCAAAGAACTACGATCATTTTCATATTAAAATATCGTCCTTTGAAATGGAAATTTGTTGTCTCTATATGAAAATATGTGGCAGCTTCGGTAAGTTAGATCTAATATGTAAACTTTTCAAATAACATTTTTCTAAGCATTTTCATTTTCGCTCTCATTAAGGCAACCTGAACTGTTACAAGGTTAACATTTGTTACTTAGCCCTTATTGTGCTTAAATAAACACTAAATAATATACTAATCAGCCTTGAGTCAGGCTCCTATACCTTACGTACTGTATTATAATGAAAATAATTGAATTTATTACACGTTTGTATGTACTTTGTATCTGATTATGTAGTCTTTTAATACTAGAAGTGATAACTTTGGACCCTATGTACGAACATTGTGCTAACGGGTTAAACATTAGGTGTACGTTTTGTTTTGGAGGTCGTGGTTTCCATTTCAACATCACTTAAAAGCAACTCTTTAAATCCCTGACAAACTCTTTAATTCCCGTTAATCTGATGATTTATATATGCATAGGACAGCCTCCGTAGCGAAGCGGTATTAAGCTCGTTTTAAATCTTGAAGGTCGTAGGTTCGTTTCCCACGGCAAACAGGAAATCTTTGTGTAAATTCTAAGATTTTATTTCCTCCGTGCATCGGAATGCTCGTTAAGCCGTTGGTCCCGATAACATAACATCGTCTATAATAATCGTATATCAAGGAACGGGGAGCAGCGTTTCTTTGTGTGTTACAACATAATACTGCGGTCACCAACCCTTCCGCCAAGCGTGGTGACTATGGCAAATACCCACCTCCGGGAGGAGGCCCATGTTCAGCAGTGGACGTTATATGGCCTGATGATGATGATGATTAGGCATAGGCACTATATTCTTCTTATTTTTGATACCGACTCTCAGATTGAATTCAAAAGATTTTTCTGTATTTACTTTTGAAAGCACGGTACTCTAAAATTAAGGTCATCTAGGTCGAAGGCATTTGACCTACTTTCGTTCAATAATTATATAAAACTGCGTGTAATTAAGCTAGCCAGGCTCTGACCGCGATGGTCAGTAAATTGCGACGAAAAGCAATATAATCTCTGATATACTTTTTATTTGCAGCTTAAATATTGTTGGGTAAGATTCATCTTTATTTGTAGGTAAATTGAAACTGTTTATGAATTCTGTCTGCGCCGGTGATACAGAAAGCACGTTAGTTAGTGTTGCATTTGGATTCTGGTTTCTTGGGTTCGATGCCCACCCGTGTCAATAATTTGTGAGAACTTGTTTCTGCCTCTAGATATCGCAAATATTATGGTTTTATTTCCCTAGGGGAAATATAAATCGAACTGAAATAAGACATTTTTCGGACATGGGATCTGTTCGGAACAGCATACTTACTTTTATTGTCATTTCTAACGAAATCCATGAATGGAATCTGTTTGTGGGAACAAACCGCCATTCTATACTAATATTGTAATGATGAAAAGTGTGATTGTTTATAACACTTTATATTTTTAAATGAAGTGACCACCTTATGTTAGATGGCAGGAGAATTCTGATACTACACTAAAAATATATTAAAAGCTCTGTGAATTGCATCGTATTAAATATCCTTCTCAGTAAGAATTCCCGCGGGGGAGTCGTCTCGCTCAACTGAAGATATTTTTAGACATTGCGTATCTAATATCTGAAGATTTATGTTTTTCAAGCTGCTGATGTTTTTTTATGGCTATGTTAACGAGAGACATTTCCATTTCGGACGGATATTTATACTATGTAATCAGCCACGAAGCTTTTGCTACTTCAACTTCCATGAATGCGAACAAGTCTACAGCCTTATTAAGTGGATTATAAGCTGCCGCTCCACGTGGTATGTGGACCTCAGCTCAGAGCGGTCGCTGGCAAAGGGGTTGAGGGATTATGACTTTTAGTTTTTTAGTTTTGTGCAACAGTCGTTTTACGTAACAGTTGGCGGGGCTCTCGGATTTCGGGTCTACCAGAGTATTGGTAAAGTTTGTTTACCGTCACTTGATTGCTTATTGTAACGGAGAAAATCTGTAGGTATCTGAATAATAAAGATTTGGAATATACACAAATGTACTAAAAGGTAGTATCCTAAGCCAAATTGTGATTTTGGAAGGGCTGCTTGACTAGAAAAGTCTTTCCAGTCTCTAGTACTTACTGAAAGCCATAATTTTAAATTATGCAAATTTCTAAACTTAAAAGTAAATACAATCAATTGACCTCACCATAAGATCAGTAAAAAGTGAAATTAAAATTAAATTGTCAATTTTGTCATATTACTACATAAAATACACATTGACTTTGACTTTACTGTTGGTATTTATGTAGGTACTTTGCACAGTAGATAAGCATTGCCATTCCACGAGGCAATGCTGCCAGAACTGCAATGCTGGGAACCTTACTCAGTAGTATTTTATAAGTTAATTTTAATTTTAATTAACTACTTTAAGCGGTATATGGTATACATTTTATTTCATATTTTATAAAATACGGGCAGGCTTAAGAATAAGTTCCCCGTAACGGCACGCACTTTTTTGGAATGGAATGTATTTTTTTTAAAAGAATATACATATACATTGCTTCATCATTATTATATTATAGTTACACGATGTGTAAGCGAATTAATTAAGTTATTTATTACATGAGTACATTAACTTTATTATAGGCCCGTAATGTACACGTTCTACTAATGATGATTGTACAAAGCTACAGGTGTAATTCATGATCGAGCGATCAAAAAGATCCTAGTAATATTATAAACGCAAAAAATTGTAAGCTTGTATGGTTGTATGTTTGTTTCTCACGGTAAAACTATAGAAAGGATTTGGCTGAAAGTTTGTACGGGCATAGGTTATTAACTGGATAACATATAGACTAGAAAACATCACGCTTCGACCCACTGGAGCAGAGTATTACAGGGAAACTGCGGGGCGCAGCTAGTTACTTATAAAATTACAAGCCCACAAAGATGTCGGTAACTAATTGCAATCTACAAAATTTATGTATGTGTTTGGACAAACCAATTCTAAACTTAACCACACAAGTTTTATCTAACAATTTGTTACTGTAATTGTTACTTGAACTTTCTTATTAGAAAGGTCAAAAAACCTATTCAAAGTACAGTGGGAACTCGGTAAATCGCTACTTACTCGGGCTACACAATAATATAGCTTGAACAAGCCTTGGCGATATTCCAGGTGATATATGTGTGAGATGCAGATATGTATCTCTTTAGTAATAATTCGGGCATTAACTATATTTACTTTAAAATGCTGTGTTAATGTTGGTTAAGTTTTTCTTCGCCTTTCCTCACTCCATTTTTGGACGTTTGGATTTGGTTCAAAATAAATCAGTCTGGGCTATCGTCTACTATACTGAAAATGTGTTTTTGTTGTTAATATAGCGGGCTGTTAGGAAGTATCAACAAAATCAAGCATTTAATCATAAATATGGATGTACTACCATAGACACACATATTTTTTTAAGTATATTGACCTACATAGAAAACCTTACGAAGAAGTACTTATTGAGTTTTTTTTATCTTGAAGCCCGCGAAATGATGACAGCGTTTTTCTGTTACTAGAGACAAAGTACTTAGGAAAGCAATCTATGGGTTTACTATAATGTTGAGTTCAACTGCTTTACCGTTAAACTAATGTACGTTATTAGACACAAACCATAAGTCGTTAAAAAAGCGACAAAAGCTAAGACTTTACTGTAACAAATAGTTCTAAAATATCAACTTATAACTTGAACCTCATAGAATCGCAAATCGCTTATGCCTCCCGCCACACATCCGCCATGCTACGAGAAGCTCGAAAGTTCAGCGGCCAGTGTGGCGTAGCGGCTCGCGACCACCGCCCGCGTAGCGCGTAGCTACTACGACGTAACACGAGTTTCGTACTACTTCATTTGGAGAATATTTTGATGGTGAGTTTTTGTTATTTTAATGTAATTATGTTTTTGTTCAAGAACAATATTGGTTTATTTATTTGATAACTGATGGAAGGAGGTTATGAAGTGAAGTATGCAATGTTGCTCTAACTAAAAGGTAGTGAAATGTTTAGTGATTTTTAAATTTACATTTATTGGTAATGAAAAAATAATATAAAGCATATTCCAGCATATTTCAGAGATCTTTTAAGAATATTGTATTTGTAATAATAATAAATCTCATACTATCAGATAGTGATACGGAGGAGAAATGCAAAAAGCTTTCGTCTATCTCCAAGCCACTAGGGGAATGTATTAACTGTTAGATTGAGCTATCGAGCATTGGTTTGGATACATTTTATGAATTTTCTAAATTAAGTAATACCTACTTAGTATTTTTATAATAAATATGACCAGAGGTATCAGAGGCAATATTTTATTGAATTAATAATAAGTGTTATTAATTCTTATCTACATACACATGTTTAACTTTCTTTCTCATAAATAAAATCGAAGTATATATATGTAAATAATTGAAGTTATTTTGGTTCACTTGCTGGTTTATTAGTGATGTGTTTTACCACAGGAGGATATATGGGTCGAAAACTTATAGCTATAAGTTTTCGACCCATATTATGAATAAGCTATTTAGTATAACTTACAAGGTATATTTTCAGAATTGATCAAGCAGTAGTATTTGCTTAAGCCTTGGAAATTTTGTAAAGTTGTCGGTTCTGCTAGTAAATATTATGCAGTCATGTCAGTGATTAATATGATACTAAAGCTTCGTGCCCGTCATCATCCGTTAAAAAAATTAAATTCAAATGTTGTCATAATTAGGAACACGATATAAATACAATCAGCCAAATTAGATGATTACATACATTTTTATTGAAATAATATTGAAGTAATATTTTTACTTCTGTAAATCTTTCCATAACTGTACAGTCATCCCAGGACTGTGGTCCTTTTAACAGTGCGTAACAAAGGCATCTTTCAGGCGAATATATAAAAAGCGGCGAACACACAATAATATCTAGTGCATCAGGCACTCACTGTAACCGAACTTAAACTGACAAATTTTGAGGCCTATGTCCAGTCCTAGACTGATATGCGTTGCTGAATAGATCTTCACTAACCTAATTGATATTTCAAATGAATTATCTTTAGTGTTACACATACGCCCTATACAGATGGCTAATAGTGTTTGTGTTGCGGCGCCGGCCGTGACCAAATTGTCCAAATATCGTCATTAGCTATTTATGGGTCAAACCAGTACAAATATTATGTTGGTGTGCATATGGAGGCTATATGCGTTGTCAGTCGGAGCCGTTGTAGCAGTCGATATTGATTAAGCAAGTTGGTGGTGTGTTGTGTTTGACCGCGAAAATTTCGATTTCTTAATTTAATCTTTGATCCCTCACTTAAGGGGTAAATAAAAAAACTATGTGAAGCATAGTTTTTTTTATTATTTGTATTAAGTGAGCATTGTAAATCACGGTACTGTTATCAACTCCCTTTCCCATAGGAACGTCACAATGAAATATAACCTGAATATAGCCTTCCTCGATAAATGGGCTACCTAACACTAAAGGTTTTTCTAAGACAACTCCTGAACCAGGGAAATAAATTCCTGTGTCGCGGGAATTCACGAACACAAAACACACCCAGACTTAGAACAACTATTGGAGGTACACTCAAATAATTTTACCGGGTGGGAATCGAACCCAGAACACCATGTCTCAGAAGCCACTATCGTAACCACTGAGCCACGGTGCAGTCAAATGATCATTTTTTTCAAATCGGACCAGTAGTTCCAAACATTAGCTCAGTTTTGGTTAGTCAGCATTGGATCCGGTGGTAGCATTAAAGCGCGTCCGTCGTTATATGCTCATGGTCCACCCAAATAATGACAATTGTTTTGGCATAACATAGATCATTATCTAGAACAAGCATTTTGCGTCTCTAGCGACAATATACATTATATATATTATAATAAATTTTCAAATAATGTTTGACGATTTACAAGTGCCTGTAATTGGTTTACGTAAATAAAAATGATTTTTATATTCTTTTTATTTATAGCGCGCTCAAACAAACCAAACAAACTCTTCAGCTTTATATGTTAGTATAATTTGGTAACTATATTGGTTACTATTTTTTTCGAAAAAGGATTCGATAGTGTCAATAATCATTTTTTTGTATCGCAACCTATTAGGGGATGAAGTCATCCCCTAATAAGTTGTGATACATATTCGAAATACACATGTATTATAAAATGATTTTATTTGGGGAATCCAAAAATTGAATTCCTTCCCTAACTTGAATGTGTACAGTTTACGTTACACTATTTCCTATGAATGCAATGTCATGTATTTTGGAAGCACTTTATAGTAATAAACCTTGAGGTAAACATATCGTGAAAAGCTTTTTAATTTCAAATACTCTAGGAAAGCAGTTCTGCTGGTGTAAAACTTCTAGTTGAACGAAGTACCCACTTGTGCAGAAAACTCACGTGGAACTGCCGTCGATTAGTTTCACGATGAAAGTACTTACTGAACCGTTTTATATTAAACTTTACTTCTATAGACTTTCCGATATGTAATTACATCTAAGGAAAGCAGTTGAATTACGGATTTTTAATTGTCCGACAATATTTCTAACATAAATAAAAAAACACAAAGAATTATGACAAGGTAAACACTCGAATGACAACCTCCGTGGCGTAGCGGTGCAAGACTCGCTTTGAGTCTAGGAGGTCGTGGGTTCGATCTCCACACCGGACAAGAAATCTTTGTGTAAATTCTAAGATTTCTTTCCGGGTCTGGTTGGTTGAGGGACTACCCTCTGTGCCTCGGAAATCAAGTTAAGCCGTTGGACCCGATTTTGCTAACATCATCTATAACAAGCGTATACCAGGAAACGGGCAGCTGTGTTTCCTTGCGAATTACAACATGATTCTGCGGTCAACGACCCGCCTGCCACGCGTGGTGACTATAGCAAAAACCATCCTTCGGGAGGAGGCCCATGTCCAACAGTGGACGTCATACGGCTGTTGATGAAACACTCGAATCAAACGTAATTCTATGTGTATTAGTTAATATATACCTAATAAGGAAGTTCAAAAAACTTACGACCCCTCTTGTGGTAAAGCCTGTAAGTGTCTGCAATATACATCATATCATTCATGCCTAGCTAATCCGAATCGGGTGCTTACACGCAAGAACACATTTTGGAGAAGGTACCTAAGGTACACTCCATGTTAAGCAGCTCATTAACTATTACTAATAATTGTCCAATAATCCAAAAAAAAAAACACATGAATAATTAATAAACAGTATAATCGACCTTTATATTTTTGTTACAAGGTACGTGAACCCTCTCTAAGTTGAGCTTGATAGATGGGTAGATGTCATACGATACCTTTTCTCCCATCGAGGCATTAACCTTTTTTCGTATGGAACTTAAATATTTGTTTAGTATACTTAGAGTTTTTTTATTTGTTGAATCGATTATAAGAAAAGAAACACTATATAGGAAGAAACCTTCTGTTTGATTATTATCATTTGCTTGTAATTGTCCACAGACGGACATTAATCTCTCTCGAAAATTATTTTACCATAGCGACCACAGTTGGCAGGTGAGTTGATGACAGATATAAAGTCTAATACAAACGCTGCTGCTTGTTTTGTGGTCGCTTCCCGCTGTCTGTCCCTATGTAAGCTTAGATCTTTAAAAATTCGTAACAGATGATAGAGTGATTCAACAGAAAAGTTTATATGTATAATACATTAGCATTACACCAAGCCGGGGCGGGTCGCTAGTACAGAATAAATTAACATAGCTACGGACCCTATTATTGAGATACGACACCTTTCATGGTACACTCACAAATTTTGCAGCGATGACCTTTTGACGACGTGTAAAATGACTGTCATAAGTCTATAGAGGTACACACATAAAGAGACGTGTTTATAGTGACATCACAAATGAACTATCATTACCTACACGATGACAGTCATTACCTATCATGAAAATGAAACAAATCACATCAATGTTAGACTGTCATCCTTGAGTCGAACTCTGAACAAATAGACACGACACATTACGTTTACGAGCGACGGTGTTAGAGCCTACGTACACGGACATTTTGACAGGTTTTTGTGATACCATCCAAAAAATCGATGGCCGGGCGTTAGGGGGCGCGGTACGCTCTAAATTCAAATATATGGCGTTGTAAAATAAAAATAAAATCACTTCAGTGTGAACGCACTCACGTTTATAGTGGAGCGATATTATTTTTATTGTGAATTCAAATGCGGGCCGCTTCATCCAATATCACGCGCCATGGCTTGCGTCTCCGTAAATGAGGCCTTTGTTGGAAGTATGAAATTTCGTTCATATAGCAATGAAGCGAAACAGAGTGACACATCATTTTGTTGACTGCGAATTTCTGGATTCATCTTATTATGATAAATTGCACGAAATTGAACTAACAAACTATATTTAAAGCCAACAGATAAATATGCCTATCTGTTGGGTAAAATTAAATTTGAGTATGCATTAAGAAATACCAAATAAAAAATAATAAGAATGGTACATATTACATATCAGTCAATAGTAAATCAAATATGTGAGCGCATTCTAAGGTCGGATGACGTGACAGTGATGTCAGTTAGATTTTTTTTTTCGGTTTGTCTTACATTGTTAGCCATGAGGCTTTTGCTACTTCACCGGGCATAAAGGCGAGCAGAGCTTCAGACTTAATAAATGGTTTAAAAACTACAAACTAAGCAACCTGCACAAGAGGGCGCCCCCTGTGGGGCTTGGACCTCGGCTCAGGGCGGTCGCTGGCGATGAGATTTAGGGGTTATGACTTTTAGTATTTAAGGGGAGTTTTGTGCAACGGTCTACTTTACAGTTCGCGGGCCTCTCGGACTTCGGGTCTACGAGGGCATCGGACGGTTCTGTCAGTTAGATTGACTGGTAGATGTGTCAAGTGCCGTGTGCCTTAGTCTTTACATGAACGAGCAGACACACCTCGCGGTACCGACATAACGTTGTAGTTATTGTTTCGGCGAAATGATTCATAAAGTCATTTGGGCGTAAAAGGTGTTAATGTTTTATTGTTGTTTCAGACACCTTGTTTATTTTCATTACATACCTTCTTTCACATTTCCAGAAAATCAATTGAGAAATCATAAACCTGCTATTTATTTACCGTCCCAATAAATTTATAGTTGTCCTATAAAACAAATTGTGTGTTATGTTATACAAATGTATATATATTATACTAGTAGTCCCAGCGTACCTAACCTAACCCCATCTACAAGGTCCAATCGTATATTTAAACCATCGAGGGACTCTGACTATGACTCTACTGCTAGGAGGGGTTAGGTAACAAACACACGCACATAAGAATTCTATTTATATGTTCTTAATTGTTATAATTTTACATATTACATAAACATTATTACAGATTTTTACGTTCCTTTGATGTCTTGTGCACACCTACTTTATCCTTGCGAAATAATTTAAACTTGTACTTGTCGTTGTGATATGGAGCGGTTACAAATAAGGTTGCCACTTTTCCACTTTTTTTGATGATAAAATAGTATTTTTAAAAAACATTATAATAAAAAATACATCATTATCATCATCATCAGCCCGTATAACGTCCACTGCTGAACATGGGCCTCCTCCCGAGAGGGAGGGTATTTGCCATAGTCACCACGCTTGGCAGGCGGGTTGGTGGCCGCAGTATCATGTTGTACCACACAAGGAAACGCTGCTGCCCGTTCCTTGACATACGATTATTATAGATGATGATATAACAATCGGGACCAACGGCTTAACGTGCTTTCCGAGGCACGGAGGGTAGTCCCTCAACCAACCAGACCCGGAAATAAATCTTAGAATCTACACAAAGATTTTCTGTCCGGTGTGGGGATCGAACCCACGACCTCCGAGATTCAAGGCGAGCCAAATACCGCTACGCTACGGAGGTTGTTTAAAAAACAAATATTGGAATAATAATAGTACACATTTATTTTTTGTAGTCAGTCGAGGCGAGTCAACGACGCCTCTACATTTTATTATATCCCTTTACGCTTTTGGTAAAGGAAACTAAGTTCGTTTACTTATTGTCGCGCGAAAACTGAAGTACCGATGAAAATATAGTAATATTCGTACTATATTATTTTTTTATAATATATAGTACAATGGTCTGAAATATAGCACGATACTATATAATATAGTACGGGTTGTAAACTCTAGTTACAAGAGAAAACGATAACTTGAAAGTGTACGCGGAGGTTAATAGGAACATGGCAGGTAATTTCCTACTGTATGAGCTACGCTATTATCTCTGTACATTATAAATTAAACTACAGTCTCTAGACAAGAGCAAGACACTTGAGTGTTTTCGAGTAAAACATAGTAACAAATCATGTTAGTAAAACATAAACAAAGCTCAGAATAAAACAGAAAAAACAGTAATTCGGTGTAATATGATTTTTTTTTATAATTATACTATTGAGTCAGTTTTTGTGGTGTCGGAGAAACCTGTGAAACACCACATTCTCGTCGCCTGTCGCAGATCACTCTGACAGGCAAATTTGAAAACTGCCAACGTGCACGTGACGTTGACAGAGCTTTATGTCGGCGTGCGGAGACGACTACAATATTATTTATCCTAACTTTTCTTATTTAATTCCCTTCGCTTGATTTACATCTGCGGTTTAATTTACCACACGGTTTCATCAACGTGTCTCCTATCTTTTTTCCGGTTTGGATAAATATATATGCCATATATTAGGCATATTTAGGTGTGTGAGGGGTACGAACACTATTATACACTATCACTCTTTTATAAATGAAATAAGGAAGACTTTATAACTTTATATTAGAATTAACACACAAACACACAACACATTTTACTATCACAATAAATTAATAACGGGCTCACGTCCCAACTTCTCGACAGCACAAATCTCTCTGTAAAATATAATGTTATTGACATTTGACATTTTAAAGTTTAAATTCAATTTTGGATTAGACTAAATCGAATAATAAATATTTTAGCAGCCAGAACGTCATACCGGTCAATCAATCTAGTGAGCGATTAAAACCTTAATCTCACTACAGTAGACATCTCATCATCTCACCACATCTCATCTCATCTCAAAAGACTCTTCTCTCAGCTGCTAGTCCAAACGCCAACGGACGTGTATAAACTCATAAATATTTGTTTACGTTAAGTACATCCCTTCTCGAAATGCAAAGCCCACTCAGTTATTGTTACGCTCTAAGCATCGTTCAAATATAAGTACCCTTAATGCAAACCTGAATTTATTTTTTTATTATTGTAATTGCCTAGTTAGTTAGTATAGAGTATAAAAAGATTGGGTGCCCCCAGAGCCTACGCTACTACTGGACAATGTAGCTTTTTAAAACATTTTTAGAAACAGTTCAAATTTAGCGTTAATCCATTGTCTGAAAAAATACCAGAAATGTTTCTGGGTAGTGTCTCCATTCATTAATAATATTATGTATACAGGGTTATTTTAAAACACCAACAACCTTTCAGTTGTTCATAATCATGAGTACTTTTATCCCCAAAAGGGTGTTGGTGTTTAAAAATAATCCTGTATATAAAGTAATTGAATTGAATGAGACCGCACGTTCATACAGGGTGATTAGTTTTAGAAACAGCTGGTATAATGCATTGCTGTGTTTGGAGAGTTCACACTGAACTTATTTACACTCGTTCATTCACTCACACATTATTTATTGTAATAATATACTCAATTACTCTTTAGAGACTATTAGTTTAGTGTAATAACACCTATACTTAAACCATTCCAAGAGTCATTTAGTCCTGTAAATATTTTATCTTCACAAATGAAAAAGCCAGTTAAACGTTTAATAAACAACGGAGTGGTAACAAAGTCAGTAAAATATAGGTATAACATACGCCACCTATATAAAATCCACTGTCAGTTTCCTCGGGAAATGTAGCAATTCGGGCGGATCCTTATAAAAAAAGAAAACTGAATTGCTTGCATGTCATGCTGACGGTACTGTAAGACGAGAGCGGGGAATACCGCGGGGTAGCGGGATGAGTGTTGATTTTGTAAGTTCACACAAGTTATATCTCCTATCCGATACTATCATATGTTGAGCACAGACTAAAAATAAACATTGGAAAATAATATTATACTAAACGATGTAAATATGCGATCAAAGATACGTAGTTTTCAAATCTCTTCGGGGCCATTGTACCTCGAAGTTTGAGCTCAACTAATCTTTCCACGAATATCGAGTGAGATGACAATTTGCATGTTAAGTCTGCAATAGGTTTCGCCGTGTGTGGGGACCTTCGTATAAGTATTAAGGGATATGAATTCCCCGTCCACATTATATTCTGCTGAAAGGTTCAAATATTCAGAAGGGTTTCGAAACTTGAACATTTATCGGGAATATTGTTGCCAAGTATTTTACATTTGTGGAGAAGATGAGATAATTCGGTACATTAGTAATACTTTTGTTCGAGGCCTTTTGATCCGGGATTTTTCATATTTGGAAATATCCAAGCCCTATATCGTTATTTGTCAATTTGCTATAACCAGCTATTAGATGGTTAAATATGAGTAATAAATTATTTTAAAACCAGTATAACGCTTAAAACTCCCAATGCTATCTGAAATTAAAATAATAAAATGAAATTGCGTAAAATCAAAATATATTGTGCGTGTCTTTTTCGTTGGTTAAGAAACCACCCTCCGTGCCTCGAAAAGCTCGTCAAGTTGGTTCCGATAATCATAACATCATCTATATGACAATCGTATACCACGTTACTGGCAATAGCTTTTACCTTGTGTATATGCTGTACACAATACTGCGGTGACTATCTGCCTGATAAGCGTGGTGACGCTTCCTTCGATACCTTACATCCATTTATTTTCTCTAATTCCCGTCTACTATAGCGGGACTGCGTGCTGCAACTTTTTATAGAAACAGGTTACATCCTTGTGCAATACCTCTCTATGTATGGTACATTAGAAATAATAATAAATTTTATGGTGGTATTTAATTTTTACACCATTGCCATTCAACGGGGTAATGCTACCAGCACTCAGTTTGTTTTATTTTAAATTAACTAGTATGTGTATCTGTATTTTATTTATGTTAAATGTTATAAATAAATTATTAACAATAATTGTAACAAAATATATGATAGTTGTAATCAACATATCGTTTTTTGTGTCCAAAAAAATCACACTCACCCGAAAATCAAAATCGAAATTATTCATAAAAGTAGGTATATCCTGTAGATCAAAAATAGAGATACAAGGCAATACCACAAATTGTTGTAGCTAAGAATTCAATAACGAATAGTTCTTCATGCATATTTCCACTCACTGCGGGACATACCAGGAATCATAATTGAATACCATCCGCGTGTGGGCGGCTCTGCGCCGGACGTACAGACAAACAATTAAGGGGGACTGTCGGCGCTCGCAGTTCAAACGGAATTATGTAGATGACCTATTAGTATGAAGCACTAAGAACGATGATTTCACATGTTTTTGGGGTTTATTTGAGGCTTTTGCTACTTCACCGGGCATAAAGGCGAACAGAGCTCCAGCCTACCTAAATAGTTAAAACACTACAAACTAAGCAACCTGCGCAAGAGGGCGTCCCCTGTGGGACTTGGACCTCGGCTCAGGGCGGTCGCTGACGGGGAGATTGAGGGATTATGGTTTTATGACGATCCGTCTGTCACTGCCAATTTGCACCGAATTAACGGGAAATTTGGTAAAATTAGGTAGGATGGTGTAATCTTATGACCCAAATGTGCAAGATTTTTTTTATATACGAAGCTTAATAAACTAAATGGTCGTATAATTAGACGTGTTATCACGTTTGCTCTATTTTCACAATGACAGTGTACGGAACATTAGTGATCAGCATACAAACGCGCCGACACTGACCTTGAGACATACTGGTGCATATATTAGTGCCCTATGATCTTCACCGATGACCTTGAATAGTGTCGTCTTACAACTGTGTCAAGGACAAAGGACAAGTATTGTTTAATGATCTCCTCTTCACTGGTGTGTCATGGGATTGCAACTCATGGTCGTTGAGTGACCTTGTGGAAGGGATTAAGTTCGATAGAGTATTTAAAGGAAGGACAGAGAAAATGGTAATCTAGCAAATTATACCTACTGCTACTACATTCCCGCGCGCGGTTTCACTTCCCTTTTGCGTAGGAACTGCATAATTAAATATAGCCTATAGCCTTCATTGATACATGGGCTATATACCACTGAAAGAATTTCAATTTCAATCAAATCGGTTCCTGAGTTTAGCGCATCCAGCAAAAAAAAAACCGGCCAAGTGCGAGTCGGACTCTCGCACGAAGGGTTCCGTACTAGTTGCAAGTGCCTACCTATTTTTTTGATATCAAGAATACAACAAGTAACATAGTATAAAAGTTCTTGTAGTACGTTGTAACTTTGATCGATGTTAATAATAGTTGATTGAATCAAACGTAAATTGCGGTTTGCAGTTTATGACGTATTAAAAAAAACTACTTACTTGATCTCGTTCAAACCAATTTTCGGTGGAAGTTTGCATGGTTATGTACATCATATATTTTTTTTAGTTTTATCATTCTCTTATTTTAGAAGTTACAGGGGGGGGACACACATTTTACCACTTTGGAAGTGTCTCTCGCGCAAACTATTAAGTTTAGGCCACTGCTGATTGGTTGCTGTCATGGTTTTTCAGACATCGCACGTGTTCCTTCAATCTTGTCTCAACGTTTCGGCGGGTTTCCCCTATGTAACTGAGCCCACAGTTGCACGGAATTTTGTAAACCCCCGGATAACCCAGCGGAGTTTTATCCTTAGGCGAACGCAGGAGTTGTCGAATTTGTGTGGGTGGCCGGAAAATTGTCCTGATACTGTAACGTCGTCGTAACAGGTGTCCAATCTTGTCCGTGACTCCCCGAATGTATGGTAGAAATGCAGGGGTCCGTTCCACACTGTTCGGTTTCATTCGAGTCGAAGCATTCGCCACTCGGGTGCATTGTCGCCATTTATAGCCGTTACTTCCCAGTGCTCGTCTTAGGTGCTTTAGCTCCGTGTCTATGAACTGAGGGTCACATATACTAAGCGCCCGATTGATCAGTGCTTTAGGCACGGAAGCCAATTGGGACGGATGGTGATGGGAGTCAGCTCGGAGGTACCGGTCCGTGTGAGTCGGTTTTCTATACACGGTATGTGTCAGTCGGCCTTCCGGCCCACGCATGACTAGTACGTCTAGGAATGGCAAGGCACCTTCTTTTTCCTCTTCGACCGTGAACTGTATACGTTTATGTCTAGAGTTCAGATGTTCCGTGAATCCTGTAAGTAAATCACGGTTGATTATGGCGAATACATCGTCAACATAGCGCCACCAGTATCTTGGTCTCCTTGAGGTTGCTGCAAGTGCTTGGTTTTCAAAGGACTCCATGAAGATATTGGCTACGACCGGTGCTATCGGTGAGCCCATCGACACTCCATCTATTTGGAGATAGTATTCACTATTCCACATAAAATATCCGCTTTGTAGGCAGTATTCTATGCACTTGATGTATTCAGTGGGGGTATCCGTACTTTGCAAACGAGTGGTGATGATGCTAATAGCCTCACCCACTGGTACATTAGTGAACAGAGATGTGATGTCAAAGCTGACCATAATTTCGTCGTTGCTCAACCTCACATTCGCCAACAATTCGACAAAGTAACAAAGTTATTCCGACCTCAAGCGGGGACACCCTACCAGCACAACCGGACGCGTTATCCATCGCGAACATTTCGTCTATGCGAGCCGAAGATGGACCCCCCGACACAACAGTGACACTGCGGGCCGAAGATGCACCTCCCCTGCAAATTGCCAACTACCCTCCGAATAACATCTCGGATCGTGCCCAACGACATGCAGCGCGGTTGGCGGCGCGCGCGGCGCGCGACCTCAGTTAGTCGCTCGGCGCCGCGCCGTCGAGTCGACTACTCCTTGAGAATGGACCTCGGGATGGTCTCGAAACTAGTCGGACATATCCGATGATTTAAAACCGTGAGTACAACCGGTTGTATAATATAAATATGTGTACCACTCACGAAAGTTTTAATTTTCATTTATTTTTGAGATTTGGCTTTTTCTCTCGTATTAAAACTTAATACTCTCAAATGTTGTTGCTTCAGCTTAAGCTTAGCGACAGTTCAAACTAGTCAAGTGCACTCTATTGGTAATCTATAACGACATTATGACGAGTATTATGCACATAAAAAAAACTACACAGAGAACAAGACAAAAAATTCACTGGTGTCCGGGAGGATGGGACAGCCTTTGGTGTGGGAGCGTCGACACCTTCGCCCCGTCTCATCTTTCCGGGACTCCAGAGCAGGGCTGCCTTGAATGACAACCTCCGTAGCGTAGCGGTATTTGGCTCGCCTTCAATCTCGGAGGTCGTGGGTTCGATCCCCACACCGGACATGAAATCTTTGTGTAATTTCTAAGATTTCTTTCCGGGTCTGGTTGGTTGAGGGACTACCCTCCGTGCCTCGGAAAACACGTTAAGCCGTTGGTCCCGATTGTTATAACATCATTTATAACAATCGTATATCGATATAAACGATTCTTTTTCTACCTCGGGCCGTTTTTATATAACAAAATAAATGCGTCTGTTGTAGTGTACAACTTATCTTACTTTCTATGTAAAATTGCAGTCCGCTCCTTCTTTCTAAAGTCAAACCAAACCTATGATGATACGGAATCGTACCTTCTTACATTATCGTAACTCACAAACGCAACCACTTACACACTCCCACACACACACACACACTCACACATACACAAAACACACATGCACACTCTCACACACAAAACTCACACTACTCATCCACACACATACATCCCAACAACCTTTGCATGAATAACTTAATGTAAATTATTAATTTATAATGAATGTATGAACTTTTCTATGTAGGTATTCAAATTGCTGTATAAGTTTTTATAATTATTATTAATCAGGAATTCATTACGCTGTTTTTGTTTGTGAAAACATGCTGTAAAATGGAAGCTGAGGCCACACTGTCTCTCCTTACTACAGGCTATTTACTAGCCCATTTAGGAGAGCAGTATGCCAACTTCTTGTGAAATGTGCTATATATGTAAATACATTATGTTGTAATTTTATTATTAATGTAATGATCAAACCTGGTTGTATACTAGCACTTTTTGAAATAAAGCTTTTATTATTATTTTATTATTATAACAAGGAACGAGCAGCAGCGTTTCCTTGTTTGGTACAACATAATACTGCAGTCACCAACCCGCCCCAAGCGTGGTGACTATGGAAAATACCCTCCCTCGGGAGGAGGCCCATGTTCAGCAGTGGACGTTATACGGGCTGATGATGATGATGATAAGTAGGGCTGGAGTGGTGGCTGAATCCGCAGAGAATCTCAAGAGGCGCAAACACGAATGATAGTGGTTATGTATTTGTGCCTTTTGGTGTCGAAACATTGGGCCCTTGGGGGCCGGGAGCCACATTAATTTATAAAAACCTCGCAGCGGCACGCTTTAGTGTGGCACAATCTCCGAGTGCTGGTTATTACTTTGCACAGCAGGTAAGCCCTGTCATTCAACGGAGAAATGCTGCCAGCATTCTGGGAACCTTGCCAAGTAGAATAGATTTAGGATAGTAGTATTAAGTTAGTTTTATTTTAAATTTGCTACTTTTAGCTGTATACATGTTTTTTATTTAATAATATAAAAAAAAAAAAAAATTATTCATATATCGACATTGATAGGTCCTAATATTATTTATTTTCAACGAAAAACGACCTAAAATGACCTTGCAAAAAGTTTCTCATTATTTCACCGTTATTTAACCTTCAAGGTTTCATAACGAAATAAAATATTTTCAAAGGGCTTTGTAGGACTGGAATCTTTTATTATCATAGTTATGCGAATATTGCGAAAGTTATACAATTTTTTTTGATAGTTTGAGACAATCACGCATAATCCGTAAAAAGGTGTATAGTACAGACATATTGCCTTACAAGTCTATGAATTTTTTAATAAGTCTATGAATAATTTACATAATTTATTCGGTTGTTATAGCTAAATAGCATTGTGATTTATGATTCATATGGCGTTCCCATAGTATATCAACATTATATAAATTTTTTTTTGAGAATAGATTTAAAAAGAAGCTGAAAATTTAATTATTGGATTCATATCAAAAATTCCATTTAAACGGATTATATCGAGGGGTGAAAGGCTATTTGTTTGAAGCGACATTTTGGACGATATGAAGTTATATACATATTCGGATTCAGCGAATTTTTCTGCGTCGTCTGAGCCGGGTTTCGTACAATTCTGAGCACTTTTATGGCGCTTAAAACAATGCCATTTTAGTGCATAATTCTCAAACATGATGTATGATCCGACTTCAAATTTGCCATATTTTTTTAGTATGTCATTTAAGCTGTATACAAAAACAGAGAATCGGATCATAAGCCGTTATTCCCTTCCTAAAATTTTAGTTCGATGGCAGATAAATCGTTTTTCGATGTAGCTATCTTTAGATGAAAAGTCCCTTCATACATTTTGCTTACGACTACTTACTCTGTGCAATTTCGCTTCAACCAATTTGCCGTCAGCCAAATTCATTAAGACATGTCGGTTCAACCCTATATTATTATCTAAGACTTTAATATAATATTGTAGTGTTAAGGTAAGATGAACAACAATCCACGTGGCTGAAGCCTCCAGTAATTAATTAGTTCACTAATGAGCAATAATGATTGTTTTGCACAAACATGTTTACTGCACTCGCACTCGATTGTAGTTCTGCTGCATTACTTTGTTGTCGGAGGTTGTGTCAGCTTTTGCTACTGTTCTGATTGGGCTATTAATTTAAAAGCCTAGACTTCAGTTTGACTTTATACTGTAGTCAAATTGTAAAAGAGGGGTTTTGGTTATTTATCCAGTGTAGTGGGGGCTTCCCTTGCGTTAAAAGTTGTTAAGACATCCCACGGCATACCACGGACAACTATAAATGATCTTTCCAGAACACAAAGTCTGGTAGTCCTTCTAAACTACAATTTAACTCAGTGCTAAATATGGTCCAGAACCTTTCAGCTATAAAACATCCAATCAATTATTCTTTTACTTTACTTTATCATTAGCCCGTTTACCTCCACTGCTGAACATGGGCCGTTGAGGGATATTGCAATAATCACCACGCTAGGCAGGCGGATTGGTGATCGCAGTATGATGAGAGTATCTTTGAGCTGATAGATGCTACTACCCATCCATCAGGTGTATGTCCCTTAGTCGCCTCTACGACACTCATAGGAAGATATGGGGTGGTCTATTTAAAGCCGGAGACCACACGGCTTTCAACGATACAGTTGATATTAATGACAATTGTTTTGGCATAATATAGAAAGAACAAGCATTTTGCCTCCTAGCGACAATATACATTAATTATAATAATTAATTTAATTATAAATAAGTAATTTGAATAGGTTTATAAATAAACAGCAAATGTAATTTAAGATAAATAATAATTAATTTTCAAATAATGTTTGACGATTTACAAGTGCCTGTAATTGGTTTACGTAAATAAAAATGATTTTAATTTTTATTTATTTATTTATTTTATTAATTTTGCTACAGTTTAGGAAAAATAATAAATTCGCTCTTGCTTTTTACAAAACAAAATATGAAGAAAAATATTTATAAAGAAAACTTCTGAGCAATATATGAATAAATATTAAATGTTTTATTCATTGTAGCATTAAATCATACACATTTTCATTCACTGAATTTGTATCAAATCGTCCGAACAGAACGTGTTCCTAAAAGGCTTTTGAGTTAACATTCGTTAGATATTAAACAGGCCTTTGAAGCTGAAACTGATCAATTTTGTTCCACGCGGTGAACTCTAAACTATATATTGCACTATTCATATAAATACACCGAGCTTGCCACCAATATCATCAAAAAAGCTGTGGGTCTCGAAAAATGAGAACATAAGCTTTATCGTTATATCGAGTTTGATTGTCTAAAGCTTTTGTGATTAATTTATTCAGCGTACCCTGAACATGGTTCTGAATTGTGTAAATTTTAATAACAAATTTTTGTAATTTAAATTGCAAAATATTGAGATCAAAAAGCTTATAAATAATAAAAATATAAATAATGAAACGGCAAGAAATAGTATAATGATGAAACTTTGACATCACGTAAGATACACGAAAATTCCCCGTATTAATTTTATACATTATAATGAACTCTGTTAGCATTATTACAATAACTTCTAATAATAACTTATTCTTTAGCATTATTAATCAGTTTTTAAAATTAAATATTCAAATATGTTATATAACACTAACATTAAAAATTTCCAAAAGAAAATAGAATATTACGCTCCACTGAAAAATACTTTAACTCTGTCATACTGCATTGATACGTTTAAGCATTTGTTCAATCGACGAAGCTTTGCAACCAAGAAACCGTCCTCCTACTGATATGATATGATGACCACTTATAACTGTCATTCAGATCTTAATTATGTCATCTGATGTCACAGCGGCCATCGGCTAACAATATAAAATCATGATTACGTGGGGATTTTTAAATAATTTAAACTTGACGTTGGGCTGCTGTTTTGCTCAGGTGGGTCGTTACTAAATGTTGAATGCCTACTGGAAAAGGATGATGGGCAGAATGTATGGAGTCTGGTACCCACTCCAATAGAAACATGTTATACATCATTGAAAAGGTATTTTTGTGTAGAATAATGTAAACTTGAGCGCTTGTCTCAAATATTAGTATTTAAGGAGTTAGAGCGATTTTTGTGTCATGCGTTTTTGCTTGAACATGCGGGTGTGAGTAGTCACTAAGAATAAAAATACTTACACGTTTATTTTTTTAAATCAGGCACGTATGACAAAAACGCATGACTCAAAGTCATTATACGCTCAAGTTAGTTATTTACTTATTTGAGTAAAAAAATACAAGTATAAATCAAAAACAACTTTATTTTTTATAGTTTTACAATTATAGACTGTTTTCGTTGTCTACAATGACATCATTGAGAAATGCTGCTGGAGCAAGGAACCCTTCGCGTCTGGCATATCCTAAGTACCATATAATAGAAATAATATGCGCGCAAGTGCCCATTGTACGTCGCCCAGTTAAGCATGTGCAATAATAATGTAATATATTGTTGTTTTGACCTAGGTTACATTTTATCATAATATAACAATAATACGTCCTAGAACGTGCATGACGCGACTGTATTCGTCCGCGTAATAGCCAGACGGCATCATTTATACCATAGTCTGATAAGTCATATTCATATATCAATATCTCTGAAGATACTAACATTCAGGTTTCGTCACCATACAATTTTTTTCTCCTATTGGTTAGACCAATTCAATAATACAATAATTATTGTTATTGGACCGGGTACCAAAATGTCTCATCATCCTTTACAATATGTACCGATACAAATTTTTATCGCTTTTCTATACAGCGAACCTAAAACCGTGTTATTTTCATCACTTTTTTGCGCGTTGCGTTTAACTGATCTGCTAAGCGTGGAAGCTATGTGACAAAACCACTCGGGGAAATATGAAAATATTATTTTAACTAATAGTAGGTATAGTCATGTTTTCTGATCCACCAGAACTATTTACTATGACTTAAGTACTTTGCATTTTCTGTTACATATTACAATTTTCCTCTACATTATATTGGTACCGGTACTACAAGGTTTCCACAAGAGTGCTGCTTGTTTATTTATGGAGACAGCTGCCTGAAACTATAATGGGGAGAATAAAGTATGGGAACTTGTTCTGTAGGACGTTTATTTAAAATATGAACAGATAAACTAAGCAAAAACTAAAAAAAAATGATTTCTAAAATCACAAACAGCATTGAGAAGATTAAAATGCACAGATTAAAAAATAAAGGACAGAAAAAGATCGCAACTGACAACTAACTTGTACGGTGATTTAATAATCTCCGTGCTCATAACTGTGAAAAATCTTGTGATAATATATTTTTTATTTAGAGTCAAGAGAAAAACAAATACAAACTAAAAGGCAATGTACAAAGGTACTACTTATTTCTAAAGAAATCTCTTCCAGTAGACCTGCGAAAGAAGAGATGAAAATAAAGAAAGCAATAATAGTGTGTAGGTAGATATACATGCATACAATAACTACACATATACTTAAATACATAAATATAATGATAAATAGTTATAATACATACACAAATAAATATATTACGAATGATTAATCCATGTAAGAAATGTCTTACTGTTTTCACTGATGTTCAATTCTCATTGTCTGTGCTCGTCTTTGCCTTACGTGATCTTTGTATAATTCACGCCCTAAAGAACACTATGTCGTCAGTCAATAGCACCATATTTTTTATCATTTAAATATTTTGACATTTATGTCGTCAGCTACGAGGCTTTTGCTACTTCAGCTGATACTGAACAGATAAAGGCGAGCAGATATTATGAATATTATATAGGACCATGATTTTTTTATGAATTTAAGGGAATAGAGAGCTTATCTCGGAAATCTTTAGAACGAACCAAAAACAAAAAGAATTGTCTAAAAATGAAAGATTATATCGTAATTGACTATGTACAGTACGAATTACTCCTACGAAGGATTTACTTTTATACTTCAGAAGCATTTGGTCGTAAGTGCTAGTTTACGATAAAGGCACATAGGACGAATGTTTCTGTCATATAATGGCAATTTCGACTATTTCCTCCTCAGCTGGTCAAAAGCGGCCGTAGCCCAATGGCTAAGGGCGTCGGACTTGTGATCTCGAGGTCGCCGGTTCGAACCCCACCCATTGCACTTCCGACGTGAACCCACTCGTAACACAAGCATTTTAGCTTAGCACGAAGGGTTAACAAGAATACTAGTAGACTTAAAAACTCTGCTAGTAATCTTTTTAAAAAAAAAAAGAAAAAAATTAAAAATTAGATATATACTTTTGTATAGCTTGAATGCAAGTTTGGTCTTGGTCATAGTAATTTTTGTGACACTGTGCGGTGTAACCACATAACCTCTTATTTTACTCGGTTATAAGATTCTAGATTGTTATGCTCATGAAAATTCAGCAGTAAAGGTATTCTGAATAATGAATTTTATATCCAGCGTTTTGCTTTGATACAGGATTAATTTAACGTCACGTCACAAAGTCGCGTCGCTTGGCGTCTTCTTTTTACTGAGTTTTATTAAAATCGTGACATCGTGTTGTATGAAATAAGCCTTTAGAAGGCTCTGTGTGAGGTTGAGCAAAACGTTTAGAGGGTACAATGAACCCCAGATTACTACAGCCAAATAATAATACAAATTTATGCATTTATACAGCGTGAGTAAGGTCGTCCCATGTTCACATGGACCTTACATACAGTGTAAGCTTGGACCGGCAGGGTGTGGACATCCATTGGGCCGGATTATTTATGCGTACCCGGCCCCCGCCAATGGCGGATCGAAGGAGTGTCCGGGGGGTTTTAGTGGTGTAGGGTCCTCTCCTTGTGGTATGAGTTTAGCATACCACGCTATGGATAGGGCGAGTCCCACATATCCCATCGCCAGCGTCCGAATACGCTGCAGCGGCGGTGGAAATGCGTATAAGCAAAAAAAAAAAGTTGTGGACGTCCATACGTTTAGACTACTCCAGATGAAAAAATCTGATGGAATATCATATTTTGTAGGTTCGTAGGTATATAATAGGTAAAACTAAAAACAGTGGCATTAAATTATGCATATGGAACTATCCTTTTGAGGGCTAATTTCTCAATCGTCAGATAAAAAGATATCAAAAGAATACATTTAATTTTTACAGATTTTTTTATAGAAAAGCTGTTATAACGGAACGATGGTGTTCCTCCACAGAAAATAAAGATCTTCTTTATCGGATGAGGTGGTGTACCCGGTGGCCGACAGAAATTTGTTTCTGTTCAGAACTGGTATATATCCTTAAGCGACTTGCGAACTTCTATAGCGCGATACAGGACTCGTCATCTGCCGTATTCCGTTTGACGCTACACGGTCATTTTTTTTTAATCACCTTTTATTTCTTAAGATTACTAGCAGAATTTTGCAGTCTGGAGCAAGAATACTAGCAGAATTCTTGTTAACCCCTCGAGCTAAAATGCTTGTCGGTAGTGCAATGGGTGAGGATCGAACCGGCGACCACAAGATCACAAGTCCGACGCTCTAGGCTACGGCCCTAAATCTACGATATTTGTATTGTTGGCAATGGTTTAACTAGCTTTTCAAGATTGTTGTATATAAAGGGTTGAACAACAAGGTTGCCATTGAAATTCTCTCGAACAATAAATCTGTTCTATCAGTGTAAGGTCCGAAGCGTCGGCTCAGCTGGTCGTCAGCACTAATTAATGTTACAACTTTGGCAATAAACTTCATCGGGACCTGTCTGCTGAAATTTCTTGTAGGAAACTTACAGGCGGGCGGCAAAAGTTGAACGTCAACTGATATTTAAATAGATTTTGTAATTGTAGATCTAATTTTCAGTATAGTTAGTTTCTTTTTTTATTAACATTTCGTAAAACAAGCATAGTTTTAATTTAAAACATAACAGATTTGCACTTGTGTTCATAATCTACATCATCACAATTTTATGAAACAGTTTTATGAAAGTAAAGGAAAGCGCGGTGCATTAGCTGTAAATCTCAAAAAATGTTAAGCATACACACACAAATTGATTAAGAATTATACCTTTTTATGTACCTCGTTTTGTTCATTATTGCCGATGGCGGGCTATGAAACCGTAAATACCGTGGGAACCCAAAAAGATTATATGTGGATCAATTTCTTGTTAATAGTGCTTATCTTTTGGCAGTAATTCTATTCCCTTAACATCAGACATGTTAAGAATGTCTTTTCGCTTTACATACATATTACTTTTACGTGATATATTAAATTTCTCAAAGATATACTTCAACCGTGTGTGAGAATTTTATAACAAGCTTATTGACTTTTATTCGTTACGCACAATTTTCTTGTATACCGATAGATATTGATAATAATATGAAGGAATTGTAATGATAACATGAGTATATTTCTTGATATTTCGCTTCCTTTTAAATACAGCGTGTGATACTAGTATAGAATCTGTAATATAAAAGTTAAGGCTGATCGCACATGTCGGCATTTCTATTGGATATTTGACGCTCAATAAAAACAACTGGGCGGCATAATTGAAGCTAGTTTTAGGACATACGAAAAAAAGAAAATAAATAATTTTCAAAGTAAACTTGTTCTTTAATATTGTGCATAATATATTTGATATGACTAAATCTGACCGTCGGCTTCATGCGGTGAAATTCAATTCGTCAAAACGACACGTAACTCTAAAGAGTGAATATTTCAGTGTTATGTGGAAACGTAGCAGAATGGCGGGCAGCAAAATTATTTATTTAGCTACTTTCGTGTTTGAACTTTGTGGGAAAATGTAATACTTCACCGGGTTCAACACACTCTTTTGTCTTATAAAATGTAGGAAAAGTAGATAGTATAAGGAAGTTACTGTAATTTTGTACCTCAAAACTAGTTTTCTTAGCAATACATCTTTGCTTTTCCAGAAGACGAAATTATGAAAAATGTGTAAAGTCTGCCAGTTCTTTGGCAAACGTTAATTAGTTTTGCACGTTCTCGGCGTTTTAAGTAAGATTGGAATACGAAAGAAAATTAATTTATTAAAATTTAAACCAATAATGGTTTCAAAAGAATAAAATTTAAGTGATAGAATAAATTACTCAGAGGTAAATTATAGCACACCCATTAGTCTAGTCAACAAGTGCCTTTTTGGTCAACTTTTTCAGCAGTCTCCGAAAATTATGATTGAGGTATCATGCGATTTGGAATGGCATCTAGAAACTTTGTGAAAAAAATGAAGTTCCACTTGCAACAATTGCAAAAGTTATTAACAATTAACTAAAAAAAAGGGGGTTTAGTTTTTTGCAAATATCTCAAAAACTAATTAAACTAATTTTTAAATATACGTTGTCCGTAATTTTTCATCTTAGTAAATTGTTAATAAAAAAACGAAAATTAAAAAAAAAAAAATTTTCTAACGGGAATTTATTTTAAGACCTTTGAGAAATAGCTCCACGAAAGGAAAAAAATCTCAAATTTGTTTAACAATTATCGCACTTGCAATGTTAATGTTCATGCTACAAAAAATTGTTAATTAATCAATGGATAACTTATTGAAAAATGGCAATAAAATTTTTTTGAGCACGGATTATTGTTCATTGATCTGTCTTGTAGGCGCATGAATTTTTTCAATTTTTTATTTTCATATTAAATCAGTTTACACATTATTTATTAATTAAAGGTCCGAAGGGCGCGTGGCTTGCGCAAGCCGGAGTACCCGTTTTCGGGCGTATTTTCAACCCTCTGGGAAAATTAGAAATATTGGTCCTACAATTCCGGGAGTCGAGACTTTTTTTATGAAATTTCTTCCTCTGTTTAAAATTTTAAAAATATTTATTAGTTTTTGAGATACTTGCAAAAAACTAAACGCCCTTTTTTTTAGTTAATTGTTAATAACTTTTGCAATTGTTGCAAGTGGAACTTCATTTTTTTCAAAAATCATCTAGATGCCATTCCGAATCGAATGACACCTCAATCATAATTTTCGGAGACTGCTGAAAAAAGTTGACCAAAAAGGCACTTGTTGACTAGACTACATGTGACGAAAAATCAACGATGGCTTGATTGAAATTATCTATATCATGATACTCCGCTCTTTGGACTAAATAAACAAGTATGACTTTAAGATTTTTGGAAAAGATTTTTTGAGCAACTGCCGTTGCACTTCTTAGTTCGAGGGCCTGTTACACTTCGGGTCTATGAGGACATTGGTAGGTTCAATATAAACTAAGGGACTAGAGCCCGATAAAAAGGAAAGCTTACAGGAAGATTTAAATAGTGCTTACAATCACAAATACGCTGTGCTAGTTGATGAAACATAGACGTCGGTATGTTGTACCTTATTTACGTTTATGAACTAAATGAAATACTTAATTTAAGTTTTGTTCAATTATTTTGTTTGTGGATTTTAATTACAATGTTATAACTGTTTTCCCTTAAAAGTATCGTAATTAATTTCTATACGGTGTGGTAATTTGTTTCACCGTAATAAGCACAAGCCGGGTCGTGGCAAAATTGTGTTCGTTAAAAACTTATTAATATTACTCGTTCTCAAATTTCTCATATATAGTACTTTATACATATCCAACAGCCTATCCCAGCTGACTGTTGGCAGGAGGCCTATTGCCTTAGTAAGTAAAAAGTACACCAATGTTTATTATTTCCGATATGATAATATAAAAACTGAAAATGTCAAATTTATCGTAAGCATGTAATATTTTAAAAAAGATAACGTAGCATTTTTAATTAACTAATCAGACATTATCCACATATACATTTGAATTTAAAAAAAGCAATGAGTATGATAAGCCTAAAACACCCTACACTAATCTAATAAGCCACTACCAGTTAGCAATGTTCCCAAAGTGCTGGCAGCATTGCCACGTTGTATGGCAATGCTTAATCTTTGGGCAAAATATAGGCCAGCATTTTGGTCACGTGTTGCTTCGACCAGACGCCCAGCAAGATCTTCATCAATTCGATGGGCGCCTGGTCCCCACGGCCCTAACGTCTCAGCCCCAAAAGGTTCAAATAAGTACCCACTATCGAGGGTACTATACTTTCGCCTTTTGAGGATTTCCGCTGATTCCGCCGCCGCCCCAGTCCTAAAACTCATTTTAGTATAAAAATATTAATACTGAAATTATACATGAAGTGCATTATTCAGCCTTTAGATTTTAAAATGAATTCTTCGAATAATTAATGTAAATTCAAATTGTAAGACTTTCTTTAAACACTGCATATTTACAGATTGTGATCGGATATCAGCCTCGCAGTGAACCCTGCACTCAACTCAAGTACGACGTAACTCCTCTTGACCTTTCTCTTGGCCTATTTTAAGAGGAGATAGTTGCATGTGAACTTAATATAATTCATATGAATTTACTCATAGTTTTGAATCTAACATGAATGACTGAATCAATATTAGTAGGAAAGTTGGTTGAGCAGCTAATAGGAATGATAATGCCAATGTATTTAATGATAATTAAACTCTGCTTCAGTGAGTGGTTGCGTGATGGTTTAGCATAACAGCTTCCCGCGCGGTTTGCCCGTTCCCGTGGGAACTTCATAAATAAGCCTATGTTACTCCTGGATAAAGTAGATTTCTAATGGTGCCGGCGCCTATTCAATGCAATTATTTGTTAATATTATACAAACAAACTATGAACCCCCATTTTACTGTGTTTTTGTGTTGTTATTTATATTTAGAATAATAAATATCATAGCCAGGAAAGGCAAGTGATGACGGACTGTGACTCGTATTTTTGTATAATAACTTTCGTGAGTATTGTTCATATTTTATATGAACAATACTCACGATTAGACTCACGTTTGTAGATTTTTTGGCGATTTCTCGACCACGGTTTCGGCTCCAACCGAGAGCCTTCTTCAAGGATCGAGCTGTTTGCGACAAAATATTGTTGATGTGTATCTGATGATTAGTTAATATATAAATAGATGGTTTAATGTTAATTTTAAAGATGTTAGTTATTTTTTAAGATTATTTAAAACTTTAAAATTGTTCTCAGTAATTTATGATTACTGAGAACATGCCGAGAAGAGAAGATGACACTGTTAAAAAATTCCATAGTAATTTTACTAAATTTGTGTAGGAAGTTTTTACGCACCACATTTGAAATTGTGGAACTCCGTCTTGTAATTTTACTATACCACTGATCACGACTCAGTTGTAAAACTGCAACCAAATTTGTAAAAATTGCAGCCTGTTTAGTACTCTAGTTATTACAAATGTAATATTACAACAAATGCGTGTTAAAATTCCAATACAATACAAGAGTTTGTAATTTTACTATGCAATTGCTTACTAAAAAAGTAGTAAGTTTCCAAAAAATATTAACAGTGTAGTATTATCATTAAATATTTGAATAAACTCAGCTTTAAATCATTTCGGTCGCTATGCAGCGAAAGAGAGAGAGAGGAATGGTGACAGCTGGTTTATGCAATTTCATACGTGACTTCGTCTCATAAATATTTTTATTTATGAATAACTTGTTACCTAAATAAAATTTTAATTACTCAACTCCTTTTTGCTAGGCCAAGCTTCTTTGAAACGACGCACCATAAAATTATATAATAGGTTGGGGAAAAAGTTTCTTTGTATTTTTTAAGAAAATTCAAAACATTTTTTAATAAAGCTTATTTACATTTAACTAAAGTATGTAACCATTTTGTTCGATAGCTTTTTGCTATCTTGTAGGTAGGGACACATTGCTATAGAAATTTTGAGACTTCTGATCAAAATACCACGACAAGTGGTTTTGGCAGTCCAATCGTCATGTTAACCTGACACTGCCTAAAGAATTCTGAAGAGACCAAAACAGGTGGTGCGGCGTATGCATTAACACCTCCCAGCCAAACTATCTTAATTTTTGCTGAGTGGCTAAAGATGTGTGAGGTCTAGCATTATCATAATGAAAAATGAAAGCGGCCTGAATTAATCAACAGAAGGGGTGTGGTCCCTTCTGTTGATTAATTCAGGCCGCTTTCTCTCAACTTCTTGCTTTATTCTCCTCAGTTGTACGCAGTAGAGTTCAGAATCCATGGTCCTGCCTGGTGGTAACAGCTCATAATGAATAATGCCCTTCCGATCCCACCACACACACAGCATCACCTTGTTGCGAGTTAACCCGGGTTTCGCCACAGTCTGTGAAGCCTGACCGGCCTTTGACCACGACCTTTTTCACATGTTCTTGTCGTACGTGATCAACTTTTCATCACCAGTTATCAGCTTCTTCAAAAATGGTTCGGTTTCATTACGCCGTAATTAAGAATCACAAATGAGTACACGGTTCATTATGTTTCTCCTCACTGAAAGCTCGTGAGGTACCCAAATATCGACCTTTTTTGTGTACCCAGTTTTTTTCAAATGCGCCAAAACTGTTTTGTGGTCAATTCCCAGTTCTTCAGCTACGTCGTAAGTACTGATATGCCGATCTTGCTCCACTTTTCCAAAAATGGCATCCATTTTATCCGTCATAAGGCGACCAGAGCGACATGCATCTTTTACATAAAAAATTCCGAATGGAAAATGCTTAAACCAAATTTGTGCTACTCTCACAGACACTGCACTAGGTCGCGGCTTGCGTTGCATTTTTACCTTTTTTGTAGTCAAATTTTAAAATGTATCGAATTTCTTCATTACATTCACTCATCTTGACAGTATGAAAAACAAATGAAAATCACACATTTTCCTAATTTGAACTTGGAATTATGTTCTTTAAAATTTAAACTTTCAATGATACCAAAACCAGCCAGATAGAAATAGTATAGCCAAAGAGATTTTATTACAAGTTCATACATACTATATGCGATAAGATTTTTTCCCCAAGCTAATATATACCTAGTATTTAGTGAAGTCTAGTTTCGCCAAGGGCGCGCTGTATATTCCTTCATTGAACAAAGTGATAAAACATAATTGACATGTTTTTCTTAATGATGGAGGACGGTAAGGCGCCGACGCGACGACTGAAATGAAATTGATTAGGTACTCATTATACTGTGTCTTGACAAGATATGCACATTGCTTTGTTTATCCTTGTGTAGAGGAACTTATCCTCATCTCTTTCTGATGAAATTCGTTGTGGTTCCCAAGGCAGTTTGACTTTTTCCCGGGACTTGGTAAGCCTCGGTGCTCTTTGCCATTTCCAGTGTCTACCACTGTTGATCCTGGCTTGCAGGAGTTGCATTATGTTTAGTCTAAGTTACTAGCACCGTCCTGCGATTTTACCCGCGTTAAACTGCTATTTACTCCAGATAAATAGTATATTTATCTTTTTCAAAGTTATAATCATAGACTACATAACTTAAGTTAAAGCTTACGCAATTGTTTCTATAAATAAAATTTAATAATATTAAGCCGCTTGCTTTCCTAGTACTTACTAAGCAACTTACTTAGGTTTCGTTATAATAAACTAGAATACCTTTATTTTTATCGTTGTACCTAAGAGGTACAACGATAAAATTTACCACGTATTATATAGTAACAGTTTCTACTATAGTTTCAAAGTCAATGTCTATGTTTACCATAGTGACACGGTTGACTGGGCTTATAACCTGTGGTCACAAAGTGGTTATTCTGTCGGGAAAGCAGGAAAACCATTCGTTAATGGAAAATCGGAAGCGATGCGTGAGGGCTGCCCCCCCCCCCCTGTGAGGGGAGAAACGCGATGTAGTATTGCGACCTAGTGGACCGTGATCGATTGACAGACAGACGTTTGAGTGATCCGATTATGTGGGCTGTGTGATCGCAATGGAAATTGTGTATAGGATCGAGTGGTTGCATATTATTTGCGACACGGGTGAAAAGTGACAGACATCTTGTGTCTTGTGTTTGTAGTGGCTTAACCAGCAGTTAGTGTATACTAATAAAGTAAGTGAAGAATTTCTGTAAAAGGTTAAATTTGGTTTTAATGAAAGTATCATTGAAAGAGAAGACTATTACAAATAAGTTTATTTCAAAGAGATTACAATTAGATATAATTTCATGATCAACATCATCATATTAGCCGGTTGTCGTCCACTGCTGAACATAGGCCTCCCTCATCGTTTTCCAACGGGAATGATTGTTGCCTGCAACCACTGACTTTGCGACTTTTATGAGGTCGTCGATCCATCGTGCATGCGGTCGTCCCACGTTGCCAGTAATTATCTCCACTCGAGAACCTTCTTGCTCTATCAGCCGTCAGTTCTGCGAGCTACGTGTAGTGTAATGCCCATTGCCATTTCAGCTTTCGACCTACGTTCTCCTGCGGATCTCTTCATTTCTGATTCAATCACGCAAACAAAATGCTTAGTATGCTAAGCATTTTGTTGAAAGAGCTATGGCTCTTTCCATAGTTCGCTGACAATTTACCCGCCTTGAAAAATAAAAAAACTAAACGAGTGATTTACTGAGATATGTAGCAAACATAATTCAGAATTACATCTGTGTGTATACAGCTTGGGTGGAGACCACGAACTGGCAAGCGCAGCGTAGGACGACCGCCTGCACGATGGACCGACAACCTTATAAAGGTTGCAGGGAGTCAGTGGTTGCAGGCTGCTAGCGATTGTTCCCGCTGGAAATCGATAGGGGAAGCCTATGTTCAGCAGTGGACTACAATAGGCTGATAATGATGTATGCAGCATGCCCGAGGGTCAATTGTTGTGGAATCTATATCATAGGTCACACATACATCTGCTCATGACAAATGATTTCCGAAGACATTAGGTTTGCAATACCAACGTAGTGAGTAAGTAACTAACATAACTGTGTCTGAATAAATAAATAAATTAAATTTTCGTTCTGATCTAGATTGCTAATACTATAACGTGTAGGCAGATAAAATAATAAATTGTTAGTCTATGTTCTAATGGCAAGAAACACAATGAAATGAATTGTGACTATTTTCATAAAGAATAAAATAAAACCCACTCAGAATGTTAATGTATCTGAACATTACACGTAGGTGGAGCAATAATAAGTTGTTCAAAGAAAGTATTAATTTAGCGAACCAAACACGGGAATATTTATTAAATAAATAAACGATCTTTTGTTTAGATGTAATATACATTAATTATTCAAATTAAATTCAATGAATTTATTAGTATGAGTATCTCATACTTACCTATCTATATTCGAAAGTAGTCCTAGATTCGAAACGATATCGGACAAAAACAAAATTAGTATTGGTTTTTTTTCGTGAGAAAAATCTAAGTACCACCTCGAAGTCAGGAAGTTAGTGGTTTTCATCTGTGCCGTGGAGTGCACGTTAATCTGTCAGTCGATAGCTGTTCGTACAGTCTGGGTGTGCCTTTTTGTCCTTTAATTGTATTTTTGTAAAATCCCCCGCTACAAAGGAATAAATTTCCTTAGATCGGGAGTAGTCTCGGTGGCTTAGCGGTATACCTAAGTGTTGCTTTAAGTCTCAGAGGTCAGGGGTTCGATCCCACGCCGGACAAGAAATCTTTATGTAAATTATTAGATTTATTTTCGGGTTGAGGACTGTCCTCCGTGCCTCGGAAAGCAAATTAAGCCGTGGCGTTGGTCCCGATTGTTATAAGATCATCTATTATAATTGAATACCAGGGAACGGGCAGCAGCGTTTCCCTATGGGTTACAACCTAATATCGCGGTCATTAGCCCGCCTGCTAAGCGTGGTGACTATGGCAAAAGCCCTCCCTCGGTAGGAGTCCATGTTCATCAGTGTACGTTGTACTAGCTGATGATGATAAAGCAGTTAAAACCCGCGAATAAGTCCGTTAAAAAATATAATAATAATAAATACGGGCTGATAATGATGAGAGGAGTAATCTAAACAAAAGTAGGTACATTTCCAATTTTTATTGTTTTGTTACAATCCGAAAAAAAATATGTCTGTCTAACACAATCAACTGTGAGTAATTATTAATATAATTACGTGAACTTTGTGTTAAGAGATTGCTATAAGCCACAGCTCAGTTGTAATTATAAACAGATTAATATAGACTTTAAACGATTAGCTCCACTTGGTATGCGAGACCTGTGCACTGTGCAGTTTTCCTTAAACAACGAGAGTTATGTAACAACACAACAACTCGTGACATACATTGTAATATATTATATACTAGTTAAGTTGTTAAACTGGTAAAGCGGTATTTGGCAGGTTTAAATCTCGGAGGTCGTGGGTTCGATCCCCATACCGGATAGGAAATCTTTGTGTAAATTCTAAGATGTCTTACCGTTTCTGGTTGGTTGAGGAACTACCCTCCGTGCCTCGGATAGCACGTTGAGGCGTTGGTCCCGATTGTTATAACTTCATCTATAATAATCGTATATCCAGGAACGGGCAGCAGTGTTTCCTTGTTTGGTATAACATAATATTGCGGCCACCACCCCGCCTGCCCAGGCGAGGAGACTATGACAAATACCCTCCCTCGGGAGTAGGCCCATGTTCAGCAGTGGACGTTATACGGGCTGATGATGACGAAGAAGGTAAAGCGCGCGAAGCAGTTTATTGATGCCCATCTTAAAGACATCAGCTGGACGGGAGGCAACAAATTCTTCAAAGTCATTTTGTACTGCCTCTCGGGTATTGAATTTTTTTCCCGCCAAGAAGATATCCAAATTCTGGAAAAAATAGTAGTCTGTAGGCACAAGGTATGGTGAGTAGGGCGGATGACGGAGAGCTTCCAACCCCAGTTCTTGCAACTTGGAGACCGTCTGCTGTGCAGTATGAGGTCGCGCGTTGTCGTGCAGGAGCAGCGGAGACGAGCGATTGACCAATGCTGGTTGGAGATGTGCCAGCTTCTCCATCATTGAGTTTGTTCTTCACAGTACACATCTGCAGTAATGCTCACCCCGTTTGGTAAGAAGCTGTGATGAATCACACCGGCGCTAGACCACCAAACAGTGACCATCACTTTTCTAGGGGTAAGTTGCTAATCCAGGATCCAACCAACTTGCTGAGCGCTTGCGGTTATCAAACAGAATCCATTTTTCATCGCAGGTAACAAAGCGGTTCAAAATTCCTTCATTTATGTGTATGTTGTGCAGTGCAAGGCACGTCTCGACGCGTACTCGCTGGCGATCATTGAATTCGTGGGGCACCCATTTGTCAAGCATTTTTACCTTGCCAATTTGACGCAAATAGACCAATATTGTTTTGACGCTAACGTCGAAAGCTGCTGCTACTTCAGCCGTAGATTGTGTATCATCAGCTTCCACAATCGCCTTTAATTCGTCATTGCCAACCAAAGTCTTCGGACGACCGCGAGGTTCATTTTTCAGGTCGAAATTTCCAGAACGGAAGCGAGTAATTAACAGGTGGTGCGTTGGTTTGTAGTGTTAGCTCCGTAAACGTCGTTGATATTGCGTGCCGCTTGTGCCGCGTTGCTGCCACGACGGTACTCATATTCCATAATTACTCGTATTTTTAACGTATCCATGATGACGAAAACGATTGAAATGCATTGAAAATGTAACACTAATCAATAAACAAATGACTACTTTTGGAAAAAACATCCATGTTTTTAAAATAAAATTAATTTGTAATTAGAATTCTTAGCCAAACAAAAATTATTTTGATTTGAAATGGCCAGTACTGCAGAACGGCAATTTCATAGGTAAAGACCTAATATAGGTATGGTGTTCCATTTGTCACTTGTTCTACAAGTTACATACTAGATACTAAGTGATTTGAGTTATTAAATTTAAAATAAATACAGTTTGGTCTGGTGTCTGGTATTTTTTAGCCAATACCAGATCTCGACAAAGTTTGATTTATTTTTCTAAAATATTAAAAAAAATTGGCGATTTGCATTGCAGGAACTAATTCAAAATTTTTACAATAAGTTTTGTTCTGTTTTTATTTCCTCTCGTGTAAACAGAACCTTAAGTATAACTAATTTGGGTGAAGTATCTACCGTACCGCTTCCGAAGAATAATAATAATCGATTGACGCAACAGATGAGATTGACAGCCCGTCCACGTCGTACGATGTACAATATTCCGACTGTGTCAATGCTCCGTGCGGCTGCTGCTAAATCTGTGGGACGTGCATTGTTGAGTTAAACATGCACATGCTTTGCCATCTTATTGAATTTGAAATATTTTTTAATTAGGAGGAATTAAATTTTAAATCTGTTTCCGTTTTTGCCTGTTTGTTGATAACGCTCTAAGTTGGTTTAAAGATTGCTTTTTGGGAATGAAAAATCGATAATGCACCTAGCGGAAAATGTTTTTATTCGAAGATTATTTACATTGGTAGACCAAGTTTTTCACCGAGTCTAAATCTGGTTGACGAAACTAGATTATTATAGGCCTACTTGACTTGAGTCACTTTTGATGTTGACAGTTGAATTTTTGCAATTTCATTACGTGCTTAGCCCTTGCCCGCTAGCCCCCTTACCTGCCCTCCCGATGCCTACGCCTCTGCCTGCCCCCGATCGTTCCTTCGCCCATGTCTACCCCACCCGTAAATATGCGCTAACCTATCCCCCTCCCATTCTTACACTCATGCCTCGCTAAAGTCTGCTCCCTCAGTTCCATTGTCCATACCTGCTGACCCCATGCCGACGCCTATGCCTGTCCCCTCCATCCCTTCATCTATATCTCATCATCATCATCAGCCTGTTGTAGTCCACTGCTGAACATAGGCCTCCCCCATCGATTTCCAGCGGGATCGATCGCTAGCGGCCTGCATCCACCGACTCCCCGCGACCTTTATGAGGTCGTCGGTCCATCGTGCAGGCGGTCGTCCTACGTGGCCAGTTCGTGGTCTCCACTCGAGAACTTTTTTGGTCCATCGGCCGTCAGTTCTTCGAGCAATGTGTCCTGCCCATTGACACTTCAGCTTGCTAATCCGTTGAGCTATGTCAGTGACCTTCATGCCTGGAGTTCCTGCGGATCTCTTAATTTCTGATTCGATCACGCAGGGAAACGCCGAGCATAGCTCTTTCCATAGCTCGATGAGCGACTTTGAGCTTTCTTATGAGGCATGTCCATGTCTTCCCCACCCATATCTACGCGTATTTTATCCCAACATTTTAGCACTAAACTTATGAAATTAATAAAACTGCTGATTAATCTTAGAATTTTGTTGTTCACAAACTTTGCCAAAATATCGGTGAAAGTTGACAAATGGCATTGTCTTGCAAACTACTCTTAAAGTTTCTTACAACTAAATTAATTAATCAAAAATGAAATTGATATTTATGGAGATACGATACGTTCCTCCACTGACTTTGGCTTAAACTCTCAGTCAGTGAGCTTCGGATTCTAGGAGCTGGACAGAATTTGATTAATACAACTCATGAACTTAATATTTAATTTAAAAAATAAAATCTTCAAAATCAAACAACGAAAGGAATTTTTATACATTATCATAATCAGTGCAAGTGCGCAACTCTTTATCTATTCTTCTATACTAATATTTAAAGCTGAAGAGTTTGTTTGTTTGTTTACTAGAACGCGATAATCTCAGGAACTACTGTTCCGATATGATTTTTTTTCATATCGGATATATATTTAATTATGAAGTTCTCACGGGAACAAGAGCTATGCGGGTGAAACCACGCAGGAAGGTTGTGTTGATATATAAGTGACTAGCTGCGCCCCGCGGTTTTACCCGCGTCACTCTGATCCAGTGGGTCGCAGCGTTATATTTTATTCTTATAAACTATCCGCGTGCAAACTTTCAGCTAAATCCATTCAGTAGTTTTTGCGTAAAAGAGTAGCAAACATCCATCCATCCATCCATACTAACAAACTTTCGCGTTTATAATATTAGTAGAATATGTAATACGACTATTTCCTTTTAGAACTATGATAAACATTTTGTTAACATAGTAATGCACCTAGAAAATGTAAGGTCATAATGTTAAATCATGTGAGTGACGTCGGTGGTTACATCACAGTTATTAATGTCGCCTCCATGTACCGCGGTGTAAATTCTCCACAACAATAGTTATGTCCTAAACAATGAGTACTAAAGTTTTTGTTCCCTATTATGTGCTATATAATGTCTTCTACGTTACATCTTTACACGATTTCTAAGTAAAGTATCGGTTTAACAAAGCAACAATTGAGAATGATATAATGGAAATGTTTCATAGTGGTATGACTGTTTACGTGTCAGTAGATATTTTTACTAATATTTCACAACATCTTTTGAATTATATTAATAAACAAAAAATAACTATAACTGTCATTTTTAAAATTTAGATCAGTTTGCAAGGTTTACCATATAACTAACTTTCAAAAATGTAGATCACCGACTGTATTCGAATGTACATCTAATATACAGGGAAGCCGAGGAGTTGACGTTCAAACGCAAAATTTAGATTATTTATGATGAGGAGTATCCGAATCACCCCCATGTATGTTCTACGATTTTGCGTAGTTTTCGAGATAGATTTTTTTTTAATGATTTTTTGACTTTGACTTTCTTTGAGTTATGATGATAACCACAGCTAACCCTAACTTTCTTTGGCCTTGTTTTAAAGTTTAATGTCTTAGGAAGATTTTAATTTTTTTTGATACTTTGAAAATGTACGAGTCCTGAGGTCAAACCCTAATTTTGAACTTTCTAATAAATTCTAATTCAGTTCTGCAATGATTAGATAAACCATACTTTTTAGGGTGTTAGGTTAAACTATGCTAATTAGTTATCACAAAAAAACTGAACCAGAAATGTTCAACAGAACGAGAAAGAAATCGAAAACTGATGTTAGGTGAAATTTACGAAAAAAATTATATCTCGAAAACTACGCAAAATCGTAGAACATACATGGGGGTGATTCGGATACTCCTCATCATAAATAATCTAAATTTTGCGTTTGAACGTCAACTCCTCGGCCACCCTGTAAGATAGCTTCAAATAGGCATAAAGACTAAAAAGATATAGGAAGTATTAGTCCGTCAGTTAGATTGCAAAAAAATATTGAAAAAAAACGTATTTTTTTATTTATCAAACCAATAAAAATTACCAAGATACAGAGCAACAACAAACTATAAAGTTCAGGAGAGGGGCTAGTGACGTCACTACGAGGTAAAATTGTACCTAGTAGTGACAACACACAAAATTTCAACGCGCTGTGGCTTCGTATTTTTTTGTTTGAACATTTTTGGTTATCTATCTGACAGACTGGATAGAATTTTTTATTCTTCATGCTTATTGCTAGATCATTCTTCTTTCATTCTTTTAAACTACACCAATAATATTAAAAGCTGCCAACTCAACATGACTCTATACATAACTACTTATATATTGTTTAGATACCATAATAAAACTCCTTCATCATAAAATATGTCGTATTTTCGACACAAATATTTTTTTATCTAGAGCGGGAATCAAACCCAAGATCTACCGATGCAAACCAAATTCAAATCCTGTTAATAATTTGTTTGATATTCAAACAAATGAATGCAAATGATTAACTGTTTTCATTTGGAAATACCTTAACAAATTATAACTTAAACTTTTGAACACGTAAATCAAATTCTGTTTGGAACAAGGTTTTCCTGCCAATTTGTTTTCCTTAACATCGTTGCAAAAATATTCGAGTTGTTAAATGTTTTGATTAATATTTTTCTTACATTTCTTTATTATTTATATTTTATTTTGAGTAAATACATTTTTAATTATTACCTTTCTATAAGAAGGAGTTGAATATGATATTATTACTATGTTAAAGTGCAATTATAAGATAAGGAACTACTAGTTGCGCCCCGCAGTTTTGCCCGAGTTGGACTGCTACTCCGCCTAAGTGGGTCGTAGCGTGATGTTTTGTAGTCTATTAGCGTGATGTTTTGTAGTCTATACTAGCTACTTATACAAACTACTACCACGACTTCGTTCGTGTAAAATTAGGATTTTATAAGGTATCCATCAATTAAGAATCTGTCTTAATCGTTTTGGAGATTATCCGGAATTCACGGACCAACAAAAAAAAAACACATATTAAAAAGTAGCCTATATCAAACCTTATAAAATTAGCTATAAGCGAATCACGTCAAAACCGGAACAATCAAACACACAGAAAGACCGACAGATAGACAGAAAAAAACGTATTTAATTGGGTTTTTGCTTGAATTAGTTTTAGCGCTCAATTGTATGGCTCAAATGCGTTTTTTCAGCGCGAGTTGCTGAAATATAATAGAATCTTCGAAGCAGAAAGTTTCCTTGAATTCTTGTAAACTATAAAATTACGGACATTCTTATACAGTAGGTAATATCCTTGTTAGCGACACTGTTCATGTGGGACGGAAGGTTGTTCCTCTGGGACCTCATTCCTGTTCATCTTATTCAAAATCGATATAGCTTGATGCCAATAAAGGATTTCATTATACGTGTTATAAGGAGACTAATCCCATCACGCGTTAAATTTCTGCTATGCCCTAACGTGTAATTTCATAATCATCAGTCCCTATGACGTCGACTAGGGGTGGGGGGGGGAGTTGATGTAGTCATCACGCTTGGCTGGGTTGGTGACCGCAGTTTTATGTTGTTTATATAAAGAAACTATGCTGTCCGTTCCCTGGTAAACGATTGTTATAGATGATGTTACTACAATAGGGACCAACGGCTTAACGTGCTTTCTGGCATCGTCACTATCCAGTGTAGAAGACTCTAAAAAACCTCAGATTTTACACAAAGATTGCCTTTGCACCTCAAAGACAAAGTCTGTTGTTTCGCTATTGCAAGCTTTTTTCCACTTTTAAATTAAAAATACCATTCTATAATAAAAAAAAAACACTTTTTACTTACAATCAGTGACTTTAAATAAGAACAAGTGTAGATTGAGGGACATGAACATGAGAATAGCTCTATTACACCAATAATGGTTGTAGGTCAGGAGAGGTGCTGTAACAACATAATGGGAGTTGAACCCGCGACCTATATCACGAGCGAACCATTTTATACCACTTTGGAATTACGAGTTAATACCTATTTTTAGAGCTTGCGATCCTAACAATAGTATATATTCTATATAAGTTAACATTTTAGTATATCAAAGTGGAAATATTATTGTACTAGCTGACCCGACAGACGTTGTACTGTCTTAGCTAAAACTATAAATTGAATTGAACTTTTAATATAAGGCGTGATAACAATGAACTTACCGTGATGTGCACTAAGAGTAGCACGCATTCTGTCAATGTTATGTCAAACGCCATAATATCACAATAAATAATAATACAAAACTGTAACGTGCCATACGAGTTATAATAATTTGTATGGGAAAATAAAATTGTCATTTTTACTATTTCCATCTCAATTTTTCCACATTTTCTCACCGTTTAAACCTTCCCTGGACCACGGCAAACATTTCAAAACCAAAATCAGCTAAATTGGCCCAGCCGTTCTCGAGTTTTAGCGAGACTAACGAACAGTAATTGATTTTTATATATATAGATAGATAAACGGCACAGCAATACAATATTAGATATTAAATTTCGAAGTTGAAGTTTGCTTTGTGGCTTTTTATTAGAAACTTTAAACCGGCTAAAATAGAGAGTATTTATATTCCTTGCTTTTAACGAATGCAACAACCGGGAAGACTTTTTTTTAAATATGCTCAGCTGTAAGTTGCGTTTTGTTATACCACTTTTAACAAATGAACCGCTGACTTATATTTTGACTGAGCTGTTTTGTTATTCCATGTCAGTTGCGTTTTGTTATACCACGTTTTAAGTCACGTCACATGGGAACGACGGGAATGACATAAAAAGCAAAACAAATATCCTATGTCCTTCTCGCGGTTCTTAGCTACCTCCCTACCAATTTTCAGCCAAATCGGTTCAGTCGTTCTTGAGTTATAAATAGTGTAACTAACACGACTTTCTTTTATATATATATATGTAGCATTTTATAGTTTTCACAAAAAGTGCACTCAGTTTTATTTTATTTATATTGGCCTCTCCTGTTTTTTCCGGCTTAGTATAGACCACCCAGTATAATCCAATGTGTATCGGAAGAGGTAACGAAGGGACATACAGCTGATGGATGGCCAGCAGCATCTATCATCTCACGTTTCCCTACCATCTAACTGCGATCACCAATCCGCCTGCCAAGCGTGGTGATAACGGCAGTATCCTTCAATAACCCTGGCTTGCCAAGGTCTATTAACAGAAGGCCCATGTTCAGCAGTGGACGTCAACGGGCTGTCGTGAAGAAAAAGCAGAAGAAGATATCGCTCGCTGATATAAGAAAAATTAAAAGAAAATATATGGCCTGTGTGACGGTAATCAGCTACCGTAGCTTAGGAACGCTCCCTATTTTAAATCCACAATAAGCTGTCATGATTATACATATTACTGTAATTTACAATGTTGTAGCAATCTATTGCAATTAAATATTTTAATTCAAGAGAGGTGGGTTTAATTTTCGCTTCTAACAAAAAATCTTTTCAGATCGTCAATCGTTTCAGATTATTTATTTACATTCAGGTCTGGTTTGCGTAGGGACTCCATTACATTAAGCCACTGATCATCTCTTACAATTGTTTGTCAGAAAATAGGCAGTTGCGTATATCTGTTTAAAAACATAGTAACTACGAGAGAGTCTCATATACAGTAGTGGTCGTTATACGGGCTAATTAAAATCAGTTTATTTTGGTCTATTATATTACTAGCTTTCCCGCACAAGGTTTCACCCGCTTTACTCCGTTTCCTGTAAGAACTAATTAAATCATCGTTCATAATAAATTGGGCTATATAATACTGAAGATTTTTTTCAAATCGGATCTGTAGTTCCTGATATTAGCGTGTTCAAGCAAACAAACAAAATCTTCAGCTTTATAAATTAGTATAGATTTAATTGCCTTACCATAACTGGCTCTATAATTAAGTGTTTAGGTGGATTTCATAAAAAAAGGGTCAAGGGTCGTTCAACTGACAAATTTGTAAAGAATCAAAAGGTACAAATTTAACAACTGCGAATAAGACGAGACGATTTCTGCAAATTGTTTTAAAATTGCCACACAAGGTTTTTTGTTAAAGCCAAAATACCCTTTAATTGTACATAGAGACTTGTGTTTTTGTATCGAATAAAAAACTCGGTGTCATTATTGTAAAAAATATCAATGTTTTGTGAATTTTTTGTGATGTTAAGAAACCTAAAGTTGTTGCTACACAACATACATGCATTAAACAGTGTGTGGACATACGTAAATAATGTTTTACTAATCCCTCCCACACTTCCGCCACTGTTACTCCTGTAAGCCAGGTTCAATAGCGGCACACGACGGCTCAGGCAGGTTTCGTGACCCCTAAATATCTTGGATCCCGCATCGAATTTAACTAGAAAGTTTATAGGGGGAGTTGAAAAGTAAATTGCGTTGGAAAATAAACAGAAAATAATTTGTTAAAACGTAAAAATTATATGTGATGTCCACTAACGCATAACGTTCACTGCTTAACATGGACCTGTCCCGAAGGGGGCTGTAGTCATCACCACGCTTAGCAGATGGTGAATTAATGTCATATATATATTACACAGGGTAATCGCTTAATGCCTGTTTCCTTCTATACGATTGTCACCAATAGTGGTATGGCTGGAAGTGCTTTCAGAGGCACGGAGAGTACTTATATATAAAACTATATGGAACTAGCTTCTCGCGCGTGGTTTCACTCATATAACTCCCTTTCTATTAAGATATTCATAATAAAATTATAGCCTATAGCCATCGTCGATAAATGGGCTATCTAACAATGAAATATTTGTTCAAATCGGATCAGTAGTTCCTGAGATTAGCGCGTTCCAACAAACTAACTCTTCAGCTGTATATATTAGTATAGATTTATTGCGTCCATATTTTTTGTTGATTTAAATATATGGAACTTGCATTAATTTTTGTGGCATTAATGTAATAGCTGATAATGAAATTATATCGGTCACATGTAATCATTTGCTTTCAATCATCAGACGGCATCGACGCGCGCGATTTATTGCAATCAATTATTTGTTGTTTTAGTACAACATACTTATGTACACACCTTATATAGGTACTTTATTATATTCACGTACCTAATTAAAGAACAGCATCAAATAAAAAAGTTATGTATAAAAATACACATCTTTTTCAGAGTAACGAGTACAAAACTAACTTAGTAACGTAGGAACTTCCTACGATTATCTTAGGTGATTACAACTACGAAAATAAATCATATCATGATATTTTCCCAGAACTACTTATATAGTTTAAACATCATCTATGGAGTTTGACCATTCAATTATTTACATACTTATCTCATTATAAGAGGCGTTTCGTCATATGTGCCATTGTACGTATATCTGCATAGATAGTCAAACTTACCTGGAATTATGTATCTATGGATTAGGAAGGTGGCAGTATGCTTTTAATTATTTTAGACTTGCGGCGAAGGATGAGACACTTTGTATAGCAGTAACTTTAGAACTGTAGATAAATTCACCACAAAATGTACACTACGGGATGTTTACACAAATATACACTCCAATTCAGAACAAACACACATTACACTCACAACTACTTATTATTATAACACATCAAAATCATTTTAAACAAGTATTCTTAATTATTAATTCCATACAACTAAAAAGTTAGTGCATTGCGTGACATAGTTTGTCGTGACATCTTGAATTTTTGAATTCCCGCCGTGCGTAGGGACGCTTCTTCGAGTAGCCGGGGTGCACAGACTAAAATTCTTCTTTTTTACCCATTTAGAATGGAACGTTAGGATGCGTCCGGCTTCCGGCCGAAATCTAATTTCGCTTAATCTTAGTTAATTATATTAATTCATAAATTTATTCAATTACCCTAATTTTATCATTATTTCAATTCTTAATTTTATGTTTTTTGTATTGATTGTAATTAATTAGCTGTTATCTATCTGATTGTTGTTATTAGTTATTTGGTTTTTTATTTTTTATTTAATTTATGGTTTATTTTAGTTATTTGGTTATCAAAATTAGAATGAAATATTGAATCAGTAATAATTATCTAAATATAATTTTTGCATGAATTACTGCCAACTTTTTTATCAGTCTATATATTTTTATTTGACGTTTGGCATGCGTGGCGTCAAAACTGGGGCTGGCTAGAATACCAGCGCTGCGCAATGATCTTTTAGATTTTTGTTGTAGCTTAATGCTGAAGCCAGTTCCCATTTATGGTGCATATAACTGTAATAGTGTTAATCAATTTTTATGTTTTATTTCCTTGTATGTGCCGTAAATAAAATTATTTTCTTCTTTCTTTCTTCTTCTACGTTAGAAAATTAAGACGTATATGTCTTTACTATGAAATGGTAAATGACCAAACACTTCTTAAATATATTGGCACATCCGCATCCGGCACATGTTTTGATATGTAAATTATTTGGGGCTATTTGCAGAAGGCTTGAATTATTTTACAATATACTTTAAATAGCAGTCATCATACTTTGTATTCTATATTAGTCAGAACTTGAACGTATCTAATAATCTTATTTTTATGTAAGTCAACTTGATGTTAGGATTGGGGCATATCTACTCTGGATATGTCCTACTCCTGACATAAAGTAAAGACTTTGATACTTACTTCTAGATAAAGAGAAAAGTATCTAATGAGGTTAATATTGTATATCATTAAATATATTAGACTAAGATTTTTTAGCTTTAATTAAACATGAAGTTATTATTGTAAATGTATATGTATGTATATATTTAATTTAACGTTATAAAAAATATTTTTAAATGTATAGCACCATCAGCCCGTATAACGTCCACTGCTGAACATGGGCCTCCTCCCGAGAGGGAAGGTATTTGCCATAGTCACCACGCTTGGCAGGCGGGTTGGTGACCGCAGTATTATGTTGTACCACTCAAGGAAACGCTGCTGCCCGTTCCTTGACATACGATTATTATAGATGATGTTATAACAATCGGGACCAACGGCTTAACGTGCTTTCCGAGGCACAGAGGGTAGTCCCTCAACCAACCAGACCCGGAAAGAAATCTTAGAAATTACACAAAAAAAAATCTGTTCGGTATGGGGATCGAACCCACGACCTCCGAGATTCAAGGCGAGCCAAATACCGCTACGCTACGGAGGTTGTCAAATGTCGTAATTGGAAATCTATGTGACAATTTTGTCCAAAATTAGGTTTTCATATAATATGAAGTTTATTTTTAACATCTACCTATACTTAACAAAAACTCCAATCTCCCAATCTGAACCTTCCTTTAGTCTTAATTACATTCGATTACACCATCATTCGTTTTTCCTTATTTATATTATAAGATTAGCCTACGGTTTCGTTCTGGTAAATTGTAATTTTCCCTATTGAAACTGTACTACCTATCTAGTTTTTTATTAAACTTACTAACACTCACGATCATTTTGTAGGTTAATCGCAAAACATCAAAAATAAATCATTGTCATAGAAACACGATTTTTTACGCTGTAGCCATTGTTGGTAGCTATGACACATTCTACAACCTCCGAAGCGTAACGGTATTTGGCTCGCTTTAAATCTCGGAGGTCGTGGGTTCGATCCCTACGCCGGACAGGAAATCTTTGTATATTCTAAAATTTCTTTCCGGGTCTGGTTGGTTGAAGGACTACCCACCGAGCTTCGGAAAGCACATTAAGCCGTTGGTCCCGATTGTTATAACATCATCTATAATAATAGAATATCAAGGAACGGGCAGCAGCGTTTCCTTGTGTGGTACAACATAATACTGCGGTCACCTACCCGCCTGCCAACGTGGTGAGTTGGTGACTATGGCAAATATCCGCCTTCGAGAGGAGGCCCATATTCAGTAGTGGACGTTATAGGGGCTGATGATGATGACACATTCTATAGTTAACAACTAGCCACCAATTATTATAGCAACACGCCATTTTGGCCTGCCGGTTTTTAAAAAGATGGTCTACGTCGAAATGAATTAATCATTTGTCAAACTCTCATAAAATCAAGTGAAGAGTCAACTAATTAAGTATGTTTTAAAGGAGTCGCCGAGAGCTGGTTTAACTACATTGATATTGTAAATCATTTTTAAAGTTTTTTTTTGTTGGCGACAAATGGAAAACTTTATATAGGATTTTTGAGAAAAATGTACAGTGGTTTGTGGATTCAAGAAAATTATAACTGTAATTCTGACCTGATATCACGTACAAAATTTCAACCAAATTTAATATTCCTGTAAGAGGATATTTTATTCAATTTATGTCGAGATTTCGAAAATATTTAATGGAGGCCCGTAAAAAATAGCCGGATGCGGAGCCGGAATCTCCAAACTAATTATGTGGTGGTACTTTGTATACAAGTTTAGAGTGCATTTAACAAGTTATTTGAGGAGGGTTTATGATTACAATATTTATGATATTTCGCTGCGGGATGTTTAAAGTGTTTATTTGTTATTATATTGAAACAAATTGTATTTTGAATTGTTCAATATTACTTGGTAGCAAGGCAAAAGCAATGCAGTGAAACACTTCAGCTCTCAATACACTAATTAATTATAATATCTGGTCACAACTGACACAATAGTTAAGAAAACTACTCACTATCAAAATCTATAAAATTAGTTTTCTATAAAAATAATAAATTACAAATTTAGCATAAAACTAAACAATTGTAACTAAAAAGGTCAAACTTCACTTGATTTTAACGCCATCTTTGGATTCTAAAAGTGAACTATTTGTCAACTTGAAATACCATTAGTATCACGTTAGTATACTTTTTATAATAATATGGACGAGTTTGTTCGTATGAAAGCACTAATTTCTGGACTGAACTGACTAGAATTTGAATTTAATAAGCAGTTCATTTTTCGGGGAAGGCTGTAACATATCTCGCCGTGAAACAAGAAAAAAACCGCGGTACATATTTAGTAGATGATTATCGCATTATCGCATTAGAATAACCTGTCAATGCTGATGTCATGCAACTCCGATAGAACAAGATATGAGCCGCTAAAAGGTCTCCTAACCTGTCTCGAAGGTGAGCTGACTTGTGTTGTTATACCAGGAACATCGTTAAAGCTTATATATTTTAATAAGTAGAAAATAAAATAAATAATTATTTATGTTTATCTCTGCTTCTCATCTATATAAGAAAAAAACTAATCACCAAAATTTACGCACATAACTTTGGAACAACTTGACTAATATAATTTGCCTGATTAATTGTACTTTTTATGTTAGTATTTCTGAGGGCAAGATTTGCATTAAAGAACAATTTGAAAAAACTCAGAACCTGTAAAAATTGTGTAACAGGCGACGCTTGGTAGCTAGTATAAAAACATCAAAGTTTGTTGCCTGTTTTTGTCCAGCTACCTATTTTCTATACAAATATATTTCTAATAAAAATAATTCAATGAAATCAAATTGGGCCAGTAATTCTGAGGAACTACCAATTTGATTGCTTTTTCAGTGTTAGATAGGCCATTTAGCGAGGAAGGTTTTAGGCTACATTTAATTATGAATATCCTACGGGAACGGGAGTTAGTGCGGGCGAAACCTCGCGCGGAAGCTAGTGTACTAATAATGGGCTCTGATTGGATTGTGAATAATTAGCTATTGCACCCTTTGATATATTCTTTTAAAATACGTTGTTAAGATGCAAGACATAATTATACTTCTTATAATTTATGATGCTAGAGAATAAGCTACCAGTAAGAATTGATGGTTTTTATGAGAACTTGAAGAATATCAGTAGATTCCAAAAACACAGACTTTTAATTATTACATTCCAATTATCCATTAACCAACTGTCATAATGAAATAATAAAATTTATTCAGGTGTTGGGTATTTACAAACACTTGACAGAATCATAATGTGTAAGACTAAAACTAACAAAGCATCACTTGAGTAGGCACAAAATAAATAAATTACATATTTCTTTGCGGATTTTTATATTGTATCTGTCTGTCCTGCAATTTATTACAGTTATTTCTATAACATTTATTAATAGGGTTGTCGACAAAAAATAAATTTGGACTGTCAGTTAGATTACCAACAAATATTGGACACGTATTTTTTGATTTGTCAATTCAATAAATATTAACAAAGCAATAGAGTTCAGGAGAGAGCTTGCGACGTCACTCCTTATTCGAAATTGTACGTAGTAGTGACGTCATATACAATTTCAAAGCGCTGTAACTTAATATTTTGTTTATGAAACGAAAAAAAAGACGTCTCCAATTTGTTTTGGTAATCTAACTGACGCGACGGACTAAATAGATTTGTTAAGTCGTCATCTCTATCTATAATATAAAAATGAGTCGCTGAATGTGTTGCTAAGCGCAAAACTCGAGAACGGTTGGACCGATTTCGCTAATTCTTTTTTTTAAATATTCCTTGAAGTACGAGGATGGTTCTTACGGAGAGAAAAATTCGAATAATTGCCTGAAAACCCCTTAAAACAGCCTTTTTCTTTTTCCCATACAAACGATTTCTAACTAAAATGTAGAGTCAATTTGAGCTTTATTTTGTTAATTAAAAACTTGAATTTTTTTGCCAAGATTTTTTAGGGTAGGGGTAGTGTAGGGTAGGGGTAGTGTAGGGTAGGGGTAGTGTAGGTCTTTTATGTATCGATTGAGGCAGTACGAAGTCTGCCGGGTCAGCTAGTTATTTATAAAATTAACTTGAAAGAAGCCGGCTAAATTGATATAGTATAAAGTTATTGATGTTACTTATACAACCGACCTGGAAATCAAATTCATGACTTCGAGCATCATAGTTCAAACTTAAACTTCTCAGCTATCGAGTCAATTTTGTCATGTCAACTATTATTTAATATTATTTATATGACACTCGACATTATTCATATTTATGTTAATGTGATGTTTAGGGCCAGTAGTTCAAGGACACGAAGGTTATTGTATACATAAAGTACCTATTATTTGGAACAGAATCGAATATTTTTTTATGAATCGGAAATTTCCTATATTGGGTGTGGCCATCACATCTTGCATTAGAAAACGGCTTTATTCATAAGCTGATGCGTAAAAAAGGATTTTATAACTTGTGTAACAATTTACAATGAATGTTTTAAATCAGCACTACTGTTATGGAGATAAGGCGGAATACACGGACTAATAAACAGACAGACAAAGTAATGCACCTCATCATCAGCCCGTATAACGTCCACTGCTGAACATGGGCCTCCTCCCTACGGAGGGTATTGCCATAGTCACCACGCTTGGCAGGCGGGTTGGTGACCGCAGTATTATGTTGTAACATACAAGGAAACGCTGCTGCCCGTTCCTTGATATACGATTATTATAGATGATGTTATAACAATCGGGACCAACGGCTTAACGTGCTTTCCGAGGCACGGAGGGTAGTCCTTCAACCAACCAGACCCGGAAACAAATCTTAGAAATTACACAAAGATTTTTTGTCCGGTGTGGGGATCGAACCCACAACCTCCGAGATTTAAAGCAAGCCAATTACCGCTACGCTACGGAGGTTGTCGAAGTAATACACCTGTATTATACAAATTCAAAAGAATTTAAAATGCCTTCCGAACGGGGCCCATGTGTTGGGTCGGTCCTGTACCTTAATGTACATGCCCTAGCAACTTGGCTTTGTTTATGTTTAAAAAAATGATTTCCTACTCTATTTGAGAAATCTTTCCCGACCATAGAATTGAACCCAATACCTCTTACAGTAACACTTTTCTACCTACATCATTGAGGTAGTTGTTTAAATTATTTTTTGACAAAAACACATTTTTGAACACTTTACGGTAAAGTTTACCAAATCATCATCAACAGCCCGTTTACGTCCACTGCTGAACATGGGCCTGCTCTTAACAGAACCTGGCAAGCCAGGATCGTTGAGGGATATTACCATAATCACCACGCTTGGCAGACGGATTGGTCATCGCAGTAAGATGTTAACCTTGAGCTAATAGATGCTGCTGCCCATCCATCAGCCATATGTCCCTTAGTCGCCTTTTGCGACACCCATGGGAGGACATGGGGTGGTCTATTCTAAGCCGGAAACCACACGGCACAGTTTACCAAATACTAAATAATAATAAAAAAAGAAAATTAAAAAGAAAATTACCGACAAGATTCAAACTTGCATCATAAGTATAGCTCCCAATACCTAGGTTGGCCATTTGGCCACGAAGGATCTCAACCGTCGAAATTTATCAATCTTTTTATAACACATCTCTAGGGGAAAGAAATATCTCCAAAGTTGCATTTGGCAGGAAAAATTTCAAATTGTACCAACTAAATTTAGATGTTGAGTCCGTAGTGAAATGTAGAGACAGCTATTTTAATTGTGTCAAGTATAACATTTCTTGCAATACGATCGTTTTAATTTGATGATTAGTTTGTATTTGTAAGCAAACTACATTATCACCATTCACCATGTGGCACTTATTGACCTGACAATATCATAATATCATGTGTAACGGAAAAAGTTAGATAGGTAACATCACTTTTCATCTACTTTAATATATTTTGTGCTCAGAGCAAAAAGCAATAGAAATTCGCTATTATCTATAAATAAAACAAAGTCGTGTTAGTAACGCAGTCTATAATTGGAAAATGGCTGCACTGATTTTTATTATAATAGAGTTTTAATATCTGCCTTTGCCTGGTACAAACTATTGAAACATTACTCGCAGAAAAGAATAGTTTAGTGTACGGAAACTCCGCCTATTTTCAAACTTGATTGATATTTGTCATTGCCGCCATTTTTAAATCGAATATTTCACATGTTCATTGTGTTATGATAAGTTTTCACAGAAACGAGTTTATTCGCGTAAAATTGAAGCGGCCGTAGCCCAATGGATAGGGCTTCGGAGTGGCGATCATGTGCACTCATTGCACTACCGCCATGAAGACACTCGTAACACAAGCATTTTAGCTTAGCACAAGGTGTTAACAAGAATGCACAAAAAATAATAGAAGTACCGCTACGCTGCTCTGAAATGACATCTCTTTACGTTACACGTAGTGCGTTAACCACCTGTTCTACTAATGAATGTCGCGCACGTCTCTTCCAAGTGACAGACGTCATCGCCTTTGTCATTGCGCCATTGTGTCGCCTCCTCGGCCCAAAGGGTGTTACGCTGACACATCTTGAGGGATTCGCCCATTGCTACATCACTATTATTTTCTTTTTATACGTAGTTAGCCACGAGGCTTATGCTACTTCACTGGGCATAAAGGCGAGCAGAGCTCCAGCCTAATAAATAGTTTTAAAACTACAAACTGAGCAACCTGCGCAAGATAGCGCCCCCTGTGGAACTTGGAATTCGGCTCGGACCGGGATGAGATTAAGACATTATGACTTTCAGTTTGTTAGGGGAGTTTTTTGCAACTGTCGGTCTATTTTACAGTTCGTGGGACTCTCCGGGTCTATGAGGGCATCGGAGGGTTGTTACATCACTGTTGGGGACTCTTGATATGACAATATTTTGGATGATATAGTGTGCAAAACCTTCGTGGTGTTTATAAGGTTCGCGTTAAATTTTGGAGATCGGGGGTTCGATTCCCATTCCAGACTAAGCTTTTCTTTTTTTTTCTTCAGCCCTTCTTTAAAATATGATACAACTAAATCGTACTGTTTCTTGTACATTCCAAAAAAATGTTTTAATCTCTTGGTTATAAATTATACAAACTCAAAAAATAAAAAACTTTTGCCTAAAAAGATACAAGCCACAAAAACAATTTAATCGACAAGTTTAGTGGTCACATTAACTTCTTTTTGCGCGCGATCTTTGCCAGAGCATTAATTACTTAGTATATTAATTATATGCTGATTGACACTAATTATGATATTTAATTCGTAAGTTCATGGTGCTCATAAAACAAATAACTTCCACGTGTATGTAAATGTCCTGCTGAGTTCGTTTTATCGTACTAATATTATAATCGCGAAAGTATGTACCTATAGATGGTGAACAGAAACAGAAACAGAAAAAACAGGTCCGATTTGAAAAATTCTTTCAGTTTTAGATAGCCCATTTATCAAGGAAGTCTAAAGGCTATATTTAATTATGAAGTTCCTACGGGACCGGGAGTTACGCGAGATAAGCCGCGTGAAAGGAAGCTTTTCAATTACCTGAATTAAAATTTTGCTATAAAATGTTCTCGTTACGACCCACTGAAACTGAGTTGCAGTCCTAGTCCTTTTACGATATTTTATGCTGTTGACAATATTTGGATGATTCGACTATTGTGTCTTAAATTCAGGGCAATAATTGAATACTCACATTTTGATAAACTCGTATTTGCTAAAAATTTTTCTATCGCTGCGTACCGCATAGTGGTACTACCGTTTCGTTGTTGTTGCTTGAGCCACTGTCAATATTTGCGTTGGAAGCCTCAATGTAAATGTCTTGTATATTTGATTATTTCGATCAGGACTGGTTTCTTGAATGACTTTTAGATTTTTATAATACTTTACCGTAGAGGACGTCAGCTCTCTCTGTATAGGTAAATTATTTATTGTGTATTATTATTATTGTCATTCAAGTAAATGTTACTAACAAATAATATTATACGTATTTGAAGAACGAATAACTGATAGTAAAGTGGCACCCATCTCAGAAGCTGTTATTTAATAATCAAAGTAAAAAAGCTTTTTTATTTTCTAACTTTATTAGTTTTTGTAGACAATGTTTTCCAAATTTGCTAATACTATTTTTTTAGAAGCAGTAATCTTTATTCTTGTGAAAAACTTGTTGCAACAACTTTATTGATTGATTATTTTAATATAGCATTATTCTAGTAATACAATTTTCCTCGTTGTTCCAGGTGACCGGCGCGGACAGTGATGCATTAACTCCGCGATACTAGTAGGATTGCTACAATCAACGCTCGGCGAGCGGCCGGCGCCCGCGCCGCGCCTCACTCCAGCGCCGCGAGCCTCGGGACGCGCACGCGCCGCGCGCCGCGACCTTCCTCTATCTCAATTGCTACTCACTTGTGTAATAAAACGTAACAATTTGCCGATTGCGAGATCCCTAATCGAGTGTCACGACCGCTATTCTAATCGGTTCGAATTTTTACTAACGTTTTCTCCGAACGGACAAGTGCTTTAAGTAAGTAGAGAAGGCTACATTCCAAACCGGTGTCGTTCTTTAATGGACGAGGTGTGTACTACTCTGTGTGTGTTTTAGTAGTTATCGAGAAGTGACTGGTTCGATTTCGGTGTGAAGAGCTTTAAGTGCAACACGGTGACCGTACAGAAAATCGAGTGACAGTGAGCCATAATGTAATAGTGCCACAAAAAGTGAGACACATTCAAAATAAACATGGCTCGCGGAACACTCAGTGAAAATGAGCGCCACTGCTTAGAGGTGGGTGCAAAAAATCAATCAGACCGCCTTCAAGAGTCGGAAAAAACTCTTAGTGAATGCAAATCTAATGGACTGAGAGTTCGCTTCCTAGATGAAGAAGGAAAGACGGAAAGGATGGTCAGCACCGACGAGGTCGACTGCGCCGTGACGAGAGTCAAAAAAATACACATCCTCAAGAACAGGAGTTCGAGTGAGACGAGTATCTTGTTGAGGAACCCGTCACTGATGAAGAGGCGCTCCAGTTCTGAACGCCGCTTCAGCGACGGTAGCACCGACAACCTCAATAACAACAACAATCACGAGAACCTGAACGGATTCATTAAAACGAGCGAGTTTGACCAATCCGATAAGACTGATGAAACAGATGAAACCAAAGAAGTTAACGGCCAGAGCTTTAAGAAAAACTGCAACGTTTACAGTGTCAATCAAGCAAAGACTTTGACCCCGGAGAGGAAAAAGTCAATACCGCTCACAATGCCGAGACTGATCGGGCATAGGATCCAAGAGAACGGCCAAACTAAATCGATCCTTCCCGCCGAGGTCTGCTTAGCAGATGGAGCTTCCGGGAAGGACTTCACCGCTCGTGCGATCGGCCGTTTGTCCAGAGGGCTCGGCAAGTTACTGCGGCGTACCAACAGTGTGCGCATTAGTGATCCGGACCCGGTTTACAAAGTGGCGTATCTCGGGAATGTACTCACCGGCTGGGCAAGAGGTGAGTAGCTACTTTTATAACATGCACAATCATACATTATTATACAACGTCTAACGCAATAAAGATGATGCAAACTTTAGATCTAGGATTTACATAAAAATATAATTTAGATTGCGATCGTTCTTATTTTTTTACTTAAAACCATTATCCTGAAGTTTGTTTAATTGATATTATAATAGTTGGTACGGCACGGTGCGGCTCATGTAAGTCGCAGTCAGCACTAAAGACTTAATTTATCTTAGATGTCTGATCTAGAAATGTGGTCAATAATTTGACTACTGACATTAAGGTTAGTACAATCGTACCCGGGAACAATTTTCTTGTCGTAGATCACGTCGTAGACAACAATCATTTCATCATACATGTAGCTTGTCTGAATAGAAGTAAGAAATTAAATTTAAAGACTATTATGAATTTATGATTAATGAAAAAAATACTTGAAAAGGAAGTTATGAAGCTAAAGAACAATCAAGACACACCAGAATTAAGTATGATTAATTTTACATTAACTCGGTAATTGCTTAAGCCTAATGACTTTAGTATACCTAATTGATTTATGTAGCTGAGTTTGTTTATAAATATTTTGCTTTTGGGTCAAGATTTATATTATTCATGTTAATAATTTATGTAACGTAGTGGATATAAAATACAGAGATTCGAAAATATCAAGTATTGGCACTGAAGTTACGTAAGTGGACCAAGGCAAATCATTCAAGTAAAACGATCGCATCCACAAATTTGTAAATTAACTCCAGCAAATTAACATCAGATATTCAAAACCAAAATGCGTGAAAATGCAATGAATATCACAATGAATATCACGAAACGTAATAAGTCATAGAAAACTTTAATGTTAGGAATGCAAAAAGTATGCGATTCGAAAATAAAAATTACAATACACACTTTAAAATAAGTGCCCGTTTTTGTAGCGACACGTGCCTTTGTGGATTCGTACCTAACTGCTGAGAAGCTTGTTAAAGTTTTGCTTAAAAATCCATACACAAAATTATAAACGCTTTTTGTATAATCTATGTGTATTGCTTATACAATTTGCTTACCTGCCAAAGCGGAACGTAAGACTTAGTTTTAAATTTAATAATGCATGATTTTATTTTATCACGTCTATGTTTGTATATTTTTTATTAATATAATTGATATTTATCGTGTCATGTTAGTTTAGAATGTCAATCAAGTTTCTGCAAAATTGAGTTTTTTAAATTGTTTTAGGATAAAATGAAATAGCCACTAAAAAAATCATAGAATGCTTCAGAGTAGGTAGTTCTATTTGATTAACAAAGCCAAATTGTAATTCAGCTGACACAAACACGAGATGTAAATGTTTCATTTAAATAAATGCATTGAACAAAGCGAAAGGAATGTAGATGGTAATCAGGCCGACTTTCGTTTCAGTCGCATCTGTCATGCGTCGTTATGCCTGCTAATTGCTCAAATATCCGACCATCTTAGAAAACGATGATCACGAGCTAGTTTGGAAGCAAAATCTTCTTCATTATTTGAACATAAAGGGCACGTGGTATGTAATTTCAATCAGTAGTAGACATCTCAGAGATAAGAAACTATACAATGTCCAAGTATTATTTTGATCCTACAAATTTTATTAATGCGATTTTTTTAGGCGTCGTGGATTTGTGTTACTTTTTCACTCAAAAACTGTTGTGTATTAATAAAAATTGTCATTAACATAGTTTATATTATTAAGATACAAAAAATTCGGTCCGATCCAGTAGAGCAGAAAAGCAAGGCAACGCGGGCGCATCGACTAATAATATTAGAATGGGTTGCGTGTTATTATCTGCCATGTGTTTAATCAGTGATATATTATTCGATAAACTTGAAAAATGTAGGTGAAGATCACAGGCTGAATAATTAATTCGACAGTGTTTGCACTGGCTTAGAGTTTTACAATAACATTGATGTAAAAGAAATCAGTTCATTCATATATTTAAGTACAAAACAAATTGATGATAATGAATTTTCTGGTAAAATTAAGCCATGTTTAATTAATGATTCAAATTATAATGAAATTTAGGTGAAGATCGTAGATAGTTAAACAATACTTGTGTTTGTAGGGATTAACAAATAAATGATAACAGTCATATGATAGTAGTAAGGAAGTATTTGTAAATAAACATGGCCCTGATTTTTTCACGCAACATTGATTATTATATCTACCAAATTGTTTTTTTGTTATATGCTTCAATAGCATCTTTGATCTCCTATATGATTTTATCAGTGATTCTGTAGTATTCTTAACAGAATATATCTATTTATATTCGAATCTATAATATTTTGATACTATCGAATATTTATAGTGTTTCCTTTTTATGTTTAATTACTTCCTTGAAACATATTGTTATCAATATTTATAAAATGCCATGACTAAATAACCTTAATTCTGTTGTACAAATTATTTACCTTTGTAATTTAATTAACGTTTCTATTGATATGACACGTTTCTCGGTAATAATACAAGATCGACGTAATATTCAACAAAAACATTCGTGTCTAATGAATTCAATAAGGTAAACATAAGTTTGTGATCAGAATTTGTGTCAGGTCTAGAACTTCCGTCTGAGTGAAAGTTTGCAGCATCTGTATATTGAATCCTAATGTAGGAATTTACTTGCTACTTCAGTTTCTGAATACAATAGTGGCTGTCTTGTAACATTTCCATCACGCGTGAAAGCTTTTAAATAAACGTTGTGTCCATTAGATACCAAACTAATTACTGTATCTGGTTCCTCTGGGACCGCACTTCTAATGGATACATTCGAATAATACTTGCAATGTAATTAAATTCCTCCGAGAATATTCGCTGTTTACTTCAATAGGTGATTAACGTTTGATTGCTAGTGCTTATATTATTAAAATTGACGTGTTATCGTGTTTACATTATGAGATAAGCTGAACTGCGTAAGAAGTTAAGATCATGGCTAAACTTATTATGTTCGTTAGTCACATAGCCGACGTGTTTAGCGTGATTAATAATGTAATTTGATAGCAGCAGCTGCACGTGTTTCATCCGTGGACGTTGTTATACATTTATTCTCTTATGTTTGTACCACTTAGGTATATAGTTTTATTTCATACAATATATATTTTTGTTAAATTAACAAGTTTATTTTTAACAAATCAACGAATTGGTATAAGTAGAATGTGTAAAGAATTTGTACTCAAATATACCAATGTTTGAGAAGTAGTTGCATGTTTTTTTTGGTTATATACGTAATACAGACGACGTACTCACCTGATTGATACCTACTTTTGATATTTGGTAAAAATACTTTAAATTATATCAACAATTTAAATTACCTATTGTATAAAATGTTTCTATTAAATTAAATGATCTACAATAGCGGTGTATATTATTTCAAAAATGCCTTTCAGAGCTGCATTATGCGCGATGACCGTTTTCCAATTTCTATTAGGATTAGCGATTGTGGGAAATGGTCGAAAGCAAGCTCTGGGTTAGCCTTTCACTGCCATTATGTTTTGTACTCGACAGGTTCGTTGACTACAGTTGTATCAGTTTCTCTGTTAGTAGCTAAATATTTAAATAAAGTCTAAGTTGCGTTAAGGATAACTAGATAAATTTCAAGTTATACATTTTTTATGGCTTTGATTGACAATTTGTCGTGCCTTGTTGAACTGAGTTGCGTTTCAAATCCAATCCATTCATTAATTCTATATCCAAAAACTGTTTCTTACAACATCTATCTTCTGGTCATTTCTTTTTCTTTTTTGATAGTCTGTTACTTGCTTCAACAAAATATACATACATATAATAATATTGCTAGTAACTCAACTATTTTTTCAGTCTGTTTCATTCAGTCGTTCAATGACGCGTTCAAGGTGACTTATAGAAACAACAATAATGCAAGCAAATAAATTACCCTCTATTTAGTTATTAAGTGAATACTGAGTCTTGAATAGTGCTTAGTTATCATTATCATATTAGATTCATGTCACGTGCAAGCAGAATAAATCGTGTTAGTCGTGAAAAATAAAACTATTTCCATTTCCAATAAACACATTGAAGGTTGCTATAATTCTATAAAGGTTGACTTTAATTGAAATGAGAGAAAGTAAATTAAAAGAAGAATAATAGCAGTGTTATTAATATTCCTTATTAATATTTAGTTACTTCATAAAGAGCTATCTAATACGTTATTGGAAGTAGAGCGTGTCTTCAAAGATAACCGGCTGATATCAACACACCAACATAACACCTGACTATGGCTTCTATTTATTCCACCTGAGACTCGGACCCCTTGCCACAGCGGAAGCGCTTAAAGTTACTCCATCTCATTCACTCACGTCCTCTCACTCGCACAATTTTTTCGTATCGCATTCCAAGCATCATTGTTTGGTCGGTCGCTCCCACAGACACGGTTGGCGGCGTCTACTGAGCCACTGGCTTGGTAATAAATATAGTCTTCAACTTTACAGCTGGGTTATTAAAGTTCAAGTTACTTTGTCATCAAACACTGATGTTTGTCCCTAGTCTACTGGTTTTGTAGCATTTGTTAACGCTACTCTTTATTATGAATGTACTAGTAAACTGTAACGAAATGTTCACAGTTCCTTTGGTTTAATGGTTAATGTGGTTTTAAAGGAGAAATAATTTACATTTTATGCACTTGTTCAGTAGGTAACCGGTGGTCATTCATAACGGAGTACATTATAATCAAGAAAATGTATATAAAATATTAGATAATTCTAAACTAAATTTTAATTTATTCATAAGTTTACCTAGAAACGAAGAGCTAATTTCATTGTTATGTAGTTAGAGATTCATATAAAAAAAAATTGTTGAATTGCCAAAAAATATAATTGCATAGTTATGTTTAAGCTGATTTCGATTATAGGTAGGTAATCGTTTTTTAAACGATTTGTTTTTAAAGTGTAATCAGAAGTTTTTTATCAAAAGTCTTTATTGACCTAGCAGAATTAGCGTCGCAGTAAAAAAATCTGCAATTGGTTTGTTGTTTTCATTTGAAGCCAGCATGAGTTTTTAATGATATTTTTATAAGCAATAAGCAAGCAACTAGAATAAGTGATCAGAGTTGGTGATCAATGATCATTTATTAGTTCTTGTTTTGTGCTCATCATCATGCATCATGCAAATAGGTAAGAACAAGTCAGGTAGATACTAGACATATATCCTATATATACTTTCCTAAAAATATATTAAATATATATAATAAACGTTTAAACCTTCAAATGCCGTTTCAGAGCCGAAAACTATTAAAAAAATGTAAAAGATGGTAATACCACTGTTAAAACTAATTTCTCTATCTCTCTGTTATTGTTATTGGTGCAACATTTTTTTGGTGTCGGCTGAATGAGTGACAGTGACATTGAATGCTGTCTGGCTCATTCAAAACAATGCCATCTTAATTAGCACTTCCTAGTAGTTGACTTAGTTAGAACCTAATATTTTTATTTTAAGAAAGTCTACCAAAATGTTTACACTGCTGAACATGGGCCTCCTCCCGGGGGAGGGTCTTTGCCATAGTCACCACGCTTGGCAGGTGGAATGGTGACCGCAGTGTTATGTTGTAATACATAGGGGAAACGCTGCTGCCCGTTCCCTGGATCGTTTGTTATAGATGATAATGTAATAATCGGGACCATCGGCTTATATCGTTCTTTCCGAGGCACAGAGGGTAGTCCTTCAACCAACCAGACCCGGAAAGAAATCATAGAATTTACACAAAGATTTTTTGTCCGGTGTGTGGATGGAACCCACGACCTCCGAGATTTAAAGCGAGCCAATTACCGCTACGCTACGCAGGTTGTCAAATGTTTAAGTGATTATTTACAATTCATTCAGGCAATTTTTGTATTCAAGGAGCGATATGATTTTTGTATTCAATGAAGCTCTTTGACGTTCTTTAAAATTTATATTACTTATACACCGTCAATTATAGATTAGGCTATAAGTTCATCAACAATCATTACAGTATAATATCCTAACTTCATCAATCCAAATGACTCCGACTAGTGTCCTACGATGTACTACAAATAACACTCTTTGTCTCATAAAATAAAACTCAATTTTAAGTGGCATCGATCAAGGCACGGAATCCTAAGCTCTCAAGTGGTCGTACATGGCCAGTTTTTTTGTTACGTAACCGTGGATTTGAGATCACGTAACGACTTTGTGATGTCAATTATATTTTATACTTTTTTTGTCATGCTTTGTGTCAATCTGTGCAATTACCTTGGCCACATTATGTTTAACATAATATATCATACTTTTTCCATAATTGAAAACCTTGAATTAGGTATGCGTGATAAGGGAATAAAAGAGTTATTCATGGTTATAAAAGTACTTATATTTTTACAGCGATAGGTAGATATTTCATTATAGCAAATTCCAAATAAAAAAGAGACATGATATTTAATTGTCGTAATTTGCATAAAATAATTAATGGAACGATTATGTGAGGCACAATGATATCTATAACATATAAATGTCAGACCGTTGGACCTTGTCATTTCTTTAGAAATAATAAATTATTTATGTTTGTATTTTGAAATAACATACCTACCTACAGCTTGGCAAAAAAGTCTAGAAACGGAACTAATTTTTTGTCTGTTGGCAACATTCCCAAAATAATGTCATTTCATAATAAACAAAATTAAAATCAATAAGAAGAATTACTTATTGATTTGAAAAAATAATACATAAATAAAAAAGGAATAAATATATGTCTAAAACAACACAGTGGCGCCCCCATTATTTTCTACTCTTTTTTGCCAAGCTGTACCACTAATTTTATAAAAATAATATTTAAAAAAAGTTAGAACAAATTGAATACTTACTGTACTTAGGTACAAATTAAGTCAAATATCAATATGCTTTTTTTTTTAAATATTGTTCTTATGATGCGTTTTGTTCTACCACTATTTCTGGACGTGGCAACTCTGAGAAGAACTAGCAAGAAACTCAGAGGAATCCTTCTTTTTAATATATATGTTAGATATTACAATATATTTAGCAGTGTTTCATCAAAGCAAGTCACTCCTAAGCCGTTTTGTCATTTACATAATCAGCGATTTCGTAATTGGCTTTTTTTAACAGTTTAATTTTGACTTGGCTTTCTATTTATTTACAAATAAATTTAAAAACGTATACATCTAAGGTATATTAATCGGTCCAATGAGAAATACAAAGGTTGTGTTCCTGTAGGTATATCAATTGATATTGATGGTGATATGACGTAATCTATACTAATATTATAAAGAGGTAAAGTTTGTTATGTTGTAGGGGGCAATCTCTAGACCTACTGAACCGATTTTGCACTCTTTACCAATAGAAATCCACATTATTTGGGAACGGGATCTACACGGGCGAAATCGCGGGACATACCTAATATAGACCTACCCTTGCGCTTGTATTATGCACTATTGCATTGGGTAACTGTAATGATAGCTGTATGTATGACCATAAATAAATAAAATAAAAATAAATGTATTTAAATGTAATTTTATCAAGATAAGAGAAAATAAATATCCTTCAACGAATGGCACATATATTAGGAAAAATCTTATCTATTATAATACGCAATACACAATTACAGGCATTACAAATGTTCTAATGTTTATTTATATTAGCAATCGCTTACTATCGCATGCGCTGGTTTTGTAAACTGGTTGGCTAACTCAGTAACGGTCCATAAAGTTGGTTATTTGCCCTCAAATTAAATCCATAATATAAACATAAATAAGAATTTGATATGTTTTCATCATACAGTTCAAGTTTCATAAAACATTTTTTATTATTGATTTAAGGTAGATAATAAAGCCGGTGTGTGATAGGAAGGGATCTAATATGTCCTGCTTTTACGGCTCATATCATCTTCAATGTTTATATCATTGCCAGGGATCGGAATAGACTTTTTTTTAAACGAAGAGTTTTTAAGAATCATATCGTGGACATACCTATTATTGTCCACCTTACCGATATTCCAGTAGCATAGATTAAGAGCAGTTATTTTTTAAGTTAATGCTTTGGAATAGCACATTTCAAACGAATGTCTGCTTAAATATGAGCAACTAGCTTCCGGCGCGCGGTTTCACCTGCGTAGCTCCTGTTCCCGTGGGAATTACAGACTTAAATAAAGCTTATGTTGCTCAAGGATAATGTAGCATTCTAATGGTGAAATAGTTATCGAAATCCGGCCAGTACTTTTGGGTTGATTTGTAACAAACATGCAAACAAAAATACAGACATTTCCTCTTCAGATTCAGAAATTATGAACTATAATTAATAATATATAAATGACTATTATGTGTGTTAAAAAATAAATATATTACACAATAAATAATTATGATTAATTGCGTAACACATTTATGAGTTATATATTAGCGTGGAAGATTTTATAATAACTGTATAATTATAAAATTATCCTTATAATATTATAAACGCGAAAGTTTGTAAAATATGTGGATGTATGTTTGTAACTCTTTCACGCAAAACTACTGAATTGATTTTGATGAAAGTTTGTATGCGTAACTCTCTACGTACCTACTAATGAAGATCTAAGCATACATAGGTACAGACAGACAACGGAAAGCGATATAAGCTGGATTAACATATAGGCTAAAAAACATCACGCTCCGACCAACTGTAGCAAAGTAACGTAGGTAAAATCGCGGGGCGCAGCTAGTATTCTATCCGTTTGCCAAGCGTGATATTCGGTGACTATGGCAATATCCTAGCCAAGATCTTTTAACATGAAGCAGTTTATGTCCAGCAGTTAACGCGAACAGAACGCGCGCGATCAACAGGTTCACTCGCGTAAAGTGCTTATGACAATCACAAATAAAAGGCTTTCTTTCAAATCGGTTCAGATCCAGAGATTACCCCCTACAACGTCACAAAATCACAAACTTTACCTCTTTATAATATTACTTAGAAGGAATGCTGGCATACATTTAATGTAGGTATTTCTCTTGGATTTAAAGTAACTCTGCTATGTGTACCAGTACCTAATATCTCTTTTGTGGCGTACTCATAGATATTCCAGGTTATTTAAAGACAATGTCCCTCGGTACGTGTAAAGCTGTTGAAGTTGGTGTAAACAGTTACCCGCGTTCTATTAGGAGTACAGATAACCGCGAGGTTATCAGAACCGCTGTTACACTTTGAATATTGTATATGTACACCCTATGTATCTTAAATAACTAACTCCGATTGCAATACAGGTGCATCTATAACATTCTAGGTATATTAATATTTAAGACGATAGATCCTGTTCCATCCATAAGAGTATACCTCCCGACCCTTAGTTTGCTAAGAACCTTCCGATGCCCTCGTAGACCCGAAGTCCGCGAGGCCCGCGAACTGTAAAGTAGAGCGACAGTTGCACAAAACTCCCATAAAGAAACTAAAAGCCATAATCCCTCAATCTCCCCGTCAGAGACCGCCATGAGCCGAGGTTCAAGTCCCACAGGGGACGCCCTCTTGCGCAGGCTGCTTAGTTAATAGTGTTTAAACCATTTATCTAGGCTGAAGCTCTGCTCGCCTTTATGCCCGGTGAAGTAGCAAAAGCCTCCTGGCTAACTAAATAATGTCCGTCTGAAAAAAAAAACCATAAGAGTATATTTTATCTAATTCCTAAAATATATATAATAAATTGCCAAAGATGATTAGAGAACTCAATGACATGAATAATTTTAAACAGACATTGTATAAATTTTTAAATGAAAAATGTTATTATAATCTGAATGAATACCTTAATGACATTAATATGTAAGAACGTCATTGCAAAAATTGATATGTTTTAATTATTAGTCTTTCAAAAGTTGTTTGTGATTAATGTAATTGACATATCAATATCATCTATAATTTCATATTGTATGCCAATATGGCGGGTCATAGTTGGACTTTCTATATTATACTTTGTAAACAACATACTTATTTAACCTATGTACCACAAAAAAGTTCATTTGTATTTGTATTTGTCTTGAGAACTTCGTCATTAAATAAAGCCTAAGTTAGTCATGGATTACGTAATTTCCGAAATGTCAAAGATTTTTTTTAAATCAGTCCAGCAATTTCGTACCCTAATTAATGCAAACTAACAGCCAAATATTTCCTTTTTATAATAAATTCTGTACTAATATATAAAGCTGAAGAGTTTGTTTGCTTGAAAGCGCTAATCACAGGAACTACTACAAAATTACCGTGCTACTAGTCCGATTTCATGAATTCTTTTAGTGTCAGATAGCCCATTTATCTAGAATATAGGCTATATTTCATCACAAAGTTACCACGGTAACAGGAGTTATGCCATTGGAACCGTCCGCGTTGAAAAGCTGAAAGGTGATAAAAGATAACACTTAAAACTGTTTGTTATCAAAATAAACCAACCTATATTATCCACAAGCAATATTTTATAAAAAAGTTTTTCCGGGAACTGGATTTGCGTTAATGAAGAGTTAATATTCGGCTCAGGATTTTTTATGAAGCATTAAATTTCATATTTATCATTTCACATTCTGTTATTCTTTTACTTATTGTATGTGTCGACTTTCCCTTCAGTTATATCTTTTGTTCGGATTAGCTTCGATATTTTTTTCTCTTTTGTTAGAGCTAATCCGTAGCTAGCGAGCTAGTCACGCGTTTATATAAATGGAGTGTTAAATTGCTGCTAAAATGAAAATTGCTATTTATTCGTATATCGTAATAAAATGGAAGAAATGTCGTTAAGTCTGCTAGTTACATAATTGTTATTATAAGTGTACTGTGTGGTTTCACACGCGTTAATTCGGAAAAGGCTTATAGCTTTTGGCCAACCTGTGCCAAAGAGCGCCTCCTGTGAGACTTGGACATCGGCACAGGGCAGTTACTGGAATAGAGGAATGATGACTTTAAATTTTTTTGGGGAATTTCGTACAACTGTCGCTCTACGTTACAGTTACCGACTTTGGTACTACGAGGTATCGGTCGGAAAGGCGAGGGGGGACGCGTCGCGTTCACGGATGTACTCTTCTCCAGCGGGGAAGACAGACTTCAATCAATAGGTTACTGGGATTATCTTTTGTTTTCTAAAAGAATACTAGGTATAGCAGAGTTTAGCAGGCTACTAGTTACTCTTGATAACCCCTCGTGCCGAGCTAAAATGCTTGTGTTATGAGTGGGTTCATGTCGGTACGTGACGCCCTTAGCCATTCGGCTACGGCTGCTACAATATTAGTGTAGGTATCCTCACTTGTACTTGTTTCACTTTTCTTGCACTAAGTACAGTGGTTATCTGTGGTCACGCGTGGCTGCTCCTAGAAAGCATAGCATGAAGGTCGGCTGAGGCAATTGCCAACGTTGTTACACACGTGTTCTGAATACACTACTAATGCTAAACACTGGGTTTACAATTCTATGTTTCAAGGGTTTAGTGACAGTTATAATTGTTATCTTTGCAAATGCTAATCGAGGTAATGTTTCGATGATTTTAAATATGTATATTTCCAAATAGATTGTTGAAGTTTCTAGATTTTGTTTTTTTTTGTGTAAAAACAAATGTGTTTGTTCGTTTACTAAGGAAGTCTTTTTTTTTCTTTGTTTATTCCTTATTTTTTAGATTTGCAATAACAGTGAGATTATATTTTCTTTCTTTCAAAAATATATGAAATAAAATAATATAGGTATACCTATATTATTTTATTTGTATAAAAAGCTACACTTAAAAAACCGGCCAAGTGCGAGTCGGACTCTCGCACGAAGGGTTCCGTACAAGTGCGTACCTATTTTCAATATCAAGAATACAACAAGTAACATAGTATAAAAGTTCTTGTAGTTCGTTGTAACTTTGATCGATGTTGAATGAATGAAAGGTAAACTGCGGTTTACGGTTTATGACGTATTAAAAAAAAACTACTTACTTGATCTCGTTCAAACCAATTTTCGGTGGAATTTTGCATGGTTATGTACATCGTATATTTTTTTTAGTTTTATCATTCTCTTATTTTAGAAGTTACAGGATATCCCACACGTACGGGTTCGATGAAAAATTTTTTTTGCGTTTGACTTCTAATTATGGGGAACCCCAACTAAAACGAAAATTAACTTTTACCTTTAGTACTAGATTTAATATTTTAGACTTTAAGCTGTGATGGTTTTACATAACCTAGTAGTTTCTAGATAAAACAACTATTATCTCAACTGAACGACCTGTCATTGACTTACTAAATGTGGTTCTGAAACTGAATTTCGCATACTAAGCACAATAATTATCTGCAACGTTTAGAATCGCCTCGCGAGCGTGAAATATTCCAAGAAACCATTTTATAATCGTTGACAAATACCTCGTTAGCAATAAATACTATAATATGATTACAATGTAGGTTTATTAGTGGTGGACATTAAGTGTTACTTAAGTTACACATAAAACTCTACAATTATAAAACACACTTAAAGAAACATAGTATATTCTACGCAGAATCAATATTAGTTTTTATTTAATTGAAAACTCTTTAAAAGTATCTGTTCACTAGGGTTTGGTTCACTAGTCGTCCGGGGGCCGGATTGCTCATGCGTACCCGGCCCCCGCCAACGGCGGATCGAATTAGTGTCCGGGAGGTTTTAGTGGTGTAGGGTCCTCTCCTCGCGGTATGGGTTTAGCATACCACGCTATGGAGAGGGCGAGTCCCACGCGAATACGCTGCAGCGGCGGTGGGAATACGTAAAAGCATTTCCCCCCGGATAACAAAAAAAAAGGGTTTGGTTCACTAGCTTCCCTCGCGGGTAAAACCACGAGCTAGTGAACAAAAGACCCTCCCGACCCTTAGTTTGCTAAGAGCCTTCCAATGCCCTCGTAGACCCGAAGTCCGAGAGGCCCGCGAACTGTAAAGTAGAGCGACAGTTGCACAAAACTCCCCTAAAGAAACTAAAAGCCATAATCCCTCAATCTCCCCGTCAGCGACCGCCCTGAGCCGAGGTCCAAGTCCCACAGGGGACGCCCTCTTGCGCAGGTTGCTTAGTTTGTAGTGTTTAAACCATTTATCTAGGCTGGAGCTCTGCTCGCCTTTATGTCCGGTGAAGTAGCAAAAGCCTCCTGGCTAACTACATTTATGTCCGTCCGGAAAAAAAAAAGCCCTTTCCCGTAGGAACTTGATAATGAAATATAGCTTATGCTAATAATGTATAGCGTAACTTTCTAATGGTATTTTTTTTTTAATTCGGGCCATCAGTTTCTTGAGATCAGCGCGTTCAAGCAAAAAACCAATCAAACTCTTCAGCTTTGTAATATAATGTTTAAAGTGTATACTAATATTATAAATTAATATAACACCTTTGAATAAATGTCAACTCTCATAACTGCGTAAAATACATTCATTGAAACACAATTTAATAACGAGATTTTTATTTTCCTTATCGCTTTAATTATATTTATTGGCGTGAAAAGCTATTGCGATTGGTGATTGCAAATAATATTTGTTTAGTACCATTATTTGTTTATATACTTGCTTTACTTGAAGTATGAAATTTCACACTATGGACCATACCTACATATATTCACAAAACTTGTTAAAAGAATTCAACTTGTGTGAATAAATCGGTGAATGTAATGCTTTATTTGAAGGAACCAGAATCTTGACAATGGATAAAATAATAATGTTGGTGATAGAGAATTCAACTCAAAATGATACAGAAGATTACCATCTAAGATAACCCTTAACATACAAGTAGGTATATATTTCTTTATTCTCTTTTACGTCACTACGACACTGGAACAAAATAGATGTTATATTTACCTACTTGGTTAACAGTAGATGTCGTAAAATAACATTTTGTAATATATTGAAATATGTATCATTATTATGTATTTATAACCTGTCAATAGTCTTAACCAATAATATTACATTTATTTACTACATACATACGTTACAAAGTAATTACAGAGATTGTTTTGCAAGTTACTTTATGTACAAAATGTTGTCTATTTCAATTACGTTTCATTATATAATTTAAATAAGAAACATAGCCTTATTGTTGTGTTTCTTATATGCAAGTAATTTTTATAAGCACTTTCATTAAATAAGGTTTCCATTGTCTTAAACATAAGTATAAATCGCCAATTACTTTCGATTTACTTCAAGTCACATGATATGGAGTTTATTAGCATTAACTAGAATATTTACATGAATCATTGCAGTTGTGTAAATATTAATAAAACTATGGAAACATTTTCAAATATAAAAAAAACTAAAATCTGGTTATTCACGTTATACAATTGAACGTAGTCAAACAAAATAGGATTTGTTTATTGTATGTTGAAATACAATGAAAGAGAGATAGTGCAGTAAAAATTACGACCATTTTGATGCAAATACATAACATATTAAAAAAGGAATATACTCTAAAGAAACATTTTCAATTAAAAGCGATTGAATTTCATTTCAAAGTTGCATCTGTGTAAATAAATACAAATAGTTACAAAAGTGGGAAAATTCAATTTGAATCGCATTAAATTGTAACAACATCTCCGAGGAGGGATTGTAATGTCAACAACGTCTGTATTTACTTCTCGTTTCCTCCGATAGAATAGAAAGGAAAAGAAACATATAATGGATAGAAAGAGAAAAATAATCACAATCCAAGTGTCTTAGAAATAGAAGTCTTTTCGATAAAGTTCGATAGAAAAACGATATCGTAACATTTTATTTTATAAGTCAAACAAATGCTTATTAGTTGACTCTGTAGAAAATCTTTTTAATGAAATAAAATTAACTTTATCTGACGCTACAACTTTTAAAAGGTATTCGATAGCGTTTCATATAAAAATTAAAAGTGATAATTATTTTAAGATATAGATATAAGAGATTAATAATTATACATATTATTATTATTTAGGTCGTGTCCTAAAACGTTTTGGTTTTAGTTATCAATTTGTTTTTATAACGTGAAATCATCATCATCATCAGCCCGTACAACGTCCACTGCTGAACATGGGCCTCCTCCCGAAGGAGGGTTTTGCCATTGTCACCACGCTTGGCAGGCGGATAATTGGTGACCGCAGTATTATGTAGTGATACACAGGGAAATGCTGCTGCCCGTTCCCTGGTATACGCTTGTTATCGATGATGTTATAACAATCGGGACCATCGGCTTAACGTGCTTTCCGAGGCACGGAGGTTAGTCCCTCAACCAACCAGACCCGGAAATAAATTTTAGAATTTACACAAAGATTTCTTGTCCAGCGTTGGGATCGAACCCACGACCTCCGAGACTTAAAGCGAGCCAAATACCGCTACGCTACGGAGGTTGTCGTAACGTGAAATAATAGCATTTAGAAATGCCTCAATTTTGCGTACCTATTCAGATGTTTGAAAGAAGCGAATCGAGATATGAAAACTATCTTCAAAAATTACGTTTCGTTCCGCTTTTTTGTTAACAGACTGCTGGTGTCGCCATCTACGCAACATTTTGTGTTTTTTGTCATTTTCACGCCTGTGGCGACCTTGCTCTCACACATATATTATTCGGCTCTATTCTGCAATACCTCAGGAAAAACCAAACAGTTTCAAATACTAAGATTAAAATTCAGAAGAATACTCACTTAGCTAAGAACTAAAGGTTTATTGGCATGAGGTAACATGTATACGGTATTCAACTCATGCGCATACGCGCCGAGCGGTCGCTATGAATAATGTACCATTGTGAGGCGTTCGGTTAAAAATGTACGGTGCACAGACTTCCCGTTAAACCACACTGTTCCTTGAAGCAATATCTAACTTTAGTACACATTTATTACTATATAAAACTAGATTTGCTCTAAAAATAGATTTCTATGCTTCAAATCTCGGAGGTCGTGGGTTCGATCCCCACGCCGGACAGAAAATCTTAGTGTAAATTCTAAGATTTCTTTCCGGGTCTGGTTGGTTGAGGGACTACCCTCCGTGGCTCGGAAAGCACGTTAAGCCGTGGTCCCGATTGTTATAAAATCGTATATCAAGGAACAGGCAGCAGCGTTTCCTTGTGTGGTACAACATAATACTGCGGTCACCAACCCGCCTGCCAAGCGTGGTGACTATGGCAACTATACTCTCTCGGGAGGAGGCCCATGTTCAGCAGTGGACGTTATACGGGCTGATGATGATGATGATGATACTTTATATCGAACATTTAAATGAAGTAGAATTGCGTACATACATACATAAATCCATGCCCCTTTCCCATAGGGGTAGGCAGAGACCACTTCCTTCCCCTTGCTACGATTAGAGTTGTATCCTTAATAAGTTCTTATTTAGTCAGATATTGTTGAAGCGTTGGACCTAAATGTCATTCAATTTTGTTCATTATAGGTAAGTATTAGTTTTGTCTCATACTGCTGTAATAAATGATCTTATAATCAGATACATTTAAATGTTATGCAGTACTAGGTGCTGGTGTTACCCGCGTTGAACAGTTACTCTGCTTCGGTGGGTCGTAGCATGATGTTATAAAGTGAGCTTATAAACTATCACCGCAAAAAAAGACAGTCAAATCTGTTCAGTAGTTTTTGCGCGAACGAGTAACAAACGTCCATACATTCATGCATGCCAAGTTTCACGTTTATAATATTAGTAGCATTATATTAACTAGGACAACAAACTGAAACCGGCCAAATAGGAATGTCAAAATAATGTAGATATAGTTTAAGGATAACATGTGCGCCGAGGTTGGCTATTCTTTAAATGATGCTAAGCCTCATGTAAGAGTAATATTGTGTGCATCATCTTGGTAACATATAAAATAATTTAATTAAATATACAATAGCAACACGTGTCGAGGCTCGTGCTAGAACCACGCAACTTTGTACTAGTGTCCTATTATATACTACATTTGCATACACAGTAGATAATCCGGTATCACTTAGATAAATACTTAATTAAACTAACTACCAATACTTAGTTATAATAAAATATACTTATGTATTTTTTTTAAGATTAACTACGAGCAGAGATTTTGCATTTTGCTATTATTCTAGTTAACTCCTCGTGCTAAGCTATAATGCTTGTGTTACGAGTAGGTTCACGTCCGCGTCGGTAGTGCTATGGCTGGGGATCGAACCGGCGACCACATGATCACAAGTCCGACGCCCTAGCCATTGGGCTACGGCCGCTTTGCCTAGAGTTTTTACAGCCCAATAAGGTTGTTTTTACGGACACAACGTACACCTACACTTCATCATCATCATCATCATCAGCCCGTATAACGCCCACTGCTGAACATGGGCCTCCTCCCGAGGGAGGGTATTTGCCATAGTCACCACGCTTGGCAGGCGGGTTGGTGACCGCAGTATTATGTTGTACCACACAAGGAAACGCTGCTGCCCGTTTCTTGATATATGATTATTATAGATTATGTTATAACAATCGGGACCAACGGCTTAACGTGCTTTCCGAGGCACGGAGGGTAGTCCCTCAACCAACCAGACCCGGAAAGAAATCTTAAAATTTACAAAGTTTTTTTATGTCCGATGTGGGGATCGAGCCCACGACCTCCAAGATTCAAGGCGAGCCAAATACCGCTACGCTACGGAGGTTGTCACCTACACTTAGATCAATTTTAATTGTCTCGAATGGGAATCAAACCTAGAACACCATGCTTAAAAAGTAATTACCGTAACTATTGAGTAACCAGCGTTGTTTAATTATTTTTAACTGAATCTCTTCCTATAAGAGGCGACTGTGGGACATACAGCTGGTGGATAGGCAGCAGCTTCTATCACCAATTTATGGCAATATCCCTCAATTATTTTGGCTTGCTAAGTTCTGTAAAGAGGATGCTTATATTCAGCAGTGGATGTTATGGGGCTAATGAAGAAACTGGATTGAGCTATAGTCTACTAAAACTTAAATGAGGAATGTTTCGACCAAGGTTATTGTAAATAGGTTCGTTAAATAAGTTAAACATTATTTAAAGAATGTAGACCATTATTTATTAGTGTTGCCTATCGTTATCGACTATCGATAGACTATCGATAGTTGACGTCATATCAATAGTATCGATAGTCTATCGATAGTATCGATATTAGTGATAGTATCGATACTATCGAGAACCAATTTGTGTTTAGGAGCAATACTATCGATAGTATTGCTCCTAAACACGGGTTGGTCTTCGATAGTATCGATAGTAACGATAGTATTGATAGTTTTAATCATTTAATGCAACGATAGTATCGATAGTATTACTTTAAAAATATCGATACTATCGACAGTATTATAATGTAATAGTATCGATACTATCGATACTATAGCACTATCGATATTGTTACTATTTTTCGAGGTCATCTATCGATAGCGAAACTATCGGTAGTTGGGCAACTCTATTATTTATTATTACAGGAATTGTTCTTGGTCATATAATACGAAGTGTCATGTGACGTTGTGCAACGTGATGCTACACGAGGCGGGTCAGGCGGGTCGATGCACCGGTTATACGCTAAAAATAATTAATAATTAAACAACAAATTGATCTTACATTGTATCTATTGTCACCGTGTTACGTATTGCTGATTAATGTCAAAAATATAATATTAAGAATTTACGTGACTGTTAATTAGCTTTCATCCGCGTAACTTCCATTTGCGTAGGAGCTTCATAATTAATTATAGCCACGATAGAATTCCTCGATAAATGGGCTATCTAATACAGAAAGATTTTTTCAAATCGGACCAAGTAGTTCCTGCGATTAGCGCGTTTAAGCAAGCAAACAAACTCATCAGATTTATATATAGAAGTATAGATATTATAAACCGTCCCCTGAAATGAAAATGCAACAAACAATAAAACTAATTCAATAGACTCACTTCCAGTTCTATCGCCGATAAAAATAATAAAAGAGTATTTGAGAAAAACAAGGAATTCTTACCTCGTATATTTACCTACAGTTAAGTTATTTTTACCGTGTCCTAAGAATACAGAATACACTGGTTTACGAGATCCTAATAACAAATGTTTTTTTTTATATTTGCACTAGGAATCAAGATAAACTGCTAATTTTTCAACGCTAAATTTCTAAAAGAAAGAGAGCAACACTTCGTCAGAACGCCATTGTTCAGCGGTGGACGTTATACTGGCTGATGATGAATCTTCAATATGTTTAGTTGGATCTAACCTTTCTCCAACTGTCCCCACAGTATCTCTTGTAAACCAGGATCAAGAAGCACACTTGAAAGAGGCTTGTAAGCTATAAAGTTTATTTCGGTTTTGAGCCATCCAAATATCTGAGACACCGCAACGAATTAAATCAAAAAGTTTCCAGGAGGAGTTGAAAAATAAACAGTACCGACTGTTGTCTTTTTGTCCCTTTTAAGTATTTTATTCTTATTTGAGGTAGATCAATGACACATTTAAAAATAATTTGTTTCTTCCTAACAACAGAGGTTAAATTTGAGTATAACTTTATTTTTAATAACAGAATTGTTTTGTACTTCTTGTACAGTGATTTTGTTATTGTTATTTGTTTTAAGATAATTATTAATTATGCACCTAATGTTTTTTGGTATATTTATAAAGACTTCGCAAAAACACGTAGAGGTCATTTCTAAATAACGAGGTAGGAATTGACAGACCAACAATAATAAGCCAAATCAGTCGAGTTATTCTCGAGTTATGTGCCATCAAAAATGCTTGTCCGTGAAAATTGCTATTTATCCAAATAAACTTTGAATCCTTTCATGGAATTTTAGAAAAATATTTCTTTTGCTGTTGCCTACGTTATAATAACCGTGTACGTAACCAAATGTCAGCGCTGTCGTTCAGTGTTAAACCACTGCACGACAGCGCTGACATTTTGTGCGCTGTGTTATGACAGATAGCTCAGAAACTGTTACCTTTAATGTAGGTACATATACAAGTATTGTTACACAAACTTAATTAACTCCACGTATATCAGCGTGAAAGTCATCTGTTTATCAACTGTCTTTCTGATTTTAAATATTTATTTATACTTTATTAATATTACTTTGTAATCTAGTTATTGCGACATAAATATCGATATCTGTGATTGACCAAGCCCGAACCGATAAAATAACGAAATTCCAGTACGTGCGAGTTTATCTTTGTGTTACTATGTGAAATTATTGCAGTAAGATAACCTTATAACCTCTTTAAATTTTAGCAGACCTAGCATAGCAAAACAGAGTCAACTTTAGTTTTAAGACTTCGATAAATAAAATGATTAAATTATATGTTACGATATTTAAAAAACCGGGGGCTGAGAACTAAGTTAATTTATAAGAACTTCCCGACTCTAGTTCCCCGAGTGCTGGTATTTACTTTGTACAGCAGATAAGCATTGCCATTAAACAGAACAATGCTGCTAGCATTTTAAGAATGCTGCCCAGCAGCACAGATTTAGTTAACATTTTTTTTATCACGTGTTAGTAAATACATATAATGCAATATGTAATATGTAGGTATGTGTTGAGAATATAATTTTCTGTAGGTAGTTTAACTGGTAAAGCATATTTTCCTTACAAGAGATTTTATGCAGATTCACGATATCAAATGCAGGGGCAAATTGTATGATTTTTTTGCGAATATTTTAATCGTTGTTATTTTGTGTTAACAAGGGTTTTTAATAATAATTGAAATAAATAAAATGTTATTAACAGATAATACGATTAAGGATACCTACATATATTTATGATTTATCAAAACTTTAATCTATCTAACATTGTTACCACCAGTTAATTTTAATCAGAACAATAAGCTGATAAATAGTTTTTAATTGTGTTTTAAATAAAAACCAAAGTTATAATTAATATATCAATAATGACTTGATAATTTTACTCTTTTATACTAACTCGCGGCGGTTTTATCAGTAGCCAATGCGGCTCAGCTGCACATGTTAAAAGAATACTATTTAACAATCTCTGTAAAAAATCATCACGTTTTTGCGTAAAACAGTAACAAACAAACATCCATCACATCGATTGACAGAAATTCTCACATTCGAAAAAATTAGGAATTTTTGGAAAAGCTTTTTTGGATGATAACAAACGATATGGCAAGGTATATTTAATCCTATCTCTACAAGTCCGGAAGTCATGATTTTTTTTTAATTCATAGAAACCAAACTTTTCAAATTGAAATAAATACATCACTAGCACTCAATCAGCTGATCGATGTCAACGAACTATTTGCAAGTAAAAATAAACCTCTTACTCCTGGTATTTCTGAATAAAGGGTTCCGCATTTTTATTTTCTGTTTGCAAAATAAAAAATCTTGGAGTATTTTATTTTGAGTTGAATATTCCCATAGAAGCCTTGCTCTTTCTATGTATATACCCTTTCCGTTACACCTTGTATAAGCGGCCGTAGCCCAATGACTAGGGCGTCGGAATTGTGATCTAGAGGTCGCCGGTTCGAACCCCACCCATTGCACTACCGACGTGAACCCACTCGTAACACAAGCATTTTAGCTTAGCACGAGGGGTCAACAAGAATACTAGTAGACTGCAAAACTCTGCTAGTAATCTTTAAAAAAAAAGCAGAAGCATTTGGTTGTAATAGCCAGTTTACGGTGAAGGCACAAACGACGTAAGTTTCTGACGTGTAATAGCACATTCGTCCTTTTGATTCTGAGGTCTAGAATTCTTAAAAGGAAATATGCAATTATTGTATCTTTGTTCTAACATTATCTCATCATATCATCATGTTATTAAAGTATATTAGAACTTTATTTATTACCCAGTTTTTTGGTTAATTACTAAATTTGTGAGTCCTTTAAATAATAATGATGTAACTGAAGAACACCAAAAGAGCCGTTTTTATACGTGATGTCTTAACTTGTAGTAAACTAGCTGCGCCCCGTGGTTTGTCCCAAGTCACTTTGCTCCAGTGGGTCGGAGCGTGATTGTTTTTGCCTATAAGTTAATCGAGCTTATTAACTATCCCCGTGCAAAGTTTCACCCAAATCCATTCAGTAGTTTTTGCGTGCAAGAGTAACAAACATAGATACATCCACACATACAAACTTTTGCATTTATAATATTAATAGGATTTTGTATGTACAGTCAACAAAAGATGTAGGTTAACACAATATGAAACGCAATTTAAATTTAAATGTTTGTGAAAATAGTTCACTGTTAAGTGTAATTGTTCTCAGCCAGCACCGATTCGCACATAAAGAACTGCAAACAAAAATATATTCATTTACATTAATTGATACAGAAGGTGTACCTATCTGTTTTGTCGACTGTACCTACCTTGTTATGTAATTTAGTCGTAGGTATCTACCCAAATATAATGATTACCTAAATGTCAGCAATAATTGATGAATCCAAAAAAAAAAAACTATGATTTATGACTATTTATTATTACTGACAAGAATTTCCTGAATAGAACTTAATCGGTTTTATAGTTTGAGGGACGACTTTAATATCGTAATTTTAAGTGTTTTGAATATTAACAAGACTTAAACATAAATTAAGTAGGTATCGTGTTTTTGGTCTCATTTTCGTAATTGAAACATTTTATATGCCTTTTGCGTCTCACAATCTGTTTCAAAGAGCCTTACCCGTTCGTCTTTTTTTACATTAGCATTACAAACATACAAATAAAATATGTCACAATAGGTGTGCAGTGAATCTGCACCTGGTCGAGTGTAAAAGCAAATTGACGTCACAAATTTCGTGTTTACAATTTTTAAGAAAGTTCAATATTGTATTTAGGTAAATTTTCCAAAGACTTATTAATGCTTCTTAATATTAACAAGATACTATAGTCTTAGATAAAGATTAACAGTACGTTTTAGGTATTTTGAGAAACCTATCTAGCAAGATATTTAATTAGGCTTTAGGTTGTAATTTGTCAAGGATTTCCCGGATTTGTCCTAGTTTAGATGGTATCCGGGGAGGTTTTATTTGTATCTTGTCTGAGATTGATTGCGACGCCGAGACGCAGTAGTCGCGACGTCGTGATATTTCCTAGATTTTACACCAAAATTATTCAAAGTCTGCTTCTACAATGTTTTTAAATATAACTGCGTATAACAGAAGACTAACTTATTTAAGTAACTACATGAGTGTGTGAAAATAGCATTTATGTGCCCTATCGTCAACTTAAACACATGTAGGTATACAACAACTAAGACACTCCAAGTTTCGTTATCAACATATAAAGCGCACAATCTGTGGTGCGTCAGACACGCACACGGTCCACAACTTAGATCCAATCCTTTTAATTTCTTTCCCTGTTTAACGGACATCGGTCGGCAAGAAGTGATGACGTCATCGGTTAGTCATCAACGGATTTATTCCTTGTGTGACGTCACGGGCTATTTTTAGGTGTGATGGGAGCGCTTACTATTGTCTAGACTTTTATTTGTTTTATTGTACCTAGGGATGTTGAACGGCGGCCAGACATTACTCAAGTCTTATGCATGGAATATCACTACATAGTATAAAACAAAGTTACTTCCCGATGTCTATCTGTCCCTAATTATGCTAAGATCTTTAAAACTACGCAACGGATATAGATGCAATTTTTTTTAAAATAGATAAAGCGATTTAAGTGCAAGGTTTATACGTATAATACATCAGCATGGCACCCGTGCGAAGCCGGGGCGGGCTCGCTAGTATTACAAAATAGACGCCCTCTCTAAGACGACCAGCTATAAAAACCTAAAATATATTTTAACAATTGGATTAAGATTATTGTACTTATGTATGGATAATTGACTTTTCAACAGCTGTGTATGTATGTGTAGCTGTGTTATCTATCAACCGTAAAATTATCTTGTTTCGTATTTGCCGTTTGGCATTTTGAAACTCGTGCATATCTAATATTTTTTATTCTTTTACAATAAGGTTCACTTAAAAGAATATATCCCTATATATTCCGTTAAGGCCTCGGGTACGAAAATTGCATTTTTTGGCTCCATTTAGCAAACAGTTACACAAGCGCGTGTAAACTGAACTGACTCAAGTTTCATACAAATATGTCATTGTTATATTCAACTCTATTGTCTTTCTATGTTCCGTGGCAACAGTTTTTTGACACAAAAACTAAAACATTGGCAACACTTAATGGTGTAGTATTAACTGTCATCATATGCGAATTTTGAATATATCAACAAAAAAAAAGTTGTCGACCGCAAAGTTTCTGGTTTTATTTAAAGATTCGAATTTGGAAATAGCTTTGTATTTTTTGCTGTCATTATTTTAATCGAGTCAGTGTAAGTCAATCAACGTTTTTGATTGGCGAAGAAAATTCTGGACATTATGAGCAAAGGTTTTAAAGTTGTTTTGATAACAACTTGATATTTTGTGACCACACACACCATCCTCATAATTTGGACATAACGGCATAAAATCTACGGAGACACAGATTCTAAAAAAGATTCCCGTCTACTTTGAACCATCAAGATTTAACGCTTAAACTGGCATAGGAATTTATAATAAATTGGTTTTGTACTTTATTGATTACTTGTAGTCCATTAAGTTCAAAATGAGGTAGTAAGCCGATGATGAGCCTTATTTAGGGTTAAAGCAACCGCGGAAAAATCATAATTGAATAGTCTTATATTCTATTTCATTCACGTGAAAAATGCTTTAACAGATAAAAACACAAAGTCCGATCAACAAATTTAAAGTTAGTTATTGAAATCCCATTGTTCAGGACCAAACGAAACCGTAACTTTTTTAATTACGTATATGAAACCGGGCGGAAAAAATTAAAACTTTTCTTATCGGTGACTGCTTTATTTCCTACCTTTTGATACACATGACTTTAGAACGGAAAGAAAATCTCTGAATAATTCATTATTTAGGTAGAGATTTTCTTTCCGTACTAAAATTACATGAGGTGTGTACAGTCAACAAAAGAGAAAGGTTTACACATTGTGAAACGAATTTTACATATATATGTCCACGTATATGAGAAGAGTTTACTATTATGTGCATTTGTGTGTATCTACAAATGCACATAAAAGTAAACTCTGTCTAACTGTGTAGCTAGCAGCGAACTCTTCACACATAAAGAAACACCGGCTGTCGTGGTGACATAATCCTATTTATTTATTATAGGTACATTATCATTCTTGATACAAAAAAAAGTAATCCATAGCTTTCAATAACCTTTTAAGGCTTTGTTATTTGATATGTTAGTCAAGTAGGGAGTTCTCCTATTATTACTCTGCTTAAAAGTAAAAAAATACATAGAAAAACCTCTAAAAGTTTCCTCTTAAATACAGCCCTACAAAGCAAGAGTCAGGAAGGGTAATAACTTTAACACCGACGCGGGTCAACAAACTTTGACATTACTTATCATTTAACTCCGAAGACAGTCGGTAAACTTTCCTATAAGAATAATAACCATCGCTTACCCACGAGGAAGTCGTTTAACTTCCCTGTCCCTATCTGTATTGTAAAGAAGTGTCGACTGTCGATACAAGGAAGACATTGTTATTGTTCGACCGCTCGGATCTTTTGATGCAAATGACCTTTCGACCAAAAGTGTATGTGGTGTGTAATTGTAATCTGTTCATGGTGAGCCAGTGCTGTCGGTGAAAGTGGATGGTCTTGAGATGAAGTGGACGTGTGATCATCTTGACTGATACATTCCTCAGTAATGGAGATTCGTTTCGGTATTTAGGGAAAGGAGAAGTCGTTTTGAGAGACATTCTTGATAGCTTTTAATGTGTACTGATACTATAAATAATATTATAAACGCGGAAGTTTGAATAAATTTATGGACGCCTTAATAAATTATTGGAGTCGCGCGATAAACCAAACATTTATCTCATGGATGGATGTTACATATTGAACCGATTTCGGCGATATTTTGCACAGGCATCGTATATAGACAAGCTGGATTGACATAATGATAGGCTATAAAACATCACGCTGCGACCCACTGGAGCAGAGTAATTGTCCAACAAGCGCAGCTTTCTTAAAAATAATCTCTTTATAACTTAATATGTGTAACATACTTCTAGATGTTTCGAATTCTGAAAATCATTGACACAAAGTTATAATATTATGCTTCCATAAACATATAACATTAATTTATTTTTGTTTATGTTTACGAGACATAAAGTTGTGTCAAGTGTAAGGATATAATTTTCCTATTGACTGATCTTACAAGTTACATGGCTACGCTGAAGTGAAAAGCCTCACACCTCACATATGACCGTCAGAAAATAAAAAAGTATAACGGGCGTCGACTAGCTTTGGCAATGAGGCCAAGACACGTAAAACGCAATTTAATATGTAAAATAATCTGAAAACTGCACGAAATTTTCAACAACGTCAGAAAAGAACACCGTCTCTGGTTTAATATGTTCTGCGCCGAGACGTGCGCTGGTTGACACATTCTAGATTTTATAGAGCGGGTTAGGCCGCCATCGTCATTAGGCCGCCATCATCATTGGGCCGGCACATTTTAATGGTGAATTTTATATGCAGTTGGCACTTCTTCAGTGGTTTAAGTACCACGATTTTGTAAGTGTATATGTAAGAATGTAGTGTGATTGTAAGAAAAATGAGCATTGCATAATGTAAATCCAGTTCTGCAGTTAATAAAATTAACCCGTTTCATGTACATTTACTGGTTTCGACATAGTTATTGGTATCTGGAGCATAATACTGTCAATATCTTAATAAGTTTCTTCAATAAATGCTGATAATATTCAATTATAATTTAAAGATTTACATTAATAAATAGATTGTTGCCTACTTGAAGTATTTTAATGTGTGTAAAGTGGTATAAATGTTTACATATATTAATAGGCTACGCAAAATATTAACTTTGAAAGAACTTGTTAGTGTTTATATTGTCTGTTTATGTTCTGTACGTCATTTCATCGGTTCATAACGCAATGAACTCATCTTGTGAGCTTTTTTATTTCTGATTATGTGATACCTACACACTTTCACCTATTTACGTACTATTTTGTCTAGTTATTAATTTGTTTGTTGGCTCGATTGTCACCTATTTTTCGAGCGTAACAAGTAATAATTTAGTGGACACACAATTTTTCTTAAAAGACTAGTAAAAAGCTCGCTTCAAATGTCACAGGTTGTGGATTTAATTTCCGTGCTGGATAAGAAAACTTTGTGTAAAATTTACTTTCATTTCTTTGGGGGTCTGCTTGTTTAAGGGACTACCCTCCGTGCCTCGGAAAGCATCGGGTTTTCACGTTGTATAAAAATTGTATACCAGGGAACGGGCAGAAACGTTTACCTTTGTTTTACACGCTCATCGGGGAATTTATACGGGCTGATGATGATGAAAGTGGTAGGTATTATGATATGTCACAAAATGAGCAATATCTATTACTAATTTTATTACATTACGTACTCTACTTATTACAAAACACAGATTTAATAAACTTAATGCATTGTTATTCAAGGTGGTTTTCCACCCATACTTGCATTACCTGGAATGGAACAAACGCATGTGATTTAATCCCCCTAATGCATGTGGTGTGCAATGGGACAATAGCTACCTTCCCATGGATGGTTATTATCTTATAGAATGAACTAATTACAGGATATGCGCTGGAATGGAAATGGCTAGATCTAGATAGGTAATTACGTGAGTACTAGGTCAACTGAAAATGGCTTGATGATTTAACTAACTTCAAACTGAATGCATAGAAAAATATACATTTATTTTATACTAGCTGACCCGATAGACGTTTTCATGTCTTAATTAAAATTGTATATAAAATTTATTTTTTAAAACCAGCCGTGATAGCTCTGAACTATCCATAATAGTTTCACTAAGAGTAGCATGCATTATAAATGTGTTTTGTCGAACGCTATCAAATAAAATTAAAACAGTTTACCTATATCGTCAAAATCGATAAGATTTAATTAGTACCTACATTTTTTATGGTAGTTAGGAATGCTTAAATTTTCAATTTTTTTTCTTTTACAAGAACCTTCTCCAATCAATAACAAACACAACAAAAAACGAATATGCCAAATCGCTCCAACCGTTCACGCGTGATGCCGTGACCAAGGAAAATAGTGATTCATTTTATATATATCGTTACAAATGTTATATTGTGTCAATAATATTAGTTACAGCCATTTATTTATATCTATACAAATAGCTTTATGTATGTACTCGTACTAACATTTTATAAATACGATAACTATTTCAAAATACCGAGTAATGTTATTTCTTATGTAACTCACAAATAAAACATTAATCTAATAAAATTACAGTATTTACAAATATTATTAACTTAATTGCACTTTACAAGGAAAATTCTTCGAATTCAATCTGTAGTTATTATCCTCGCCATAAAACAATTAAGAATTTTTTTATGTGCAATCGATGTACGATTGCACATAAAAAAATATTTCATATAATTATCTTATCTTATACTAATATATAAAGCTATAGAGTTTGTTTGTTTGTTTGAGCGCGCTTATCTCAGGAACCGTAGCCTAGTTGGTAGTGCTCCTGCCTACGAAGCTGGTGGTCCTGGGTTCGAATCCCGGTAAGTGCAAATATTTGTGTGATGAGCACGAATATTTGTTTCTGAGTCATGGATGTTTTCTATGTATTTAAGTATTTATCTATCTATATAAGTATGTATATCGTCGCCTGGTACCCATAGTACAAGCTTTGCTTAGTTTGGGGCTAGGATGATCTGTGTGACATTGTCCCTATTATTATTATTATTATTATTATAACTACTGGTCCGATTTGAAAAATTATTTCAGTGTTAGATAGCCCATTTATCAAAAAAGGCTATAGAGTATAGGCTATATGTAATTTTCCTACGGGAATAGGGGTTACGCTCGAGAAGGTAGTACTTACCAATAATTAAAGCTGAGTTTGTTTGTTTGTTTGCTTGACCTCGCTAAACTCAGGAACTAACTACACCAATTAAAAAAAATTGCCAATTTATCGAAGAAGGGAAATACGCGGGTAAAATCGCGCGCGGTAGCTAGTAATCAAATATGCAGTTATAAACAATAAATTGATTTAAATTATTAGCATTTGCGACAACTACTCATATTAGGTACTTATGTTGTAGCTATAAATGCTTCTAATAAGTTTTATGGGAGCAGCTTAGCAGCAGTAGCTGCACTATAGCTGTACAATAGCAGTGTAACAGCAGAATGCCTGGAAGCGGCCGAACCCGTTAGTTTTAACGGCCGAGATGCCTCAGACTCTGGTTACCGGTTAATTGCATATAAGTTCACTAATTTAAGCTTAGTTAACGACGTTCTTTTTAATCTTGTTTATTAAGAAATATGTTTTAATGTAACTTGCTTTTAAATCCTAATACTTTTTTCATATTAGGTACCTATTATAGATTATTACGTAAAACTAAAACTTTGTACCATTTTTACGAAAATTAATAAAATGAATGAAAAATGAATGTGAAATTTCGCACACTTATAATATATGTAGACAAGGAGTGCAGAATTCTAATACTTTTTTTAATTATGGTTGTATTTTGACAACTGGTTGATTATAAGGATATGTAAAAATAGTGGTAAAAACACAATAATTTATCGTCTCTTTACATTGCACGTCATTGAAATTATGACATTTCATCCTCTTTGATCCGAGCATTAAACGTCAGGCTACGTGTATTATATTGTAATCTGATTATATCATCATCATCATCAGCCCGTACAACGTCCACTACTGAACAAGGGCCTCCTTCCGAGGGAAGGTTTTTGCCATAGTCACCACGTTTGGCAGGCGGGTTGGTGACCGCAGTATTATGTAGTAACACACAAGAAAACGCTGCTGCCCGTTTATCTGATTCTATATAATAAATAGATATCATTTATGAGATAGTGAGTTTGTAGGGGTTCTCAGACTGAACTGAACCGATTTCTAATATTGTATATCTAAGCATTATAAGTGCGACATTATTTGTGATTGTCATAGGCTATTTTAAGAAGATGTTTACACAAGTACGGGATCTACGTAGGTCAAACTGTATGGGACAGTTAGTATATTATATAAGTTTATATAAGTACATACAGTATGAAAATAAACTATAAACTTGTGTTCCAATACCGTAAATAAGAATAAAAAACAAAGAGTTAATTTACACATAGTAATTTTAAAAAGTTGTTATACTTAGCATAAATTGTCTTAATATATGTACTTAATTAATTAAATACAAACGAATAAGTCCGCCACTAAACTCACAAGCCAAGGAAAGTTTTATTTGGCACGTAGTATTACACAAATCTGCCAATATGATTTCCTTTCATCTTCACTTGCCACTCATACCTGCCAAATGTATTTTATTTACCACACGCACACAGAATAACAATAGTGAAATCTTCCTACTACTTAAATATGCTGAATATGAGTAAGTACACATTTTCAATAAGTGAAGTTTCCTATAAAAAAAATAGCTGAATAAAATATTGTAGGAAGCAATATTGAAACATAATATCCTTATTGAAGTTTTAGACTATAATATTAATTTAAATAAACGTATTTAATGTCTTTGTTATTATCATAATAATAACAATAATTGCACAAAACATTGTCGTAGTTGTTACTTATGTGATTATTTTATTAAAACTATAACAAAGAAGACCAACGTCGGTTGACATAAAGTACAAAATACATGAGAATAGTAAAGTTTGCGTTGATAGGAAGCTATGTAATGCAATGTCATTGAACTTAGGATTTCCATAGCTATCTTGTGTAGGTTGCTTAGTTTGCAATTTATAAACCATTTAATAAGGCTGGAGTCCTGCTCTCCTTTATGCCCAGTGACAAAACCAAAGCCTCGGGACTGAAATGCCCGTCAAAAAAAGAAAAATAATTCAACAAAAGTTTTTTAACTTTTTTGTATAAATACTTTCGACTTTTCGATTATGACAAAATGTAATCAACTTAAAATTTTTTGTTGTGTTTAATGAGTTATATTTATTAAGTTAAAAGAAGACAGAGTGTGATTTTGTGATGATTTTTTTAAATAAAATCACAGTGAGTAATTCATGTGCATTTATGCAGCCAAGAGATTTGAACTCTGGATTTACGTTAGCACTAAAAGAACTTAAGGTTAGACCAACGACGCTGATCTATTGCAACTATGGGTGTATATGGGTCATTGTCAAATTTCGCGCAGGTAACCTTGTCCCTCAACTGTGATTATTTTTTTATTAGTAATAATTATAAAACCTCTTTCAAAATTTATATTAAATACAAAATACTTCGCATTTATAAACATTCAAAATAAAAATAAAGAGATAGTTTTGTTTTTTTTAGTTTTTTGGTAAAGTAACATTGTGGTAATTTTTGGTAACAGAAAGGTTTTCCTTCTAAACTCTATATGTCCCTGGTACCACTCCGTTATGATAAACATCAAATAATTTCATTTTATACTATATCAACCTACCTTAAATAAATTATTACCATAAAAAGAGTATTGTTAATATTTATAAAATATGCCGTAAAAGCAGTAGGTATCGAAATTTACTTAATAACTATTTTTTAAAACTTGGTCCCGCGTACTATGTGAATCTGTCAGGAACACTATGTTACTGAGTAAATCGCAACTTCAAATAGAGATGGCGTTGTTTAGACTTTGTACTAGTTTGGGCGGGATGTCTGTATTATTACGTGTTGACCGGTAGAGCGGGGAGAGGGGTATAGGAGGTTTCAGTCGGCCGCGAGGCGTTCAACCTGCTGCGTATTTTTATTGTGCGACAACTTTGTTACCTACCTATTTACGTAAGTAAGCAACGTATTTTTCATTATTTTAGAGTCAATATGTTGTCAAAGAGGTTAATAATCTAAACATGAAAGAAAAACTGTAATTTACTCTTTACTTTATCATTTATGTATTATGAAATGTTAAATTTACTACTCTGTTATGTGCAACTCTGTTACCAACGCGTAGTAACAGAGTTGTTAAGAAAGTAACAGAGTTGTATATGCCTATATTCTTTAACTTTGAACTTTGTTATTTTTTTAATAATCTGTTTTTCTTAAGTGCTCTATATGCATAGTGAGTATAAATAAATTCTGTAGATATATTTTTATAAACTTAAAATTCTTGTTACAGGATACTGTAAGAAACTTTTTGTGATTTTGAGATGCCTCTCACGCCTGCTGAGAAGCAGCGACGATACCGAGAACGGCGTAAAAATAATCCCGAGAAGGACGCAGAATCTAAAAGAAAAGATCGACAGAGATACCATGCAAACAAACGCTTAGTACGAGATTTGACAACTCGTGAACATCGAGCAATAAAAAAGAAATGGCGATCTGCAAATGCTAGATGGAAAGATAAGATACGAGCGCTCCGTGTTATTACGTAAACACCAGAGCCATTACCTCCTCGTTTAAATAGTCCAGCCGCTCCAAGTCAAGATCAAATCAAAATCAATATTCCAAATGCTGATCGTCGAGACAAAATCAATATTCCAAATGCTGATCGTCGTTTATTTACACCCCAGTTGTCTACTTCCCGTAAAAATACTTCTAGCTCCATCACATCAGCAGCTTCTCGCGGCAGAAAGCAAGTAAAAAGAAACAGATCGAAATTATTCAGAGATAATGTAAAGTGAAAGGAACAATTAGAAGCAATAATCAAGAGTTACCAAAAGTATAAAAAAGATCGAGAAAAACGGAAGAAATCTAAAATTGAAAGATTTTTTTGAACGTGATGACATATCAAGAGCGACTGCTGGAAAAAAGGAAACCGTTTCTCTAAAGGGAAATAAAATGCAGAAGTGCTACTTACTTGATAATATGAAAAACCTTTATCAATCTTTTAAACGTGAAAAGGTGGTTTGAGGTGTAGTTACAAAACTTTTACACGATATAGGCCATTTTATGTTTTGCCTCCAACTGTTGCTGTAAGAGAAACATGTTTGTGTCGAATTCGTATTAATATTCAATACTTAGCAATTGCTTTGTGTAAAAACAAAGTTATACCAACCAATACCAAATGAGTAACTTTCATTTTTCAGTTACCCTTTCAAGAATATTTGATTAATCTTTTATAAAGTTAAATTATAGATTGGTAAATACCAGTCACAAAGTTTATTGTTATTAATATTGAAGCTTATATTTACGTTATTAAGATCACAAACTCAACTGAGTGCAATTTAGTCAACTAAGATACAAACAAAGAACAACTATGTTACTGTGTTACAACTCTGTTACTTTTCTGTCCCAAGGATATAAAGGACATTCTTCAGATTTTTATGAAAGCTAATTAATATAATATGATAATTTAAGAAAATGTTAGTTTGTTACCTATTTATACAGTCATATGTTATTGTTAGCAGTTAATATATAAATATTTAGAGTGATTAGATAGAATTTAATATTATTAAAATTCAAGACGTAACAGAGTTGTTTGGAATTTAATAAATAATCGTTTAAATAAAAAAAAACTTGTGATTGTTATTGTGATTATAAGATCAAAGACTGTAATTAACATTAATGCCAAAATATTTGGGACTGCTTCGTTTCATTGCATAATAAAAACTAAAACGTTATGATAACAGAGTTGTATTTTTTTACACCCTAACTCACAAAATCAGGAATAAATCACAAATCATTAGTTAAAGATCGCGGCCAACTGTAACATCAAAAAGAGTAATTGTTTTAACGGGCATAAATGTAACTAAAAGTCATGTTTGAGTAATTTTTTTTTTTAATAATTTTATTATTTTTAGTCACGGTTACCTGCGCAAAATTTGACAATGACCCATATAATTACAATGTGACTAATACAATTTATATGATTGCACTTCAATGGAGTATGATTCAGAATAATTAATAATAAAATTAATAAAACTTAAAGTACAATACAATTGTAAATATAAAGCCTATTAAACCGTTTTCGTAAAAAAATTCGTGACGTTAGTTGCTTCAGAGACCTTCGGTGTTATGGGTTCGATTATAACCAAACACGGGATAATTATTTGTGTGAACTGCCAATAGTTGTCCTTAATCGGAGTGTGCTTTGTCTCCGTAAATTGTGGGGTAAAAAAGACACAAAAGACGTTAGATGTACAAATTGTATTTAAAACTAAAATCATTTTTGTCTCGCCCGAAATTAATATAAATTATTTGCATTAAATATTAACTGGTTACGAAGTGACGTAATTGTAAAACTGGTTTGAGCGTTTAATGATACTGACCGAAATAGTCTTAGAAATACGAAGGAAGGGCGTAGTGCAACAACCTGCGGACATTCAAATTGAATTGTTAGAACCGAAGAAATTAAAAGTGGCCATCTTAAAAAAAAATTTTGATTCTCATACTAAATTAATGGTCTGCAGTATTCTTGGTGTGCACTTGAAACCATCATAGATTCATAATGATGTTAGTTGATCATATAGATTAAATACATACGTACTTCTTACAATCTTATATTAATATATAAAGCTGAAGAATTTGTGTGTTTGTCAGAACGCACAAATCTCGGGATAAAAACTGGAACGCGCAAATCGGGACGGTAGGTCCTGATTTGAAAAATGCTTCCATTGTTAGAGAGTTTCATCGACGAAGGCTATATTTAATTATGAAGTTCCCACGGGAACGGGAGTTACAAGGATAAAACCGCGCGCGGGAAGCTAGTGAATTTTATAACCTAGTCATCATAACAATATTTTAGTGTATTCTACCAAGAAATATAATTGTACTTCTTGTTCTTTTAGAATTATCGCAACTAGTGTTGCAATAGAGTTTCTAGTATTAATTATTGGTGGATGTGATTAAACACGGGTAGTCGGTTTAATATTACTTAAGTTACACGTTCTTCTTTCCAGCTAAGTCGCTGTTTATTGTTTAACTTTTAAATTGTAAAAAGATAACAGGGCCTTATAAAATATTAACACCTACACAATAATAAAGCAAACTACGCATATTCTCATAAAATATAGTAAAATCATAGCAATAATATAAAGTATCATTGACTTTCTAAGGTTTCGTGCGGTAACTCGGTTAAGGTGAAGTAAATATTTAAATTTACATAGAAAACGTAAGACGAGTATTATCTGCGACTGCACCGGTGGCTCAGTGGTTACGATAGTTGCCTCTGAGACCTGGTGTTCTGGGTTCGATTCCCGGCCGGGACAATTATTTGTGTGAACCACAAATAGTTTTTCTGAGTCTGGGTGTTCTTTGTGTCCGTGAAATGAATGTTTGTAAAGTCCCCCGCGACACAGGGATTTATTTCTCTAGTGCGGGAGTTGTCTTTTTTAAAAACAAAAAAAAAACAAATATAGTGTAAATAATCATTCACTTGATAAAATATTAAGATACATACGAAAGTCACTCTGTTTGTTTTCAAAATCAATTTAGGGCATACCTATCTTTGGTATACATAACCAAACACTCTCAACTTGATTTTCTAATTTTTTTGTCAATAGACATGGCCTTTTTTTTGTCCTTGGGGAAATTCTTTTACGCATTCCCACCGCCGCTGCAGCGTATTCGCGCGCTGGCGGTGGAATATGTGGGACTCGCACTCTCCATAGCATGCTAACTCATACCACGAGGAGAGGACCTTACACCATTAAAACCTCCCGGACACTCCTTCGATCCGCCGTTGGCGGGGGCCGGGTACGCAAGAGCAATCCGGCCAAAACAGACATGGACTGCCCTTCAAAAAAAAATGCTTAACTTAACTGTTTAGTATCTATACTAAAATATAAAACTGAAGCATCAATTTATGTAACTACGGGTCCGATTTGAAAAATTATTTCAGTGTTAGATAATCCATTTATGGTTTCAGGTTATATTTCATTATTAAGTTCCTACAGGAACGGGAATGACGCGGTTAAAACCACGTGCAGGTAGCTAGCTAAAAAAATAAGCACAACCTGAAAAAGCAACTAAGAATTTAAAAGAGCTCTCTCTCTCTCTGCCTGGCTATGCGTCCTATATGGTGGTGGGTTCAGCCTTCCTTATTTGTATCCTCTACTTCGCTCTATCTCTGATATCGTCTATGGAGACATTGCACTCCTTCATCTCCTTTAGCACTACACTAAGAATTTAAAAGAGGTATTTAAAATAATATTAACACAAACACATTGACATCTAAAGCCAACCTCAGACAACAAAGATTGCGCACTCCGTAGGTACTCTGTACTCACCACATACTTCAAGTTAATGCAATACAGGTGCAACTTCTGCAGTCATTTCATTTGTTTATTGTATTGAGAAATCCATATTGAATGGCCACCGTTACACTTATTGTTTTGCTCATAAACATTGTAAATAAATTGAATGTTTTTGAGTATGTAATGTGCTGACTTTTAAAGACTTGTATTAAAACGCAAAGTATACATCTATACCGATACTTTATTCTATACTAATATATATTGTAAACTATTATAATCAAATAAAATTAATGAATTTAACAAAGATAATTTAAAACCAAAATATGGTTTGAATGTTTACAAATACCTGAAATAGGTTTACGTGATTAAAAACTTTTTTATTTTATTTTATAAATCTTTGTTTGTTGGCTTGAATGCAGAATCTCAGAAACTGCAGGTCCAATTTAAAAAAATATAACAATGTTAGATAGATAGTCCATTTATCGAGGAAAGCTTTATGCAATATTTAATCATGAAAATCCTTTTTTGCAACGGAACGGGGACGTTCGGGCTGATAAAGTGGAAAAAAAAACTCAACTAATTTAATTTTATTACTAACATAATCAGTACACACTTTACTATTTACTGTTATGTAAAAGGCATATATTTTAGAATCAGCGTATGCATAAATTCGTAAATCAAGAAAATGGATTCCTTTTTAAAAATATTACGTTCATAGCGAAATACTAGACTATAAACGCATATTTTTCTCGGAATTTTAAGGAATAAGGTGAGCAGATCTACATCTCAGATCAGAGCAGATCTACAACATGAAGGTAATGTCAGAATGTATGCAGGAGAATTGCAAATTTACTAAACTACCCGAATACTACTACTACTTGGGTTTGGCAAGATACCGAGTTGAGAATTAAATGTGAAAATATTGATTAATTAATTGGAAACCCAAGGATGTATTATAACGATAAGTTAGTAAGTCTATAAATATTGTTCCATTGGAAATGTTAACCGTGACATTAGAACATTATCGCGTTAATTACCATGTTAATGTTGAGAAAATGAAACTCGTCACCATTGTTGTCCCATGAGAAGCAACCTGTAGTCTGCGTTGGGTATCGATTCATTGAAATTTAAGGCTGACCTTACATTACGCGTTCCTGGAGCGTGTAAGTAGGAGAGCTAGTAGCAATTTTTGGGTAGGTATTTGAGGTAAGATGAAAACTTGTTACATCCCAACACGGAACTGAAGACATGGTTGATGAGTAGCAGGGCTAAGACCCCTAATTTTTATTAAATGTTCGAAAATATTTAAAAAAGTAATAACGACCCGCAAGCGTAGAACTCCCTACCCATTTTTTCGGATGGACATACGTAGTTAATAAGCTTTAGATACTTCACCGGGCATAAAGGCGAGTAGAGCTTCAGCCTTAAAACATGGTTTCCAACTACAAACTAAGCAACCTGCGCAAGACGTCGTTCCCTGTGGGACTTCCCCAGCTCAGGGCGGTCGCTGGCGAGAGGATTGCAGGATTGTGACTTAAGTATTTTTAAGGGGAATTTTGTCCGACCCCGTCATCCGATGCTCCGATGCGTTTTCCGCATGTGACAAACGCCCGAGTAACGCGTTATGTGGAGTCAGCCTACATGAGAACTGTTAGTATGGAAAGTTGTGTCGTTTGTTTTTATTAAATATTGACTTGTCATTCTCATCGATATCTGTTGATTGAGAAAATAGGCTATGCCCGGTGAAGTAGCAAAAGCCTCGTGGATAACAAACTACAAATGTCTGCCGAAAAAAAGAAAAAAAGGCAGTGCTGTGTTTGGGCTATATTGTAAATCAATACTGAGAAGAAGCTGTTTTTAGCCGCAGATATGTAGTTAGCCTTGAGGCTTAAGCTACTTCATCGAGTATGAGCAGAAGGCGAATGTCTTCCAACTTTAAAAAACCTCCCTCTTCTATCTATTTAAAAAAACCGCATCAAAATCTGTTGCATTGTTTTAAAGATCTAAGCATACATAGGTACAGACGGACAGTGGGAAGCGACTTTGTTTTAGTATAAAACAGAGTCGCTTCCTACTGTCTGTCTGTACGTAATGATATATAATTGCTAAATAATTTAACCAAATAAATAGATAGAAGTATACTCAAAAATAATTATTTAAGACAGAATAATATTTAATTTAAGACAAAACAATGATGTCAAAGAGAATAAAAGCATCTATTAATCATTTAATTCATTAATCAAGTCTATTAGAGACGTCTGGTTAATAGATTTTTTATTCCTTTTAGTACATTTATCCTTTTTAACGCCCGAGCTTCATTGTAGCGCGTTATCGCTACGATTGTGATCGGAAAATTTAATCAGAGAAAATTAAAAGAATGAAATGTTGTAGATTCTATTTAAGATTTTATTATTCCTGACTGCTCCAGTGGCTCTGTGGTTACAGTAGTGGCTACTGGGACCTGGTGTGCTGGGTTCGATTCCTATGCGAGACAATTATTTGAGTGAACCACGAATAATTTGTTATGAGTGTGGGTTGTGAATTATGTGTTTGTGGAGTCCCGCTTGACATAGGGTTTTAGGGTTTTTAAAAGATTCTACTAGTAGTCGTGTTAACCCCTAGCACTAACGTAAAATGCATGTATTACGAGTAGGTAAACCTACTAGCGTTAGTAGTGCAATGACTGGGGTTCGAACCGGCAACCACAAGGCCACAAGTCCGACGCCTTATTCCCTAGCACTTGGGCTGCGGCCGCATTAATTAACGTAGTGTGGGAGTTATCTCAAAAAAAACCTGTAATGACCACTATTAACCTGATTTTAATTGACATCGACATCTAAAGATAAGGACAGCTAGTGCCAGTACAGTAGATAGATACCTACAGCACTACCCAGCCTTATCCTGCTGACCCTTTCCCCTTCCCCCATGAGCTCTATCGAACTTACTTACAGGAACACAACATCAATTAATAATGTTATTTGGATGTGGTATTCTGTAAGGCGCAGGGCTCCAGTCGAACTGTTCATTGTGTGTAGTCGTACATTCGCGTGTAATAACAGCAATATCAAGTGTTTACGTCCTGCTGGTCCCCTCGCGTCGGCCTACATTGATAGACCTACTATGAGGTAGAAGAGAGTTAGATGTACTTCTGTCTTAGTCTAATAACCGAGAGCACTTGTCTTATCCTGTCACTATAGGCTCTATATAAATAAATATCAAGCGTCAACATGTATGAACGCGCTTAACTCTCGAACGACTTAATCATTTTGGTTAATTCCTTTGTTGTATTCGTAATCATGGGTACCAAATTTCGTCAATTTTATGGCGAAAGCAAAACGTGGACCTGCCTACTATCCGGTATTCATACAGATAGGGTCGCAAATACGATGTGATATCTTTTTTATACTTAATAGCTTAAATTACCGCCAATAAGTAGGTATACAGGGTGTCCCAAAAGGTTAAGTAGTTGGGAAAGGGGGTGACAGGGGTGGACACAATGGTCACTAGAAAAATAAAAAATAAATCCGCGCTGGGTATTTAAAAAAAAATGGCATTTTTTTAAAAACTTAAAATTTTACACCTTGTTATTTTTGATGTTGATGTTGATGACCTTGTTGTTATTGAAGATTACATAACAGCATTTTTTTTAAATACAGCCATATTTGTAGGTACAGTTAGCACAAGGTGTAAAATTTTTAGTCTTTTAAAAAATGCCATTTATTTTTTTAAACACCTAGAGGGAATTTTTTATATTTTTCTGGTGACCCTTGTGGCCATCCCTATCACCCCCCTTCCCAGCTACGTAATCTTTTGGGACACCCTGTATAAATAATTTTATCAAATCCAAAGTTTAACTTTCTGTTTTGATATAAAAAAATTTAATAGAATTTATGTCAAGTACGAGTATGTAACGTTGTAAACACGTCAATTTCAAGATTATATATTATCAAATGTAATGTCCACTTATATATCAACGTATCTCAAAAAGTAAACAAATTAGATAAACGCTGAAACCTGTATTTTAAAGGTATATGTATGTTAGTATCTCCATATCTACTTATTAACTGTACCTATTCCATCTTTTACTGATTACTCTATACATTCAATTCTTAACTTGTTTACATGTCTATACAACTGTATCAAAGCAAACGTTGCATGATTCACTAGTTACGTATCTACTACACGGGTTTGAACCGATTCAAGTAATTTATATTGGTCCCGTTACTATGTTATAACTCTAGTCTGCCGTATAGACATATTTATCCTCGATCTGTTTCTAGTTGTATGCATGATCGTTAGTGTATTTATTGAAAATACGTTTTAGTTGAATGAGATAGATCTAACTGAGATAATTTTTGCTTAAAATTTTGATTTACGATGTTACGTAACAATTCTTTTGTCTGGAGATTTAAAGGCTTATAGTTTTTTTTAATGATTACTAGTAGACTTTTTCCACACTACTAGTATTCTTGTTAACTTCTCGTGCTGAGTTAAACTCTTGTGTTACAAGTGAGTTCACGTCGATAGTGCAATGGGTGAGGATCGAACCGGTGACCACATGATCGCAAGACCTACGCCCTAGCCATTGTTCTACGGCCGCTTCTATCACTAAACAAACTTAATGATATAATATTAGAAAATATTTAATTTATTCTTTAATTTAGTGGACTTCCGTAGTATAGTCTACCGAAATTTAATTAAATCATTAAATCAACATTTTAGCAAAAAACAAAATGAGGTTTATTATATTCGTAAATTATTTACATACAGAATTATACTTACAAATGTGAAGTTTATCAGAGTGCAAATTCACTAATGAGACAAATATTCATTATATCACGTAGTCGGTGACACGATTTCCTCAGCATGTAGGTCAGCTGTTCGACAAGAGAAATAACTGTTCTAGCGGAAAGTATGCACCATCGTTACTAACTTACTTCTATAAAATAATCCATTTTATCTCATCATCGGTAGCTACGAATATTTTGTTTTGGGCTATGGATATAAGGTGCGAATACATTCAAAGTCAAAATTTCTTTATTCATATAGACACAATTCAAAAAGTTTTATCATGTGCTTATGATGCGTCCAATTCTTTTCCTACCACCAGTTTTCTTTCTTTTTTATTTTTTAGACAACTCCCGCACTTGGGAAATAAATCCCTGTGTCGCGGGGAACTTTACAAACATTCATTTCACGGACTTAAACGCCGAATAGTCGGCTTTCCCGACTAGTCGGCGGCTAGTCGGCCCATTTGTAATTATGATGCTTTCGAACTCAATTTACCCTTAACCTCTAGTTAAGTGTCAAATAGGTTGCTAGATAGTTGATCGTCCGGTTTAAAAACTGGGTACTGGATTATTATTAAAATGACTACCGTAAAAACTGTTGAGTCTAACATTGATCCACCAGTAATAGGAAACAAACAAATGAAATATAGCGCAATTATGACAAAAACATATGTATTATAACATATGTTCCATTATTTCAAAGTAGAATGTTTGAGGAAGGAATTGGCCTACAAATTATCGTTATAATAAATTTTAATTATTGCTTTAGAACATTACTTAGTGTTATTACCACAGACACTAGGAAACACTGAAATAAGTTGACTTATCTCAGTCATTGATCTTTCCTTGATCACAACATACAGATTAAAATACTTTAATATAATCTGCCTTAATTCTTTAGTTACGTACCTTTGATGCCTTTGATATAAAAATAATCACTACTTACATAGTATAAAACAAAGTCGCTTCCCGCTGTCTGTCCCTATGTAAGCTTAGATCTTTAAAACTACGCAACAGATTTTGATGCGATTTTTTTAATACATAGAGTGATTCAAGAGGAAGGTTTATATGTATAATCACGGGAGCTACGCGAATGAAACCGCGTGCGATAAGCTAGTTTCTATACTTAGCTAGTTCCGTTTTTACAAAGGTATACTAGATCTATTTATTTCTTCATTATTCTTCGTTAACTTGACTTGTTAATTTAATTGCTAATTGGATAGGATTTGATGATAATTTATTAACAATTAAATGTTCATTAAAAAGGTAATTTGAAGTCGGATAACGATTAAGAGGATTCGGATTTCGAATTTATGGTTTTGCAATTAAATTGAAATATCTATTGTGGCTTTTTTTTCGCAAACATTTATATAATTACAGAAATTTTAATAGCATTCAGTCATATTTATTATAAAACCATGTTTTAAATAGGTTGATAACTATATTTTACACACATTTATTAGTTATAAACTTGGTTATTAGATTTTGTTGCTACTGTTGATTTCTTATTATAATATAGTAACAAGTTTGTGCTGAGGTTTGACTGGAAGAGTTCGCAGAAGCGACAAGACCGCCGTTTGTACTTTTTAAATATTATGCTTTTGTATAATAAAGAGAATATCATGCACTGGCCTCTGAGACATGGTGTTCTGGGTTTGATTCCCACCCGGGATAATTATTTGTGTGAACCACGAATAGTATTTGTGAGTCTGGGGGTATTTTGTGTTCGTGAACTATGTGTTTGTAATTTATTTCCCAAGTGAGGGAGATGTAGTAAAAAAAAAACATAATATGATAATAATAATTTAATAATTCTTTATTCACCAACAATGTTTTACAGAATACTCTTATAATCTGAATAAAAACTATACACAAGAAGTAAGAGATAATGGATCGTGAATAGTCGATGAGATAACAGTTAAACCCGCGCCAAATAAAATGTTAAACATTCCCGACTTATTTACGTATTCTATTATTAAATTTGCGTTTCCATGTTAACTATACACTATTGTATTTTTACTAACACAACCACAGTATAACATCAACAGTAGGCATAAACAATGGCGGACAATAGTTGGTTCCAAATGATTACGTTGTCAGTGAAACTATCTTATACAGACTATCAGAGCATACAATCTGATTTACTTTACCGTGGATACATGTATCCGGATTAATAAGTTTCTATCATTAACTTTTCTATACCAAGAATAAATCGTTTTTGTTCCTTTGTTCCTTCACAAAATTATAATAACAATACTAATTAATAATTCAATTATAAAAAAATAATAACATATTATGATTGTGTTCTGAAAATAAAATGGAGTCAAAATTCCCACAAGTGTTCATGTGTTCAACACAACATTCAATTATAATAACAACAACACATAAAATGGTAAATTTTACTCGTGCTTTATCGATTCTAAATCTTATTTGATCAAAATATTTATTGATTTAGAGTGCAGGATTAATCAATAATTCCAATTGTCTTAAGTTTTTGTTAAATGCAGCACAATTTTTGAACGAATCTGAAATGTCTTATTCTTGTTTGATAATAATTATTAATCAAACGACACAGAATATTGACTGTTTAGCGGCGCTATCTCTACACTGTGTCATAACCTTGTCAGGTCGGCAAGTTGAATGGCGGCCAACCAACCGCGTCTGTTCCAACAGATTGCTAATACTAGAACCAGATGTTTCAGTTTCTAGACAAACTTGATATTTAATCGTGTATTGATAACATAAATATATCTTGAGCTCAGAAGCATACGGTCGGATGTGCCATTATACGTCAGAATCATTCGTCGTACTATGTGCTTTTATCGTAAAGTGGCACTTAAGACTTTATGCTTCTGAAGTCTAGATGAAATAGGATAATATCGTTAAACTTTAATATGGAGGATTGTGTTTTGCTCAAATCTTTTAATAACTTTTTCCTAGACATTGGTCGAACTATGAAAATGACACAAAATGGACACGAAATTTTAATTTTACTTGATTTTATCCATGTCTTAGAAAATCGAAATAAGAGGAAGAGACATAAGGTCTTCCTTCGTTCAAGAGACATGAGAGTTATGAGAGGAATCGGAGGTTCGAGACATTTGTAGTTTGCCACGAGGCTTTTCTACTGCACAGGGCATAAAGTCCAGCAGTGATCCAACCTTAATAAAATGTTTAAAAATAACAAACTAGGGAATCTGCACAAGGGGGCACCCCCTGTGGGACTTGGATTTTGGCTCGGGGCGGTCGCTAGCGGAGGGATTGAGGAATCATAACTTCGATTTTTAAGGAAATTTTGTGCAAATGTCGCCCTATTTCACAGTTTGCGGACCTCTCGGACAGTCTCGGACGTCAGGTCTACCAAGGCATTGGAAGGATTGAAAGGTTCTTTGCAAACTAAGAGTCGGGAACATCATCAGTATTTGATTTACCAAACATGTTTGATTAAATAGAAGCGACCTTTAATTACTGTTTTCAATTACCAAAACCGCTTGAAAGAAAATGACCAAGACTGCTTGAAGAAAAAAATCGTCTTGGCCATTAATTTAGGCTTGACTGAACATAACCATTAACGCGGCAATTATTTTGTTTTTGTGAATGTATACAAAATCTATTATTAAGTTGTTATAGCGTTATACGAGCGTGGTGTAACGATTAGTGATGGTGACTGTACCCACACGTGCTGTACAACGTGAAGGAAAAAGTGATTCGTAACTATGTAACTACCTAGGTTTTCTACACATGGCTTAATTAAAAAAGGAGGTTTAATCTAAAATAATAACCTAGGTATTAAACGACCTGGGCCGGATTGCTCATGCGCACCCGGCCCTCGCCAACGGCGGATCGAAGAAGTGTCGTAGGATCCTCTCCTCGTGGTATGCCACGCTATGGAGTGGGCGAGTCCCACATATCCCGCCGCCAGCGCGCGAATACGCTGCAGCGGCGGTGGGAATGCGTAAAAGCAATTTCCTCCCGGACAACAAAAAAAAAAGATATTAAACATAACCTACTTAGAGATTTTGTAAAAAAAATATTGTTGGATTTTGTTTCAATTAAGTTTTAATTAACACGGACAAACCAAAATAAAAGGTAGCCTATATTATAGGTTATAAAATTTACCATCTGCTAGTAACAGACAGTGTGGTTTCCGGCCGAATATACCATCCCATATTTTCCCATGGGTGTCGTTAGAAGCGACTAAGGGACATACAAATGATGAATGGGCAGCAGCATCTGTCAGCTCAAGGTTGTTTACCATCTTACCGCGATCCTGTCAAACGTGGTGTTCATGGCAAAATCCCTCAACGACCCTGGCTTGGGCAATGGACTTAAAAAAGGCTGATAAAGTATACTTTAATCGAAGTTTTATAACTACATCTAAACATTAGTAGTCTTAGCAAAAAAAGAAACAAAGTAATTATACATGTATATTCATGGTCACACGCCGTGTGGTTTCCGGCTTAGAATAGACCACCCCATGTCTTCCCATGGGTGTCGTAAAAGGCGACTAAGGGACATATGGCTGATGGATGGGCAGCAGCATCTATTAGCTCAAGGTTTACATCTTACTGCGATCACCAATCCGTCTGCCAAGCGTGGTGATTATGGCAATATCCCTCTACGATCCTGGTGTGCGAAGGTCTATTAAAAGAAGGCCCATGTTCAGCAGTGGACGTAAACCGGCTGTTGATGATTCATCGTTATGCACAATTATTTGAATTTATAAGGTAATTTTTTTTAAATGTATGTGTGATTGCCACTTGTATAAATATGTTAGTTACGAGTAATTCAGTAAAATGTGCAACTTGACGGAAATGAGATGACATTTTTAAACATGTTGTAAGACGTCACGGTGACTAGGCGACATGTTGTGTGTTCTGATAAGTATACGTTTGAAACATTGTATTGTAACCATTTTTGAAATATCGAAATATACCTACTACGTTTATTTTCTTCTAAAATATAACTCATACTTTATATAGTAGAAAGTACCCATCATGTGTGTTGATTCTTAAATATTTTTCTAAGTTATGTATTATGGGGACTACTTTATTCAACAGAATCATATAATATGAAATTGCTTTATCACTACATCATCATCATCAGCCTGCTATCGTTCACTGCTAAACATAGGCCTCCCCCATCGATTTTATTAAAATTACCTATTATCACTACATAGATAAAAGAACATATAAACATTCCACTTGGATCACTCTATCTATTAAAAAAAACCGCATTAAAATCTGTTGCGTAGTTTAAAGACTAGACTAGACTTTGTTTTATAAACAAAGTCTTAGTCTCTTCCCTAACTTTCTGTCCCTATGTATGCTTAAACCTTTAAAACTACTACGCAACAGATTTTGTTGAGGTTTTTTTAATACACGAGCATTGCACCCGTGAGAATCCGAGGCGGGTATTCTTTTATAAAAAAACTAGCGGCCCGCCCCGGCTTCGCACGGGTGGACTTTTATACGCTACCCCTGCCCTACCCTACCCCTACCCTAACCCTACCCTACCCTACCCTACCCCTACCCTACCCCTACCCTACCCTACCCCTACCCTACCCCTACCCCTACCCTACCCCTACCCTACCCCTACCCTACCCCTACCCTACCCCTACCCTACCCCTACCCTACCCCTACCCTACCCCTACCCTACCCCTACCCTACCCCTACCCTACCCCTACCCTACCCTTACCCTACCCTACCCTACCCCTACCATACCCCTACCCTATCCCTACCCTACCCCTACCCTACCCTACCCCTACCCTACCCTACCCCTACCCTACCCTACCCCTACCCTACCCTACCCCTACCCAAAAGTATCCTATGTCTTTCTCCCAGTTCTTAGCTACCTCCCTACCAATTTTCAGCCAAATCGGTTCAACCGTTCTTGAGTTATAAATAGTGTAACTAACACGACTTTCTTTTGTTTTTAAAATGTATTCTGCTATTCAGGGCGTAGACAAATCCAACGAAACAAAAACCATGAAAATTGATCCAGCCGATCTCGAGTTATAAGTGTTGTAACAAACCCGTCTTTGTTTTATAATATATAGATGAAAACTTAGGTAATTACCATAATATGACACTATCTACTTAAAGGATCCGCATATATTCCGATAGCACCTTATATTTCTCAACAATTAAAACTAAAGCGTATGTAACTCATTTCCTCTCACTCAATAGGGCATGGTGTTACGTGTAGGTCTGCGTCAACCTGGTTCACAGATCCCAGGTCACAGATCAAAGGTCATGACGATGTGGCCTCTGCCCAGTCATCATTTTTGTGTCATGAGAACTCACTTACAGCTCACAAAATAAATTTAATTTGGGTTTATTATGCATCCCGCGACACAAGGCTTTTAAAACACAATTGCGGGAGTATTAAAAAAAATAGAGTTTATATATCCATATTTATTCTCTACGTATAAATATACAGGGTGTCCCAAAAGGTTAAGTAGCTGGGAAAGGGGGTGACAGGGGTGGACACAATGGTCACTAAAAAAATAAAAATAAAATCCGCTCTGGGTATTTATTTTGGCATTTTTTTAAAAACTTAAAATTTTACACCTTGTTATTTTTGATGTTGATGTTGATGACCTTGTTGTTATTGAAGATTACATAACAGCATTTTTTTTAAATACAGCCATATTTGTAGGTACAGTTAGCACAAGGTGTAAAATTTTTAGTCTTTTAAAAAATGCCATTTATTTTTTTAAACACCCAGAGGGAATTTTTTATATTTTTCTGGTGACCCTTGTGACCATCCCTATCACCACCCTTCCCAGCTACGTAATCTTTTGGGACACCCTGTATAAATAACGAATTATAATTTATCACATTATTTAACCTAAATGTGTTTGTTAAACATCAACCTAATAATGTTTTCCTATTGTTTCAGGTGTGTATGCAGTTTATTGTAAATGACTTGCGCTTTAGAATTCGTTAGCGGATCACAATTATATCTTAACAATATGAGGTATGTTATATTGAAAATTGTATATTATTCATTATGTTTTGAGATGGGGATCCGTAATATATTTAATCAACAATGTTCATCGGATAAAAGTTATATCCAGTACACGTTTCAGGTATTCGTTACCTTTCTAAGGTAGTGTACTTAACCCTTTCTTACTACAGTAACCCGTGTATCAAACAAATCATATTTATATCCGACACGCGCTCGCCATAACCACAGCTCCTATTCAAATTCTGCTAGACTAGACAAATGCAATTTAAATTACCTAAAGCATTAATTAAAAATTTAATACTGCTAATATGTCATGAAATATATAATTGATAGGACTAATTTAATATGACGTTCATCCAAATATATACAATTCGGAGCTAACTTTTTTTATAAACCCCTTTATGTTACTTCTTTATGTTACTTAGTTATTAGGCCAGATTGATTAGTGCCAGATGTGCGAACTTTTTTTCGCTCGGCCATTTAAGTAGTTAGCCACGAGGCTTTTGCTACTACATAAGGGCGTGCTTAACTCTATTATTATTAAATGGTTTATAAACTCCAAACTAAGCAACCAGTGCAAAATGGCTCCGTGTAACTTGGACCTGGGTTCGGGGCGGTCGCTGATCGAGGGACTTTTAGTTGTTTAGGGGAGTTTTGTGCAACTGACGCTTTACGTTAGAGTTCGCGAGCCTCTCTGACTTCGGGTTAACGAGAGCACAGGAAAGTTCTATGTAAACTATAGGTCAGGAGGGGGGAGTGTGGCCGCCTGTATATGTTTATATAAGTTTGTTTTCGCGAAGTCGACGTCGCGTCGCAGTCACCACAATGCGATCGTGGAATTAAACACACCAATCAATATGCAATTAAATGAAATAAAATCTCAAAATGTTCGCAGTTAGACATACAATCAACATAAAGTATATATGTTTGCTTATAATTAATGTCATACAGTCAGCTCAGGTTATTCAAACATTATAATTTGCCAATTAGTTTGACGTCACTAAACTTGTTTGCGAAGCAAAATAACAATAAGTTGTCGATTCCACTTAATAATAAAATTTCATTAATATTCAAAAGATAATAACGTACAAACAACTATTTTGATTCGGATGCTGTTACGATTGAGTAATGCTTACACATACTTGATGCGCCCGTGGGTTTACTCGCGTAGGATTGCTTCACTACTCCAAAGGTTTAAAGTTTTATAGTAAGTACTTACAAGTGTGTAGGTCGTAAACTATCTCAATTGTACACTTATACATTTCTAGCAAGTTCAAATTCTGTTATTCTGAATCTACTTTTTGTCATTTTGGCAATGTTAAAAGAATATTAAATTAGAAATAAAATGTGTTAAAATTTGATTTTACAGAATTATAAATTTCGATAACCGCTTAGGATTCGGGTATCTAACCCCTAATGCAACACGTTCTAATTGGAACACATTAGAAGATACCTACTAAGATTGCAGGTTCTAATCCTGCCGGTGCCAGTAGCTAGTTTAAATTCGTAATTCGCAAATTTAAAATTTCTGTCTTAATCCTTCCGTAATAGCTACCTATTATGTATTATGCTTTGTGTCTATTATGTAAAGTAGGTATATTTATAAGTTCATTCGTCACAAGGATTTATTATACATGAGCGTTTAAAATCATAAAAAAAATAAACAGATGGGCATTGGAAAACTTTGCTCGTACAAAAACCAGGAAATAAGTCCGCACGCAAAAAATGTTGTCTCTAAGAAAAAAATACATATACCACGTTCTTTAAAGAATTGAACGAATGTTTTTTGCAAAAAAATTGTGACGTGATGTTTTTAACATACATTTGTGATATTTGTTCTCGGATATATATTTGTTTAAGTACGATATAGATAAATATATTCCGGTTCCAGTGTTGTTAAGTTTTATAAACTGTATTCAAGTGTGTATATTAATATCTGATTTAACTTCAACTTCCCGCTTACGTCCACAGCTGGAAATGGGCCTCTCCTTAACAGATCTTGACTAGCTAGTCGTTGAGGGATATCGCTATTATCGCCATGCTTGGGACGCGGATTGGTAATCGCAGTAAGATATTAAGTACCCTTGAGCTGATTTGTTTTTAACTTACTATAATTCTTGACTGTAAAAGCTTTTGTCAACAACGGGCAAACTGAACAACCCAACGAAATGGCCGTAGCTCCTGAAAACATTAAGGGGCTGATAGAATTCTGAAATTAATTACTGGACGATCACGTACAAAGGCCCACCAAAAAGGCTAAGTGCGGAAATCCTTTTGCCTAACTAACTAACTAACCCTTGAGCTGATAGATGCTGCTGCTCATCAGGTGTATGTCCCTTAGTAGACTCTTAAGACATCCAGGGGAAGAAATCGGATGGTCTATTTACATGTTATACCTACAGTTAAAAGTTTTATATCACATTTCAACTATTGTAGCATAATACATTTTGTATTTTTTCCTTTAGTTTATCGAGTAAGTTACTGAGTATAAGATTCTGACGCTGAAGGGTAAATTAATCATTAAATTAAGCTGATGAAGGGTCGCGTCGGGCATCTGCGGCGGACATCATAATTTACTTTGTAACAGCTAATTACGATTAAAAGAAAAAAGAAAGGAGAAATGTTAGGTAATGGGAAGTGTAAGTGAATGTGTTTTATGCCTTCCATAGCTAAATTTCACTTTAGATTCACGATATTTCAATGTGGGAATAGGAAAGATATACATATGTAGGCTGTTATGATCAAGCGATACACATGTTTTGCAAACGTTCATAATCTACAGTTATCGTTTATAACTCAAAATTTCAAAACGTTGTAATAATTTAAAAAAATACAAAAAAATATATTTAAAATTCCAGAATGGGATATGCAGACGAATGTATATTTTGCTATCTGTAAATGATCACCTGGAGTATATTGAAAGCGAAGGGCGAAGGACCGGGTGCTATGACGCAAATTAAGGCCTATGTCCAACAGTGGATAGGCTAATTAAGTGAAATGAACATGCAGAAAATCTATTAGAAAAAAAATAGGTTTCTATTTTTTTATTGTATTAAAATCTAACCAAAATAAAAGCAGTTCAACCAAAGCCATGCTTATTTGATAGAAACAAATATGAAAATATTTTTTCTCCGACCTAATATTGACTAATAATATAATACCAAGTAGTTTACTTCACCGATTTGTTCAGCTAGCCTACGATTTACACAATACGTTACGTGGTGTGTAAGTGTGTTACGCGATGTTACAAACATTACGCATCAATGGACAGTCAACAATGAAATATTATCAATGATACCCTACAATTCACCTTTATACTTTTTGAGGTGTAGAATTTTTGCATACAAAAAGCGTATACAAAAAATGATAATACTCGGTATTTTTCCATAACATTTATTTAATAATGGAAGGCATTAAAAATAGTATTTACAATTTTAATTGATTCGTAATTATCTGTTAGCTGTATTAATTATCAATATTTAAATTTGTCTTCAAACCTTTAAGTATTGTATTTAATTAGCTGTTTTAACTGTCCAATCACAAAATATGTAAGAACAAAAACTTGTGTATACAAAGTTTTATCTTAAGTACCTATGATCTTAACTTTTTTATCAGTAAGACGACGACTGAAGTTCAATGGTTAATCGTTCACATATCTGTACATAGGTATTGAAGTTGTTGCGTTGTTTAAATGTAAATAAATAATGGGGTCTTGGCTAATTAGTAATTAATTTGATATGTAGATATATTATTATTTTGTTTTGATATAAATTCCGCGTAGTTATTTCATTAATGATTCGGTTGTCAATTTCCAATTGACAATTCCGCTTAAAAAATAAAGTATTTCACCATTTTTTTCTTTAAAAAAAAATACTAGCAGAGTTTTTGCAAACTACAAGTAATCCTTGTTAACCCCTCGTGCTAAGCTAAAATTATTCTGTAGCGAGTGGGTTCACGTCGATAGTGCAATGGGTGGGGATCGAACCGGCGACCACATAATCGCAAGTCCGACGCACTAACCATTGGGCTACGGTCTAAAATCAAACGGTAATAATCCTCAAAAAACATCAATTCGAATATTATTTCTGCTTCATCATCAACAGCCCGTTTACGTCCACTGCTGAACATGGGCCTCCTCTTAACAGACCCCGGCAAGGCAGGCTCGCAGAGGGATATTGCCATAATCACCACGGTCGGCAGACGGATTGGTGATCGCAGTAAGATGTAAACCTTGAGCTAATAGACGCTGCTGCCCATCTATCAACCATATGTCCCTTAGTCGCCTTTTACGACACCCATGGGAAGACATGGGGTGGTCTATTCTAAGCCGGAAACCACACGGCATTAGTATTTCTGCTTACTGAGTAAGTATACTTATTACTATCACTAGTAAACTGTATTACAATAAAGTATTTATAGTCTACAGTAAAAAAAAAACATCATCATTAGAAAATTACGTTATTCAGTAGGGCAAGACCTAGGAATATTTCTAGAGCTCAGAAGCATACGGTCGGATGTGCCATTATACGTCAAAAACATTCGTCGTATGTGCCTTTATCGTTAACTGGCACTTACTACCAAACGCTTCTGAAGTATACTAGACATCCTCGCCCTCGTAGACCCGAAGTCCGAGAGGCCCGCGAACTGTAAAGTAGAGCGACAGTTGCACAAAACTCCCCTAAAGAAACTAAAAGCCATAATCCCTCAATCTCCACGTCAGCGACCGCCCTGAGCCGAGGTCTAAGTCCCACAGGGGACGCCCTCTTGCGCAGGTTGCTTAATTTGTAGTGGTTAAACCATTTATCTATGCTGGAGCTCTGCTCACCTTTATGCTCGGTGAAGTAGCAAACGCTTCAGGGCAAACAACATATGTCCGTCCAAAAAAAAAAAAAAGATGTCTAGATTATACAGTTATAAAGGGCATAAAAGCCTAAAATATAGCTATTTTCGTACATTTGAAACAGCGTAACCAAGGGAATTATAATATTACTTATACTATTAACTAACCTCATATCAAACGGAATAGATCCTTGTACATTGACATAGTGGACAAGTACCTAATAGCGGAAGTGTGGCGCTTTGTCGACGTGACTTCCTAAGCCTTTCTGCTGCCAGCTAATGGACGCGACATGAGTGTTGACTGATCGTTTGAGATAGTCGTTGTTATTTTGTTACCGCATACCTACTAGTGCTGTAGCATTATTTATTTACCTTGCCTTTAGGATATTATCTCAGGCTAACGTCAGGAGCGATTTGAAACATTCTGTCAGTGTTATATATTTTATTATGACTTACCTACGGGTGCGGGAGTTACACGGGCGAAACCGCGCGCGGTAATCTATTCTATTTAAATATAAACTATACACAATAATATTCTTTTATTTACTGTGTCCTATCACGAGTAAGCTGGCAGACATTTCTATTGTAATAAGCTATTATTTAGTTAAATACGCATATCTGTGTCTACACAAAAATTAATAAATAAATGAAAATCTGTTTTTATTTTTGTCTATTGATTGACTAAAAGCATTAGTAGAGTATATAATGTAGAAGATATGCACAATCAGCGGTCTTATCGCAATCAGCGATCAGACAACAGACAACAGATGGAATGAAAATTAATAAGAAGAAAAATCAGGTAAAAAAGTAGCATCCTATCCATAAAACATAGACAAAATTTGTGCAAACTTATAAAAAAGACATAGTTTTTCTTTTCTTTCATAGAGACTATGATGAATGTAATTGGTTACCACAGTAGTATAATTAAGCTATTGCACCGAGTAAGTACCGATGGCCACGTGACATACAGGAAATAATACAAACACAAGTATTCATAGTTATTATTAATAATTATACTCACTTTACTATTTATGTTATTATATTGTAATACTAAATTAATTAGTAGTTAAGTCAATAAATAACTAATGTAGGCACATGCTTTATTTTAGTATTATATTCATACCTATTTAGCTAGATGACAGATTACAGATATAGTGACTAAAAACCTAATAAAACAATTCCTGTGAAAACCTCATGATAAAATATAACATACTAGCTGCGCCCCGCGGTCTCACCCACGTCACTCTGCTCCGGTGGGTCGGAGCGAGTTATTTTGTGGTCTATATGTTAATCCAGCTTATAAACTATCCGCGTGCCAACTTTCAGCCACATCCATTCAGTAGTTTTTGCGTGAAAGAGTAACAAACATCCATCCATCCATACTTACAAACTTTCGCGTTTATTATATTAGTAGGAAGTAGGATTATATGTTAATAATGCTTAACGTTGCTTCTTCATGGTGTAAGAATTATTTTTATGGTCCTGTAGTTTTAGAGTTTATTGATTACAAACACAAATACAAACATAGACATCTCTCTTACTATTGTATTGAAAGAGAAATCTTCAGAATGTCTGCGCTCACGTGCATTACCACAAGACTCATTTATGTCCTAGTTTTTGTACCGTACAATAAATAATATTAACTTCCTCATAAATCTATACAGATAGTGTGATCGGAAATATATGTTTTTACTCTCATAATATAATAACGCATTCTCTTTGTTTTGTTCAGACTTTCATCTCTCACTTCCGATATTAAAATAAAGTTTGCTTGCTTATGTATTAACAAAATGAGATTTCTAAAGCGATATAAAACAAAAAGTCTCAGTAATTCTCTCGCGGAAAGAGCTATTTATATATCCCATGGAAACCGTACATCTTTCCGGGATAAAAATGTTATAATAGATATTATCGATCTCTTTACTAAATTTTATTCAAATTTGTTTCAACAACAAAAAAAATAGAATAAACGCCTCTTTTGGGCAGCTCGGTTCAGGGTGGTCATTGACAGAAGGTTTACCAACATAACTAGAAATAAGGAAAAAGAATTAGATCAATGACTACCAACATTGTACAATGTTAGTAGAACATTGTCACTATTGAGCTAAAAACTGGTTTCCTTTGACCTTGGCATTTCTTTTGTTAATGTTTAAATTATTCTAATTATTCGTACTGTAGGAATAAATTGTATGAATTAATTATTTACCTTTTAACATTTTATCTACTATGGTACAATTCGCGATGGATAACAGGTTCAACTTACATTGAAACAGGTGTTAATTATTTAATATTTAAGTTGACCTCGAGTTATCATTTTTATTTTTTACATAATTGTGTCACATAATTAAATAAGGTAGTAAAGAATCTATAAGTAATATAATTTCACTGACTTGTCTCCGATTATAATGCACAGTTACATAAAATTTAGGGTAGCTGTCGCATAATCATCATCAGCCCGTATAACGTCCATTGCTGAACATAGGCCTCTCGAGGGCCGGTATTATACCATAGTCACCGCACCCTCGCCTGTAACACATACAATGTGACTTTCTATAATTCTCTAAATCAATATAGCTTATAGCTTTCCCCAATAAATGGGCTTTCTAACATTGAAATAATTTTTAAAATCAAATTGGACCAGTAGTTACCTAATATTAGCGCATCCAGAAAACACACTCTTCAGCTTCATACTCATATATTAGTATATATGTTACGGCTAATAGCTGAAGTGCGGCTACACCTAATTTTAGCCGGCTACAACTAGGTGCAGTCGGTCACATGCGTTTATAAGTCCCTGTTCGACTCCATTGGTTTAGGTTTAGGTTATTTTTTTTTTAACCACCCCAACACCTTTTTGTCCCTTGCATAGGTATTGTTTAATTTAGAGTTAACTTAGAGGAACTTATAGGAACTTATTAAGGTTGACCTAAGTTTAACCGCAAGTTGTCGGCTGCACCTAGTTGTAGCCGGCTAAAACTAGGTGTAGCCGCACTTCGGCTATTAGCCGTAACATATATATAGTACAGTTAAATAATAAATAATATCTTTCTATCTCTTTTATACAAACAACGATATATTCAACTGAAGTGTCTAGGATATGTATATAAAAGATACGTAACTATAAAATAATTGGCATCCCTATGTTACATAACAACATGAGTTTAGCGAAGCTGACCGAAGGCTTCTGAGAAATGATTTGTTTCGTCCGTTACATAAGCGAGCGGAGCCGACGCGAGAATCTAGGTTATCGGTTAACTGAATACTAAACTTGGTTTTTGAGTGAGTTATGTAACTTGTGTTGGTAATGATATGTAGACGTACAGCAATCACTGAGTATTACTACTGCCTGGGGCACGAGTCTGATAATTTAAAAACAATTTTAAAGGTAAGGTATGCAGGTAGTCAACAGATAAATAATTATGATTTAATATTATACATATTATACTTACGATCGATATACATTTATTATTTTCGTAAATCATGCTTCCGCCTGACAGTACATTTGATCAAAAATTGCTTTGAATTAAATAAATCGAATCGGGGGCGTCGGCCACAGGTGCTTAGACCACTGGGTGCCTAAGCCACGGACCCAAACTGATGTGCTACTTACTGTTGTGCAATGACCTATTTTCATTATATTCTTAAGGTTAGAGACTCCCGCGCACGGTTTCACATGGTTTCCGAATGAACTTCATCATTTATTAAACCTATGTTACTCTTGGATAACGTATCTTCCTAAAAACCGGCCAAGTGCGAGTCGGACTCTCGCACGAAGGGTTCCGTACTAGTTGCAAGTGCCTACCTATTTTTGATATCAAGAATACAACAAGTAACATAGTATAAAAGTTCTTGTAGTTCGTTGTAACTTTGATCGATGTTAATAATAGTTGAATGAATGAAACGTAAATTGCGGTTTACGGTTTATGACGTATTAAAAAAAAACTACTTACTTGATCTCGTTCAAACCAATTTTCGGTGGAAGTTTGCATGGTTATATACATCATATATTTTTTTTAGTTTTTTCATTCTCTTATTTTAGAAGTTACAGGGGGGGGGACACACATTTTACCACTTTGGAAGTGTCTCTCGCGCAAACTAATCAGTTTAGAAAAAAATGACATTACGAACCTCATTATCATTTTTGAAGACCTATCCATAGATACCCCACAAGTAAGGGTTCGATGAAAAAAAAAATTTTGAGTTTCAGTTCTATGTATGGGGAACCCCAATTTTTTTTGTTTTTTTTCTATTTTTGTGTGAAAATCTTAATGCGGTTAACAACATACATCTACTTGCCAAGTTTCAACATTATAGTTTTTATAGTTTCGGAAAAAAGTGGCTGTGACATACGGACGGACAGACAGACAGACAGACAGACAGACAGACAGACAGACAGACAGACATGACGAATCTATAAGGGTTCCGTTTTTTGCCATTTGGCTACGGAACCCTTTGGTGTTTATTTTGGTATTAGAAGAATAAGTTACTATAACAATATAGTATAAAACAAAGTCGCTTGCCGCTGCCTGTCCGTCCCTATGTATGCTTAGATCTTTAAAACTACGCAACAGATTTTGATGCGGTTTTTTTATAGATAGAGTGATTCAAGAGGAAGGTTTATATGTATAATACATCAGTATTGCACCCGTGCGAAGCCGGGGCGGGTCGCTAGTATATAATATATATACTATATATTATATAATAAGTCACCATCGCAACAGTGTCGCTGAAATTTAATTTTATTTAAATAAGTAGAATGGAGCCCCTGTTTCCTTGTTGTATGTACTACTGCTATATGTGAAATACATACTTTTGTTTTTATATATCGGCCCTGGCCTTTCTATGTGTAAATAAATATGGATTGGCAAAATATGTTAATAATGTATGTCATTGTTTAGTTAATCACATTATCCATAATGGGCTATAAAATAATGAACGATTCAGTTTTCTTAACAACATAAAGTGTTTTGTTTTGTATGTTAACGATATAAACATAAACAACCCATATAATAACCATAACTACTATTATAGCTTCCAAATAGATCCAAGTGCTTCCAAATATTCAAATTAGTCCCTCTTTCCATGTTGACTGTATCGTCTATCCGGCTATTTGTTCTCTCTATTGATTATCATAATGCTTAATGTCTGGCTTCGAGAAGACCACCCAATGTATTCAAATGGGGCTCGTAAGACCCGACTAAGGGACATACACCTAATGGATGGGCAGCAGCATCTATCATCTCAAGTATACTCACCCTGCGAACCAATCCACCAGACAAGCATGGTGATTATGGCAATATCCCTAAACGAACTTGGTTTCCCATGGTGTATTAAGAGGAGGACCATGTTCAGCAGTATACGTAAAAGAATTGCCGTAGTAGTAAAGAGAGTAAAATATCTTCATCTCTTAAAATAAATCATAAATTCAATAAATATATTTTCTAAAGCTACGATGTATTATATAACACTTTTTATCTAACTATCCTAACCTCCATTTATATAAATGTAATTGTAAATAGGTATTATTACATGAGCAATTGGATTGTCTATCCTTTTCCCACAGTTTTCGCTAAAAAGAGATATAAAAACGATAATTAAAGTAATCACTGACCAGTGACAACACAATTAACGTGATTATTAACATTTAACGAGCGATTTACTTCGGTGTCAAAGGATTCTTGTTACAATACCACAATTAAGATAGTCAAAGAGTAATAACAAAAAAAAAAAAACAATTTTGATGCGTTTTGTTGACTATGAATATACTTATAAATGACCCTTGTAAACTCATTCCGCGAACATGAGAGTAGATCAAACATGTTTTCTCGTGGCTGAAGTTATTTGCTATAATAACAACTATCGAAATAATAGTTTAAGTAGAACAGATGAACTTAGATAAGTATCGCTCGAACATAACAACAAGGCGAGTCACCAATGTTCAAAACAATAAAAGCTCTCTAGCGTTATTTCGTCGCTTTAAGAGCAGCATCAATAATATTTATTAGCTGTGGCCCGCTACTTCGTCTGGTCTATTTCTATATCTACATATAAACTTTGCAAACCTTTAGGGACCGAATATTTTCCTTTCTTAGTGCATACGCCATACCAATATCATACATAAAATAATGCTTAAGCGTCCGTCGTAAACGCTGAAGCATTTTTTGTGCAAAATTTCATGGTTTTATACACGTTTTCAGTTGGACGTTGATCGATTAGCCAGCCAGATTCTGCTTTTATATTATATGGACAAATATATGAAAATATATATATGTCGCAAAAAATGGCCTAACTATAAACTAAAATGATACCAGCATAATCATTGCACACTCTGTAAAGAGCAAAACATATTTTGGAATCACTTTATATAGCTTTATAGTATTGTACAACTTAGACAAAATTGTTCGGCCGTGCGAAAACATTCAAATTTCAGTCTGTAAAACGTTGTCAGTGAAGTGAGTCAGAAAGCTCTCGAGTGAATGAATGCAATTAAAAACGAGACGAATTAAACTGAATTGACCCTGACCCGAGTCGGGAGGTGTATAATTAAGTACCCTCTTTGTCAGTTAAAGCCGCCGTGTTATGTCAATACAGATTCACTGACACACAATACATACATATAGGAATAATCACAGATTTCAGCGACTTTTGAAAGTCCCTAAAAATCTTAAAATGAGCAATATAGATGGTATAGCTTATTATCTTATAGTTTAATTATTTTTTTAGCTAATAAGTAATATTCGTCATCATCATCATCTTTACCCTAAACGTTCCCACTGCAGAGAAAAGGCCTACTATCAATCGTCAAATCAATAGAAATAGCCTAATAAGTAATCATTAAATAAAATTCGAACCAATCTCAATCATAATAAAACATTAAAATTCCAAGCCAAAATCAGCCGCATACACGAATTCATTCACCATTCACAATTATTATTACGATTGAGATAAAGACTGTAATAAGATGTCGCAACGCACGCAAGTAACACAAAAACCCGTCGCATAGAAAGTGGCGCTGGTATCGAGGCCACGTGGTCTGCGCACGCGCATATAATGACACCGACCTGTGTATTGGAACTTTGAACAAGTGCTTCTTGGGAAATAAGAAAGCTACCATTGATTATATTGTACACGTATTGATAAATCAAACACGACTCATAAATTGATTTTTTATAATACATGCTACTAATCTATACTTTTATACTAATACATAGAGCAAAGAGTTTGTTTGTTTGCTTGAATGCGCTAATCTCAAAAACTACTCAACCGACTTGAAAAAAAAAGTGTTAAGTTCCCATAGGAACGGGAGTTACTCAGTAGTAGCTAGAAACATATATTGCGGGTCATAGACTTCTAAAATAATGATCTATATAATAATTGTATGTGCGTCACCTGTCATCTCATTCCAACTACATATTATTCAACATTAGCAACTACAATACTTTTTAAAGTACCAAAGCGTAACATTAGTATGTGATATCGCAAAGTTATTCCTGATTACCTAGAATACAGTGGGAACTAGATTATTAGGATCACGATTCGCGGTTATGTAGTATACAATTCACACAATTGCACCTACCTGGTTTTCGCGCACTGGGACTTATGTTAGTCGGAGGGAGGTACTTAAGTACAGGCTACGACCTCAATATTGGATCTTTTGTGCCAGTCCCGGGTTCTTTTATTCATACCCTTTAAGTTTGACAGCACGTGTAGTCGGGGGGAGCTTTGTGCATTTCAATGAATGGCATAATACATGCCACCGTTACGTTATTTAACTTTAGAGGCTCAACAGTTTTTAATTTAAAATAGTGTACGAATTACCGTTACTTTACCCAGAGCAAATAAATTATACATTGCAAATGACTTTTAGCAATTATTCCGGATAATCGAGACTCGACTGTGTACCTATGTTCGATAATCGGAAACAATTTTTTGTTCCCAGAATGTGAAATTTGTGCTTCGTCAAAAATCCAATCGAGTCTGTTATTATTTACGAGCTAATAATTGTCAATATGATTTGTACTTTTTGAAACTTGTAATACGAGTTGTTTTTGCTAAGTCATAAAATAACACCAGTTTCCCACGAAATAGTTATACGTAACTTAAGTTCATTTAATTTAAAACTAATTAATCTCGTGATGAGATAATATATGTTTTATTTTTACTTGTCTGGCTCGTTTCATTCGCGTAATGTTTTCTAAATCAATCAGACTATCTCTGTCCACATCTGGACATAGGCATTCTCTAATTTACAGCACATCTTGTACTATTGTTTATTCTGCCTCCGAAAACAGTGACTGTTATGGCGCAAATTTCAGAAAGCCTGTATATGAAATGAAATAGTTTAATTAGTAACGTAGAAGAATAATTCGCGCTTGTTATACGTCATTTACAATGCATAACACATTTAAATACATTTTTTTGATGTACTTAATTAAGAACAATATTTTATCATTTTATACAGGGCTTCAGTAAATGGTATAAATAGGAGTTTCCTTAATCTGAGTATGGTAAACAATTCCTATCAAACGTCTGGGAAATTTTCATCACAGTCGATCTAGCTGTGTATTAAAGATAGATCTGGGATAAACCTGGGATATTAAAAAAAAAATGCTTATTGTATCTGTACTTTATTAATAAGCAAAGAACAGTTTAATAAGCTATTTTAAGTACAGATAAATGACCCATTTTCCATGTTTTTTTTCAAAATTTTACTTCCATACTAACTTTTAAGGAATTACCACAATAGATTCCCGTTGTTTATGTAACAATTTTAATCTTCTTCTATATATATAAAAGAAAGTCGTGTTTGTTACAACACTTATAACTCGAGAACGGCTGGACCGATTGCCATGGTTTTTGATTTGTTGGATTTGTTTCCGTCCCGAATAGCAGAATACATTTTAAAAACAAAAGAAAGTCGTGTTAGTTACACTATTTATAACTCAAGAACGGCTGAACCGATTTGGCTGAAAATTGGTAGGAGGTAGCTAAGAACTGGGAGAAGGACATAGGACTTTTGGGTAGGGGTAGGGTAGGGTAGGGTAGGGTAGGGGTAGGGGTAGGGTAGGGTAGGGGTAGGGTAGGGGTAGGGTAGGGTAGGGGTAGGGTAGGGGTATGGTAGGGGTAGGGTAGGGGTAGGGTAGGGTAGGGGTAGGGTACGGTAGGGGTAGGGTAGGGGTAGCGTAGGGGTAGGGTAGGGTAGGGGTAGGGGTAGGGTAGGGGTAGGGTAGGATTAGGGTAGGGGTAGGGTAGGGCAGGGGTAGGGTATAAAAGTCCTCCCGTGCGAAGCCGGGGCGGGCCGCTAGTAATAATATAATATAAAGATTAGGTATTACGTATATTATTATATAATAACATTTTTACTTAATAAAGTTATTATTATCAGATAGTAATCTACCATTAAATAATACTTTTTGTCTGACTATTATATACTAGATTGTAGATAATAGCAGACAAAACGACCATAAACCTGTAAATATCGCGGCGGCACTACCTAATCCTCATGAGAATAAGAGCGTGATGTGTTATTACGTATCGCTTGGCCTGGTATTTCGCCACACAGGTGTACATTTTACCTAGTTTGTTTCGTGTTTGCTGTAAATTTTCACACTAGTTGCACACGTAATACTAACAAATCGCAAAAAGTGCTAAAACATTCTTGTGTTCGTCATCTACTGAATAATTTGACATTTGAATATACAACTTGTTTTTATATTAAAATATTAGGTAGAGTAGGAAAAATAGGGACGTTTTATCCACACAACCTCCGTAGCGTATTTGGAAACGGGCAGCAGCGTATCTTGTGTGTTACAACATAATGCTGCGGTCACCAACCCGCCTGCTAAGCGCGGTGACTATGGCAAATACCCTCCCCGAGAGAAAGTCCCATGTTCAGCAATGGACGTTATACGGGCTGATGATGATGATATTTAAAAATAACGGTATGATATCAATACTTATCCTATTTTAAGAGTATTTATTATGAAAACAAGGTTTAGAACTGTATTATGTTCTATAATTATTAAAAAAATCATAAGTGACTATTATTGACTTACCTATACAGGAAACCTTGCCGTGTGGTTTCCGGCTTAGAATAGACCACCCCATGTCTTCCCATGGGTGTCGTAAAAGGTGACTAAGGGACATATGGCTGATGGATGGGCAGCAGCATCTATTAACTCAAGGTTTCGATCACCAATCCGTCTGCCAAGCGTGGTGATTATCCGGCCAAGGTCTGTTAAGAGGAGGCCCATGTTCAGCAGTGGACGTTAACGGGCTGTTGATGATGATGAAACAGGAAAGGTTTCTTGAGCACAAACCTCCTAACATTGTTCACTAAGCATATGAGATCGTGTCGGTATTACACGAGTAAATATAACTATTAACAATTTGCAAGTTTAATCGACATACACTATGATATAGCTGACGATCCGTGCAAATTTAGCTTTCACGAATGTGGTGTCTTCGTGGCTACTCGCATAATTATTGATCAGAGTATTTTATTGAGTAATATTGCGTGAATTGTTATTGATATAAAACAAAATTACTACCGTACTGCGAGATGTTGCCTTTGTTGTTGTTACTTGAATGTGTCATAGCAAGGTGTTTAGTCTGTTAATGGTGGTAATAATGTGTATAATAGATTACTATTAAGCAAGCTAAATGTCGGAATAAATAATTATATTGATCCCGACATTTAGCTTGCATTTTACTTTATGATATCCTCGTAGATTCAATGTCCGAAGGGTCGGTGAACTGTATAGTGACAGATCTAATCTTTTAAATTCATCACCCCGCCATCTTTCTCTCCAACGACCGCCTTGATTTGAGGTCAGATTGCTTGGTTTGTAGTTTATGAACCATTAAATAAAGCTGAAGCCCTGCTTGATTCCCCAGAGAAGTAGTTAAAGCCACATTGCAGCTACATATCCGTCTGTCAGAAAGAAAAAATATGTCCCAAAGTTGTATCCATTTCATAGATCTCGCGGGAATGAGTACCATACATTGAATGCTCCTGCTTAATATTAAACGTAATATTAAGCAGAATAAAGCAATTATTTTAATTAGGTTGATCCTCCTTTTATGGCAGAAGCATTATTAACGTCTATAGTCTCATATCTTGTGCATTTTTCCTTATATTTTCGATCACTACCGGACTTCCATAATTAAACAGGTTTATCAGCTAGTTGTTAAACTTCAGAAACTGCCGCTTTTTGTTGTAAATTTACAGACAATATCATCGTTGTGAGGTTGAATGAAGGATGGTCCTGGGATAAAATGTTACGTCGAAACTTTTTAAATTGTCTCGTTGAGTCGCTTCGTTTAAACGAGATTCACTATTTTGTTTTTGTTTTTACGATACAATCTATATAGGTACTAATATGTACAAATAAAAAAGAATTACTCTGAGTTTCTTGCCAGTTCTTCTCAAAATTGCCACGTCCAGGACTAGTGATAGAAAAAAAATGGAAGCTGCATAAGAACATGATTTAAAATATTTTAAACGTGTCAATGTGAATAAAGAATATTTTGATTTGATATAGAAGAGTTTGATTGTTTGTTTGCTTGTAATCTCAGGAACTACTGAAACGATTTGAAAAATTCTTTTAGTGTTAGATAGCCCTTTTATCGAGGATGCTATATTTAATTATGTAGTTCTCATGGGAACGAGAATTACGTGGGAGAAACCGCCCGCGGGATGCTATCATAAAATAATCTCTAAAATGTAGGTCGTAAGATAATCTTTGTGTCAAAGCAGTATTTTGAGGTAGCAGCTTACCATAATGCAACGGTTTTAATGCAGAACAATTACAAGATGACACATGGTATAAACCAAAAAAATATACAAAGCTGGGTAAGATTTGCCGTGTGGTTTCCGGCTTAGAATAGACCACCCCAAATCCTCCCATGGGTGTCGTAAAAGGCGACTAAAGGACATATGGCTGACGGATGGGCAGCAGCATCTATTAGCTCAAGGTTTACATCTTACTGCGATCACCAATCCATCTGCTAAGCGTGGTGATTATGGCAATATCCCTCTAGGATCCTGGCTTGCCAAGGTCTGATAAGAGGAGGCCCATGTCCAGCAGTGGACGTTAACAGGCTGTTGATGATGATGATGGATAAGATACATAAAGGTTTTCTGGATAAATAATTGTATTCATAAATAAATATTATTTATGAATACAATTATTTATATAAATAATTGTAATAATAAAATATAAATAAACAAACATACAACACATTCATTTCTGTATTGAAATGTAAAATCTTATTTACGAATGTTTCCGGTTAAGCATTACACATGGAGATGACAATTTCGCACCTGATGCCAATAACCTGACACAGCGAGAACTGCGCAATATCTGAGCGAAAACGTTATGTCACACGGTGTCGCGAAGTGAGCGCGCAGTACTGCTATACGTAACTCAAGAACATTGATAATAACAACTATAAAATTCAACTTATAAGCGGAAAATGTATTTATTTTTGTCTTCTTTTGGACGGACGCTGCCACGAGGCTTCAGCTACTTGACTAGACACAAAGGCGAGCAACACTCAAGGAAGTCATAACTGCTCAATCTCCCCGCCAGCGACCGGCCTGAGCCGAGGTTGAAGTTCTACAAGGGATGCCTTCTTGCGAGGGTTGCTTAGTTTTTAGTTTATAAACCATTCAATAATGCCTGCTAGCTTTTATGCCCGATATAGCAAAGTAGCCAAAGCCTCGTGGCTGACTTCTTAAATGTTCGACCGAAACAAAAGCGCTGCTGTTCAATGTCATAACGGAACCAACGGCTTACCTTGCTTTCTGTGGCACAAGGGGTAGAAACTTAACCAACCAGACCCTTTCTTGAACGGCGAGGGGATCAAACCCACGTCCTCCGAGTACTACACAGGTTTTTGCGCTTTTACTCTCGGAATAAAAAAGTATAAGAGTACTCACACCCTTACTCTAGCAAAAGAACCCCACTGCTAGGCATTGCTTTTTTTATGTGCACTAGACTAAATATGGTGTATAAATTGCCAGGTCCAATTAGGTACCTGTAATATGCCAACAAAAGCGTATAAAAACGAAGAAATCTAAATTAAAGGAAGTTGCCACATTTAACATGCAGTAGGTTCTAGTACAACATTCACGGTTTAATTGGTTTACGCAGTGAACGGTTTTACAGTTAAGACATTAAATTATGTTTAAATTTATTTTAGGTGTGCTAGAAGTCTGTCAGTCTTGTGTTAGTAAATAATTTCTTAATATTAACGTTAATATATATTTTATATATTTATTTTATTCAAACATTTATGAATAAATATAAATATTATAGCACTTTTTTTTGCACATAAAGGCGATCATTAATTCCTAATATTACTTGCTTTGTTCTCGAATTTTAATTGGCACATTTTAAATTTTCCCGTTTGTTGCCGTGTAGTTTCCGACGTAGAATAGAATTTTCCTACGGGTGTTGCTAGAAGCGACTAAGGGACATAAAACCTTGGATGGATGGATAGGCAGCAGCATCTATCATCTCAAAGATTGGTGATCGCAGTAAGATAGGAGTACCCATCTTACTGCGATCACCAATCCGCCTGCCAACCGTTGTTATTTCGGCAATATCTCTCAACGACGATGACTTGCCATGGTCTGTTAAAGTGGAGGCCCATGTTTTGGACTTATCATAAACGGGCTGAAATAGTAAAAAACAAAAGTTCAATTTTTTCCGATTATTCTCAGCCGACATAAGTGTGAAGCGCCCATAACTAATGCAATAGGCGAACTAGTAGCCAATGTCTCATCCGCTACAGTAAAGTTATACATTCATGTTATGTAGATTAGTAGCACAAACGACACGGACAGATAAAGGGAAATAGGTTGATGCGTTTTGAAATACCTCCAATCATTTTTGAAGCATTTCATAGATAAAATAATGGCGTGAATAAAACAAGAATTGGAATTTGAGTGACCGCGTAGAATTGGATGCGGTTTGTGACAATGTGTGTGACTAATGCACCTTTAGTGTCAAATAACTAAATTAGTTGTATGTTATTTTAAAACGAAATTTAAAAATGCTGCCGTATATAAAAAGAAATGGTTTAGATTTGATAAGTTTTATAAGTATAATCAATTTCACACAGATGCTGTCACAAATCGTATTATTTAACTGTAACTTTGTGATATGTATCAGTTAAGTAATAAAGATAACTAGCAGAGTTTTGCAGTCTACTAGCATTCTTGTTAACCCCCCGTGCTAAGCTTAAATGCTTGTGTTACGAGTGGTTTCACGTCGGTAGTGCAATGGGTGGGGAACAAACCGGCGACCACAAGACCACAAGTCCAACGTCCCTAGCCGCGATTTATTTCAAAGATTCAGATGAATAAATTTAAGCCACCGGCAGGATCCGAACCTGCATCTTAGGTGTATCCCCTTATGCCTATACTATTCACGGTTCTCTACGTTCCCGTTAGAGACGTGTTGTAAAGAGCGTTTTTTTTTATTTATTTATTCTAAAATGATGTTATCCGAGTAAATAGAGTTGACTTTATAAGAATATTATGTATTACGTACTGTTGACTTAGATATAGTTTCCGGTGTAAAAAACTTTATTATGTTATTTAAATTAAAACGAAACTGGAATACCAATCTACTTTTGTTCGATGTGATATGAATATTTATTTTATGTCTCATATTATGCTTCTTATACTAATATATGTATAAACCTGAGAAGTTTATTTGCCTGCTTGCTAGAACTCGCTAATCTCACGAACTACTGGACCGATTTGGAAAATATATTGAATTGTTGGATAGCCTATTTATCGGGTAAGGTTATATGCTATATTTAGTTAAGAAGTTCCCACGGGAACGGGAGTATCGCGTTTGAAACCGCGTCTACAATATATGTGATATAAATATTGCACTGTCTAGCGAAATAAATCTGCCATTTTAAGGTTTAATTCTTCGCGATACCATATTCTGCTTTTTTAACAAAATGTTGTTCTTTCCCTGTCTTCGAATTTATATCCACAATCTACAACACTGCAGGATTAGCATAACTAATAGATGTACTTATTAGATTTGACCAATAAAATAGTTGTACCTAATTTGTTTGTGTGGTGTCCGGATTAGAATTGATCACTTCATATCTTCCCAAGCTAACGAATGAGTAGCAACACCTCTCAGTTCAAGGCTACTCACCATCTTACTACGATCACCAATCCGCCTGCTAAGCGTGGTGATTTTGGCAACGACTATGGCTTGCCAAGTCTGTTAAGAGGGGAACCATGTTCAGCAGCGGACTAATATATACAATTTGCTGTGTTTTATGACACTGTTCGATATATCCATGATTAATTTATTAATGTGGAGAGACTAAAATAAAGAGTACTTCGATTTTAACTATGTCTCAGTGACACATAGTTCACGAGCGGAAGCTCGTAGGGACGTGTGTTTAGAATTGAATCATGCACCGGTAATATATTCATAGACGTCGCTTGTCACGACACCTCACAATGCTAAAAGGTATCACGATTGATTTGATGTCGACTCTGTCGTCGACATCACACATAATGCTTCTACGTTGATAGATATTGTGATCTGATTATGAACGATGCACTGGGAATTATACTTGCAAAGCAATCGAACCATTACATAAATAAATTTAACTTACTAATAGGTTCCCCTAAGAGTTTCATAGTATAATTTAGTCTAGCCTTTCTCGATAAATGAACTATCTAACACTGAAATCATTTTTCAAATGTCAGTAGTTCTTGAGATAAGCACAGTCAAGCAAACCACCTCTTCATCTTCATATATTAAAATAGATTTGTAAGTTATTGTCACTTTATTGTGCAACCACCATCTTTTGATTTTGTAAGTAAAAAAATATATTTCTGGGGTTTACTGCTTTTAAAAATATATTTAATTAGATAACATTGTGAGGCAATTTTCCAAAAAGTTCCTATTGCTAAAATAATATCACAACTTTTACTCATGCTTTTTTTCCACCGACTTGACTGGACTCTTGTCTTAGTCATCTGTTATTACAAGTACAATTAACCAAGTACCGCTAAACATTAGTACTTGTACGTAAGTTGTCACGGGACCTTGGGACAATGGCTTCAACCTTCCATCCTTAGCCACCGTGATCTTCCCATTAACCTTTTAATTCGTTCAAAAACGTCAATTAGTAATAATTAGTGTAATTCTCCGTGAGTAATGTTCCTCGTATTTCGTACGCAGACAATATAAACACGATAGTAATTTAATTACACTGAAATACATAATTATAATGTGACCCAGTAAAATGTAGGTTGTCGCGAACAATTTGTTAATTGCATTTGAATGAATAATTAAGAAAAATATTTAACAGTCAAACAAGTTTCAAGAAGGCAGACTTAAAATCAACTCTTCAAGCAAAGCACTGGGAATGACCAGATAATTAGATTTTGAGGTAAACCCAATGAAAAGTATAGAATCATAGGTTTGGCCATAAAATAAAGTAATTTTTTTGGCGCCATCTGTTTACGGTTGTCAAATAAATGTGATTGAGTATTAAACTACCATAAATAAAGTAAAATAAATACAATAGACAATAGAAAAAAAGTGACAATCCCTGACCTGTCAAAGCTGTATTATGCAATGAATAATGTTTTATTAAGAAACGTAATTAATCTATTGATAGCTAATTATTTTGGAAATACTTAATTCAATCTTAGTTAAAGCAAAATAAAGAGATAAATTGAAATTCTTTATGCCATAATCAGCTAATTGATATTGGACCCGTTACCATGAATGCTACAAGCTGCAAATATAAAAAAAACTTGGCAAATGGGCGAACATCAACCCAAAATGATGCAATTTCATTTTATTTTCTATTTTATTTGCTGCTAACTGCAAGCTCTTTGTGACAATGTTATTAATTAATACCGATATTACAAATAATGTAGTAAACATTATGAGCTCAAGTGTCTATTCTTGTACGCAAATGACGATCGACGTTTTAATTGAGTTATGATACTGTCGATAAGAATATATTTTATACTAGGAATCAATAGTAAATAGTTTATTAAATAGGAGACGAATCATAACGATGTATTAGCTATATATACATATATAGAGAAATTAAAGTCCTCTATCCAGAAACTAAATGGTTTACCGGCACGGCACAACACGTAGCTTTTAAAAAGGTACTGTAGATTATTAACCCAATGATTATTATTTATTTTAAAATGGGCATAAAAGACTTTAATTTCGTTATTTAAATTTACTGAATCACCAATATCGTTATAATTATATCTGGTACATCGATCAGATAGAATAAGTGTACTGCATCGAAGCCTAACGATACGATTACAGCAACAAATATTGCACCAACTAATCCGTAAACAAATGTAACGGACGTAAACACTGCAACGCTTATTACTTACTCATTATTCATACCCAGTCTATTAGACAGCCAAATACTAAGTCCTGAATATTGAAACTAGCTTCATATGAAATACAAACAGGCTTAACTCCCATTAAGATAATGAGCGGATTCACTAAAGTGGTGTAATTACGGACTGTTTAATATGGTGTTTGGTCTGTTGGTACAAGAATTAAGTGCATTTCCCATGGCAAACATTTGAGTGCAATGGGTGGGGTTGACTCATGTACTGAAATGTACTCAGCTCGCTATGTGAGTCAATACGGTTAGCAGTAACTGCAACGGCGTCTAAGTTACTGCAGTAATGTGATTTGAGACGTTTGTAGTAATTCCTAGTTTGTTAAAACTGACACTGATTGGGGATATTATATGTGCGTATTGTCAAAATAGGTCATTACTATAAAGTATATAACAAAGTCACTTCCCGCTGTCTGTCTGTCTCTATGTATTTATGCTTAGATCTTTAAAACCACGCAACGGATTTTGACACGGTTATTTAATGGATAGACTGATTCAAGAGGAATGACTCTGCGCGGGGTATGTTAGTCTTATATATTTTTTATTGGAAAACTGTTAGCTTAAAATACTATTATCGACTTATTTTATTATATACACTAAATTATTGAAAATGTAGCCTGTTATTAATAAATAATTATTAAAATGACGTCATTACTATATCTAAGCTTGTTAGCACATGCTCTTTATGAAAAATAATGTTTGTTATCTTGTAGTCATTGTTTATAAATATATATGAAATAGGGTTTATGCATTCACCAAACGTAAGCATCTATACATCAATAGAACGACGTAATAAAACCAGGTGATTGGCTCGTTATTGACATAACATATCATAATTATCGATCACAACAGGTAGCATAGCTCATAGATTTCTATTGTACATTGTCTTACATTCAATAAGCAATTGAACAATCTACGCAATGTTAGAAGGCCATTTTTGTTTTCATTTGAACAAATAAAACACGTTCGGGTTACACGGATTGGCTAACGGCTTATATAATTACTTGTCTAATTGTCAATTATCGCATCTATTAAGATAAATGCACACATATAATGACAAATTGACAGTTATTAAAAACAGTTGTTTAAAACCGTTTAGTATCAATTTTATACTTGCTTAATTTTTTGATGTACATTTTGATCAATTTGCCACTTTAGTTACTATAAAAGACTGTGTCATAAAGGATAAGTGTTTTAAATTTTACCCAATGTCGAAAAAGTGTCAGTCTTTTTTTTTAGTCAAACAGGATAAAATACACACACACGTAAGTGTAAGTGCAGTAAGCCAAACGAGTGTCCACAAGTAGATTCATTATAATTATGATTTGATTTGATTAATTGGTCAAGGTTTTATATATGCAGAAAAAAAATCTGCTATCATAGCTGAAAAAAATATTTTGTATGTTTGAGAATTTAAGTAAATGTGAGTTTCAGCAACATGCAAATAACCATGACTTGCTATTTTTGTATTTAAGATAACGATAAGAATTAAATAATAATTAAATGACATCATAGTTTTATATTAAGTCGTAGAAATCTAGATATTTTTCAAACAGCTTAATCACTCATTGACCACTACCAGACGAATATTATCGCGTGCAGCCCGCCTTGTATCATTTACATTGGAAATTATGTTCGATGCAAACCGGGATTTGTCTTACTAAACAGGATATGTATATCAATATATTATTTGTGTTACAATACGCCGGTGTATTCTAATTAAATTGATTGCTATGGAGCGGACTACATAAGTATTTGGTCGTATTTTCCTAGTGACCCTATTTATTTCTAGCTAATGATAATAGTACCTGCTAGGTAATGTATCGTATATATTAAAAGAGTGGAATAGTGAATAGCATTATACATTTTTAAATGTTTTGAACTCTTTATGGAAAAGTTTACCTTACTAACGTCCCCCTTAGAGATGTGTTACAAAGAGATTAATAAATTTCGATGACCGACTGTGGTTTCACCGTAGCCTAATTGGTTAAGGCATTAGGGGCTTTACCTAAGATGCAGGTTCGAATCCTGTCAGTGGTCGAATTTTATTAATCTCAATTTTGAAATATAGCATTATAAATATTAAGAACTTATTTATTGTCACAACACTAATATACACCTTCTAGCACACCTTCAGTCAATTTTAACAATATTTACTAATTAAATGTTATCTATTGATAATGACATTGATATATATTGTGATATTTTGAAGTGTATTAAATACCTTAGGTAACTATTTACGTACATTTGTAATTGTCAAAAATTTAATGAATTTATGTCGTTATTTCGTATTTATAAAAATTACGTAGCCATTTTCAAGTAAAGTCTCAATTACTTGATCTTAAAAATTGTTTATGAATATGAGATAATAAACCACAAAGCTCACACTGAACGTGAAATTTGTTTCTATCCAATTCACACGCTTTAATAAACCGCTAGATTTAAATAACACAATATTAATCAAAGACCCACGCGGTCTGTACACGTGTTTCTTTAATTGGTCGTTTTTTATTCAAAAAAATCACATCGATAAGACATATATCTGGTTTTAATTTATTAAGTTTAACTTTAACGACATCGGTACATAGTATAAAACAAAGTCGCTTCCCGCTGTCTGTCTGTCGCTATGTATACTTAGATCTTTGAAACTACGCAACGGATTTTGATGCGGTTTTTATCAATAAATAGAATGATTCAAGAGATTTTTTTTTATAAGTATATATAATGCGAAAGTTTGTATGTGTGGATGAATCTATGTTTGTTACTCTCTAGCGCAAAAACTACTAAATGGATTTGGCTAAAAGTTTGCACGCGGATAGTTTATAACCAGGATTAACATATAGGCTACAAAATATCACGCTCCGATAAACGGGAGCAGATTGACGCGGGCAAAACCGCGGGGCGCAGCTAGTACAAAATAAAAAAGTGTACTCAGGCTACACTAGATGTTTTTCGTTTAGTCGCAAGGCTTTTGATACTTCACTACATATAGACCAGCAGGGCATAAGGCTGGACCGTATTAAATGGTTAAAAAACTACAAACTAAGCAACTTCCGCAAGAAGGCGTCCCCCATGGGACTTAGACTTCGGCTGAGGGGGGTCGCTGACGGGGCAGATTGAGAAATTATGACTTTTACTTTCTGAGGAAAAGTTACACCGTATGCGGAAAATTAGGGGAGACCTATGTGCAGCAGTGGCTAGAGATAACTAATTTATGCATCTACATTTTGATTTATAAATATAATGTCGCATTCAAAACATAGCATATACAAATGGCAAGATACTTACATTAATATTGTTCACTAAAACACGTTGGTAGTTAGAAAACAAAAAGTCAGCATTAGGGGAGCATGGTGGAAACTGGTTTGGTATCAACCGCAACAACGTCCTAAGTTTGATATTGATGCGAATCTAAACGTGTTTGGATTCTCTGCGTGTAGAAGCTACCTGCATTCCGGCGCTTATATTATTTTTGCACAAAATAAATAAATGATTTGTAAAACTTTTTGTTGGTTAGCAAAACATCTACACTAATATTATAAAGAGGAAAGATTTGTACCTATTTTTGTATGTTTGTATGTTTGTAATGAATAGGCTCAAAAAGTACTGGGCCGATTTAAAAAATTCTTTCACCATTCGAAAGCTACATTATCCACAAGTAACATAGGCTAAATTTTATTTTGGAAAAAAATAGGGTTCCGTAAGATATTTGGGTTTTTCTGACACAAGGTGTAAAAAATCAACCAGAAAAGTTACTTATTTTGCGTACGCTGCCTAAACTATAAAAGATAGAACCATAAAATGTTCTAATTAATTATAGATCTTATAAATATCTACAAAAAAGTCCGCGACACACTATACCTATCTATATCGAGTGAGGCACAACGACCATTTTTTTATTTAGAATTTTTTTTTTGGACTACATTTAAACGCGTTTATTTTACTCATGCTATTAATCCTTATCAAAATAAATTATTTCATCACTAAGTACAGTTTATGTAGATAATATTTGGTCTTTGAATGATTAAAATTGGACGTTTGGTTTTGAAGTTATGGCGAAATTAAAATATTACGATTTCTGCTGCACGGCCCGTTGCGAAGTCTAATAATTTTCGTGCGATTTTTTTTAGATTTCGTTCTTAACACTACACCTACCCAAAAGTTCTTCTCAGAGCTAATCAACAGTTCTTCTCAGAGCTAAACAACAGTTCTTTTCAGAGCTTTGAAAATGCCTAAAATGCCTAATCCCTAAAATGCCTATTAATTACATCATTAATTATATTTTCATCATTAACAACTTTAACATCCACAGAAAGACAATCTGTGCAGCCTGCGGATAATGACTGCGTTGTCGATGTTTATGTCGGTGTCTGTGAATTGACCTGGGAATCATTTTGCTGACCGTGTCTTTCCTGGGTAGGCTTTTTGCAGCGGTAAACGACATCCGCACGGAGCCGCGGGCGACCGCTATCACTACATCACTACATATTATAAACAAAGTCCCCTGCCGCGTCTGTCTGTCTGTTCGCGATAAACTCAAAAACTACTACATCGTTTTTCATGCGGATGTTACCAATCGATAAAACGATTCTTCCGGAAGGTTTACGTATATGATTTGTTTAGTTTATGTGTACATTTGACTAATATACACTTGAGAGCAATAAAATCGCACACGTTGACTTTTTGTTGTTAAAGCAGTTTTTTTCATGAATGTGAATACATATTAAAATAAAACTTACACTATTTGAATGTTTACTTCAGTACATTTCTAATGATATCAAATACAGTGTAAAAAAAGTACCCATAGGGAGTTTTAGGGCACAAAACCCAACATACGGATAAAATTACCCAATTTAGCTTAAGAAAGAATAAAAATAAAACTCAAAATGCTTGATCAAATTGTTTTTTAATAAGGTGTATTCCCTCCCCTAGCCTTGATTACAGCTCTTAATCGGTTTTTCATGGACCGTATTAATTTCACCATGAAATCTTGTGGTATGGCGTTCCACTCCTCTTCAATGGCAAGTTGAAGCTCTTGGAGGCGCGTAGGAGCAGGGCTTCTTGCTCGAACTCTTCTTTTTAGCTCATCCCAGACATGCTCAATCGGATTGAGATCAGGACTACGAGCTGGCCACTCCATCGCGGTGATTCCAACGTCTTCCATGTAGTCGCAAACTGTTCTAGCGACATGCGGTCTGGCGTTGTCGTGCATTAAGAGAAAATCTTCTCCCATAAGCCACGCAAGCGGCCTCACATGTTCTTCGAGCACTTCTTCGACGTATCGTGCAGCCGTCAAACTTCTCGATCTCGGGCCGGTATTCGCCGTAGTGATGAATACAATGTCAGTTTTAGTGTCCAACATTATGCCACCCCAAAACATACACGATCCACCTCCAAAAGCCACACGTTCGCTTATGCAGCATTGTGAAAATCGCTCTGATGACCTTCTGTAGACCCTAGAGCGTCCATCATGACCATGTAAAGTCATTCTGCACTCATCAGAGAACATAACAGCCCGCCATTGGTCATACGTCCAATTTATACGTCCAATTTAAATTACTTTAGAATCTTAGACTGTCGCCACATTGAGCGTTCCTCGCGTGTGTAAACGACGGAAGCTCCGAGCTCCCGACACCGTCACCCGCTACCCTCGCCTTCGCCCACATGTAAGTCATGCTCAATGTGATGTCAGCATTATTAATAGCACTCTAAAATTTCCAAGTTTAATTAAAATTGTTATGACGATAGTATTAAATGTAATTGAAAGTAACTAATATTTTTTCTTATAATCTTAATATTCTTAAAAGAATTTGAATGCTTTTTTAAAATGTTTGGATAGTAGGTGCCTACAAAGTTACAACGACGCTGACAGTTCTAAGATGGTGCGCACAAACCCTGAAACATTACCCCAAATACCCATTTCAATAATATTAATGTTATTTTTCGTTTGTTCACAGGTAAGGATCGCGTTTGAAAGTGTTTATGTACTGGAGACAGGTAGAGTTTGGTGCGTTTGACTCTGAACGACCTGCCCAAGGACATGTCGATGACCTTTTAATGAGTTTGGGCTCGAAAGATATAAGGGAAAAATGTTTAGAGATAATTAATACTGATAAGGATTAAGTGTTTTTTAAGAGGCCTGACACTCTTCGTGTTGAAGTCTCAACCAAAGAGACTAATATCAATATGATTTTTTTAATAATTAGCGATATATTTTAGAGTTTTTAAGACTGGGATTTATTGCTTATTTTGGACTTCTATTTTAAGAGTAAACTAATAAGTTATTTATTATATTAAGGCTAGCCTACAATTATTACCAGTCTTTCAACGTTAAGAGCTATAATAATATATTACAAGCTGACATCACATGCTTAATTTTGGTAAATTTATGCCTAAAACACTATATTCAATTCTAATTACCAAAAAAAAACAATTAATTTTAAATAAATGAAATGAAATAAAATAAATTACAGAAATATAAGAGCAGAGATCATAGTATAGAATATAATTATTTAATGTCATACTTATATTGATAAAATTATTTATATAAGAGATTTTGTATTTTTTTCAAATAGAGACTATATTGTCGTATGTAGGTCGTATCTTAATGTAAATTCGCCAAGAGTAAATTAATTTAGTTAACATTTATAAAGAAACTAACCGTTAGATACTGTTTTTAATTGAGAAAAATGAAAAGTAATTACATATTCTAAAATTAAGAAAGTTTTAGGAATATGTTGTATCTAGTTCAAAAATAACTTTTAATCAACACTAAAAATCTAAAACAAAAGCATTTAACAAGTGCAAAGAAATACAATAATATCAAGGCTAGAACACGTATTAGTATTGGTATGCATGAATGGATAAAGACCTACACTCCAACGGAATCCAGGCCATAGGAAATTCGACCTTAACTATTACAAAATAATGTGCATTTTCACTCGAAAAGTCAATGAATTGGTGTTGTAAATTTAAATTCGACACTTAACATTGTAACTTACGTCTTAATACAAATTACATAAAGTTGATTCTTCAACAAGTGTGTCATCGTAACGTACATCTATTATGCAATTATAGTATACCTGAAACGCACTTTATTGTGTAATATATAAGGTTGAGTTTTATATACTAGTTTCACGCTGGTCGGTGTACTGAATAAGGTAATCGGCCATGCCTTATTGGGTGCGTGCGCACGCGATATAGGTACAGTAGATTCGTATGGCAAGTTATTATTATGATTAAAGTAACGAAGCCATTGGCCCAGTTATTAGCAGGTTTCAAGGTTAGTCATCAATGAGTTTACGTACGAGTTTTGAATACTGATAATGTTTATACCAAATTGCGACGTAACACCTTAATTAAAAAAATAACTTGAAAAGCCATTGGATTCTTAAAAAAAATAAAGATCAACTTTCTTCAAAATATACTTCGATTGTTTTGAAATATATGAGAAATTGCATTATATACTTTTCGATATTAAACTAAATATGGCAGTAAATGAGTCAGAAAGGCACTGAATGGAAAATCTTAATCAATTCTAAATTAATCCATAATTACAAATATATACATAAGTATTATTATGATTGTTTTAAACACAGAGATTAAATACCTTAATAATCTTATATCGACCCATTAACAATCGAGTTTGTTTAATTTGCATAAATATAGCTAAATAGGAATTATGACGTAACATTTTGTAATAAAAAATATGCGGAAAATAAATAAATTACTTAAGCCATTTTAAGTAGGTACTTATCTATACCATCATTATGTACGTTACGTATAATACTAATATACGTAGCGTAAATCTAAACACCATCAATATTTCTATATCAAATCTAATCTTATCAAGTGATTATGACAATTACATCATTAAAACTTTATCGTTTAATCCTACAAACTAATCTCGGATAGCAATAGTTGACCACAGGCTTAACTTGTGAGACGAGGCTAAAATACGCGAGTAAACAGGTACAAATAAACATTGATTAATCTACGAATTAAACAGAATTTTATCTATTTACTCAATTACGCAATTTATAAATATTCCTTCGCCAAATGAGAAAGAATATTTATTTATTCGTGAATTTTACATATGATTGAACTAATTGATAATGTGTTGAACGACAGTTAAATATAAGTTATTTCTACATAGAATTTGGGTAGAAAAATATATTTACTTAAAGTTTACTAAGATAATAATAGCTCAACAGCTGCCTGATCAGTAATTTAATTAATACGTCAAAAAACATGCATATATTAATTCATTAAATTTCGTCACATCACATACGTACTACATTGGGTGTAAAAATTCAATAACGTTAGTCCTGATGTACAATTGCACATGACAAAAACGGCATACGGCGTACCATTTTCCAAATATTGGCTATGAAATTATATACTGTGCTCATTTACAATGTACAAATACGTCCAATATTTGTTAGGCGATCCTAATAAATACTTCACAACTGCTTCATTTCAAAAATCCTAATCTCGGCACCATTAACAAGCATTACATATTACTTCACTGACAAGAAAATTAATCACTGCGCCGTCTACAGCTCTGCTGGTCTGCGGGACAACAATACAATCCCACGCCCACGACTACTGTCGTGTAATGTCAATGACACACGCTAAATATTGTGGATCGAATGTTTTGGAGCCGCGGCGCAGCAGTAGGTACCTACTGCTTTGTGCCTAGTTACCGTTATGACACACTAAGCCGCGGCTATGGGAACAATGGGTTTGGGAATTAGTGCCAAAGCTCACTCAGCGACGCTACTGCAAGATTTTTATACATTTTGAATGATGTCTGCGCAAAGTTTTCTATACTCCACAGGGATAGCCCTCTCATGCAGTTTGCTTAGTTTGTGGCTTATTAAATCTAAGCTATCGTCTGGTGAAGTAACAAAAGCCTCGTGAATAGATCCACATCTAGGATTTTGCCGCCCTAGACCCCGATTCATGTGCAACCCTCATTGTCCATTAAACATATTGTATGGTGGACTATTGGATCTCGGTACGACTCGTGGAATATTGAATTGAACTTTGTGGTACTCCCTGTTGAATCCCATTCTAAAATGTTGCCGCCCCCCAAATCCTGCCGTCTGCCCATGGGGCCTAGACCTAAGGGGAAATTCGGCACTGACTATACTATCGTCTGAAAAAAGGGCACAAATTTTGCATTCAAGTTGCAGGCTTAGTATCGCTCGTTTGATTAGCTGGCGTGGTAAATATCTACTTTGTAACGATGAACCACTGAAATGAAAGCACAAGGCATTGATTCTGTAGTCTCATTGGTCGAGTTTTGTAGACTTCAATCGATATCGCTATGCGAGGCCTAGATTTTACCGATCATTGATTTTATGACAGTCTCCGGCTATGTGACTTCTAAACAATGGATCAACTCTTAGTTATGTCGAGTGGCTTAACTTTTTCACTGTTCGAACTCCATCCATTGCACTACTAACGTGAACCCACTCGTAACACAAGCATTTTAGCTTAGCACGAGGGGTTAACAAGAATACTAGTAGACTGCAAAACTCTGCAAGTATTTAAAAAAAAAAACAAACAACAATAAAAACAAACATACTGTAGTCGAGTGTGTAACATCATTCGTGTGTGGTTGAGTATATACTCTGAATACACTGTCTCGTTTTTTTTTTGTTTGTCTTGTCACACTAGTCTACTCTCGCTAATGTCATATGACAATCAAACCGACAACAAAAGACATTGGGTAATAATAAAGCTACTTGCTTGGAGTGCTAGATGATTCTACTATTGTTAAGTAAAAAAAAAAAATGCTCATGAAATTGAGTTTAAGGCTGACCCCAAATTTAAACGCCCTCCGTCACCCGCTGCCCCAACCGCCGTCCGCAGGTGATACAGGTTCAAGATGTGGGATCAGTCCAACACAACTAATAGACATAAATTCAGAGCTTGCTCTCTTTATATATTTTATCTGTTTCATCAATCAATCTTTACACCAAAACAGATAACTTATCAACATTACATACCTACATAGTAACTTTTAGATATCAAGAACTCAGAAGCACAAGGTCGGATGTAACATCAGAAACATTCCTCGTATGTAAATTCCTTTTAAAACGTGCACTTACGACCAAATGCTTGTGAATATCTCACTCCAAACTTTACCCGGAAAAATTTCCCACAAGATTGTTTTTCTTTCAGCCATTTTAATATAAATTTCAGTGTATTCGCGCGTATAATTCGTTCATCGGGAACATTTAGAGTTGTTTACGACTGCTGTTGTTTACGCAGAGTCGACCGGTGTAGTGCGCGAATTTGTTCACGGAAAATTTTATTTCACGGAGCTTAGGAAAATTACATTTTCCGTCTTTAGCTATAAATAGCGGGGTTGAGATAACGTAAATAACCTAAGCGATACAGTTTTCCACTAAGATAAATTAAGTTTTTTTTTTGTCCTATTAGAAATGCTTTGATTCCCACCGCCGCTGCAGCGTATTCGCGCGCTTGCGATGGGATATATGGGACTCGCCCTCTCTATAGCGTGGTATGCTAAACTCATACCACGAGGAGAGGACCCTACACCACTAAAACCCCCCGGACACTCCTTTGATCCGCCGTTGGCGGGGGCCGGGTACGCATGAGCGATCCGGCGCCAAGATAATTCACTTCCCGCTCAAATTTGCTTTCTTATCTTAGCAGCCCGCTAGCTATCGTTCCCGTTGGAAATCGATGGAGGAGGCATATGTTCAGCAGTGGACGACCACAGGCTGATATGACCATGATAATATGCTTCGTAAACAATGGACTCATATTTCTATGTAAACTTAATATACATGAATAAAATATATAAGTATGTTACCTATTGTTTATATACCTAGTTGTCCTTTTCTACACCTGTGTGCATACAAGCATGTACTTTTACAAGTACAAGTAAAAAAGTAAATATTATTTAATGTATGCAGACAGAAATAAATATTACGAACAATATACGCAGCAATATATTTATAAAACAATAAAAAATGAGATTTTTTTGAAAAGACAGACATTAAAAATGTTTATGTTTCACAAAATATAAGTATAAAATGTTTTTCAGAATGTTCTAGTCTGCCTAGGTTTATAAATCTACCTACACAGTTATTCTAAACATAAATATTTAATTATAATATACAAAAAAATTTGATTATCGAATTAATTACTTGTTTAATTTTTTGATCGTTTGCCAAACTATACCATGTGATCAACGGTTATTTTGTTAGCTTGTAAAAAACTGCAAGAACATAGTTGCTGACGAAAATTTACTCAATAAATTATAATAGGTGCATAAAGATTTTTTATCACTTATGTCTATAAAACAGTCACCAAGGTTTGCCAAGCGTAGTGACCATTGTCGGATTAAGACAGCGCGGGGCCTGCAGATTCAGTCCGGAGGCGCCTCTTAATGACTCAGTTTCGCTCAACAAGTTTTTTATAATGCCTCTATCCATTGTGGAGCACCATGATTCGGATCCATAGGGTTATTTATTGGATCCAATTTATTGTTTGCGCACGTATCTTGGTGTGCGGGGCCCGTAGCATTTGCTACTCTTGCTATATGGCTAATCCGGCACTGGTAGTGACTATAGGAAACCTCTTTCGAGGGTTGATGATTTATATTAATATGAAGCTCTAGTGAAGTGTGAAGATAATGCCCTATTTTCCCGACATGTTGAAAGACACGCCATAAATTTTTTTGGCACTATACTATGGTTTATTGCACCTTGAAACCACATGTGATGAAAATGCTAGAACTCTCAAAGCTTTTTAATTACCTACTATGCAAGTCTCCACTCTTCTTGATAAATTCATTGACTGTGTACCGCCATCTTCCAATGGTTACTAATATTGGCTGGGCGATTTACTTTCAGTTCTATTTTTAATTTTTATTTATTTAATACAACACACTTCTATCATTACAGGTTATTGTCTAATACAATAAAGTGTTTTAAATGATTAAAACGCAATAGTAACTTTTTTAATAAACATTTTTATTTTTAGGGATAAATCTGCTCTATTGCCTTACAATACAAAATAATCTAGGTGGTACAAACAGGCACCCCTAACAGAGCTACGAAGTGATGTTAATTATTAATTTTAATGCTATTTAGGGAAAAGTATATAGATAGATCGATTTTAGGTATAAGCAACAATTTGGAAAATAGCGTTGTATCAATAATATAAAATTGAAATAAACTGACGGTACGTACTGTTAACACAAACATGTAGAACAAAATCTTTTGTTTCACACCCTTCGCTTTTACTGACATAATCATATATTAGAGTACTCTCAGCTACGCATTAACGGAGGGATAACAATGAATATTTATCATGTTTACATTCTAACCCTTTCAGCGTTAAATAAATTCATGTCTATTTTTCAGAAGCTTACGTTTTCATCTGAAAAGTGATGAGTAAACAATACATACACAAATGTTTGTTTATGTTTCTATTTAACGCACAACAGGCGTGATTTACCATTTAATTTCGTAATGTTTTATAAACCTAAGATTTACCAACTATTAATGATAAAAGTTCGAACAGATTTGCGATTCGATTATTTACCACCATTCACTTGGTAAATCTTAACATAACCTAAAATAGGATGTACTAAATTCTAATTGTAAAAGACCGAGAATATCGTTCCATTTTCATTAATCCTTACTTTTACCAACTGATGTCGGTAAATCCTAAAACTTCCTCATAAATCTTAGGATTTACCATTGTTCATACTTTTTAAGTTACATATACAATTGCAGGTTCTATATGTTGGATCAGACAGCTATATGAATCCATCTAAATATTGTATGTTAAATTAAGAATCCTCACATTGGTTTAATCGTTTAACTCACGGCGCAAATCTCTGACCTCGGGCGAGCACCATTGCTCCCATAAGACCAACAACAATATTGGCTATGAGAAAGGCGTGTACAAACAGTTTGCCAGACAGTCTGTAAACGCATTAGAGACGATTGACTATCACCGGATAGGGTTACCGGATTATACCAGATCAGGCCGGATCATAGTATTGTATAAATTGACTTATATTTATGGGCAAAAATAACTACCATTTTTAGGTTTGTGCGTAGCTAAAAATTTGACATATTTAGCTGGCAATAATAGCATAAGGTTATCTGTGAAGGTTTATAGTAACAATGCTTTGCAAGTTGATTGGTGACCGCAGATTGTCTGTGTTCTAAAACAAACGCAACTTCCCGTTTCCTGTAAATCTATCTGAATGAAGAGTTGGTTTAAAAACCACCGTGACGACTGCCTTCCGTTCCACCCGTTGGTCCCGACTGTTATAACATCTTCTTTATTAATTGTATACCAGGGAACGAGCAGTAGCATTACCCTGAGTGTTGCTACATAAAACCGTGTTAACCAACCCGACTGTCAAGCGCAGTGACTATGGCAAAAACCTCCATAAGGAAGAATCCCAAGTTCATCCGTGAATTTAATTAACGGGTTGTTGATTAATCTGAATATTTCTGAGATAGTTTAACTTTGATATACAGTGAGATTATCAATTGTCAGGTTCGATACCGAAAATATGTTGTTACGAGAAACCCCATAACATAATTTCCACGAGTACTTAGGTATCTAATCTTACAAAATATTTCATTAATCGACTTAAAATGTACGTATGCTGATAGTATACATGAATGATGAATTGATGAACAACAATTTTAAAAAAATATATTTACTTTTTTATAAAAATCAATTACCTACACTGCACCGGTGGTTCCGTGGCGACGGCTTCTGAGTCCTGGTGGTCTGGATTCTATTTCGACCTGGGACAATTATTGATGTGAAACTTGGATAGTTGTTTGACTGTGTGTGCTATGTGCCCGTTAATTACCTGTGTTTGTAAACCCCCCGCGACACAAAAAAATATTTATTAAGTGGCGGAGTTGCGTAAGGCTAGGAACTCGAAAATGGCTGGATTCGATAGATTGATCCTTATCCATATGTTACATAAGGTCGTATGTTGGTCTAAGTATCTTAACAAAACTTTATCTGGTACAATTTATTAGTTCGTTAAGTTTTGTTTAACGTGTTTACTCAATTTGAATTTAATTAATTCTCTGCTCCAATAATATTATTTCGAATAACGGACGATGTGCCGGAAAATTGATGAAATTTCCCTCTTTTTAGTACCTACAAAATTCTCTCAATGTAACATTACTGAGATATATAGTCTGTGAACTGTAAATATGTGTAGGTGTTATGTACATGTAAATAAATCAATGATTAATATGTTTCCAAGTTGGACAAGTAATACTAAAAACATGAAATTTATCGATTGACGTCATTGGATCCATTTAAATGTATTTATATATTAACTGGTATTACAATCTTGTTATTTAAAATATAATCTTATTATGATGACGATAAAGATTAAATAAATCGTTTGCATCCTGGCCTGGCACGGGTAGGTACCTATCACGGTTTTTTTAGACGTCGTATATATAGAGTAGGATTTTTTTTGCTAATTGACTCATTAAATGTAATTCATTAAAGATATCAGTTGCCATTCATTTACACCTATTTCTAATGTAATTGCTAGTACGTAATAATATTACCAAAAGCGCTTGTTTAATTTGTCGGTGACATCTAGAAGATATGTTTCAAAATTGAGATTAATAAAATTCAAACCAATACCACCGGCAGGACTCGAACTCGCATCTTAGGTTAAGCCCCTAACGCCTCAACCAATTAGGCTACGGTACAACCCTACCGGTCATCGAAATTTATCAATCTCTTTTATAACACGTGTCTAAGGGGGACGTTACTTTTAAATCTAAACAAACATAATAAAACTGAATGATATAATATTATTAAAGTATCTTAGGTATATAATAATTATTTTCCTTTTCATAACAACTTACAATTGACCTCAAAATCATCAAGGAGTGGCAAAGTTTATCAGAAATCTTGTCGAGTCTGTACAGATGTTTATGAATAGAAGCGGATGTAATAGTAAGGATTAATGTTTAATTATTATTTTAATTATACTAAACAAAATAAACGATTTTTATTCAGCACTGAGGTATTTACATACACTTGTACTTGTCAACTTATCTATCTTCTACTAGGTATAGATACCTACTTTAGATATTAACTTAAGTATATTGAATATAATATAGATGATAGCATTCGTCACTATTGAAGATGTGCTATTCGTTGATTCGAAATTTTAAAAGATTATAATAAAACTAGCTTACTGTAAAAACTTTATTATTTAATATAACCTATAACCTTCCATGATAAATGGGCTAACAAACACTAAAAGAATGTTTCAAATCGGTCCCGTAGATCTTGAGATTAGCGCGTTCAAGCAAACAAACAAACTCTTCAGCTTATTAGACATATACAAGGTGTAACGGAAAGGGTATATACATAGAAAGAGCAAGGCTTCTTCGGATCATAACAAACGATATGGCGAGGGTTATTTAATCCTATCTCTACAAGTCCGGAAGTAATGATTTTTTTTAATTCATACATACAGGAACCCAAACTTTTCAAATTGAAATAAATACATCACTAGCACTCAATCAGCTGATCGATGTCAACGAACTATTTGCAAGTAAAAATAAACCTCTTACTCCTGGTATTTTTGAACAAAGGGTTCCGCATTTTTATTTTTTGTTTGCAAAATAACACTGACTTTTTTATTTTATTTTGAGTTGAAACCCTTGTCATATTGTTTGTTATGATCCAAAGAAGCGTTGCTATTTCTATGTATATACCCTTTCCGTTACACCTTGTATAAGTAGGTATTGATAATACCGATCAATAGTTGTATACAACCAGCTTATGTGTAAATGTTACATATATTATGTAGCCATGGTACCTGTATGTCCCATCACTATTTACGCAAGGAAAAGCCTATGATATTCAGGGTTGTCCCTTTTGATTAATCTATGATATATGGGATAAAATTAATTAAATTTCCACTTTTATAAATTGAGTTTAATTTTAAAGTAATGTAATTTATTTTATTGGTATATTTTTAAGTCCTACTGAAATCATAAATATACATTGTTGTTAGTAAGTTATGACAATACAATATATACCTATACATGAAAAAAATCAGCTGTACCATACATTTATGTTTACTTAACTCTACAAAATGTATGGAACAGCTGATTTTATTTTCGGGATTTCAGGGTTGGTCTCATAGTAAAAGTTGTTTACAATCATTTCAGTACTTTCACCCTCTAAAAGGTTATTGGTGTTTTAAAAATAACCCTGTATATATGATGTCTAAAGTAAAGTTATGTAGGTACTTAGAAAGTAATGTTGGCAGCAGCCCTACTCCCAGTGACCTAGTTGCACAGTGATGGGAGTAGGGCAGGCGGTCCCGAGTTGCAATCGACTCGGCCTACATGGAGCGACGCTTCTATTGTTGGTTCAAGGTAATGTTTTGTTTATGTCATCGTTTAGTCAATTGTAATGCGGACTGAAATTATTAAATTATACAGGGTGTCCCAAAAGATTACGTAGCTGGGAAGGGGGGTGATAGGGATGGTCACAAGGGTCACCAGAAAAATATAAAAAATTCCCTCTGGGTGTTTAAAAAAATAAATGGCATTTGTTAAAAGACTAAAAATTTTACACCTTGTGCTAACTGTACCTACAAATATGGCTGTATTTAAAAAAAATGCTGTTATGTAATCTTCAATAACAACAAGGTCATCAACATCAACATCAAAAATAACAAGGTGTAAAATTTTAAGTTTTTAAAAAAATGCCGTTTTTTTTTTAAATTCCCAGTGCGGATTTTATTTTTATTTTTCCATTGACCATTTTTAAGTGACCATTGTGTCCACCCCTGTCACCCCCTTTCCCAGCTACTTAACCTTTTGGGACACCCTGTATATTACTGGCTCCGGAAATCCTATTGATCTTAGCGTGATGATATATAGACAATAGCCTGCGTCAATAAAAGGGCTTTCTAACATTGAAAGAATTTTCCAAAAATAAGACCAGTAGTTTCAGACAAGTTAACCTGTAATATTAGTATAGACTAGCTTTTCTCCACTTATTTTGGAGATAAGAATAAATTCCGCATTAACTAGTGAGGAATAGAAACAATTATTTTGAGTAGCTCCACTCCATGGTTTAGGTATTGTCCCATAAGATAGTAGTGGCTTGTTATAGTACATCCGAATCCGTTCAATAATTTTTGAGCTAAAACAAATAGACAGTGAAGATTGATTTGCCGAGAGGAAATCGATTACGAACCGAGTAGGTACGAACGATTACATCGAGTAATATAAAAAATGTGTTGTGATCAGTCATAGTATTACAAATGATTATAAGCCTACATTATTAATGTCCCGAGGCAAATAAGACCAAAAAAACTGCTATTCTACATAAATTATTGACATCCTTATACCTACCCGTTACATTAAGTTGTCAAATCTCCCCCCTGGCCCTCTCGACCCAAAGTATGCAAATAATCTTCCGATGCCGTAACGTAGAGCTGCAGTTGCGCAAAATTCCCCTAAAAGCTAAACGTCATAATCCCTCGATCCCCCCGCTAGCGACCGCCCTGATCCTAGGTCCAAGTTCTACAGGGCACGCCCTCTTGTGCAGGTTGCTTAGATTGTAGTTTTTTAACAATTTATTTAGGCTGGAGCTCTGCTCGCCTTTATGCCCGATGAAGTAGCAAAAGCCTTTTGGCTAACCACATAATGTCCGTCCGAAAAAAAAACCTAATTCCTATCTTAAAATCATGTAGGTATTTAATAAAGTCTGCGTGTTGAGAAAAGGCCTAAGATTAATAGGTTTGCCAATTTGTTATGAGCGTACTTTCTCAAAAGGCTATAAAAACTATGCATAGTAATTGTCGTTGGGTTGCGCAACGTTGCACGGTTGCGTAACTTCCTTAGTTTCCTCCTATTGTGAGTTACGTAACCGCTTAATTCAATCTGTACCGTTTTAATGGATCGCTATTAATATTCCAATTGTTGCTAAGTGCGATAATGAGGGGAATATCATTATGCGATTGTTAGCTTACCCAGTTAGATGTTACTTGGTTTTGGTGCAATCGAAGTTCAGTCTTCGGTTGATGGTGTAAGATCGGGTTTTTGACTGTATTAAAAGTGACAGCTTTATAAATGCAGTGATATAATTATAATGTCACCGGAAAATAAGAAGAATTGTAAGTTGATCAACTTACTGGTTAGTTGATAAGCTAAAGAGGTATCGGGTGGTAAAAAAAATAAACTAAACCAATGAAGTTCAACAGGACTTATTGAAATGTTTTTTTTTCGTCTCGTTTGGTTAGGTTAGGTCAAGTGTCATAATAATTAAGTGAATAATATAATAAATTATAAGCGGAAACTGGCAACTAAATTTAACAATATGAGTGGCACGAAAGTTTATCAATTTAGGGTTCGTATTATTTCCCGGTGATATAAATCTCATGTTTTAAAGATCGTTTTTTGTTAGCTACGTATCATTGAAGTAAAAAATCTTGATTTATAGAAAGGAACTCGTTTTATTTGACCTATAAATTTGCTTTAAGAGTTGATCATTCGCATCGATTGAAGCATTAATTAATTTATTACTTTGTTAATAAAAGTTAGTAAGTGTGTGACGTTCGAAAGTTGCTAATTTTAGAATCTATGACATTTTTTACACAGGTAATACCGAAGTTGTGCTCTTGAACTTTGCTTAGACTGTTAATTTATTCTATGACACAGTAAATTTTATAACGACGGAACATGTAAGTAATATCCTTATTTTTGAGGATATATTTCGCACACAAATCTTAAAACAATAATATTACATTTTCAACTAGAATTAGTTAATATTTTTGAGTCAGTAGTTTTAACTTCATTTAGACGTGAGGCATAAATATTAGAATAGGTTAGTGTATTAGGTATTTTTCGATCCGAATCCGTACCTAATCAAAAGCGTCGAGGATTAGGTATGGTACAAAATATTCGTTACATAGAGTACAATTTACATTCCTTATTTTTTTTAACACATTGCTAGAGGCGTAACTAATATGACATATATCTAATTTAGTATCGATATCAAAGTAAGTAAAATAAAAGTAAATTACAATATTCTATTCGACTAATTCTCAATTCTACCATGAATGGAATAATTAATAAAAATCTACCTAGAATATTAATTTTTATAAATTTAATTTCGAAAGTACTTCAATTTCAACCATAATTTATGATTAGTACGAGTGAAAACATATTATAAACTTTTCATATGCCAACTTCCCGATTACTTAACAGGAACGATCATGCTGAATATTTCCTACGTAATCCACATACGATACCTACATAATATTGGTAACAGGCCAGCTATATCGAATAAATATTAGGATTAGGTAAATGGAACAGGTATTTTAAAATACTAGGATTAGGTGGATTAGATATCATTTTTAACTAATCCAACCCATCTCTAACTTCATTAGTAAATTTAAGTCTTTTAAGCTTATACCTCATATGATATATAATTTGAACATTAGACTAACCGGGTATTTAAGCATAGTTTAATGCTCAAATAGCCGGTTTGAATGCTAATAATGTACTTTGTATGAAACATTTCTAAAAGTACTTCCGTAAAACCGTAAGTATCTAGCTTTTAGGTCAATATCAACATTACCTACTAGCAAAGTCAATATAACGTCCTATTGTGCAGTGGGAACGACCCCATAACTTTACTTAAGCTATTTAATCGATACTATTCTACACTGCAATGCATATTACTTCTTCAAAAGCACTTATTTACACAGTAGCTAGTTGTAAAGTAGCAATGTAATACGCTCATAGGAAAGTGTTCTCTCGAACTAGATATATTAGTAGTAGTTCAAGATATATTGTAATATTGAAAGTGATATATATAAATATAGCTACAATACATGTGTGTCCCATCACTAATGGGACAATGAGATCATAATATTTAGGGATGCCCCTTTATATAAATCTATTTTACTATTTATTTATTAAATTGAGGTATTCCTCGAAGCGCTACCATTTTGAGGCGCTTCTAATGAGGCGCTCCTTTTTTATTCCTCGAAGCGCTCCTTTTTGTAGCGCCACCCGATAGTTATTAAAAAAATTAAAATTTTATACCTTGAAGCCCACCCAAGGTTTTCTTCAAAGGAGCGCTCCGAGGAATAAAAAAGAGCGCCTCATTAGAAGCGCCTCAAAATCGTTCGAGGAATACCTCATTAAATTAACTAAATACAAAAAATGTGTTTTTACCATATCTTTAACTAAACATTATCTTATATCGATTCATATCGTGAACTATAAAATCCAATATCTCATAAGGACTTACAGAATATAGACTTTTACACAAATTTTCTGAATGTTTTATCACCTGTTGACTAACTTGTCGAGAAAATTATCTATCGCATTAACCTTCGTTGAACTAATGTGCTATCTCACTACATATACATAGTCGACTTATCATACTGTCATCATAACCTGTATTTATTTTCAAGATTACTATTAATATTTTTGCTCACTACTGTTTTCTTGTTAACCCTTCTTGCTAAGCTTAAATGTTTGTGCTACGAGTGGGTTCACGTCGGCAGTGCAATGGGTCGGGATCGAACCGGCGAACACATGATCGCAAGTGCGGCCGCTGCTTTGTCGCAACCATGATACGAAGTCAAAAAGATGATCTACCGAAATTCTTGTTAAGTCTTTTTTACTCCGTATCATGGTGACGATAATCGAATCAAACAAGATTTACTTGTTTGATTCGATTATAATTTTAATTACTCTATGATTAACGGCATAATATATAACTAACATAAGTTGATTGACTTTTGAGATAACGTGTGTAAATATAAAAACTAAAAAAATAATGTAGTCTACAAATCTAACTGTAATTAAATAACATCACATTACAATAATATCAAATCGTAAGCTTCTTACGTACAGGAAACCATAACTATCATTAGATAATGCAACTTACGCAAATTGTAATAAAATAAAATAACAAATATAAATCAAAGTAACAGCGACAGCGAGTACAAGTCGTAACATCTATCACCTTATATAACATCTACATAATATTTGCATTAATGTTTATATTATAACTCATTGTTATCTTTTGCAAGAGATCCCCTCCACATCGGAGGGCTACAGAGAAAGGTGCTCGCTCTATGAGCTACTCGCCTGGGAAAGTGTCTTTAACTTACAGAAAAACCGCAATCAAATATCATATTATATAATTAACTAGGTTCCCGCGCGTGGTTTCATCCACGTGACTCCCGTTACTATGGCAACGTCATAATTAAATATAGCCTACAGCCTTCCTCGATAACTGAGATATCTAAAACTAAATGATTTTTTGAAATCGAACCAATAGTTTCTGTGATTAGCGCGATCAAGCAAACAAACTCTTTAGCTTTATATATTAGTAACGATGTTGTGTTCCTGTGCGTGAAGGCCGTAGATTAGGAGGTTAGTTATTAGGTCGATAACACGTAAGTTAAGTCTAGTATTGTGAGCGTTCACAGACTACGGGTAATCGCTTAATATCTGGCGGGCCGTCAGCGTAACTGCTGCTGTATTAAAAACAAACACAGTAGTTTCTATGACATATTAAGTAACATGTATAATTACACAACTGTCTTAACATTACGTTAGTTTATTCTGTGAAATATTTGTTATTACAACACTGGTGGTATCGGTTTATACCAAAATGCAGTGTACAAGTGTTTTAATTACTATTGTTGACTCAGTGTGTCAATAATATGAATTCCCCTTATACCTGTCCGCTAATGTGGCTGTCAGTTTTCCGAACGGACATATGTAGTTAGCCAGAAGGCTTTTGCCACTTCACCGGGCATAAAGGCGAGCAGAACTCCAGCCTAAATGTAGCCCAATGGCTAGGGCGCCGGTTCGAATCCCACCCATTACTACTACGTGAACTACCGACGTGAACCCACTCGTAACACAAGCATTTTTGCTTAGCACGAGGGGTTAACAAGAATATTAGTAGACTGCAAAATGTTGCTAGAAATCTTAAAAAAAAGGCGAATTGTTTAAAAGCTACAAACTATGAGACCTGGGCAAGAGAGCGTCTTCTGTGGACGTTGGACCCTGGCTTAGACCGGTCGCTGGCGATGAGGGGTTTTTAGGGGAGTTTTGTGCAATTGTCGCTCTACGTTACAATTCGCGGGCCTCCCGGACTTTAGGCTCTACGAGGGCATCGGAAGGACAGCGTCCTTAGCATTAGGTGATAGTCTATAGGGAAAAGGAAGAGATTTGCGTCAGCGTGATTTGACTCACCCGGAAGAAATATTGCTGTGAAGTTACTGTGGTTGTGCTTTGTGTTTTTGTACACAGGAACGTATTTCATTAGTGTAAGAGTGGATTTTTTCTTTAAAAATAACATCCAATTTGAAACAATTCAACAACAGGGTTCGACAAGTTTTTATTACTGAGCTCAATATATATTTTTTTTCTTTTTCTTTTTTTTTTAAAAAAGATTACTAGCTGAGTTTTGCATTCTACTTGTATTCTTGTTAACCCCTCGTGCTACGAGTGTTGTGTTACGAGTGGGTTCACGTCGGTAGTGCAATGGGTGGGGTTCGAACCGGCGAACACAAGATCACAAATCCGACGCCCTAGCCATTGGGCTACAGCCACTTCAATATCTTAACATAACTTTAATAACTGCATTAAAACAGTTTATTAGAGAACTTCACTACTCTATATGGAAGTAAAAGCCCTATTGTAATATTCATAACTGTACGTGACAGCCCTACAAATGTGTCACGGTGCTGTAATGACGTCACTTCCTATGAGATTTGCATCCGACTGTCTGAAGGTGTTTTCTTGTTTTTCCTAATATAAGGGTATCTTCACACAATCGATTTAGCGTAATTATTGATATTAAGATAATTTGAACGACAACACAGACCTGCATGGTGGTTATGTATCGTTAGTGACCAGCAATCCAATCGAAAAGTTACTGTTGCATGTAGTTCAATGCGTCTTTCGTATGCTCCATTCTTTATGTTAATAATACAAAAAACTAGTTAGATGGTGGTCTGATGTTATGCTAATGCGATCAAATTGCTTACTACATAATAACATCATAATCGGGTGTACTATCGTACAGGTACTTGGGCTTAGTTTTGGATTATGGACTAATGTCAGTTTCTATTCTCGTTTTTTAGGGTTCTATACCCGAAGGGTAACAACGGAACCCTATTACTAAAACTTCGCTGTCTGTGTGTCTGTCTGTCACACGTGAAATTTTCACAGATGATGTATCTGGGGGCACGGCAGTGCCCCCCCAAGTCGAGTAAGAAAAAAAAAAAAAAAAAAAAAAAAAGTTGCACGGCCGTACCTATCTCGAAGCAACTCAGCCGATTTTCGACCCCCTATAACTTCGTTGTGGATAAAGATAGGAGCCTGAATTTTCAGTAACTAAACAAGCTTTGTAAAACTACAGTATATTTCAAATTTCATTCAATTTGAACCAGAACTTTACGAATTATAACTAGTCAAAGTTTGGTATTTTCGGTAATTTTGTCACTCGCTCACTGCTGACTCACCGATCATCAAAATGTTTAGGCACTTCTAGCAGACGTAGAAGCTTCAAATTTTGAGTATTAGGAGAGTTTAGTGTAAAACTCATGGGAAAATTCCAACATTTTGCAATTTCGGTCCAGTTGTTCAGTTTCATCAACTGCATTAATAACTTTGTTATTTCTTATAAATGTATAGGATTACAAAGTTACATTTGCAGTCAGTGAATACGTGTACATGAATATGTTTGATTTAATGGAGGAATAGGTGTAGATAGGGACCTAGATGGAATTATGTTGAAAGGTGGTGTCTAAGTGGTTAGGTTAGTTGTTTCAGAAACCTGGTTTTCTGCGTTCGATTCCCACCCGGGACAATTATTCGTCTGAAATTCAAACAGTTGTACTGAGTCAGGGGGTGCTTTGTTTTCGTGAATCTATTGAGCGGTGAGACCTTGGCGACACAGGGATTAATTTAACAAGTAGTAAAAAAAAAAAAAAAAGTCGTTGGAAAAAAAAAAAATGGATTGTAAAAGTAAGATAGTACATAAGTTGTGCTATGAACGATAGGATACTAACAATCATAACAGCGTCTGATGGAGGTGGCTTGCCCGCTTGAGCCATGTCTCAGCAGGAGGCTGCGGTCCCTTGAGAAGTAGGGACCCCGTGTAATCTGGGCGTCCCTGAAACTGGTTATTTGGGCGCAGGAGAGCCCGCAACACCAATTGAGTCGCGGACGCTGCCAGAGGGTATCCCAGATAGGCAACAGTACCTGGGCCCCTCACCAATTGTGGTCGGAGGAGTAACCAGGGGTTTTACTCTCATGTAATGATTAGCATTCCACTGCTATGAAGAGGGCGAGTCCCACATACCCCACTGCCCGTGCCGGAACACCGCAGTGGCGGAGGAGATGCGTAACATTCTTGCATTCCCCTGGACAAACTTACACCACGGCTTTCACGCTTCCCGTTCGAAACACAGAAAGACGGTCACTTTCTTCCAAGCAACTAACAAATCTTACTGTGATATCGAAGGTATACACACAAACCACGTTTTATTAATCTGACACAAACTATATTTATATAATCATTTTATCAAATATTTTTATACACAGTTTGATGTTAACTAGGTAGCTTTAAATTTATTTATGTATATATAAGCTTGTTCCCTAGTGCGGGAGCTGTCTTAAAAAAGGCCATAATCGGACATGTATTATGTAGTTGTACCAAAATTCCATCAAAAACAATTCATCAATTTCGTAATTTTAAAAACCTTTGACAGGCCGGAAGCCAGAAGGCCGTGAGTGCCATACATAAGTTCATGTTAATCCTCTGTTAAGCTTGATGTTGTAGTTTTCGATTAGGTACATTGACAATATTTATAACCAATGAGAGATAACAATTTTACATACGGATTAATTTTAAATGACGTTTGACGAGTGCGACGAATATCAATAAAGCATAACAAAAGTATACGACGCATCTGTTCTTGTTTCAAATGGTGAGTGTTGCCATGCCAGCTACGTACGTGGATATTCATATGTGCGTAAGTTAAGTTATTTTGTAAATAAGGGCACAGAGTTACTAGTCTGGATGGTTTACATCAAATTTAAGTCTACTTTGGAACTATTAAAGCGCAGGAATAATCCATTTGTGAACACAATAGACTAAAACCGGCCAAGTGCGAGTCGGACTCGCGTACTAAGGGTTACGTACCATTTTCAAGTGCCTACCTGTTGCCGTTTAAATATCGAGCAAAAAAGGCCAAAAAATAGTTGTTGTATGGGAGCCCCCCCTTAATACTTATTTTATGTTTAGTTTGTTATTATAACAACAGAAATACATATTTTGTTTCCAACTGTTTAGGTATCGCGGTTCTTGAGATAGAGCCTGATGATAGACAGACAGACAGCTAAGTCTTAGTAATAGGGTCCCGTTTTTACCCTTTGGGTATGGAACCCAAGCATTTAATGTCTAGACATGCTTAATATTGTTGCATCAAAGATATCAAGAAAAACCCATAGAGAAATGGAGTGGGCTTTGAGAAAAACTGTAGCTGAAGTTCAAGAAGTAGTACCGGTAAAGAAAAAGAGAAACACAACCTACAAAAATTGGAAAGCTCATCATCAAGTGACAGAGTGGTAAAATCCATTGTTGGTATTTTAAAAAATAATGTAAATTGTAAAGCAAAGGAAAAAAGTACAACTATCTACAAAAAGAAATGAGATGCCATCAAAAACATACTTGTAAAAAAACCCAAGTCTCGTAACGCAGTTCTTTTACCGTAAAACGTTGTGAGATCTATGTAATACCAAGTCGGTTAATTTATTCAGTCCCTACTTAAGGGACCATCTATCTTAAGCTATTACGTAATTATCTCACCTTACAGAATCTTAATTTGACCTTATCAAAGTTCAAAACTTTTATGTTATGAATATTAGATTGACTTGGCCATCGCAATAAACACTTGTGAGATACATTCTAATTATATCCGATGGCCAAGTTAATCTATTATTTAAAACTTTAAAGTTTTGAACTTTGATAAGGTCAAAATAAGATTCTGTAAGGTGAGATAATTACGTAATAGCTTAAGATAGATGGTCCCTTAAGTAGGGACTGAATAAATTAACCGACTTGGTATTACATAGATCTCACAACGTTTTACGGTAAAAGAACTGCGTTACGAGACTTGGGTTTTTTTACAAGTATGTTTTTGATGGCATTTCTATTTCCGCTATAACAACAAATGCTCGATGTCAATAACGTCAACAGAAAGGCACTTGAAAATGGTACGAAACCCTTCGTGCGCCAGTCCGACTCGCACTTGGCCGGTTTATTTTTTCTTTTCTTCTCCATAGTTGGTCTGGCGCTCTTTGAAGACCTTTGTATACGCCAGACCTAGATAGTTTCTCCATATCCGCGACAACACTTTACTTTTGACTTTGACTTTGATTCGCAAATTATTTGTAGCATTACCTCATTTTCTTGTCCAGAGGTCCCGCAAGTCGTTCTTCAGACAACCCCATTATTACTACATAATAATATGCTGTGCTTAATTCGGAACAACATGTAGGTAATTCGATTCAGTAGTGGTAGTTAAATATGAATTATCTTCAAATCGTACCTAATAATTAGATTTTGATTCGTTGTGGGCCGGTCACTCCAATGTATAATTATCATGGGCTATCGAGTTGAATGGCATTTTCCTCAAATTTCATCTCCATTTATTTTATTTCACTACTAACTTCCCGCGCGCGGTTTCAACCGCATAGTTCCCGTGAGAGCTTCACAATCTTTATATATAAAAATTACGTGACACGTTGTTTGTCCGCGATGGACTCCTGAACTACTGAACCGATTTTAAATTTGATTTGCACACCGGTTGCAAATCGACCCAACTTGAAAGATAGGATAGCTTACATTTTAATTTATAGTCGCAATATTATTTTATTGCAAATTATTTATATTAACTAAAACGTAGAGTCAATTTGAGCTTTATTTTGTTAATTAAAAACTTGAATTGTTTTGGCAAGATTTTTTAAGGTAGCGGTAGGGTAGGGGTAATGTAGGGTTAGGGTAGGGGTAGGGGTAGGATAGGTGTAGTGTAGGGGTAGGTTAGGGGTAAAGTAGGGGTAGGGTAGGGGTAGGGGAGGAGAAGGGTATGGGAGGGGTAGGAGTAGGGTAGATGTAGGACACCGCATAAACGAAGTCTCGCCGGGCCAGTTTATTTTATACAAATGTTTAGGTCTTTTATTTATCGATTGAGGCAGTACAAAGTCTGCCGGGTCAGCTAGCTTAATATAATAATGTTTCAAATCGGACTAGTAGTTGCTGAGATTAGCACGTTCAAGCAAAAAAAACAAAATGTTTAGCTTTTTTTTTTTAATTTTGTTTGTATTGATTTAAGTTTATAATTTATAGCACATAGGTATTAACACGATTAAAATTACCTTTTTATATTACCCGAAGTTCGAGTCTGCCTGCAACCACGATCAAAGCAACTTGATCGAAACGTCTGGTAATATAAAAAGGTATTTTAATCACGTTAATACCTGTGTGCTACAAATTATAATAATGATACACGAAAGTTTATATCGATTTTAGATGTCCCACTCGTATGTTTACAGCCTAAGTCGGTATATAAACCGTGCTAATAGCATTGAGTATTGTCTTAAATGTTTTTGCCAACATAAACAGTTACGTGAACATTCAAATTATTTGACACATCGGCATTTACGTCAATTTTGTAAATAACACTAAACAATAATATTTAAATTCGCTTCTTTTTTTTTTTTGTCCGTGGGGAAATGCATTTACGCATTTCCACCGCCGCTGCAGCGTATTCGCTCGCTGGCGGTGGGATATGTGGGACTCACCCTCTCCTTGGCGTGGTATGCTAAACTCATACCACGAGGAGAGGACCCTAAACCACTCAAACACTCCTTCGGTCCGCCGTTGGCGGGGGCCGGGTAGGCATGAGTAATCCGGCCCAATATTTATATACCTATCGTGCCTGTCACACCTATTCAATAATCGCAACAACTTCTGTTTTTTATCATTCTTTATGTTAAAATAGCTTCCCGCGCGCGGTTTCACCTGCGTAACTCCCGGTCCTGTGGGAACGTTATTATGAATTATAGCCTATACCTTTCCTCAATAAATGGACTATCTGGCACTAAAAGAGATTTTTTGCAAATGGGATTAGTAATTCCTGAGATAAGCGAGTTCAAGCAATCATTGTAGTCTATTCCACTAATCATGCGATAGATTAATCAGCTTGAATATAGATTGATTTAACTTATGTATATTTAAAAGTTGTAGCTGTCTCTTTTCAATTAGGTATCTTATCTCTCTCTAATGTATGATAAGGCCTTTAGTTCAATAAGCTAAGGTCAAATAGAGTTTAACTTCCATAAGTTAAACTTTGTTCCGATCTAGTCTTATATTAATTGGAATAGTTAATGTTTACTTACTGATACACTGATAGTGGTGCGATGCACTAAGTAAACACAACTATTATACTGTTAAGTATATACTATATGAACTAGGTAATACTAGGTATTTGTGTGTATACACAGTGATATTTTTAATAGTTACTTATAATTAAAACGACATTTTTTTATTACCCCCTGAAGGAGAGTAATTATCATGACACAGGGCTAAATGAACTCCTAGTGCCTTGCATTAAAATACAATTAAGTTTGTAAGAACGGGCGCCACTAACACAGGTACGAAGCCATATTAGTGTGATTTTTAAAATAATGTAATTGAAAAAGTATGTACATAGATAGCTTGTGCCACCAATTATAAATGATTTTGATTTTGAGTATTGGCAACGACTAAAAAATCATGAGCAATCGAATGTAATCATCATCATCAGCCTGCCCACTGCTGAACATAGGGCTCCCCCATCGATTTCCAGCGGGAACGATCGCTAGCAGCCTGCAACCACTGACTCCCTGCAACCTTTATGAGGTCGTCGGTCCATCATGCTTGCCAGTTCGTGGTCTCCACTCGAGAACCTTTCTGCTCCATCGGCCGTCAGTTCTTCGAGCTATGTGTCCGAATCGAATATAATGATAAAGAGCTTATTTTATCTTCAATCATAACCGTTGTTTTTCTGACAGACATTTATATAGTCAGCCACGAGGCTTTCGCTACTTCACCGGCCATAAGGACAAGTAGAGCTCCGGCCTTATTAAACATCAATCAATCAAGTAGGTACTTTTAATATGGTGATTTACTTGCAAACGTGGCGATTTTTGAAAGGACATATTTGAGACATACATTTTTATTTTGGACAGTGACCATCATCTACCGATAATTAATACGACCTTGTTAATTTAGGTTGCATTACGACCTACTTCAATATAATTTTAGTACTTATATCTTTGAGTAACTTATAGTCTATACTGGATTGGAGTTAATACGAGTATTTCCAGTATCACCAAGTAAGTTAAACATGTAAAATGTTGTTGAACATACTTGGGTACAGGAAGCGAGGAAGCGTCGCACTTGTCGCGAAAGTTGGAGATTCCTCAGGCGAGTTTGCGCAGAGAAAGTCTGTTCGCTCGATGGCTAGCGGCTAGCCCTTGACTTCAACTTAAGACTTCATACGTACTTTTAGTATTGGAATGCACATTAAATTCTTATCTAGCGATAGTCAAAACATTTTATTGAAATAATGTTATTCATCGTGTTATTGTTTAGAATGCAACACGCTGCAAATTTGTTCTACATCTACATAAACAAAAACGCTAGAATCATTACAAATTGAATTGTTTTACCTCGTTCCACATCCAATTATCTATTATTCGGTATGAATGATTACCACCTTCTTTAGTCGGTTCGGCTCTAAGAAATGTGTATATTTAAGCAGCTGTTGGTACACAGCGTCACTCGTCATAAAAGTCTGACATTCTCCGTGGACTTTTCCAAATTTTCTTTTATATAAATACTATTTTTCAGGTAGACTTGTGGGTGTCTGTATCGGCGCAAAATTAACATTATACAAATGCATGCTCTCCACTTACCTTGTCTGTAGTTTCCTTTTACATAAATATCTTCTCACGAACAATCATTAAACAACCTATTAGTTTAGTGATTAAAATGTCGGCATTATTAAACTAAGGCTGAATGAGGAAGTTTATTTTTTAATTTTAACTTCTTTTTTAAAGTAACTGGTAAGTTTTAATGTATCAGTAATACTTAGCCTTGACGAATACTTCCTCAAAAATCTATAAGTTTCCTTCAGACATGTATGGATAGCCAAATGGAAGTATTTTGAAGGATACATGTACCTACGACTCCAAATGCCTCTCACAACGATAAACATTCCTGCCTCGCATCCGCTTAAACGTGCGCGAGAGAGAACCGAACGCGCAATGAATACCGATCGTTGCGGAAGTGTGGTGTAGTAAAAATACTGTAGATATAGGTTTCCTTGTTACTAAAGTATTCTGTATGAGAGATAAATGTATTGCTATATAGGTTATTAGATGCGTTTTATTTGCACTTAGCGTGTAGTACCTCAGTGAGTGGCAGGAAATTGTAAGATGTGCGGAAGGAAGAAGCGTATGTATGCTAATTGAAGACTACCTACTAAATGATTAGCGATTTGTTAAACACCAAATGAAGTAACATCCTTTTAAAACATTGGGTTATTAATTAAAGTATTTAAGTACGATAGACTTTAAGTTTGCAGGTGCTTTTTGTACATATTTATGAATGAATAAATATTACCGAAATATGCAATTAATAAAAACTTTTCAATAAGATAGTATACCATACAAAAACACTACTATAAAAAAACAAAACAGAAAAAGGCATAAATATAAATATATATGTAGCTACCTATTTTCCTTCGTTGAAAGAAAGAAATAAAGAAAGGAAAAAGAAAAAGAAGCTTGTACTTAAGAAGCTATTATGTTTCGCTCATGGGAGCGTAATATAATAAAAAACCATTTCTCTCTCATTATTTATTTATTTATAGGTACTTTATTGCGCACAGAAAGTTACATGACATAAATTGTATTAATTAAAAACAACATGTACAAAGACGAGCTTAATTCTATTATGAATTCTCTTCCAGCAAACCTTTAGGAAAGAAATACATGATAATGTGTACAACAGATTTAATTATTTAACTAATTATAATTTTTACTCTCATTTTTAAATCCTATCCTCTATTTAGAATCTATTCCCTTCCACGTATCAAAGATGAGACTAGCCATGCTTCCGATGCCCTCGTAGCTCCGAAGTCCGAGAGGCCCGCGAACTGTAAAGTAGAGCGATAGTTGCACAAAACTCCCCTTAACTAAAAGCCATAATCCCTCAATCTCCCCGTCAGCGACCGCCCTGAGCCGAGGTCCAAGTCCTACAGGGGACGCCCTCTTGCGCAGGTTGCTTAGTTTGTAGTGTTTAAACCATTTATCTAGGCTGGAGCTCTGCTCGCCTTTATGCCCAGTGAAGTAGCAAAAGCCTCGGGGATAAATACATATGTCCGTCGGAAAAAAAATATGACAAGGCATTGACACTGATAAGCAGTTTTAAGGCTTACCCTAATATTTGGTGCTGATTTTTCTCATAATTAGTCTTTAGTTATGTTACTAACAACAGTGTTTAAGTGCAAACCTGTTACTAACAATTTATGGATCTCATAGTTGTCCGTAATAAAATTATTTTATTTTATTTATTTATTTTATTTATAAATCGTCTTCACTTAACACATCACAGTACTGGTAAGGGGAACAAGCCAATGAACCTCAAACTGGTCTGAACTACAAGCTACACACAAAAACGTACATCCTCCTTAAAATAATGAGTGTTGACGAGTAGACATATTTGGCATTAAAAACAAAGTTCCTCCAAAACATCTAACCTTCAAAACAGGCTCTACCGCATACCGTCTACGGTTTTACTAGTTTTACGGTTCATTTCTTGACGCCGAGTCAACATCCTTATTTTATATAATCTAGAATGATCCTTGGAGAGCTATATTAACGACAATATATGGCACTAAAATAATGATGTATAGAGGTAAAACGAAATTGATAACAAGATTATGGTAATAATATTGAGAGACATTAAAAAACGGCATTGCTTTGGTCGTAGCATTGTCGCAGTGAATTATAATACGCTGAGTCTAATACATTTGTCAATTATTTGTATACTAAGAAACTAAAAATAATAATAATAACTTTATCTCGAGAATATTTTCTCTGAGGATGAAGAATCTTGTCAAATCTTCTCGAGAGGTCACGCACAACACAGGCGGTAGTAAAACAAAGAGAACGCATCATAAGAGCGGAACTGATAATTTATATTTAAACGTGTAGTACTAGGTAAAGGAATAAAGAATATTTTAATTTGATAGATTACCAGCAACCATATTTAAAACTAATAAAGTTTATTCTTTTTATAATCGCAGTACGTGGGAACTTCGCTGAGATTCATGGGAATTTGATATCACACTTATTTGATATGAGAATGATATCAAATTCCCATTCCAAACAATCATGAAACTAAAAATGTCTTATATCACTCTCTAACATTCCACCACTTTTCCTATGATTCTTAAAAGCTTAGGGGTAAACCCAGCTATTCAAATAAATATATTCAAAAAGAATAAACCTTAACATCGTTATAATATACTGTGACTTATCCTCACTCATTTCATGTATAAAAAGCAGGGCCGCATTTAGAAGTTCGGAGGCCCCGGGGCAACAAAGAAGAGGAGGCCATAAATAAGTTTCCCTCTAAATATTTAGAAAATTTGAAGTATGTACCTAATTTTCAAGATGATTTGAATTCTGATATTTTACTGATTGTCTAATTTAAGTTTATAAGTTATTACAATATTTAAGAATAATTACATTAATCAAGATTCTACAAAGTACTGTATGTAAACGTTCAACACCGAAAAAAATAATTAAAGAAAAGTTCTACGTTTTCTATTGTGGGACCCCTCTATTGTGGAGGCCCCGGGGCAATTGCCCTGGATGCCCTCCCTTAAATCCGGCCTTGATAAAAAGTGCTAAATGTTATCTAACTTTTTCTAGAACAAACTGATTGGTACTATATAACAAATGAAACAAAAATCCTCTCCAAAATCTTACATTACCAGATATTCTAGCTGTGTGTAACTGTGTACCAACATAACACATATTGATTATTAGGTATATCAATCTAAATCATTACGTAGGTATGATGATTGATTGCAAATAATAATAAGATGACGATAATTACGGCCGAAAATAGCCCCGTAATCGGTAATAAAACAAGTATTTTAAACTTTTAGACCAGGGTTTCTCAAACATTCGGCTCCATGAACCCCTGTTAAAATTTTCAGGTGAAAGCGAACTAGTTAGTTAGCTAACTAATTAAATCCCCCCCACCCCTCGAGAAAATAATAAAATTGACTGTTGAAGAAAATAAGGTTTTTATTTGAATAAAAGGTAACAAATAAAGTGCCAAAAGAAATATCTTTTTAATATTAATGTGATTGGTGTGATTGTTTCTTGTCGCAAATGGATTCAATTTTAGGAGTAATTTTGGACCGCGTATTGAATTTTCAAGCCGCCATTACGTAAATCTTGTCGCGAACCCCCTGCCGTCGAATGGCGAACCCCTAGGGGTTCGCGTACCCCACTTTGAGAAACCCTGTTTTAGACTGAGCGCCTTAAACGATTAAAAACCAGTTTGGTAAATATATGTAGGTAGAATATACTAGCAAATACATAATGTTGCAAAATTAATAGTAGGTCGTTATCATAGTCAAAAAAGATTCTTATGTCAAGACAAATGTTAAAACGTATTTTTTTTTACGGATTTATGAACATTGTGTCTAGGGTTGCCACCTTTTTTTTGTTTTATATAGTACTTTTTACAAAAAGTTGCTAAATATAGTAGGTACTTTTGGGAAATTAAGGAAAAAAAATTTACACATTTATTTTAAATAATTTTTCCATGTGTATTTTTTATCGCTCTTTGCTTCGGCAATAACGGTTATACGCCTTTAAAATAATTATAAGAGTCTGAGCATGTTAGATCCATAGTAAAATAAATCAACAATTTATTGTATTCATATGTCGCGTTGAGGGTGCGGTCAACATTTTTAAATGGGGTGAATTTTAGTTTAGCAAAAAATTATAGTACTTTATGTACCTACTATATTATTTTTTATAATATATAGTACATTTGACTGAAATATAGTACGATACTATATAATATAGGGTGACTGGTAATTAGTGACCGATACCTATACACATGATTGTGCTCATGATAACAAACAACTTTTAACACGACACCAACCCTGAAATCGCGAAAAAAAAAATCAGCTGTTCCATACATTCATGTTCACATAACTCGTCAACATGGTAGGGAGCAGCTGATTTTTCTTCGCGATTTCAGGTTTGGTGCCATAGTAAAAGTTGTTTGTTATCATAAGCACAATGATGTGTTTAGGTATCGGTCACTAATTACCAGTCACCCTACATAGTACGGGTGGCAACCCTAATTGTGTCGTAAGATTATGGCTTGTTTGCTATCCCTATTATCACTAAGTCACTTCCTTCGTAGGTATATATTTTATCGCATTATATTCTTGAAATGTAAACTATCTATAGCCTTATATTATTATGTTACTATACTGTACTATATCTTAAAACCCATATTCACCAAATCCCACCCCAACAGTCTATTTTAACTTAGCATCAATGTATGATTTTATCATCAATTTACTATTCAAATACCGTCATAATATTTCCAAGCGATCCATATCAACAGAGCTATAGACAATAATCATTGTTGAATTATAACGTAATCGTAGTCGGTAAATAAAAAAAAAGTTACAGTTCATTGAACGTGTCGAGATGATAGTGAAAGTTGTACAAGTTCACTTACCTGTCCAGCGATTAGTTGACCAACTTGTGGGTTACTCAGTCTATGTTTTGTTATAAAATTGCACAGTTCCTTGTACTTATTGTATTTGTTAGTCGTAACATATAATGAAATATAGTCTGTAAATTATTAGTGTATGTCAATCTACATTTCATAGCTCGAAAGGAATGTCAATCAACGGTTTTACTTCCTTCGGTCTACAGTCTTCATGACAATCGTATATTAGGAATCGAGTAACCGCGTTTGTCAACGCGGCGCGGTATTATGCCAACACCGCGGTCACCAAACCACATACCCATACCTAAGTGCTGATTAAATTTCAATGAAGCAACATAAATACTATATACATACTATAAAACTCTTAATTAATTTGTCATAGAAGTTACAAATTACTAAAAATTAAGTTTGTGATGTGACAAATACAGTAGAATCCGTTTAGTATGACTTCGCATACAACAAACAACCGTTTATAGCGACGTTAGTATAGGCATATGTTTGGTTTTATTAAGAGCCTCTATGAGAGTTCATCCGTTTATTACGACTCCGCTTATAATGACTGACCGCTTTTAACGACGGAATTCTACAAAAATGACCTGTTACAACGACGACGATGAAACACGTGTTTACAAATAAAAAGTAGATTTCATATTTCGTAATGTATAGGTGCATTAGGCGCACATTGTGAAATAATTATTTTGATTTCATGTTTTTTGTCTCTAATAATCACATACATATTAAAAATTATATAGTTATTAGTATTTCATTATTTTTATTAAAAAAACTAAAATTGAAATTGTATGTTCTTTTAGTACGTCTTCCGGTTACAACGTCGTAATATCGTAGGTCCCTTGGCCGTCGTTATAGCCGAATTCTACTGTAGTACAATTTTTAAACATGAAAAGCAAATGTGTGACAATCTACAAACGAAATACCGAATGACTAATTAAAACGATTAATTACAATTTGTACATAATATACACTAATTATTTAGGTATATAAATGTTATAATCATGTCTCAATTACAACGGAAATAATTAGTTACATATTATATTATATTACATATTATATCTTTGTAATAGGTAATGAATAATATTTATTTGTTAACAAAATATTCGGATTAACGGAAAAGTTATTCCATGAGTTATTATAATTGATTACTATAATATATTACAAGTCAACTAATATTTGTAAAGAGAGATTAGTAAACGGAACGCGTAGAACATACTTTTAAAATATTTTGTATTAAATACATCCGCTGATGAAAACCATTGCATAAAATTAAAGTTATAAATAAGGTTTCAAATATTCATTTAATATTTACCACTAGCTTTCCACGCGCGGTTTCACCCGCGTAACTCCCGTTCCCGTAGAAACTTTATTATAAAATATAGCTTATAGCTTTCCTGGATAAATGGGCTATCTAACATTGAAAGAATTTTTCAAATCGGACCAGTAGTTGCTGAGATTAGCGCGTTCAAGCAACCAAACTCTTCAGCTTTATCTATTTTGGCAAATAACTCATTATTAGGTACCAATTCTTTGCGTTTTTATACTCGTGATAATTTCTCAACGAAATGTTCGATTGGAATAAAACAAAAAGTATTTTACTTCTACATAAATACCCTTGATAACATAGTGCTTAATTTGGATAAGGATTAATATTACGATATACATTTAACGTAGTTTCTTTCTTCAGACGATTTAATATTTTTTTATGAACATAAAAGCGGTTACTGTGACTAAACTATGATATTTAGATATATGGTCTCGCGGACTTTTTTGTAGATCTTAATAAGACCTACAAACCCGTAGTACATTATTTTGTTCTATTGTCAATAGTTTTTGCAGCGCACGCATAAATAGGTTTTCGCTTTTACACCTTGAGTTACAAAATCGCAATTTTCTTACGGATCCCTATAAAATGTAGCCTATAACCTTTCTCGATAAATGGACTATCTAACACTGAAAGAATTTTTGAAATCGGACCAGTAGTTCCTGAGATTAGCGCGTTCAAACAAACAAACTCTGCAGCTTTATAAATTATAATATTACTATAGATTAAGATTGGGGAAATTAAATGTGCTTCTATCAGAGCTGTACAAGTACCTACTTCATATTATTTTGTTGTGTTACAAGCTGTATGACATCATCTTAAATAATTATATGATCTAAAAAGAATTGTAGATTAAAACGTTTATTATCATCATCATCATCATCAACAGCCCGTTAACGTCCACTGCTGAACATGGGCCTCCTCTTAACAGACCTTGGCAAGCCAGGATCGTTGAGGGATGTTGCTATAATCACCACGCTTGGCAGACGGATTGGTGATCGCAATAAGATGTAAACCTTAAGCTAATAGATGCTGCTGCCCATTTATAAGCCATATGTCCCTTAGTCGCCTTTTACGACACCCATGGGAAGACATGGGGTGGTCTATTCTAAGCCGGAAACCACACGGCACGTTTATTAACAAAAAGGAAATTATTTAAAAAACTTTTAATATTGTTACTTAACAGACATTAGGCAATTGTACCTCAGGCTCCTAGAAAGTACAGAGAAAATCATATAAGAGTACCGATCAACTCTTGAGATAAGTGGTTGACAAAATTGAATAAATATATGTGTTGGTCTATCGTAATTACAGTGTCGCATAGTGGCACAATCTTAATTTAATCATACTTTCATCTAAACAAAAAAGAGGCGGTCTTCAGTTCGATTATAGGGTCGAAACAAAATATGGTACCGGGATTTTTGTGGTAAGCACTCGGTAGAATCACTGAGACGTGGTTATTGAGTAAAGTTAAGTATATATGATTTATTTACCTATTACGATATATTGTAGTTAGTAGTGGCACAGCATAATGGTTTATAGCTTACTAGCGACCTGCCCCGGCTCCGCACGGGTGCAATGCTGATGTATTATACATATAAACCTTCCTCTTGAATCACTCTATCTATTTAAAAAAAAACCGCATCAAAATCCGTTGCCTAGTTTTAAGATTTAAGCATATATAGGGACGGACAGACAGCGGGAAACGATTTTGTTTTATACTATGTAGAGAAGTGGGGAATCTGGGTTATTAATCTCATCATAGAAAAGGCGGATATTTAATCCCGACTACTGGCCACTTGATTCGCACACATTTAGTCAGATATCTTGGGTTGCATACATTCACTCCTCTTCCCATAGGGGTAGGCAGAGACCACTTCCTTCCACTTGCTACGATCTTGACATACTACTTTCGCATCCTCCTCTTGCGTTGCACTACGAATTTAAGTAAAACGTAATTAACACTGTAACTCAATTGTCCTAAAACACCACACCAATGAAAAAGCACTACTTAATACTTTAATCTAAGTAGGAGACAAAACATCTCGTTCATATGGAACAAGTTATATACTTAGGTAATTAAAAAAAAGATCAAGTTTTAGAACTTTTTATAAACTACGTAAAAGAAATAAATAGATTTTCATTTTATATTGATGTAATCCTATTCATAATTCTCCTAATTATCCATTTATAAACGCACATACCGAGTCACTTTTACCTCTGATCACTCCACAACATGATGTAATTGTCACTCGCCTGGACGGCGGTCGGCGAGTGACATGCTTTCAGTAACAGAAACTTTATGTTTACTAATTAAGAGTCGAAATTGAGAAATTACAATAGCTTACAAATCACTGAGGCCTCATTCAGGGGCGCCTGTCTTCCAAACTTTACGAAGCAAAAATTCAGTCAGGATTCTTTAATGGAGACAAAATCCTCTTTTTAAATGGCGTGAGGCTTTGTGTGTTTGTAACATTAGCTTAAAATGCTTAAATATATATTAACAATGCAAATGGCGTTAAAAATGATAATGAAAACTTTCTTACGTGTTCTTGATTTGATTTCTAAAATGTCGATACTCACTTACTTTATTTGATATGGATTACAAATAAAATAAAACTAACACACAGGTACGCTTGGCAGATTTATTTTATATGATTTTGTACTTAACTAAGTTTTTACATGTACGTTATGTCTTAGCATTTTACAAATTTTACGAGGCAATTCTGCAGAGTTGGGTACTAAAACTGATACATGGGTTTTATTATAATTCTCAAACAACCTTATATTCTTAAATTAAGGTTGTTGGCCTCTTTGGTGTGACCTTGAATAAGACAGCCACTTAAATTAGCAGCATGACGTAGGTCGCCAACAGAATACCTATATTTTGAGGGGATGTAAAAAATATATTTATCAAAACATCAGGCTATGTTTAAAGTGTTTTTATAAGTGGCTAAAATACTTACGTTTATGTAAGGTTTTAACGAGTAATAAATGAATCATGAGTTGTATTACTTGTATTATTTAGATTTTATTGACTGAGTGACAATCCAAAACATTCATCCATACCATCACGTAGATACTTTTGAAATAAGTAGGTGTACGTCTCTCATTCCAGTAAAATGTTATTGTCCTTGAATGATGATGAGCTTTAAGTCATCGTATTTCGCACAAAAAAAAACATATAAACCTGTATTTACGCGAATCAAGAACTGAACATCCACCAACATATTCGTAAGGGTAAAAAGGACAAAAACTGTAGATAGCCACCATGGTTTTCCAAGCACATTTGTATAACACAAATGTCAGGTCATGTAAGGGTCAGAAAAATGATAATAAGTATTTTTTTGCATACAATAAGTTTTGTAAACACGGTTCCTCTAAAATCGTAACGACGCGCGACGCTAACTTCACTACAAATTTGTTACTCAGTAGATGATAAAGAATGCTGTTATGCAAGGCCCTCGAATTTTTAATTAATTTTAAGCCTCGTGGTTACAGCAAGATTTTGTCAATGTCGAGTATAATAATGTTAATATCCCTGATTACCTACAACACGTTTACTTTCTATACAATCAGCGAACGTGTGACATAAATAATGATACTTAAAAAAACAGTACATTTTTTAAAACTTAAATTCATATTTTTCTCATAGTTGTCTTAATGTGAGAAAATCCGTGTGGTTTTACTATGGGTGTCGTAAGTGGCGACTTAGGGATATACAGCCGATGGATGGGCAGCAGCATATCTTTTTTTTTTGGACGGACATATGTAGCCCTGAGGCTTTTGCTACTTCACCGGGCATAAAAGGGCAGCATATATCAGCTTAAAGATACTCCCATCTTACTGCGATCACCAACCCGCCTGTCACGCGTGATGATTAAGTCTATATCCCTCAGCAATACTGGCGTCTTCAATCAATGTGTGTTACCAGTGATGACATATGGATCTGAGACGTGGTCTCTTACTATGTGCCTCATAAGAAAGCTCAAAGTCGCTCAGCGAGCTATGGAAAGAGCTGTGCTCGGCGTTTCCCTGCGTGATCGAATTAGAAATGAAGAGCTCCGCAGGAGAACAAAGCTCACTGACATAGCTCAACGGATTAGCAAGCTGAAGTGGCAATGGGCAGGACATATAGCTCGAAGAACTGACAGCCGATGGAACAAAAAGTTTCTCGAGTGGAGACCACGAACTGGCAAGCGCAGCGTAGGACGACCGCCTGCACAATGGACCGACGACCTAATTAAGGTCGCGGGGAGTCGGTAGATGCAGGCCGCTAGCGATCGTTCCCGCTGGAAATCGATGGGGGAGGCACATGCTCAGCAGTGGACGTAAACGGGCTGAAAAAGTAAGAAAAAAAGTTAAGTGCGAAATAACAAACTATTTGTCATCTATTGTTACATGAATAGATTAATTAAATCATAAAAAATGACAATATATTAAAGACATTTTAGAAACTTTCCTCTTCGATAAAACACAGGTATTGCACAGCGCCGCGCCGCATGCGTATGCGCAATATACAGAGGCGATTCTGCAACGGAACGTAAAAGAATTGTCGCAACGCAGCCTCCACTCACATTTCACATCGGACATTCTTGACGTACCTTTATAGTAAACATTCGATTTATAACCGTTGTGTAATCAATATTGAGAGCAACAAACCATTTATGTTAACATCCAGTCGGTATTTCTATAAATATCGACGTTTTAAGAAAATATTATGTCAGATTAGTTTTATTATTTATTATTTTAAGATTCGGATTTTTTATTTTTCTTTACAAACTTTGCTATCCTTTTTCATCATCTTAGAGTTAAAATTTTAAAAATCCCTTTTACGCCTACATCATATAGACAGAGGCGGATTAAACGTTGAGAGCGCCGTGGGCAAGCATCTCATCGGCGCCCCATAATAGTGATCAAATGTTTTAATAAATATAAACTATTTATACTAAATCATTTGATCACTATAGTTGGTTTTACTACATGTGAGGTAGAGGTTACTCCAATTTGTAGCTGGCATTTGTAGTAACTTACAGTTGCTGTAGGTATAGCGACTACACCGCCCGCGCGCCCGCCGTTTCTTTGTTGTTATCCGGGGGAAAATGCCTTTACGCATTCCCACCACCGCCGCCGCTGCTTCTCATCCGCGAGCTGGCGTCGGGATATTTGGGACTCACCCTCTCTATAGCAGCGTACGCTTCACTCATACCACGTGTAAGAGGACCACTGTGGTGTAGACCACTAAAACCCCCCAGACACTCCTTCAATCCGTTGTTGGCGAGGGCTGGGTACGCACGAAGCAATCCGGCCCACCTTCACGCCCCTAGGCACGTGCCTAGTTTGCCTTATGGATAATCCGCATATGCATATAGAGGAAATAGTATGCCCCACAGCCTGAAATTTTCAGCACTACGATAAATAGTTTAGCCTACTTATGTGTTGTTTTGTAAGTGTTTGTTTACCATCTTATGGCATTAAAATAGCAAAGTAAGAATATATTATTTATGTACCTAATACATAGTTTCAATTTACAGTCTATTTTAAGCTTTAAGTTATTTTGTTACAGAAAATTCCGCTTAGTTGTAATTTTATATCATTCTTAATTAGTTTACGTCAAAGTAATATATCAATCTAAACCAGATTAATTCATGTTTAATTCATGATGTAACAAATATTTAATGGTGATTGGAAAATCTATTTTAGTTTTAAATTCGCATGAGGACCATTTTGTTTTAATTATTTTTACGTCGTCGTATAAATTGTCATCGCCCCGTATAACGTCCATATATCATATACTCCTATATATAGGCCTTCTCATGAAGCCAGGAATAGTAGGCAGGGTGGAGACCGCAGTAATATGATGTAACAAAAAGGGAAATGCTGCTGCCCGTTCCCTGGTATACGATTGTTATATATATATATATATATAACTAATTATATGTAACTGTAATCTGTAACTATACATTGTAAACGTTATATTGTGGTGAGAGAGAATAAATAAATGATAATAATAATAATTATTATTATATACGATGAATCGGAACCAACGGCCTAACGTGCTTGTTCTAAACATATTATTATTATTAATCTTTACTGCAAGTTTAAAAATAAAACTCTGATAAGTAATAAACAATGATCTTTTTTATACGTGAATTGAGGTATGGTATAAAAAATTAAATAATTGGTACAAAAACAAAAAATATCGCTGATAGAAATTCATAGTTTCTAAAATTTTAAAACAACAAAATTTTACAGCGTGTGTTGACATTTAACGACAAACAATGAACTAGATCTGGTCGTCCTTGGTGTTGAAAATCATATAACAAAAACGCATGATCATTTACTTCTGATATTTAAATAACATCCTAGTACGATCGCGTGTTAGGTAAACACTAACACACAATACTCATCAATTTGTCGATGGTCGGATGTCCTGATGACCCAACAAACAGAATAATTACTTTATTTACTAAGTACGCAAACAACATCCTGATTTGAAATTTTAAATTAGATAACCTGGAGCAAATGGTCTTAAAAGTAACTCAGCTAGACACGGAATTACCTGTGAATTCAAAAGCAAAATTAATGAAAGCTTTGACTAGGTAGTATTAGCAAAGAATTAGAGGTGCACATAATTTTGTTACATATACGTGTAACCACCGGGGCGTAGCAGTATTTGACGCGCTTTAAATCTCGTGGGTTTGATCCCCACGCCGGCTAATAAGCTTTTGTGTAAATTCTAAGATTTCTTTCCGGGTCTGGTTGGCTGAAGGACTACCCTCCGTGCCTCGGAAAGCACGTTAAGCCGTTGGCCCCGATTGTTATGATGATACGGGTAATTTTTTAAGATTCTTCACAAAGATTTCTTGTTCAGTTTGGGGCTTGACCTCCGAGACTTGACGCAACTGTGTTATTATTATATTTTACTTTTGTCACTATCTACTCATAAACTTCCTAAACCTCTACGACTAATAACTCATATTCAAGATATTCTATCTTATTCACGTCACTAATCTTTATGTAAGCACCAATATCAGAGCCGTTAATCCGTACCAACGCATCAGTCTGTTTCATATCCTTTTTAGGGTTCCGTAGCCAAATGGCAAAAAACGGAACCCTTATAGATTCGTCATGTCTGTCTGTCTGTCTGTCTGTCTGTCTGTCTGTCTGTCTGTCCGTCCGTATGTCACAGCCACTTTTTTCCGAAACTATAAGAACTATAAAGTTGAAACTTGGCAAGTAGATGTATGTTGTGAACCGCATTAAGATTTTCACACAAAAATAGAAAAAAACAATAAATTTTGGGGTTCCCCATACATAGAACTGAAACTCAAAAAAAATTTTTTCATCGAACCCATTCGTGTGGGGTATCTATGAATAGGTCTTCAAAAATGATGTTGAGGTTTCTAATGTAATTTTTTTCTAAACTGAATAGTTTGCGCAAGAGACACTTCCAAAGTGGTAAAATGTGTGCCCCCCCCTGTAACTTCTAAAATAAGAGAATGATAAATCTAAAAAAAATATATGATGTACACTACCATGCAAACTTCCACCGAAAATTGGTTTGAACGAGATCTTGTAAGCACTTTTTTTTTAATACGTCAAAAATCGTAAACCGCAATTTAGCTTTCATTCAATCAACTCGAATATAAAAATATTAAATAACATTTCATTTCATAAACATACGCTTTTTTATTTATTCTTGATATCAAAAATAGGTACATACTTGTAAATGAAACGGAACCCTTCGTGCGCGAGTCCGACTCGCACTTGGCCGGTTTCTATGGGAATCACATTGCTTATATTATGTTGTTTGCGCTGCATGATGGCGCCATGTCTTCGAGACGTCTCATGGTAAGTTCTATGAGTGTACATACTAAGTTTGATGGAGTAATTAGCACTCATTAAGTACTCGTTGAGATGTGAGTAGAAATTATGGGAAATGTTAATAAGGCGTTTTAATTACTAGCCTTTATTGTTGATGATTGTGTTATGTGTAACTGTAGGTGTAACAGCCACATTTACGGCACATTGTTATTACTTTTGTAGTCATAAGTCATTATTGCAATTGTGTATGCAAATTTAACACAGAGATGCTATTTTCATGAGCCACAGCTATTAATTATGTTGATGATACGTTCTTTATATTTGTAAATATAATGTAAGCCAATTACAAAAATATATTATTGAAATTACAAAGTAAAGACTGGAACATGAGTACATAGGTTGTTACATAAGACTCATTACATTAATATTGTTAAGAATCATTATATATATTCCACCGAGATACCCAATGTACAAACCACAGTACACGGTTTTTATATATTTGTAGTAAGATTTGTGATTGATTCATGTCAATAACAACCTTTAGTTACAATATTTTATATTGATAAAGTAACATTTATGTTGTTATTGTTGCAAATCATGTTTGCACTTCAAAATGTTCTCCGAAAACTAGATTTTATTTGCACATTTTGCTACTTTTGTAAAAAATATATTTTTTAAACAGGTTTTTAAAACAACCTGTGTAGACTTTGATTTTTGTGGCCTTCGTTATCTTAATATTTGTAAATTGCAGTAAAAGTTTATATCACTAGTTTATGCCAACAACCATTTTGTTTGGACATAGTTAACCACAATGTTTAACCTAAGAAACCTCGGTTAAGGGCGATCGTTGGCGAAGGATCAAGAAATTATGACGTTAAGGATCTTTGTGCAACAGACGCTCTCAACTCGGGTCTACGAGGGCGTCAGAAGGAAATAGATTCTTGCAGATACTAGAGCTATAGGGTTAATACGTATCCACATGATACGGAAGGGTTTCCTGCTCACAAATTTGGCATCATACATAATGAAAGACCATGAACTTGTTATTGGGAATATTAATCGTCAGCATTGTCCGAAGCGTCGCGCGTCGCCACGAATTCGCATTCACTAGAACAGTATTATAATACTATTTAGCAACTGTTAATGAATTGTATATTATATCATCTACATGAGCGACACGTTTCGTTACACAGCTATTAGTAAGCATCGTGATCGATAATAATTGCAGTAATTATACATATCTAATTATAAAACGATATGTAACACGAGAACGAATAAGCTTAGCTATTCAGCAGGGTAAGGCACCCTGCCTGCGGGTGGCTGGCTAGTGGACGTTAATATAAATTTAGATTAGTTTAAATTTGAGTACCTAAATTTTAGATTTAAAAAAATATTAAATATTATGAATATAATCTAATAAAATATATTAATGTTTCCTACATCTTTAAAAATAACAATTTATTTATAAGGTAACCTATTAAACCCTATGGGGTGTAAGTAGTAAATAAAAATAATTAAAAAGTAACGTCACGCATCAGGTGCACTTGTTATTAATTAATTGGAATCAATAAGTATTAGAGTAAAATTAATAGGTGTGATAGAACTGACTGATACATTATTCCGTCTGGCTATCACATAATCTGTAACTCCTAAAGTTTATACAAAGTATAAGTACCTACACATATAGTTAATAAATTTAACCGCGAGTCTTTCTAAGTATATGAAAAGTATGAGCTAGATTTTGTCGTCTTGGTAGCGGCTGACAGGGTCTGGAGCTTGGCCACACGTTTGAAGAACGCTCACGCTCAATATGGGGTCAATCTTAGTCTTATTAATATGTATTATAAACACGTTTGTTACTCAATAACTCCGTATAATGTGTTATAATGACTACTTTATAACACGTATAACAATATAAATCCAACATAGGTACTAAACTGGACCTTAAAAGCAAAGTTGATAATACAATTGTTAGTTGTGCGAAGTAAACAGACCATCGCGACTGTCACACCGCAACTTCGCTAACGAACTATAAGGTCTTTGTCCCGATGTATTTCACGGTCCCTTGTCAACGCCAATTTATTTTGTTTTGATGTGGACCAAATGAGACAAAGAGATGTTATCAATAACCGACCTTTGAGACAAAAATCGGCTTAAAGTTAGTCGGATTTGTTTAAAATGTTATCACATTTTTATCATACAGATATTATGATATAATTAAAATGTAAAGAGACATAAAAACGTTGCATAATTTTGAAACCAAACCCCTTAATTACCAATACGATCGTTAATGCATTTAAAATTATTACAACCCAATCCCGATCAGCAAATTGGAATAATACCTACTTTACAGATGAAAATTATTTAAATATACTTTTAAGAGATATCAACAAAGACAAATTTGAAGAGTTTATTATTTGCTGCTATGGATTGGAGATATATGAGGGAGGCCTATGTCCAACAGTGGACGTCCTACGGCTGAAATGATTATTTGCTGCTTTACCTTTGAGTTACCTAGTTTAATTCATAGAATAATCTATTAGTTATAGTTTTTACATTGTAATCCTGAAAAGTCATCATCATCATCATCATCATCATCAGCCCGTATAACGTCCACTACTGAACATGGGCCTCCTCCCGAGGGAGGGCATTGCCATAGTCACCACGCTTGGCAGGCGGGTTGGTGACCGCAGTATTATGTTGTAACACACAAGGTAACGCTGCTGCCCGTTCCTTGATATACGATTATTATAGATGATGTTATAACAATCGGGACCAACGGCTTAACGTGCTTTCCGAGGCACGGAGGGTAGTCCCTCAACCAACTAGACCCGGAAATAAATCTAAGAATTAACACAAAGATTTCTTGTCCTGAAAAGTAGTAGTATTACACAGATATAGACAAATAAAACAAAAATATAAAGTAATCAAATAAAAAGCTTTTACATAATTGAAAATGTATTGTGGTTGTTGTACATTTATAGCATTCCATACATTACGCTAACGATCGGTCATTCCGATCGCTCAGCAACGGCTCACGTATCGTCCACACAAATTATACAGCATATATCTTCACATTATTACTTACAACGCTATTATTTTTCAATATACATCCATTTATTTACCATAATATATTATCATTCCTCTTATTTTATAATGACTATACGTAGCTATAATAACTTTGTTTGATTTAAATGAATGTAGGTTTTTTATTTATCATAATCCACGAGGTAAACGATTCGTTTATCCCTGTACCGATATCCTTGTTTTCGATATATGTCTACAAAAAAAGTTAAATAAAATTATAAATTGCTCAAGATAAGGAAAAACTTCTTTGATTTGAATTTCCCTGGTAATAACTGTAGAAAAGGAATCCCAGCAACAAATTCAGAAATAGGCTAATAGACTAGGATCCTCGCCGGACAGACCGAGGACCGCGTTGACCCCTGCCCCTGTCGTGTGATCCAGTGCCTGTAGTCCGTGCCAATGATCACGTCCTCCTTATTTCTCTTTACTTCTTCAGCGGCGCCCTGAGCCGTGGTCCTTATCCCTTAAGGGTGCCCGCAGGCGTGTGTCGCTTAAATTTAATGGAATTTGGCTGAGGACGTCTGATCTCGCCACTTGACCGGTCATTGCACTCTAAAATATGCTTTAATATTTTTATTTTATTTTTATTCATAAAATGTTTAAATGAAATAAATAGATTTTAACGTTGATATTAAGAGCTTATTTACTAACACAGGACTGACAGACTTCTAGCACACCTGAAATAAATTTAAACATAATTTAATAGTAAATGTTACCTATTTATAATTAATGTTATATGCATTGTTAATTTTCTTGACAAGTACAAGTGTATGTAAATACCTAAGTGCTGAATAAAAATCGTTTATTTCGTTTTTTTTCAATTCCTACTAAATTATGGCACAAACAAAATTAAACTAATAAGGTTGCTGCGTGTGCGCAACTTGGAACATATTGGAAAATACGAAAAGTAGGTCAGTAATGTAATTCCATATAATACACACAATTAATAGTATTGAAAGACAATTTATTATTCGATTATTGAGACAATACGCTAAACATCAGTACGTATCAGTTGAACAAAAATATATAGAAATAAAATCGACTGTGTAACGATAGATGCAGAATAAAACGCCATGCAAATTAAAATACAACAGAAAATAAAATACAAATATGTTACAACCAGTTATAATAACAATATAATTATATTGACACACGTCTTGTCACCTAGACCGACTTACAAGAGCCACTAACTCACATGTCTGCACCAGTTCACCTCGGAACCGACACACAATCATGACTGATTCTTAATTAGTGAGCAAGTAGAGCACCCGCTGACTTGATGTGGGCGCTAAGATCGTATCGATTAATGCTGAGAATTAGGAAGTAGTTTCAATTGACATTCGAAATGGTCGTGGGCACTGGTTTGAAAAAAACACAGGTGCTATTAGTGTCAGAGATTTAAATACATTCGTGTATTTAAATAGCGACATCACTGGACTAAGAGATGATAAAAATTATAATTTAAAACTTGATTTCGCTATTAAATTTACACAGTGGCGCCGTATTCCTTCGACCTATTGTAGAGAGGGCTATTAAGATAACGTATACAAACGTTTTATGATTCTAAATTGTAAAATTTATGACGAAACTACTAAAAACATATATAAGGATAAGCTATAAATAGGTTATATTAAGAATGAGATCGTTTGATTAATTAAAAAAATGACAAAGATAAAAAAAATAAAAAAACTGACTAAGCCTATTTATAAAATGAAATAATTATCTGACCTGATGGTTCACAAATGTGTAGGTAACTGAAATATATACTCGTATAGTACATAGTGTTATTATATGTTAAGATTTCTTAACTTTGTATAACCACAGGTATAACATATATCTATGATAATCATTTTCTAAAGATGATTGTCAAAACCTGCTATACTCGTTTCATGTATAAATGCTGTAATTTAAACAAAATTATCATATAGCAACAAGACTGGTCACTAAAACTAGTTCAACGTATCTATGATCAAGATATTAGGAACAAATCGAGTCCAATACTCATTAAAATTTCAAGATTTAATCTACTTCCAAATATTCATCACACATGTCCACTCTTTTTTCGAATAACAAAAATAACATACTTGTTTTATTTTTATTTCCAGGTGAGAGCTGCGTAGAAAAACCACTTGCAACCCTCTGGCGTAACTACCAGCAGTCAACCAAACCCGACGTCGTGATGAAACTATCCGTCACCAACTCCGGCCTTAAAGGTTTCACTAAAGAACATGGACTCACCGAGTACTGGTCTCACCGCATCACATACTGCGCCTCCCCTCCGCATTACCCCAAGCTCTTTTGCTGGGTTTACCGCCATGAAGGCAAGAAACTGAAACACGAATTACGCTGCCACGCCGTCCTTTGCACCAAAGAATCCATATCAAAGAAAATCACAGAAGAACTGCAGGTTAAATTAAAACAAGCTCTAGTGGAATTTAAAAAAGACAGAATCTCAAAACAAAATGCTAGACTCAGTCTTGCTAATAGTGTATATGAGAACCCAAGTATGCCTCGGAGGAAAATCCTTCTCAGCGTCGGCGCTATGAACTACAGACCCCCTCTTGAAAGGTCAAAATCAGCACCGAAATTGGGAGCTATTGAAGAACTATGTTCAGAAGAAGACGAAGAAGAAGCCGAGATGAATGCAAAACAGAACTGTGAAGCCTGGTCGCGGTCGCAAATGACAATGGACAACTTTTATTCTTCCCAAACATTAGACAGACGACGGGCAGAGGTAAAATCTCCTCGAAAAATTTCATGCCCTGAGGGAGTGATAAACAGAACATTTTCAGATTCTGGAAACGGGACAGTTGTAGTATCTGATGAATTCCTTGATCTGCTTGTTAAAGAGAGCCAAAAGAACGGACGTGGTGGTATCGATAAGGATCATTGTAATGGAGAAAAGGAAGCGAGATTGCTTGAAGCAATCGCCGAATCGAACGAACTGAGCGAAAATCCGGCGGAGGGTGACTGTAAAATGATGCAAAGTAACTACCTCGTCACGGATAGCGACGACGGGTCTGTTTCTTCGGGCTGTGAGACCGCCAGTACAGTAACTGACACTGAGCCATCATCCTTACCTTCGTTCCCTCAAGAAGACCAGAAAGAAAACACAGAAACGACCTATACAGAAAACTTTGACCAAAATGAGATGAGAGGTAGCAATAGAAGCTTCAACTCTATTCATATAATGAACAACTCTGATAGCGTTGCCACAGATGAAGTGAATCATGTACCTATCGGAGAAAAAAATACTTTCAGACGAAGATCAACGTACCCACCGTTAGGTGCTGAGACAAATATCATGGCCAATTTCGATGGCAAGTTCGAATCTCTTATTGACAATTTGACTGATGTTGAAAGCTTGAACTCTAGTACTGAAACCGAGGTATACAAAAATACTGGCGACAATGACAGCGCTTGCAGTGACGAATCAGGATACTCTGAGCTTCTCGATGGTAAAGAGAGTATCATTGGTAACACTATTATGGTCTAAGAATTAAAATTTTGCCACCCCGTTCGAGTGCATATTTTCAAAGAAAATTCATGTCCCAAGGACAAACAAAATTAGCCTGATCTCTTTGGGTGGTAGCCATGTTATACGGTCGTAATTCAAGTGTAGAAGTATAGACTTAGAGATTAAATGGTCTGGCAATTCAATGCACGTAGATTATATAGATATTTTGGAATAGTATATATAGAGTTTGTGTATACTTAGATTAAGATAGGTGCATTTTGAGAATATACACGACTAAATGCTGAAAGCAACCAATTTTGTTTGTATATTACAGTTAGTGGTTAACGTTTGTCGTCTTGAGCTCAAAACTCACCTCATTTTGTTTGTACATAACAGGGTACAATAGTACTTTATCCAGTTGACGTATTACTATGTTTAAATGTTTGTATATATTGTAATTTAAGTTCATATTAGATGAAATTTATTGGAGATTTTATTTGTAGAAGATTTATTATAGTTACACTATTACTTGTGGATCAGAAAACGTAGAAAGATCTTTCCCGTGTGGTATTTTACGAACCATGGGAGGTCAAGTTTACGATGTATGTTACTTTGTTTATATTTATTGTTTAAAATAAGTATAATGTTGAGACATACTGGAGGCGGTTTAGTGGGAGTTAAATGTTTTGATACTGTAGGCGTGGGATTGTAGAACCAATAGATCTTGATAGTAGCACTACATGTGTTTGCGCTGTTTCAAATGTACGTCATAAATAACTGCAGATCAGTATGTCTCGATTGGGTTTTCTAGTATCAGCAATTTTGAGCAACACTGTTTTTATAATTGATATGACACTGCTATTTTCATGAAATGGCAGCTAAACTTAACTAGAAAAAGCAGTGATTTTTCACATAAGGTAAAATAATAATTTCATGTGTTATGTTCATACATTTTTAATGTTGGTGGTCACTACGAAACTATTTATTTGCCCTATCTCTTGTTGTAAATACAGATCTTGATGCAGAACTTAAAACAGTTGATTATTTAATTTGCCGATCCGTTTTCATATTATTATATCCTATTATTCTTTTATCAAGAATCAAAGGAACATTAACTGATAATAACGTTATGATACATAACCTTTCGTAGCAGGCAACTAACAATTAAATTATTGTACTCATATTAGACGTGCCAAGTCATTTTGCAAAAACAATGTCGATTTAAAGTGGTATCCTTGATGCAGGTACTACGCATAACACACAACATTCTTGTTTCTACATAATTGGAATGATCAATTAAGTATGATTAAATGATTAAATCAATGAACATATTAAACAGTGTTGCTCCAAGTTTTTGCCTAACTCATCCATGTCTACAGGCCTTCGCAGATAACAGGCTACTTTCTACGGAGTTTGGAAGTCCACTGGTTTGTGGTACTTTTAATTCGTCGAGTAACTTTCAGTCGTAGTTCGTGTTACTTTTATTCCATCGTATGCTACTAATTTCCAGTTTTAAGTTCATTTAATAACTTTTATCGGACAAAGAACTTGACTGAGAGCGGCAACTCATCTGCGCAGGCCTTTTAAGTACTTACGCATTCCATCTTGTCTAGCGTCATCATTGGTATCATCGACATGATAATTGTAGCGGAGAATATTTTTTCCAACAGAAATAAATGATTTTAAAAATATGTCATTGTGATTTTATTTTATGTTCTGACTTCAGTTGTTACTTCGCAGCAGTAAAAAATGAGTTAGTTGAATAGCCACATCACCCTTTACGAACATAGAGTTAAATGCACATAATAATGGTTGTATGTAGTCTGTCGTCGGCGTTCTGAAATTTTCGACGGTAAAACCCAACTTCAATTTATTCAAACCAAAGTGCACCACGGTATTTTTTTTTGCTCACAACAGAAAACAATAAAATATTGCTACCAACACGTATGTTTTTGAACTACGTTCATTCATACCTACTAGGTTATCCCAAATTGGGTGCCTCCATAATGTTTTGTACACAAAAGAATTGCTCATCGCCAACACAGTGTGCATTATAATTAGTTGGCATTGGTCAAGGCTATGGTTAGCCATGACATTTAATACGCGCTACACTGATGGTAATTAGATGACGTGCTCACTTAAGTAGCTGAAATCAGTTTGTTGTTTGTCGTCTAATACGTATTAGATAGGGTTGACTATATACACTGACACCGTTTCATCCAATATATATACATTGTCTTTCTATGTTCTGGTGTCTCTAACACCTGCATCCCGAGGCATCCTCTTTCTCTGACTAGTAATTGACATTCTACGTATCTGATCGGAGAGCCTCGCTTCAAAGCTTCATCCGATTCATGGACGCTAATGAGAAATATTCTTCGACTAACATCGGACAACCTTCGTAGCGTAGCGGTATTAGGCTCGCTTTAAATTTCGAAGGTCGTGGGTTCGATCCCTACACCCTACAAGAAATCTTTGTGTCAATTCTAGGAGTTCTTTCCAATGGAATGGAACACTAATCCAACTGCTTCTCTAAACCCACTGGGCGCAGTAATTTCAAGAATATATCTCAAAGATGAGGTCAGCACTCAACAAGCATCATAAGTAAGTAGCCATTCCAGTGAGTATCAAAAATAACATTTTGGCTTGAAATTTAATGGATTGTTAGAGAAATACCGACATCCGTAAATTTACTGTTGCCGTTCATCATCATCAGCCCGTATATGGTCCACTGCTGAACATGGACCTCCTCCCGAGGGAGGGTATAGCCATAGTCACCACGATTGGCAGGCGGGTTGGTGACCGCAGTATTATAATTATGTAACACACAAGGAAACGCTGCTGTCCGTTCCTTGATAAACCATTAGTATAGATGATGTTATAACAATGGGGACCAACAGCTTAACGTGCTTTCCGAGGCACGGAGGGTAGTCCCTCAACCAACCAGACCCGGAAATAAATCTTAAAATTTACACTATGATTTCTTGTCCGGTGTGGGGATCGAACCCACGACCTCCGAGATTTAAAGCGAGCCAATTACCGCTACGCTAGGGAGGTTGTCGTTTGCCAAAGAAAATTTAGAAATCCTAAAAAGTAACCAGAAAATCTTAGAAACGACGTTCTCCGAGGCATCCAGTTTATTACAAAGCTGAAGATTTTGTTTGCTTGAACAAGCTTTTTCAGAAATACTGGATTTCCAAGAATTACAGAAATTTCTTTCACCATTTCAAAGCTTAATCATCCAAGAGTGACATTGGCTATATTTGATGATGAAGTACCTACTTGTGGTAACAGGAGTTACGTGGATGATATCCTGCGCGGGAAGCTAGTAGGTATTATAAAGTTGAAGTGTTTCTAATAATGAATTTATCTATATTTGATGCTGAAGTTCTTACGAGAACGTGAGATATGCGAGTAAAACCACGCGAAAAGCCAGCTAGCTAGAGATAAAATTATAAAATGTTATGCTCATAATAAAATTGACGTACAATCAACAAAATTAAAGACTGGTTTATTACTTCCACATGAATCGCAAATCACATAACTATGTGAATTGTTTAACTGCTGTTTTGTTATGATTTTCTTCACAACGGCGATGTTTCGGTCTGATCGTCAATATTGCGGAATTGTCACATCACTGCTGAACAAGGACCTTCATCCGAGGAGTCACCACACTTTGAAAGCGCGTTGGTGACCGCAGTATTATGTTGTAATACATAAGGAAACTATGTTGCCTATATCCTGGTTTACGCTTGTGTTAAACGATATTATGACAATAGGGACCAACAGCTTAACGTGACCAACCAGACCTGAAAAGTAATCTTAGAATTTAAATAAAAAAAATTGTCCGGTGTGTTCGAACCCACAACCTCCGAAACATACCTATATTGCTACATATCTTGCACTTGATTGCACTTGTCACATGATTATCTTACGACAAAAACTAGACAAAGCCTTTGTTATTTATTATATTAACATTCAACTGAAGACGTCATAAAACATTTTAGTTACGGGTCTCAATCGCGGTACAATTATTAAGGCAAATCATTACCAGTCGTGGTCACGGATAGAGTGATAAATCTAGTCTATCCGTGACCACGACTGTTGTCTTTTATAAATTAGACGTCATAGAAGATAAATAAATACTAAGTAGTTTTTTGAACAACGCAACAATATACTGAGCGTATCTACTTAGGTTGAAATTAAAATTCAAAGAACGGCTCAATTTCACAAAAAAATTACTTTCAAAATTGAGATTAATAGATGTTGACCACCAGCAGGACTCGAACCTGCATCTTAGATATAGCCCTTAATGCCTTAACCAATTAGGCTACGGTGGAACCCTACCGATCATCGTAATTTATCAATCTCTATTATAACACGTCTTAAGGGAGAATGTTAGTGCCATCTATCGGTAATGATTAGCATTACTTCGACAAATATCTCCTGCCGGTGGTCAAAATACATCTCAATGTTGAAATTTACTTAGTAAGTGGTATATTTATTTAATAACTATGAAAGTACATGGCGGACTTAATGCCATAGGCATTCTCTCCCAGTCAACCATAGGGTGGTGCAGAGATAGCGTGGTAGGTGCACTAAAGTAAGGAGAATTATAAAAGAGAAAAAGATACCATTGAGCTAAGTATATATGTACAATATATTAATACATTTAAATAATATATACCATAAACAATAACATACTATATATAATATAAATATATATTTATATATAGGTACACATAGGTACATATAGCTGTATCATTTAACGTTGTGAAGACTCAGTGATATTTCTAGTGACATGTTCACGCACTTTGTTCTTGAATGAGAGGCGATTCTTTGCCATCCTGATGCTAAGAGGAAGAGCATTCTAAAATAGAATGGACGACAGTATACTTTTCCGTAAAGTATTTAACTATTAAACAAATAAGTACTTGCTGATACATTACTCTGCTTTTGCAAACCATTTTTCCTCTTCAGCATACAAAAGCGGCATTTTTAAAGATAAACAACGTACCTGCAACGTATTTTGGTATTTTATCCACAATAAAAATCATAAGGATACTAATGTAATTATTTGTCTGCAACTAAAACTAAAATTAACCAATAAGGTTCAATTTTACTAATATCATCTTTGATTATAATATTACCGGTTATTAAATAATTATAATATGAACATCCGACCATCATCGAAAATAATGGAAATCGGGTTTGTTTGATAATTGATGTGTTGAGGAAAACGACGATCAATCTTTGTTTGTTAAGCGGAAAATAATATACGAACAAGTAGGTGCCTACTTCGATATTTAATTTTTATACAGTTTTTTACAGCTATATTTAAAAAAAAAATGGTGTATGACAACCTCCGTAGCGTAGTGGAAATTGGCTCGCTTTAAATCTCGGAGTTCGTGGGTTCGATCCCCACACCGAACAAGAAATCTTTGTGTAAATTCTATGATTTCTTTCCGGGTCTAGTTAGTTGAGGGACTACCCTCCGTGCCTCGGAAATCACGCTTCGCCGTTGGTCCCGATTGTTATAACATCATCTATAATAGTCGTATATCAAGGAACGGGCAGCAGCGTTTCCTTGTGTGTTACTACATAATACTGCGGTCACTAACCCGCCTGCCAAGCGTGGTTACTACGGCAATACCATCCCTCTGGAGTAGGCCCATGTTCAGCAGTGGACGTTATACGGGCTGATGATGATGATGATGATTTGGTGTATTCACGGGGTCTAGTCTGTGAGGAATTGCGGTACTTCGTAAATAAGAAACAATCTTGGATCCTCCTACTCCTCCGTAACCTATTCCTTTTAACTCCCATTCTACGGTGTATTCCGATAGCGCGTTGGTCCCCCATTTCAACCAAAAACTAAGAGGATTAAAAAAAACTCCCAATCTACAAACAGACATCCCTGGCTCGTGTAGCTACTATACCTATCCCTACTAATATTATAAACGTAAGTTTTACGCTTTCACGGCAAAACTACTTAACCGATCATCACCGAAACTTTGTACACATATTCTTGGAGATATCAGAACAGTAATAAAGGGATATTGGCTTCAATGCGAGCGAAGCTAGTATACTCGTAATATAATAACACATAATTTACACATTACATGTTATACGCAGATCGATAACAATTAAACGTGTGGTTTACACAAAAAGTTTCCGATCGAACCCACACGCATATCTTAGGCCCAAAACACACACAAGCGACGCAAGGCAGCAGGCGTGGAACAGGCGCGGCGCAGGCGTGCGCCGCTTCAAAACGATTTCATACAAAATGTATGCAGGCGACGTTTTTGAATTATACTGAAGCGACGCGGCGCAGTACGCAAGCAAGACGCACGCCGTTTCGTTGCCTGCGCCGCGTCGCTAGCAGTCGGTTCTCGTGAGTCACGCAAGGAGCATGTCGCTTGTGATACGGTATGCTCAGTATTTACCAACCCAAAAATGCGTGATGATATTGATTTTAATGTACCCAATATCTTCTGGACCTTTGCACATGATTTAATTGCAGCAAAGCAAGCGCATCTTCGTCTTCTGAAGACGAAGACATCTTATCACACCAATGTCAGCCTATAAAATGCCGCATCTGAACGTTTATTGCCTGTTCCACGCCTCTTCTGATATAATTCAAATCGCGTCTGCGCCGTATCGGTCCCACGCCTGCGCCGCGCCTGCCCCACGCCTTCGCCCCACGTCACCCGTGTGTGTTTCAGGCCTTAAGGTGAGTATAGACTAGAACATTTACTTATAACAGAACCTCGAACATTCGCCCTTTTTGCACAAAACGCGACCTTACCGATGTCATAAATTGCGACTGATCGATGTTATGTTACAAGTAAATGTTCTAGTCCAGGGTTTCTTAAACTCTTTGCAGTCACGGATCACTTTCACAATTTAAAAAATGCCATGGACCCCTGAAAATTACTTGTTAGTTAATGAGAAGGGTGCTGCTGTTTGGCCTCAATGAGAACTTTAAATTGTGGGATTGTCTTCCACAAGACTGACTTACTGCGGTCCGTAGCATGTATATCAATACATGCTACGGACCCCACTTTAAGAAACCCTGTTCTAGTCTATACTCACCTTTAGGTTTCAAAATGCTCTACCGATTCCACTGCACCATCAGTGCAATCCAGAGCATTATTATAATTCTCAGAACTCAGTACTTGAGCTTAATATATAGCTGCCGTATTCTAAAATATACGTACTAACGTATATTTTAGAATACGGCAAACACAATTATACATAAAAGCGACAAATACACTAATTGTTCCAAGAATACGTTCGTTCCACGAAGCCGATGTCTCCATAACTATTTATTGCAGTATTAGTATGATGCGAAAAAGTTTGCTTAATTAAGTTGACTATACCTAAATAAAACATAGTTTGCTATTTATATAAACGTAATATAACGCCCGCTTAGAAATATAGTGACCTAATTAAAAAAAAGCAAATGTTAGGTAAATGGCGAAAAAATATTGTTAGATCCATACATTTTGTAGAAAATATAAAATATTCGGTAGTTTCATATCCAACTTATTAATATGGTCATATTCTGAATAAAAGTCACACATGCGAATTGTTGAATTGGGTCCCTATATTTCTGAGCGTTCGATAATATTCTTTGAAACCCCCCAAAAAAAAAAAAAAGCGTAACTACCGTAGGACTTTCTTAATCAAATACCTATAGCCTTTCTCGATAAAAAGGCTATCTAACACCGAAAGACTTTTTCAAATCGGTCCAATAGTTCACGAACTCTCTAGCTTTATATATTAGTATAGATTCTTCATATATCTGCAACGTACCATGAAACGTTGCATTGCGGCAACACATCATTTACTGTGATTTTAGGGAAAAGGCACCAGAGTGATGTTTACCTGTGTGTTTCAACATTATATTTTTGTCACCCCCTTCGATGCCCACGTGGATCCGAAGCCAGAGAAGTCCGCGAACTGTGAAGTAGGGCGACACAAAACTCGTGTACAAAACTTTCCTAATAAAAGATAATTTCTCAATTCTGCCACCTGCAGCCGCCCTGAACCGAGGTCCAAGTAACCGGTCGGTTAGTTTGTAGTTTTAAACCATTTAATGAATTTGGACTCCTTTTTTTTTGTTGTCCGAGGGCATTTGCCTTTACGCATTCCCACCGCCGCTGCAGCGTGTCCGCGCGCTGGCGGGATGTGTGGGACTTGCCCTCTCCATAGCGGTGGTATGCTTTACTCATACTACGAGGAGAGGACCCTACACCACTCAAACCCCCCGGACACTCCTTCGATCCGTCGTTGGCGGGGGCCGGGTACGCATGAAAGTTGGAAGTAGTAAAAGCCTCTGAGCTAACCACATACGTAAGTATAGTTTATGTAATGAGTCATTACATAAACTATACTAACGTAGTGTGTAAGGGTTACCGCAGTCATTACTAATGACTACGGTAACACTTACTTCGATGAAGGCATATATTTAGCAGTTATCGATACTTCTATACTAATACATAAAGCTGAAGAGCTTGTTTGTTTATTTGAACGCGCTAATGTCAGGAACTACTGGTCCGATTATAAAAATATTTTCAGTGTTAGATACCCAATTTATCGAAGAAGGCTATATTTATTTATGAAGTTCCTCTGGAAAGGCAGTTACGCTGGTGAAACCGCGCGCGATAAGTTGTTATATGATGTTGATTTACATCAAAAACCACATAAATTGGTCCGCAGATATAAAGAGCTGACCTATAAAACTCTGACTTGAGCACATTTAAAGCCCTGACTAAGCAATCACATTAACCAATCAATTTGATACGGATTTCATTTTAGTATATTCTCCACAAATACGGGTCCTCTCGTACCTATTACTTTAAGTGCAATTCGGTACAAATTGATTTCCCATAAACGGAAGTATGTACGTAAGTATCCGTTTAGATAATACTCGTAGAACCTTTTGCTTCATCAACCCTTACGACACTTTTGCACGAAACCGTTCGGGTTAACGAACTTGCAAAGCAAACGTAGGTATGAACACAGAATATGCGCAAAAGACACGCTTATTTTTAAAGAGATAGCAAGCATAAACCTTTTCCATGGAAACTGGCATCATCATCATTAGCCCGTACAACGTTCACTGCTGAACATGGATCTGATGACCTTATGACACACAGGGAAACGCTGCTGCCCGTTCCTTGGTTTATTGTTATAGGTGATGTTATAACAATCGGAACCAACAGCATTTGGAAGCACGGAGGGTATTCCCAACCAACCAGACTCGGAAAGAAATCTTAGATTTTACACAAACGATTTCATGTTGGGCGCTGAAAAACGAAAAGATGCGAAAATTGACGTAATGACCTCCCTTTTGAATCACTCTATCTACTAAAAAAAACCGCATCAAAATCCGTTGCGTAGTCTTAAAGATTTATATAGGGACAGACAGACAGTAGGAAGCGACTTTGTATAATACTATGTTGTGAAGCGCTTTATCATACAAATCGCATAAATTTGTCGTTTCAAGGATAATATAATTTCCGACATCGTATAAAATGGTTCGCTGTCTATCGCATGGCCGTCGAAATCAAGCAAATTAGTTATCCCTAAGCTACTAATATCAGAAATTGGAAACTAATTCTGTATGTCTGTTACGCTTTCACAATTGAACGACAGAGCCGATGTTGATTTGAATTTGGCACAGAAATAGACAAGACCTTCATATAGACTACCTTTTGTTGGGTATAAAAAACCTGCCTTAAGATGAAGTAGCAAGTTTACTATAAAACTATAGTAGGTGGGTACCTATAAAAATGTATAGTTTTAATATTTAAGGCGGAAACATATTGTTAAAACGCGACGAGACCTGACGAAATGCGACTTGTGTTGAGTTGAATCAAATGTATTGACCATGTATTACCAGAATCACACTATGAAAACCCGACGCGACGTCGCGTCGGGTGTTCATAGTGTGATTCTGGTCTAAAGAAAACAATACATTTGATTCGACTCAACACGCGTCGCGTGTCGTCAGGTCGCGTCGCGTTTTAACAATATGTTTCCGCTTTTATACTAATATATAAAGCTGAAGAGTTTGTCTGTTTGCTTGAACGCGGTAATCGTAAACATCTGATTTGAAAAATTCTTTATGTGTTATTTAAATAGCCCATTTATCCCGGAAGGTTATAAGCTATTTTATTGTGAAGTTCAGACTTAAAAGGGAGTTACACGGGTGAATCCGCGCGCGGGAACCTGGTTTGTTAGTGAAACGAATGTGTGTAGGTAATAAAGCGCATAGTGTACTTACACCCGCACCCTTCACTCCGGTTTGTAACCGAAACACCGTCTGTCACGCGACTGATCACAAGCCCGTGACGTCACCTGCTTCGCGAGGAACACAGGTTTGAAGTCCATTAAAACATAGAATTGTAACGGTTAATAACACCATTTATTGCAGATTAAATAAAACTAATGCTCGCTGAGTAATTCAAATGGTAATATTTATTTGATTTTTATTTCTTATTTTTATTTCTGTGAGGATAATGTATTTTTATTTATTTTTATGTATGTATTTGTTCTGAAATTCATGTACCCACCATGTACATATTTATTTATTACATGCCGTAAAGTATTTTTAACCAACTTTTATTTATTTATTGGAACACCAATTTAACACCAAATTACATAATAAATAATGGAACACAACAATTTAACACCACATTACATAGTAATGCTATCAAGTGAGTGACTGCTCCCCTAACTAGACTAATGAATAGTCTGTATTATCTAGAAACAAATAGAAGAGAGAAATAGGTAATTTGTTTATAATTCCTCTCTTATTCTTTGCCTACGTCTTTGGGTATTCGGTCTCCAAATAAGAAGTCTCTATGATCAGCAATAGTTGTTGATGCATAATCACTACATACAATAAAACAAAGTCGCTTCCCGCTGTCTGTCTGTCCTTATATGTATGCTTAGATCTTAAAAACTACGCAAAGGATTTTGATGCGGTTTTTTTAATAGATAGAGTGATTCAAGAGAACGACGGTTTGTATGTTTGACTAGCTGCCCCCGCGGTTTTATCCGCGTCACTCTGCTCCAGTGGGCTGGGCGTAATATTTTGAAGCCTATTTGTTATTCCAGCTGATAAACTATCCGCGTGCAAACTTTCAGCCAAATCCATTTATTCGTTTTTGTGTGAAAGAGTTGCAAACGTACATCCATATTGGTAGGATACATCAGCATTGCACCCGTGCGAAGCCGGGGCTAGTTGTACCTTTATATAAAACGAAACGATTAAGTATACTATAAAAACAAAACTCACGCTCATACCAGTAACCCAAAGCAAATATGTATAAATACATCAGCTTATTCGACTTTGTATGTTTTTCCCTAAAGTTGTTCTACAATTAATTTAATGTTCTGGGTGGAATGAACTCTACTCACAAAACGAAATTAATGTCAATTCAGTCCTGCATAATTAATGAATTGTTTAATTGTTTTACGATGTTAACTAATCAGCATAGTATGAATACGTGTATAATCAATCGTGAGAAATTTTGCGGTGGGTTATTTATGTAAAACACATATTATTATTATACACTGAAATCTTTGTGGTTGTTATGACGCGCCGCGGCAAAACGATTTACCTATGTATTATACAACTAGATTCCCGCGCACGGTTTCACCCGCGTAACTCCTGTACCCGCAGGAACTTCATAATCAAATGTAGCCTATAGGTTTCCTTTGTAAATTAGCTATCCTATACTAAAAGAATTTTTCAACTCGGACAAGCAGTTCCTGATATTTGCGCATTCCAGGTACCTACACAAGAAATAATAATAGTAATAAATTTATTGGCATCAAAGAAGTACAGAGTTGTTGACGTACATCAGAAATAAAAAACTAACTCTTCAGCTTTATATATTACATACATACATAAGCTCACGCCTGTTTCCCAGCGGGGTAGGCAGAGACAATGGACCTACACTTGCTACGATCCCTACACACATCTTTCGCTTCATTCACTCTCATAACATTCTTCATACGAGCACGTCGGTTTAGGGTGGATCGTATTTGACCTTTTGCGAGGATGTCTCCGATTTGGTCACAGAACGTTCGTCGAGGTCTTCCTCTTCCGACTGTGCCACTCACACTTGCCATATTAGTATAGATATAGATAAAATTCATACTACTAAAGTTAAACGTAATCTTTGACTAAAACTTGGGCAAGTGAATTCACAATACTTAAATGCTCGTATTATTTCTAAATCCTGATACTTTTCATAAATTACATAGTTTCACTTTCTTGTAAAAAGATATTGAACCCGCAACATCCGCTTCCGCGAGATAATCATTAGTCATAGTGGTTAGAACTGCAGTATAATATTATAGGGTCTATAAGCAACTTCTCGACGACTTGTCAGTACTACAACGAATAGGTAATTAATCTATATTGTATACATAATAAATTCTACAAGCATCTATATCAGGGGTCTCCAAACTTTAAAGCTTTAGAGCCATAACTATGAGCCGGATTGCTCATCCGTACCCGGCCCCCGCCAACGGCGGATCGAAGGATTGTCCGGGAGGTTTTAGTGGTTGGTAGGGTCCCACAGTGTGGAATTTTGCCTTACTTGCGGTCATCCATGTTTTATGAGCTCAATTGTTAGGTATTACTATGATGTCAAACATTGGGAAGTAACTAGTAGTGGTTTTTGCTTAGTTTTGTAAAAAAATAATATTTTCTGATTTTATTAAAAAACTGTTTTTTAAGAATATTTTGTTAAATTATAACATAAAGTCAAAATGTTGTAATCAGGTCGACCTAGAACAATAACGTCTAGCTCTATGCAAAAACAAATAATGATAGCTGCAGTATTTTGAGAGATATTTACTAATTTATGATTTTTAGAAAACATTTTTTTTTCCATTTTCCTAGACTCTATGCAATATTTCTCACTTTATATTGATGCATCATATAATTATCTATACTTTGAATTTTTCAATCCTAAACTATACTGTTATTTCTAGACTAGTCGCAAAGTGCGCGACCGAGTAATTATCATTTTGTGTTGTCTTTTTAACCTAACACAGCAATATAGTCACAACAATAAGACATTGGATGCGCGGGCTAGATTGATGACACTAGTCTTAAGCTGTCGCGGTCCGGATTGTTAGCACTGGTGGGGCGTAGTTTGGAGACCTTTAATCTATATAGGTAGTAATACTAGCTTTTTGCGCGCCTATTGGAACTTCACGATAAAAAACAGCCTTCCTAAATTAATGGGCTAACTAATATTAAAATAATTTTTCAAATTTACTGGTCTTATTTTAAAAATAATTTTAAATTTAGATAAGTATATTGTTCAAGAGATCAGCGTGTTCAAACTTTATATATTAGTATAGATACAAAGCTGTTTGTTTGCTTGAACACGCTAATCTCAGGAACTACTGGTCAGAATTGAAAAAATATTTTAGCGTAAGATAACTTATTAAATTGAGAATATAGTCGATACATTATCACGCTAAGATTATAAGCAGCGGAGCACAGTGTAGAATGTTTCAAAATTTAGCTTAGCGTGAAATACCATAACGGGCGAATAATAATATAAAACCAACGCAATTTAAAAAAGGTAAATGATTTGTTGTTTAATAAAATATAACATGACATTACTTAGAATAAGCACTAAGTACAACATTATACGATATCTTGTCATAACTCCAACAGTAATTTATTAGACATAAAAGGACATTCGAAGGCGGCTACATGGTTTATTATTTTCAAATAAGGTTAAACAACAGCTCTGATTGTTGAATCATTAAGGAGCAGCCAGCTTGTTGTGACTCAGTTGCCAGGGATACGACCTGGTTCGATTCCCGGCCAAGGCAAGCTATTGACCGCCTTTACACGGAAGTTATTTTCTTGGTGCATAGCCCTCGTAGGAAATAATGTAGATACCGAGAATAAATAAGTAGAATAGTTGGTAATAGTATCTATAATACTGGCGGCGGCAGGTTTAATGTTAGGTTGGATACGGTCGATTTGTATTAGTTTGTTGTTTATTTCAAATCAAGGAATTGAATCAGACATTGTGAAAAATGTTAGCCAATCTATTTAGATGGTCTAAATAAACATAGTCGAAAGATAGGAACAAATATATAAATCTATATCCTTGCTAATATTATAAACGCGAAGATTTGTATGTTTGTTACTCTTTCACGCAAACACTACAAACGGATTTGGGTGAAAGTTTGCACGGGGATAGTTTATAAGCTGCAGGTATGTATTCTTTTGGCTTCTGGGGAACAAGGAACTGGAACAGTGGGGTTCTCATAGCCTTAGCGATGCCTTGAGAATATATAATCTATTGTGCTAGCGAAATAATACAATAAATTTGCTATAGCCATCAATCAAGTTAATATTGTCAGTCTAACAGAACAATAACTCATATGTGTAGCTACAAAAATAGCAAAAAATTAAATATGGCTGACACCAGGTTATCACAAAAAGCCATCGACCGCATTCAAAACCATCTAATTATAACCCAATTCTCACAAACAATGACCATATTGCAAAAACCGCAAAAAGAAACAAAAGGATATTTTACGCGGAACTCCGCTGTGTTATATTAAATATACCTACTTTGTTTATTTAGGGTCAAACCACACGTACCACAACCACACGACATCTCAGCAAAATGTATTTTTTATTGACAGACTTATGTAACCACGAGGCTTTTGCTACTTCACCGAGTATAAAGGCGAGCAGACCTTCAGCCTTAAAAAATGGTTTAAAATCTACAAACTAAGCAGCGTGTGCAAGGTGATCGCTGACGATGAGATTGAGGGATTATTACTTTTTTTAGGGGAGTTTCGTCCAACTGTCGCTCTACTTTAAAGTTCACAGGTCTCTCCGACTTCGGGTCTGCGAGGGCATCGGAGATACGACAAAACGTGGTCAAGCAGTGGTTACCTGCGTGTGAATAATTTCACTGCAACTATTAACAGTTGCGTTGTGGTACCGACAACATTTCTATATGGTTACGCTGACGAAACGTTGTGTCTGCAATGTGGCCGCTAGTCTGCGGGGAGCTGGTGGTTGCGTTGGGGTTTTCTACTCCTCTTTAAAGTCTTTGTCCTGGTCGTTAAAGGATATTGCCATAACGACCACGATTACAACACAACCTCCGTAGCGTAGCGGTATTTGGCTCGCTTTAAATCTGGGAGGTCGTGGGTTCGATCCCCACTCAGGACAGGAAATCTTTGTGTAAATTCTAAGATTTCTTTCCGGGTCTGGTTGCTTGAGGGACTACCCACCGTGCCTCGGAAAGCACGTTAAGCTGTTTATTATAACATCATCTATAACAATGGTATATCAAGGAAGGGGCAGCAGCGTTTCCTTGTGTGGCCCAACATAGTACTGCTGTGACCAACTTGTCTGCCAAGCGGTGACTATGGCAAATACCCTCCCGCGGAAGGAGGCCTATGTTTAGCAGTTGACGTTATACGGGCTGATAATTATGATAATGATGATGACCACGCTTGGCATAGATGAGCGCAGTAGGATGGTAAGTAACCTTGAGCTGATAGATGCTGCTGCCCATCCATCAAGTGTATGTCTCTTAGTCGCGTCTTACGACACCCATGGGAAGACATGGGATGGTCTATTCCAAGCTGGAAAGCACACGGATACATTCTTTGTTTGCATTTTTGATACAAAATATACACCCGTCCACGCGTTGTGGTTGTGGTAGGTACGTGTGGATTGACCCTTAACCTATCTGATTTCCAACTGAGCCGCGTTAAACAGAAGCCATACAGTACAGCTACAAAACAACAACAATGGGTGCTGAAAGACCCTCTTAATATATGGCAAAATAAAAAAGGGGATATTTACGTGGTTTGTTGATGAATTTGATCAACAAGTTTTAGCTAAAGTATTTAAGTGTGAGTTAAGCAAATTGCACTTGGCGGTTTAACACCATAACATACGCATTATTATTTTTTTTTATTAAAAAAAGCACTGAAAATATTTTTCATTGTCAAAAATGAGTTTTTTTTTCGCACGGACATGTACTTAGCCCTCAGGCTTTTGCTTCTTCAGGTCTTCAGGAGAGCTCCAGCCTAGATAAATGGTTTAAGCACTACAAACTAAGCAACCTGCGCAAGAGGGCGTCCCCAGTACTGTATGGGACTTGGACCTCGGTTCAGGGCGGTCGCTGACGGGAAATGACAAATGAGTGTTCGGGAACTTTGATGCACTGTATATTTGCATAATGTTGCGACTTATTTTCACATATCTGCGGCTACTATCAGTAGAACACAGTCAAACGAAAGATCACCGGGTCGCATGAGCTGTAGCAAAGCCATTAATAAAAGAAAACGCTCTTATTAATGAATGCTGATTTGGTCACATTATTAAGTTAGCCAACCATTCTGAAAAACAGCCACAGGAAAAACGTTACTTATAACGCCATCTATTTTTTATATATTGAGCTAAGACGGTTACCGCTGTATCTACAGCAATTCATCTGTTCATTTGTATTAAACATATAGTTCGTTTTAATATTTTGTAGGATCAGCATTGTATCGTTGATTCGAAAATTACTTAATTCTGCTAGATACAATAATATAATAATAGAAATCAAATACAAAAAGAAAAGCATTATAATTTATCATTTCATAATTGCTTACGTTTAGCGCCATCTAGTCGTACAGTTGCGAACTCCAAACCCTTGTAAGAGTTAGCGCAATAGTTCTCATTTCATAAGTAGATGTCGCTATTTAATGAATCGCTTGTTAAAAAAAAATCAATTCTATTTGGATCATCAGTCCAATTCGACCAAAAAGAAAACTGGAAACATCTATGCACATTTAGCACGTAATTGTCTTATAAATATATTTAAGCCTAATGATTTATTATTAATATTAATAAATACCATTAATATTATAAATAGTATGATAATTTCAGTTATAGGCATTATTTATTTGGTACGTATAATTATGTTTAAAATAGATAGTATACTTAAGTTATATAAAATATATTTAAATCGTTTCCTGTATTTTAATAAAATCATTTTATAAATAAGTATATACCCAGATTAAAAATAAAAGCATACTAATAAGAATCATGTCGCTTGGTCAAAATTCAAATTATATCACATAAAGGGATTATATTTTCTCCGCGCCTTAAAAATAGATATAGCAATATTATAATCATAATGCTTTACACATTTTGAAAGGCACTGAATGCACATTCAATGAACTTATGTCTGCGTTGGGTGATGTATAATCATTTAAGATTATTCTTTCTCTATTAGACCATTATGATTTTATAGGGGACACGAGTCCCATGACTTCATTCTAGAGCTGTCGCTAATTATATGTATCGGGGGTTATTGTGGTTATAGCAATGTGACGAAGAGGAAAAACGCGGATCTAAAATAATTATAGAACTATTAATTGCTATTTCATTTTATGTTAACTAAACATAGCATTCCGTATATATTTATGTTTATAAATGTGTGTGGTCTTTTATTACTAACAGTAACAGCTAACAGTTTTAATTAAACACTATAATTAAGTATATAATACTGAAACTTATCTATATTCTTCAGATGGTAATCGTAAAACTACCTACTTGAAGGCGAAACCCTCGTATTAAACAAACAAGTTGATCGGAAATGGCTTTTCATTTTCTGTTAAATGAATGCCTAACATTATTATTTATTTCGCGAACAGAAACAGCAAAAACTTAACTATAATAATAGTACCTAAGTAGTATTGACAAAGGAATAAATTACAGTTCGATAAAATCATTATAAACTTTATCGAAATATAAAATGTTTTGCAAGCACTTAAAGCCTTAATAGTGAGTGATATGGAGGTGATGCTACTAGGGATAAGTCGATACGTGTAATTATGGATGTTTTTTAACTCTATGTACTTAGGCAATTAAATACACAGAAGTATCAACTCCGGCTTAATCCACAAGCTTCATTTTTTTTTTTTTTTTTTAATGTCATTGGATAAAAATGGTTACTGTTTTTAATGCCGCACCTAAAAAAATACGGAATTCTATTCCAGCACACGTGATTCCTCCCTCGTTCGAGATGAGGACCTTAACTTAATTAAAACAGATACCGTGTACTGTGCAATCCGATAACAGCTTACTTAGTTTGACGAAATTAAGTTATAATATTTTATAATATAGGTTCGGATCGCTCGCTTGCCGAGTAAGAAGAGCCAAATTTTTCTTCTATTATTTTCTTTTAAATTAATAGTTTATATAGCTTTGTGAATAGCGTATTTTAGAAATATTGTCGTTACGATACATGTTGCCACAAACTCTATATAGGTAGTACTCAATGGCTAAAGGATTCAAGCCAGGCTGTTGTAATTTAAAATTATGGCCAACATCTTAAATTCATAGTAAATATAAGCAATCCGTTGATACAATCACAGTCGGTACTTATGTATGACCCTATTGGTCACGCCCTATTCATCTATCGATAAAACATGCTTACAGATCTACCTACCAATTTACCGGCACCATTCTAATCTTGGAACTCAGACGTCAATCCCCCGCTGACTCCCAAAGTCATACAACAACAGTTAACCAAAATATTTACCATTCTTAAGCTACCGGTCCTTCTTCTTTTCGTTTACCTTCGTCACCAATTAGGCAGTACCTTCCATTGTCACCAATTACCATGCTGACACTTGTTCTATCTAAAATTTATTACTTTATTGTATAATTTCAACAAAATGCTTTGTTTTTTATCAATTCGGTAGTCGATTGCACCTTGGTTCTAAGAAAATTGTGAGCCGTGCAATGTTGAGAACTTTTGTTTTCTATAACTTTAAGAATTCGGCAGCGAGCAGTAAATTATGTGATTGTACAATGCTTATATTGTGTAACGACAAGGGTGTATCTAATTAAATAAAATGCTCCTGTTTTTGGATATAAAATATAAAGACATTGTAGCTACTGTGTGTGTGACTATCGTTAAATATATAGATACACTTATGTTTTTAAATGTTAGAACTCTTTACGGCAAAGCTACCCCGTACGAACTTGACCAAAGCTAGACATTATACTTTTCATTTCATTTCTTACCATACTTAAATGCAAGTTGGTTCGAACAAAGCCGGTCTGGCCGCAGTGTTCTAAAATTTAGAACATTAATTTTGTTTTTTTAAGTAGTAATAATAATAATAATAATATTTATTTGGCATATACGTTTTACACAGAAACCTATGAAGCCTCTGGTTGCCGAACTAGTAAAAACTGTGCTTCAGCAACCAGTATACCAGTAGTAATATAAATTTAAAATAGAATTACAAATAATTATTTGAAAAGTACAAAATTAAAGCATGATCTTGTCAAACACCTATATGCTATATTTTAATAATAGGTTCTAGCAATATTTTGGTAAAAGAAAACAAAGGCCTTCAATTTCAAGCGACACGGTGCAACTAATTTGGCCGCCCACGGACACAAACTTTGTATTGTCACATTTTATTTACAAGACGCAACTAAAACCCAGTAGGGGGTGTAAAAAATGGTCTATTGTATTATATTTAAGAGTTACGTAATTGAGAGGCCGTGTTACATATCTGTCAAAGCAGAAGACAAAGCATTGTATTTTGTTATCTTTAAAATTTACGTACATCCATGAAACTTGATTTCTGTCTTCTATTTATTTCTTTGCGTAACTATACACACATCAATATCATTTATATAAGTAGCAATATACATAATTGTAGTATGAGAGATATTGATGAAAGCTAACTCAAAAAACAACCTCTGTAGCGTAGCGGTATTTGGCTCGATTTAAATCTCGGAGGTCGTGGGTTCGATCCACTCCGGACTAGAAACCTTTGTGTAGATTTTAAGATTTCTTTCTGTGTCTTGTTGGCTGAGGGACTACCCTCCGTGCCTCGTAAAGCATGTTAAGCCGATGTTGGTCCCGAATGTTATAACATCATCTATAACAATTGTATACCAGGGAACGGGCAGCAGCGTTTGCTTGTATTGTATGATACAACATAATACTGCGGTCACCAATCCGCCTGCCAAGCGTGGTGACTATGGCAGAAACCCTCCCTCGGGAGGAGACCATGTTCAGCAGCAGACGTTGTACGGGCTGATGATGACGATGAACTCAAAAAAAAGTTTATTCAAATTATGGAAGTAGGATTGACTTTTTATTCAACAACTAAAGTACGTAATTAATTAACTGGAGTTTATTTTTATGGCGGACGGTCATATATGTATTTAGCCACGAACCTTCTGCTACTTCACCGGGCATAGTGACTACAGTGTAGGTATTTTATGCAAGCAATCAAGGGACGGCGCACGTCCTATAATTTGTACACATGATCAAGATAGAGAAGAGACATTGGATCTTAAATGCTCTTAGTCGATCATTGTGGAAGACTCTCATTAGGCCCTATATCAGCGGTGAGCTTTTATGAGCTTGCTGATGTAATAAGCTGCTCAAGCTTTTCGAGAAAAAACATTCTAAATGATATGTAGCCTAGCCTAATTTAGTGAGTATATTTCGGACTAAAATAATAGATATGTTAGATTTAGTCGTAATAATTTGTTTGATATAGTCTTATACAGTGTAATTTTGACAAGTACAAGTGTATGTAAATACCTAAGTGATGAATAAATTTCATTATTTCATTAGTTAACACACTAAGTGCCTAATGTTTTTATCTTCTTACGCGAATACACAATATACCTTAAAAGATCTATCTTAAAAGTCAGAATTTACAGGATATTTACGTACAGCTAGCAATTGGCATTTAAACTAATAAGTATGTATTACAAATATTTAATCGCATCCATTTTTTATATAATAAAATAATAATTCAAATATCTTTTCTTTTAAATTTGGATAAACACTTATTCTACGAAGTACCATTTTCACAGACAAACGCCGCGCCGCGTGCCGGTCATTCAAACCGTCTCAAATTTATAAACGCCGCAATTATTCTGAATCTCGCAGTCGGACTCAACACGCACTCAAACAATGATAATACTCCAATCTAAATATTCACAAATTCAAAACGATGTTGTACACTAAAAAAATGAAAGCAAACAGCGCAGCGTGCACACAATTATTCCGCCGCAGTACTAAGTGTGTCGCGTCCCACTTGCGGGTGACGCCGTCCAATCAGAACGCTGCGCCACTTGCCCATACGCCACTTTATTATATTAAACACATTGGATATAGTTCCATTAATCGCTTTTTTTGAAAGTTCAAGTTAAGGAAATCGTCTATTGTTATCTAAAACCCATACCCGTAACCCAAATGAAATAGTTTATCAGTAACGTAGACTAATAATTCGCGCTTGTTATAACGTCATTTACAATGCATTGATACATTTAAGAACATTATTTTTATTTACTTAAATTAAGAACAACAATAATGAAATAATGAAATTTATTCAGCACTTAGGTATTTACATACACTTGTACTTGTCAAAATTACACTGTATAAGACTATATCAAACAAAAGTATCACTTAAGGCGCTGTACCTAGTCAAAATAGGCTTCACAAAACAGTTTTTTAGCCAAATGTTTACATTTTAGAGCAGCTAAAAAAATATATGTTAATCTTGATCATATTTATGGGGGGACCATTGTATTCAAAACACGTTTTCGGTAAATTTTCTCGATAAAAAAAAACCATAAAATAACCATTTAAATTGAAATTGTAGCAATTGTAACTGTATTATTTATAAACAAATCCTGATAATATTAATAACAGTGATGTAATATATAATAATAAAGGGAACTGTTGTTTTTATTTATCGATTGGAATAAGATATTTGCAAGGATTAATGTATTTAATAACTCGAACGAGTCGAACGAAACGTTGCGCCATCGCGGCGTCTCTTCCCTTCTCTTTCATTTCTACGCGGAGCAACAGTGACAAAAAGTCGTCTATTCACCGCGCCTTAAGTAGCTAAAAACATTACAGATTTTTTAATCAGTCTGTCGGTCGTGTGATAACAACAAATGAACACGTTATAGTAAGATGCCTTAAAGGTAACAGGTCTAAAACATATTTCATATTTCATCATATAAAGAAAGTCTTCTATAGAAGGTATGAGTTTAAGAGCAATGAGTATTGTGATCTACTAAGCAAGTCTTTGGAGTCAAACCGATCTGAAGACAATCAATTGTACTAAATCTATACAAATATATAAGCTGAAACGTTTATTTGAGGTTTCTTCGGGAACTGGAGTGACGAGTGTCAAACCACGCGTGGCAAGCTAGTTGTTATCTCAAACCAATATTTTTAATCACTGTTCCGGGTAAAAATAACTATTATGGTGCTAGTTCTACTTAGCAAGTTTTTGAGTCAAACCGATTTGAAGATCTGAAGACAATCAATAGTACCTTCCACATAACTAACAATACTAAGTATAAGGCTCGGAGGTAGTGAGTTCAATCCCTCTGCCGTACAATAATTATTTGGAAAAATCTATGATTTCTTCCAGATCTGCTTGTTTGAGGTACTACCCTATATGCCTCAGTAAGCACTTTAAGCCGTTGGTCCTGATTGTTGTACTAAGGAACGGGCAGAAGCGTTTTCCTGTGAGATACATAGTACATACATAGGTAATATTGCAGTCACCAATACGCCTGCCAAGCGTTATAGTTATGGCATAACAATACCTCGTGAGGGGGTTCTTTTTCTGTAGTGGATATTATACGGGTACCTACTAATGATGACTCATTAACAAGATTTGGTTAATCTGTAAGGACCAATTTTTCAATCCTCAGATAAAAATTATTAGAGGAATATATTTAAATGATGACAGATTTAGTGTAGAAATTCTGTCAACATTTAAATTTATTCCTCAGATGTTCTCTGAAGATTGAAAAATTGGTCCGAAGGCTATAGTTTATAGAACTTTAGAGCAGTACTAACAATTTCTGTCTAATGTGTATATTTCGTATACTTTTATATATTAAGAAGGACCTGTGCTGATGGTGACGATATTTGTTTTATATGGACACTAGATGTTGCCCGTCACTTCGTCCGCGTAGATATCGATTTCTTCTTAAACTTTGCCACTTTTTTCACCCGTTAAGGGGTCGAATTATCAGCAATCTTTTCTTAGTGCAAACCTACGTATTTTAAGGAATATTTGTGCAAATTTTCATGGTCCAAGACCCAGACGTTTTAGCTGTGCGTTCATCGATCAGTCAGTCAGTTTCTGCTTTTATATACATTCTTTTTTTTTAAGTTTACTATTATTCTTGTTAGCACCTCGTGCTAAGCTAAAATGCTTATGTTACGAGTGGGTTCACGTGTCCGTGGTTCAATGGGTGGTGATCGAATCGGTAACCACAAGATTACAACTCCGACGCCCCTAGCCCAATGGCTACGGCGCGCGGCGCGGCGGCTTAATAGATATAGATAGATAGATAGACTGGACAAGTCAAACTTCTGGTTTATAGAAATGCTTAACCGCCTCCATCTCACACTCTCATCCTCAGTTCTTATTGTTGTCACGGGGACTTGGTAAAAGACTATAGGCTATATTACTATATTGCTTTAAACAAAAGTATTGCCCCAGATGCGAGCGCCGTCATCGAGGTAAACATTGCTCGCTCCAATTGCATTTTGGGTTAGCACTGCTCTGACCCGACGATTGTCGCGGCCACTTCACGGTTACGGTAAAGAGGTAACTAACTGCAGCCATATTATAATTGTCTTTAATCCTAACATCTTCGCCTTTCTTTGCACTCCTAAAGATTGAAAACTTGGTGGAAAATACAAATATCAGTGTTCTTTGGGCCTCATTTGTCGATTTGTTGTGTTGAATCGCTAGTTTCAAAGAAGAATCAAGAAGAATCACATGACAAATGTCAAGATAAGCAAGCGATCACTCCGCCCCGTAGTGTCCTCCCGACCCTTAGTTGCAAAGAACCGTTCGATCCCCTTGTAGACCCGAAGTCCGAGAGGCCCGCGAATTGTAAAGTAGATGAAACTTACACAAAAGCCCATAAAATACTAACAGTCATAATCCCTCAATCTCATCGCCAGCGACACAGGGGGCGCCCTCTTGCGCAGGTTGCTTAGTTTGTAGTTTTTAAACCATTTATTAAGGCTGGAGCTCTGCTCGCTGCTTTAAGCCCGGTGAACTATCAAAAGCCTCGTGGCTAACTGCATAAGACCTTCCGAAAAGAGAAAAAAAACTCCTCTGTAGTGACTTTTTGTCTTGGCCCTTTGTGTACATCAATCATCACTTATAGTCGAACCTGTGACCGGATACTTACGGTAAAGTTTGACTTTGTGAGGTTGTAGAGGGTAATCTCTAGATCTACTTAACCGATTTTCAAAATATTTACCAAAGGAAATCCATATTATTTGTAAGTGTCTGAGGCTACATTTTAAGACAGGGTTCCCATGGGATCTACGCACGCGACACCGACGGGGACAGCTATAGTGTATGCACCGTCATGCAATTGGTAACTCCGCCTACTAAATGACTGTGACGAAAACTTACTTCCGTGCTAGCCTATCTAGTAATAACTTATAATTAAGACATTTCTTAGCTTTCAATTTAACCATAATTTTGTATAAAATTTCAGATTGACCTTTTTCAATTAAATTCCGTGGTAAAATTGCAAGTAGGTATAATGAATAGGATGATGCTACATTATCCAATATTTTATTTTGTAAAGAACAAAGATTTTAATTAGTACCTATGTTTATGCACTTAATATAGGCACAGACTATTCTGTGGTCCGGGGTCGGCGTTGCCACCGTGTCATTCATTCTCCGTGAAATTTTCATAAAAATCTTTTACAAAAACCTTGTCCTCCTCATTTTGAACACACTTAAAATCGATTATAGGTAATCAATAGGATACCTAAAAGCACTGAATTTTAATTAAAAACACAATAAGATATAAACTGAAGTGACGTTAATGCTCAAACCCATTGAACAATGATCTAACTAACAGGTTTGTGCCCAGTAAAGAGGGATAAGCCACGTGTTTTCGTCAGAATTAAAAATTACAGCACCACATAATGTAAATTCCACACATTGAAATGAGAAAAATCTATAAACGTGAAGAAATACTTGGTACCCTTTTTACGAAAAGGGAGGTGTATGCAATTTCGCATACATACAGAAGGAGTGCAGAATGCTAATATGATCTTTAAATATTGTCAAATTTGATCGCTACTAAAACTAAATAAGTAAAAAAAAGGTAGTCTGAAGTCGGACGGTAAGATGAAACAGTAAAAATGCAAGTGTTTCCCGTTAACGAGTATAAACAAGACGCCAATAAAACTATTACCTAAGATCGGCTTCACTCTTTGCTTAGAGGATCAAAGCGGCATTTATTCAGAAACAGTACAATATTAATGGCTGCTAGCAATAAAACGTGCCGACTGTACCAATAACGGCAATACGCTTGTGTCCCTAACTGTACCTAGCAATAAATAAATAAAACGAAAATGGCCAAGAATTTCAAGCACATGTGTTTAGTCTATGGTTGGTTATGGTAAAACATTTTAAAAACATTAAACATTCTATGGTGTTCTTAATTTCTTTTTGATTTGGAAGAAATGGTGATTATCTTTGTGTCATTGTTTTTTAAAGAACTTTTTGAGGAGAAAGGACGAATGGTTTTGCTTTCTGGCCCACATATGCTGGCCAATGTTGGTGAATGACTGCTGTGACGAAATAATTGTTGTGACAAATAATAACCAATGCTCATTGTTCATTTGTCATTAAGTTAGACAATGTTTTAGCAATGAATGTGAAATACTTCAATCGTTACTGGTCAAGTGAAGTTAAAAAGTAATAAAAATGCTTTCTATCAAAAGAAGGTCGTACGAAGAAAATAGGTTAGCAAGAAGTAATTAAACCCTTTCATTTTAACCCCTAATTAAGTACTGTTATTTACTGTCCCAAAAATGTTAGTCATATTTATTGCCTCGTGGTTTTACCCACGTAGGACTGCTGTTATATTCCAGTGAAAGTTGAAATTTCCAGAAATCCTTACATTGTCAAATAAAACTTTATTTCGACGATCGGCTAAATATCTAGACTTAATAGTTTAGTCTGTTAAAAAAAAACAATAAGTACCTATAAGTTATAATGTTGTTCTAATTATTGAATTGTTTGATATTCTTCCATTTTTTTTAATCTATATTTAGTTACTTCAACTTCATTATCCCATTTACATCCACTGCTGATCTGCCTCCTCTACAAGCGGCAAACCCATAGTCGGCGGATTGGTGATCGCAGTAAGATAAGAATTAACCTTGACCTAGACGCTGCCATCCATCAGCTGTATATCCCTTATTCGCGTACTACGACACCCATTGAAATATATATATATATATATAATATAATATAATATAGAAAATTTTAAGCCGGGAACCACACGACAAGTTGGTTATTTGATCCTATAAAATCACACATTTTACCGGGATCAAAATAAATGATATTTTAATCCGATCTCCAACTGTCGTCCATTAAGCACTATTTTTGTGCAAGTCTTTATGCCCGGTGAAGTAACTTCATTTTAAATGTATGTCCGTACACAAGGCCCAATTTTAATTTCCATCATTTAATACCTTATATGATTTGTAATAAAATTTAGTCTCAAAAATTATACCCACTATATCTAAGTTCAAATCTGACTGATCAGTATTTTAGACATTTTAACGAGAGTACAGAAACTGATATATATGAACGTAATATTATTATTTAGATGTTAACAGGTATTGTTCTTATTTCGCTGCAACGCTTGATCACTTGTGAGTTTGTCGCACGGAACATGCCGCGCGCGCCGCCAACCGCGACGTGCGCCCGCGCACCTCCACGTGATCTTCGCATTTATAGTGGCATTGTGCATCTCTAGCCATTTATTTTGATCTTGTTGTAGTAAACATGATTTATAAACACTCGGCGGTGGCTATCGAAGCATATATGCGCAGGAGTTTAATCGCAATCGTTTCGTTGAGAAGGAAGTAAAAGAAGTAACTGATGAAATGAGACTAGTAGAGATAACTGATTACTTTGACTATTTATATAAAAAATATAAACACGAAGTCATCAGTGGCCCTCGTCTTTTTGATCCTTTTTGAGGTTTTGATCCTCGTTACAAAGATCCGGATCTGTTTGATTGAAACATTAGCGTTTGCCCTTCGTATCTAATACACATTCCTTAACCATAACACTCGCTCTCAGGAATGCGCGGCAAGAAATTACGCAAAAATGCGACAGCGATAATTTCGATTTGTAGTTATAGTTGACAACTAGCCACCAATTGCTATGACAATGAGACATAATATTTTGTCATTTTTCGATTAAGAAGAATAGTAGGTACGTTGTGACCTTTCCTATGGGAAGATAACTTATAACTTCAAATGTTTCTTGTGTAAAAATACTTTTTTTAAATATCTCATTTTATTTTACAAAAATAACTACAGAAAATGTTATTCCCTTATCATTTAGAAAGAAAGAAAGAAAAACATTTTTGTTAACATTTAGTGTTATTTGGAATTATGATTTTTACCTAACGGATTTTATCAATACATATTATATTTCTTTTTAATTGTGGTACAGACGTGGCGCAAAAACTGACCTCTTTCACCAAACATCTAAAGTGACTAAAGCAACAAACCACATCAGAATCAGCGCAGTAGTTCCGTAACAAACAATAGAACAAACGAATGTTACCGCTCCAATACATTTCACTGTCCTGTTAGCCATCCACCATTGTTAGGGAAAGGTAACATCTTTACTTTGGCGGTAATTTTACAAAATTCTACTTGCCAATAATAACAACCTTATATCTATACATTCTAAGTTCAATTTCGCTTGTATTTTTAGATGTTCCTGAGTTGTAATGGACGAAATTTTACGGTTACTTTGGATAGCGTCATAGAACTAAATCAGGTGCTATAAAAAGTATAAACAACAAACAGGGCTACCTGTCCGTGCTCGTCGTATTGTAATGTATATGGTGTTGTAAATGTAATTGCTTTTTGTTTTGGGTTTAATGGTTTGAATTTGTTTCTATATTGTTCTTAGAGGTAGAATGTCGGGTGGCCGGTGACAGTGATGTAGGCCCGCAAATAATGTAAATAGTATCTGTATACCGTTCTTAATATAATATTATAAGAGTATATATAATAATTTGTTTAACTCTATTCCCGAGTCACTCTTTTCACCACGTGTAAGTCCTAAAGAAAGAAGCTGTGAAATAAAAAAATATCAAATTCTTTATAGATTATTCGCAAACTAATGTTTTAAACGCTTAAGTATAGTTACTTAAAGGTTTAAAATACATGATGATGATGATGATAAAAAGCTAATTGGTCTAAGCTAAAGAACAAACATTAAGTCTCACAAACAATGTAAATAAATTATAACAATTAATTTTAAACATTTAAAAGCAAATAACAAAATGTAATTCAATATTTATGATTATTGATTTTTCTAGTTAATGCTTTGACAAGTGCATGTAGGTAATTGGTTTACGCAAATAAAAATGTTTTTTTTTTGTTCCGATATTGAATTATTTACTTTATGAAAGTATTACATAAAACATGCATTTCACCTCTCAATATATTAGAGACAAATTCTTACAAGCCGGGTCTCTTGCCATAGCCCTTTTTACCTTTTTTATAAATAAGTTTCACAAATAAAACAACATTTTTTCCCCATGACAACATACTAAGAAATAATATTAGTCAACAATTCACGCTGCAACCTTTAGAAACACTGTGACCTAAATATTTGTACTACATCGCCGAAAATCGAACGTGCACGCCCCACCGTAGGCAATCGCTTCGTCACTGTGAAATAGTGTCATAGGCTCGATCAAAAATATTAAACTGCTTTTATTATTTTTAGAACACTTTTCGACAAAGTTTTGTCAAGTAATGTTAACAATCTTACACTATACTAATTTATAAAGCTGAAGAGTTTGTTTGTTTGTTTGAACGCGCTAATCTCAGGAAATACTGGACCAATTTGAAAAAAATGATTAATATTTATGTGTTAGATAGCGAATTTATTGAGGAAGGCTAATTTTAAAGTTACCACGGGAACGGGAGTAGCGGAAGCTAGTAAAAGATAGATGACATCTACGTTTAACTTGAATTAAACAGCCCGTTGACGTCCACTGCTGAACATAGGCCTCCTCTTAACAGACCTCGGCAAGCCGTGGTAATCGTGGAGAGATATGGTCATAATCACCACGCTTAGCAAGCCGATTGGAGATCACAGTACGAGGGTAACTAGATTTATGCTGATAGATGCACCTGCCCATCTATCAGCTGTTACCTTAGGCACCTTTTATGACACCCAGGCGAAGACATCACGTTTCACTAAGATATGTGTTATAAAGAGATTGATAAATTTCAACGTCCTGTTAGGATCCACCGTGGCCGAATAATCTAGGCATTAGACGCTAGTATATGTATGTATATATAATAACTACCTAAGATTCAAGTTCGAATCCTGCCGGTGCGGTGGTCTAAGTATCTTAAGCTCAATTTTTTGAAATGTCCTAGCTTCTGTCGATGTTGACTACAACTAACGGTGTCCTACGATTGATCTCGCAGGTGTCACCCAGTGTGCATTGTGCCTAATCACTAATGAATAGAGCCGCGTCGCAAGAGGTCTGTTTCGTTTGATCGTGTTAATTAATCAGAATACCGCAGTAAAGCCGCGCTTCCACTGAGAGTGGGGAACTAGAAGCTATTTACTAGCTTCAACAATATGCAAGTTTAAAAACGATAGTTATGTAAAGGTACATTGCTATTTTGAGTAATATTTATTTAAATAAACTATGGATTATGATCTTAACATTAATTATTTATCTTAAATAGGTAACTAAAGATAAAAATTTACTATCAGCCATCAGCCTGGTTCGTCGGATTGTTTTAACAACTGGACGGTGAAATCCTTTCAATATAGGCATATAAAAAAATTACTGAGAAAAAGAGTATGGAAACTAGGTTTGCCAAGAGGTTTTCCCATTTTCATTGAAATTTTGTAAAAACTACATACATAAAGAAGGCTCGGTATTTTTAAACAATAACAGACAAACAAAGAAGTATTTCTCAAAACAATTTTTAGCTCTGATTTTCAGATGCTCCGCGGATTTTGCCGCCATGCCAGTCCTTCTCAGAGTCCCGGAAAGATGAGACGGCGCGAGGGTGTCGATGCACGTAGCGTCCCACACCAAAGGCCGTGCCGTCCTCCAGGGCACCAGTTTATAGTTATACGACCCGCCCCGGCGTCGCACGGGTGTAATGCTGATGTATTATACATACAAACCTTTATCTCAAATCACTCAATCTAATAAAAAAAACGCATCAAAATCCGTTGCGTAGTTCTAAAGATCTAAGCATACATAGGTACAGACAGACAGCTGGAAGTGACTTTGTTGTCGTGTACATTAGTTATATACATATTTTAGTTATAAAATATGTTAACAATAATTTTACATTACGAAAATATATACTAAGCTTAGCAATGTTACAGCATATTGTCATCATTATATTATTTATAGCTAATAAATGTGAACGCCTGTGTTCACTAATTCCGCAGCTCATAATTCTATAGCTCAGTATAGCTCGGGCATAGCTTGTTATGTGACTACACCTCAAAAAAGATAATAACATGTCTTCATAAATATTGTAGTTTAGAGTTTATTAATAAGATCAGTAACGGTACGCCGTATTCATTATGTAGGTGACCGACGACTGTAGTGTGTAGGCATTTATCATACTATTATAATTATATTATCTCTCTCTACCTATGATGAATCGTCGTCTCATCGGATTATGAGAGAAATGGAGTAGAGAGGGCACCTGTGTTTAGACACACACTTATAAGATAAATAACTATTTATATTCTAAAGCTTAGTATCTAATTTGTTTGATGTATGTTTGTTACTTAGCTAGGGTAGGATTCTCGCCGGCGAGGACCGCGTTGTGCCCCTACCCCTACCCTGTGATCCAGCGCATGTAGGCCGTGCCAGCGATCACTTCCTTTTATATCCATAAATCTGACTTTGATATCAGTGGCACCTCTGGGTTGTGGTCCTAACCCCATAAGGGTGCCCCCAGGTGTTTGTCACTTAATTGTATGCTTTCTAATTTTTTATATAAATATGAACTTATTATGAGTAGAGGAATTAATGCCACACAGACAGACGGAGTACATTGTCTGTAATGTCCTACAATTAGCAGCACTTACAGGCTGCATTTGTTAGTTATAGTTACCTAAGTAGTTTTATTCATAGAATAAGAATAATAACCTATTAATTACATATCTTTTTCATTGTGATTTTGACAAGTACAAGTATATGTAAAGTAAGTGCTGAATAAATTAATTATTTCATTATTACTGTACCTACTGTCTCTTTCATGCAAAAACTAACTATTGAATGGATTTTGATGAAAGGTTGCATGCGAATAGTTTATAAGCTTGATAAACGCATAGGCTACAAAACATCACGCTCTGACCCACCGGAGCAGAGTAACGCATATATCATTTATTTAAACTTTTGGAGATCAGAACACACATAACAAATCTATTTTGTTAAATTAGTCTTCTGTCGTGTGGTTTCGAACTTAGAATAGACCACACATATACTTTGTTTAGCTTTGGCATTTCGTTTAAACTTGTTTAGAGAAAGATCTCTTACATTAATAATTAGGAAGTTTGTTGTTAAAGAATTGCTAATGTTGTGGAGACGAGTAGCATGTGAAACAAGATCTTTCAAGCCACGAGGCGTTTGCTACTTCACCGGGCATAAAGGCAAGCAGTTTCCAATCATACTTTTAAGGTATTAATGGAGTTTTGTGGCTGGTAACATTTATTCAGCACTTCAATATTCACATACCTAATCACAGCTAGTTAAGCTACACGATGTTAAGCCTTTTACACAAAAACGAACAAAAAATGGTGAACACGAACAAATTGTATGTTTTTGCTGACGGTCATACGTAATTAGCCGCGTTCTTCAAAGGGCATAAAGGCGAGCAGAGTTCCAGCCTTAAAAGTTTAAAAACTACAAACTAAGCAGCCTGCGCTATAGAGCACCTCATGAGGGACTTGGACCTCGGCTAAAGGCGGTCGCTGGCGTGGGCATTGAGGAAAGATTACTTTAGATATTTAGTGGAGTTTTGTGCAACTGTTGCTCTTCTTTACCACTTACCACTTCTTCTTTCGGGCCACTCAGACTTTGGATTTAGAAGGTACATTGTATTGCCACGAAAAAAATCTGATAAAAAAATATAAAAAAGGTCTGGCAACACAGCCACAGAACAAGCTATTTGACACAATAAAGTTAAATAATAAACTAAGACGTTAAGACTAAAATATAATAGAAATAATAACTTAAAAACTTGTTTAATTTAAAAAAATATAAAATGTGATCATTATAAATAATAAATATTAATTATTGTTTTGACTGTTTGCAAGTGCCTGTTATAGATTTACGTAAATAAAAAAGTTTTTATTTCACGGTGTTAGTTGTTCATTAGCGGTGCGCACGTGTGAACAAAATGTGTTTTTTTCGCTCGTGCGCACACGGCTTTATGACAACGCCCAACAGAATCGATGTTATCCAAAGATTACGTGCTCACAGTCAGCATCGACTATTATTTTTAGATAAATCTTACGGTATTTTTATTTGGTGACTCCCTGATGTAGGTCGAACAGGTTCGCGGGTAATTTACTAGACCAACGAGTCGACTTGTCGTAAAACGTAGTCTTCAGACTTTTATTGATTAATTATAATTTTTTACATTTATTATTATACTAAATTTCTAATGGTGAAAAAAATCGGTTCATTATTTTTTTAATTTATTAATTTAAAGCAAAAATTATAAGCTTGATTCGTAACTCATAAATAAATACATAACAGTAGTAAGACAGAGACAGACATGATCGTGGCGTCGAGCGCGTTGATGTCTTTGATAAGACTATATGAAATCTGTGGCTGAAGTGGGGTTTTCAAATATTAAGTAAGATATTTTGATTAGGTACCTATTATAGCAGTTAATCCCATATTATTATATGAATATCTCAATAATTACACTATAGTATGAGTTACTTAAATCATCCAAAGTCTCGATAAGTGAATTTATACACATAAGACATTTCGAAATAAAATTATATTAATCAGTGTTCTGTATAGTTTTTTAATGTTTTTTATTTGATTGAACATTGCTAATTCAAATTAACCAACAAATACTTTAGGAACCCGCACTTCTATTAACATGATTTGTGATTTATGACAAAACTATAGAAGAAACGTATAGGACTATGTTTTACTAGCTTCCCGCGCGTGGCTTTATCCACACAGCTCCAGTTTCCATAAGGACTAGCCTTCATCAATAAATGGGCTATCTAACACTGATGAATTCTTCAAATGACACCCGTTCTTGAGATTAGCACGTTCAAGCAAACAAACTTTTCAGCTTTATGTGATAGTATAGATTTATCACCTAAATGTGTACAAACATAGGTGAACTCTCTATTCATTTACACTCAAAATCTAGTGGAACTATTCTACCAATACGACCGGTGAGAGACCAGGCGCAGGATTGACCTCTCAACGTGCTCTCCGATGCACAGGTGACACACCACCAAATTCCTGAATTCGGCCTGGTACTTAGAATTTTCTAGAGATAAATTTTCTATATGGAGCAGAAAGCTTCTCGAGTCGAGAGTTGGAGATCACTAACTGGCAACCGCAGCGTAGGACGACCACCTGCACGATGGACCGACGACCTCATAAAGGTTGCAGGGAGTCAGTGGTTGGAGGCCGCTCGCGATCGTTCCCGCTGGAAATCGATGGGGGAGGCCTATGTTCAGCAGTGGATTACAACAGGCTGATGATGATGATGATGATGATGAAAACACAAATTTTTGCCCAACCAGGAAATTGAATCATTCGACTAGATTATTCGATCATATAACCGCTAGATAAGTGGCACTCAAAAATCAAGTCATGTACAAGCTTGAGAAAATAATCCCGTTTTGCCAATATTAGAATCTTCACATAATCCGCGCCCACCACCAACTGTAACATTGACTTAAACAAAAACACTGACAAAAACAACACAAAACAAATAAAGAAACATCGTGCACATTCTTACCCAAAAAAAGAGTACATAGTGTAAACAAAATAGCTGGACGATTTTATGCGTACTAGCACATTGTTCTAGTATAAGAGAATTGTCTATAAATAAGTTTAAAATGACTATTAAAGCCAAATTGTGCAGCAGGGCTTATTATAAAATTTCCGATTATCTTTGTGAAAAAAATGCTTGGGATTAAATCGCTCCAATCTCAATGTAAAATAAACTATTATTAGGTTAATAAAAAAATGGTATATATTATTAGATTTTAAAGAGGGTTCTACTGAGTTTTTTGGCAGTGTTTCTCAGTAGTCGCCACGTCACGCACTGCACGATAGGAAAAAAATTATGACGATTCCAAACAAATGTAACCATTTTTACGGAATAAATGAATTTTGAATTTGAATTTGAAAGATGTCTGATAAACATTTAAACTGATAAACAAGTTAATTATTGTCATGAATAATTTACTTAGTAATACAAACAACTATGATATAAACCTACTGAGTATATAAATAAAGATATAGATATCATTGATTCGCCAAACAATGATTCTAAGCATTTTTTTTTTAAATATGATGAATGATATTAAAGTATGCAAGCAAGTTTGCATTTTTCGTAACCATTTTTTTTGCACAATCTGTATTTAATAATATCACAACAGAAATAAGTATAAATGCTAATTAAATGTTTTAACATTATCCTATCACATAACTGAATCATCACCACATTCAAACAATATAAATACCGTTACCATCAACCTACTGTTATCACTACTCTGTGTAGAACTACAGTGTTAAAAATTTCGGTACATATTCGCAAAAAGCGTTATAACCCAGATATGTTAAAGTAGCACATCTGACCCCCCTCCCACCCATCCGTGACCTGGCGTGGTGATGCTGTGTTGTGCAATCGAGATGACATAGTAACGGTTGATAGATGACTAACATTCGCCACTAGTTTTTATGAACTGTGGACATGATCAATGGCAGGAGATAGTCAAAATAATTATGACTAAGATTTTTTTTAAATGTTTTGTTTTGACTGCACCAATGGCTCAGTGGTTACGATAGTTGCCTCTGAGACCTGGTGTTCTGGGTTCGATTCCCACCCGGGACAATTATTTGTGTGAACCACAAATAGTTGTTCTGAGTCTGGATGTTCTATGTGTCCGTGAAATGAATGTTTGTAAAGTCCCCCGCGACACAGGGAATTATTTCCCTAGTGCGGGAGTTGTCTTTTTAAAATAATAATAAATAATAATAATATAAAAACGTGGAAAGATTTGATTGTTTGTTGGTTTGCATTGAATAAGCTCATGGGTTCCTGGGATTCCGGGGGTTTTAGTGGGTAGGGTGCTCTTCGTGGTATGGCTAGCATACCACCGCTATGGAGAGGACGAGTCCCATATATCTTCGGCAGCGTCGGAACGCCGCAGCGGTGGAGGGAATGCGTAACATTAAAGCATTTTCCCCCGGACAAAAAAATCGGATCCATTACTAAAGGAAAAAAAACTCATTTGAATGCTACGTTAATCAGGAGTTACATAGGCTATATTTTATTATGAAATTCCCACGAAGACGCGAGCGGCGCAAATGAAACCGCGAATAAATGAAAAAAAAAATGTACTTAAATGTGTTATCCATTGTAAATGACGTATAACAAGCGCGAATTATTCGTCGACGTTACTAATAAACTATTTAATTTCATTCCATGGTAAGCTAGTAAAATTACTTATGAACTTGATCATATCTATATTTGAATCTAAATCTTAAAGTATTAGCAACAACTAAAATATCGAGCTAACTAACTAAAAATTCCGGTGTATATAGCTTATCTGAACAGTGTCAGTGTGCCGAACTACACATTAGCTCCACGCTGAATTCTATGTAAACCAGATAAAACTGAGGATGCAGTCATGAGCGGAGCGATAAGAAGTACATGATTTGTTCATTTATATTTTATTTCAAAATTGAGATTAATAAAATTCGACCACCAGTAGGATTTGAATCTGCATCTTAGGTTTAGTCCCTAATGCCTTAACCAATTAGGCTGCGGTGGAATTACACCGGTCGTTGAATTTTTATTTGACATAAAACTAATTTGATTTAAATACTAAGCATTATTTAGATTCAATTTATACATAATAACAAAATATTTCATGTTAGTATTTACCTTGTTATTTAATTCAAATAGAATATAAAGTCACATATATTACATGTTACAATTATTATTTATTCTAAATTAAATTTTAGTCTAATATTCTGTTTAAGTATATTTTGCTGAAACAATAAATATTAAGTTCACATATTTTAAGTTTAACTCTAACTACGTATCTTTAAGTATTTTAAATTAATAATCGCTTATCGTTCCACTTAGTCCTTTCCCTTAATATATACATGAAAGCGATTGATCCATCCATCTTAGTAAAAAGTGTGCTTACTTTGAACATTTGATGTATGGAATGGTGCACCGTTTAATACTTATAAAACGTGAATCATCATAATAACTATATTATTATAGTGACGCGTCCCAATCCCGACATTTAGTTTGCAAAGAACCCTCCGATGCCTTTGTAGACCTGAAGGCCTAACTGAGACCTGGCTTCTTTTGCAAAATGGCGACCATATCAAAAAAGCTTATGTCTATCTCGAAAAAATCGAAATGTATAGTTCGAGGTGGCGAATTCGAAACACTTTCGATTAGTGCCTACCTAAGCGAACTTAAGCTATCAATAGACTAAAGCGACAGTTGCACAAAACTCCCCTCACAAACGAAAAGTGATAATCCCTCAATCTCCCCGCTAGAGACCCTCGATAAATGGGATATCTAACATTGAAAGAAATGTTTAAATCAGATCAGTAATTTCAGCGCGTAGTGATTATCGCGTTCAAGCAACCATACAAACTGTTCAGCTTTATATATAAGTATAAATTACACATAGACACTTATATTTAAAGGAAATTTATAACTTCAATTCTATTAAATAGTCTCTTATGTCAATCATCATCATCAGCCGTATAATGTTCACTGCTGAGGGAGGGTATTTGCCATAGTCACCACGCTTGGTAGGCGGGTTGGTGACCACAGTATTATGTTGTACCATACTAGAAAACGCTGCTGCCCGTTTCTTGATATAAGGACCAACGGCTTAACGTGCTTTCCGAGGCACGGAGGGTAGTCCCTCAACCAACCAGACCCGGAAAGAAATCTTAGAATTTATACAAACGTCCGGAGTGGGGATCGAATCCACGACGTCCAAGATTGAAAGCGAGCCAAATACCGCTACGCTACGGAGGTTGCCAAAACTTATGTAAATAATTCTGAAAACTGAGGTACCTAATATAATACTCTTCTCTCAGTATTTCACATCTCAACACGTAAATCGATTGGCACTCGGACTGCTAATTTCCTTTTGTCAAAGCTTCAACAAAACAATAAGCGTAACAAATGAAACGCAACCATTTTCGAATCACTTCTCGTGAACCATATTAATGGTAATTGTATTTCTATTAACCTAAGTATCTACGCAACAATAGCCATCGTTAAAATTGTATTAGAATTAACCGTTAAACTCTTAATGATAATCCTTTGTTGGAACGAAATAATTAATAGTGTAGTTACCTTCGTGGCGCAGCGATGTAAGTCTCCGCTTCTCTATCATCTTTGTGTAAAATCTAATATTTATTTCCGGGTCAACTTGGTTGAGAGACTACCGTCAGTGACTGAATCGTACGTAAAGGGTTTGGTCTCGATTTTTTTGAAATCATCTAAATTCTAAAGCGACATTCTTAGCAGTAGGGTTTCTCATAGTATAAACACATAATAAACTTTAGAACTAAATCTATGCTGCCACATATAAAGCAGAAGACAAAATAGTACTTTTTCCTTATGATGATAGTTAATAGTTCGCAAGGGCCCAACTGTGTTCCCAATGTCATATTCGCAAGTAATTATCCTTATTAAGTGAGAGTATGGATGGATGGATGTTTGTTTCACGCAAAAACTTCGGAATGGATTTGGCTGAAACTTTTGCAGGGGGATAGTTGATAAGCACGCTCCGACCCACTGGAGCAGAGTAACTCGGGTAAAACCGTGGGGCGCACCTTGTAATTTTATAGTTCTAATGATCACCGTATTAGTAATAAATGTGACATCACTATGAACAGGCAGATTTTTTATATGTTTGTCGACAAACGTAACTGTATGCGATGGATTTGGATCTAATTATGTTATAATAGGTTTAATGGAAGGTTTATAGCTTTGTATAAGGTTTTTACTAATGCATTCTCTGTCTGTTAATGGCTCATAAGTACAGTGAAATCTGGTTAAGTGGAACCTGGATGAGTGAGAAACCTCTATTATTGAGAACTACAATGAGGTCCCGGCACTTTTTCATTGAATTACCTCTGGTTATGGGTAATAGTTAAAAACTTTTCGAAACTGGTTAAATGAGATTTGATTTCTAGGATTTTTCGATGTTAACCTCTTTATAAGTGAGATATTTTATTTATTAGTCATTTGATTTTCTTTCACACATGCTTTGTTTGTCAGTACTATCTAAAATGTTGAACTCTGTAAATGAGACAGCTAAATTTTAAACCTGTCTAATTGAAAAACTGGATAAATGAAAACCTCTTTAAATTGTACTAAATCCTTAGTCCCTTGAGATCCCAATTACCCAGGTTTCACTGTATTTCAATAGTATAATCAATCAACCTATAGAGGTTATATATACTAACTAGCTACCCGGTTTCACTTGCGTAGCTCCTGTTTCCATAGAATTTTCTAATAAAAAATAGCCTACAGGCTTCCTCGATAAACCAAATCGAGCAATAGTTCAACAATGTTCGATAGCCCATATAGGCTATCGAACATTGAAGAACTTTTCAAATCAACTGGTAGTTCCTGAGATTTGTGCGTTGAAACAAACAAACTCTTTAGATTTTTATATTAGGATATAAGTATACAATAGATATTACCTATAAAGGTAGAAAAATTGCTTGATTTGGTTTTGATTGTAATGATTAAACCAAAAAATCTCCATTAACTTCAAATTCAACATGATATAGTGTGCCGAGATCTATCCATGTCCAGCTGTGGACATAAATGGGCTGTTGACGATATCTGAAGTACAACTATTATGTTCAATACTCAATACTTTATTGCAGTCCATATTATGAACAAAGATGGTACAAAATTAAAGTCAAGATCAATATGGACCCTTTTTTTTGTTGTCCGGGGGGAAATGCAGCGTATTCGCGCGCTGGCGGTGGGATATGTGGGGCTCGCCCTCTCCATAGCGTGGTATGCTAAACTCATACCACGAGGAGAGGACCCTGCACCACTAAAACCCCCCGGACACTCCTTCGATCCGCCGCTGGCGGGGGCCGGGTACGCAAAAGCAATCCGGCCCCCCGACGGCACCCGCGGCCAGTATGACACCGCGGGATCTCCTGGGCCACACTTACAGTGGCCCATTTGCCCAATTATAGGGACGCCTGGAGTGTAGAGGCGTCCCTACTCCTCATGGATCAGCCTCGAAGGGAGCGGGGCCTATGTGCCCCACTCCCCGAAGCCGAGCCTAGGGTATCAATCAATCAATATGGACCCTGTCGGGTACAGCAACATCAGGAGAGAGGAAGGGGGCTAAGTAGCATTACACTGAATTTAATACAATGTAGATTTCATATATACATATGTTTAATTTGGTGTATTTTTATGTATGTTGGAGTATATTATTATGTCTATGTATAGGTAATGTAGTTCTACTATATTGTACACCAAATTCATCCATTCCATTTGCCTATGTAGAGATACAGTAATGTTGTTACCAAACAATAACAGGTACAACGATATAATTAACTCAACATCTTCACTTATTCATAACCAGGTCACAAACCCTCTAACGTGCCAAAAACGTCCAAACGACTACAAATCAATCACTGAAATTCGGACACAATTATCATTCAGATGTAATTAGGAGCAAAATTATCATAAAGTGAACCATCAAGAAAGTTTGTACGAATATGAACTCTGTGTAACAGTGCATAGGTTTTGTTATTAAATTAGCACGTGGAATGTTTATACGAAGGGTTATAGGAATTTGTGCTTAATGTGAAAGTCAATAGGGCTCGCAGTCAAATTAGCATGTCAGCAGGTGTGAATTTTACGCGTTGTTCGCGAATATGTAACTGGATTGAGTTGTTATCAATGATGTTTTTGTTTTTTTCCGTTCTTGGTGGAAAAGAAAATTAAAGTAAAGTAGACTATGTTTTTTTTTTTAGTTCACGCGTATAAAATACTATTTGGCCTATTTCGTCTAAATTTATTATTACTTAAGTATATTAAATTAAAAAAAAACCATCCAAAGAAAAAACATCATGTATAATAAAATAAGTAATAAGTAAAATAAGTTTTTACAGAAATAAAACCAGTACAAAGTATAGACCATGTCGGGCACGGATAAGAGTGGAGTAAGCTATAGATTAAATTAGTGTCTATAAAAGTTTAAAATATTCAAATCATAACTGCACTATTTATTATAACTTTTATATAACCATATAATTTTATTAAATATCGATAGTGAATAATTAGACAAAATCACGATTATTATTCTACAAATTATCATTTTTGGATTCGAATTAAAATCAATTGGTCGTATTTATCAATAAAACTCACATACATCATTACACCAAGAATGATGATGATATCTTAGACCCTATACATTTTGGACCACATATTCTATACCCTAGATTCGAAAAAAGCAGATCGTATCCCGCATTTCTCGTAATATTTACAAGTACATGCCATAAGATAATTTAAACAGCCAGTTACTCCAATTAAAAAAACAAGCAACTACCATTCGAAGAACGACAAAACATTTTTTTTAATAATCTTTAATTAAAAAGTCAAGGAGTTACGCTGGTTATCTATCAACGCGTATTTATCCCTCGGATGCCCTAAATAGTATTGTTCACCTGTCTATTATAATGCGAAGAGTAATTGAGAGGTGCGAAGTACCGCGTCACCGTCACAGTAGCAATGTATAAACAGTATTGTCACTGAATCATTGAACTCCATCTCGACTTTTAATTTGCAAAAAAGTTTCCGTTGCCCTCTTAGAATCGAAGCCTGAGAGGCTGGAGAACTGTAAAGTAGAGCGACAGTTAGTAGTCGCTGAGGCCTGAACTGAGGTTCAAGTACTACGAGCGCCTTCCTGCACAGGTTGCTTAATTTGTAGTTTATTTTACAATTTAATAAGGCTAGAGCTTTACTCGCCTTTATGCTCGGTGAAGTGGCAAAAGCCTCGTGGCTACTACAGATGTTCTTTAAAATGAGAATCACTTAACATTTATTTATTATTAGATCCATTACTTGGAACTTATTTATAAATTAAAGGTTTTTTTTATTTATTGAAGATGTTACATAAACATACTAAATATGACCACACTTGGCACGTGGGTTATTGATCGCGGTAATATCGTAAGTACCGTTAAGCTGATAAATGCTGCTGCCCGTCCATCAGCTGTATGTCTAATTTCTTTATTTAATTATGGAGTTCTTACGGGAACAGGAGTCGGACGCGGGCGAAATTTCGCGTGGGAAGTACTTTATTATGTGTATTTGAACCTTTTGCACAAAGTTGTCATACTGTTTGTCTATCTGTTTTACTGTGGTAGGAACCACTTGGTTTTACTGTTACTGAATGGCCGCCTTAGATGATATGTTTTGATTGGAAAACGACAAGTTACTTGTAAGCCTATTGTTGTTTATCAACTGTAGATGTATCGCCAAAAATGACGTGCTGATTTAGTAAATACTGATTTGATACGTTCTTGGGAATTAGGGCGCCACAAAATGTACAGTTCGACAGTTGAAGTATTAGTTTTGTTTTTTTATTATAGTATGTTGAATAAGTGTTAATAAGAAAACCTTATATTTAATTTTTGTATTAAGTGATCATTAAAAAAAAAAAGATAACTAGCTGATTTTTTGCTCTTTACTAGTAATGAAATAATAATGAATTTATTCAGCACTTAGATATTTACAAACACTTGTACTTGTCAAAATCACAATGAAAAAGAAATATAATTAAAAGGTTATTATTCTTATTCTATGAATAAAACTACTTAGGTAACTATAACTAGCAAATGCAACCTGTGAGTGCTGATAATTGTAGGACATTACAGACAATGTTCTCCGTCTGTCCGTGTGGCATTAATTAATCTACTCATAATAAGTTCATATTTACATTAAAAAAATTAGAAAGCATACAATTAAGTGACACACACTTGAGGGCACCCTTATGGGGTTAGGACCATAACCCAGAGGTGCCACTGATATCAAAGTCAGATTTATGGATATAAAAGGAAGTGATCGCTGGCACGGCCTACAGGCGCTGGATCACAGGGCAGGGGTAGGGGCACAACGCGGTCCTCGCCGGCGAGAATCCTACCCAGGTTAGCTAAACCTGCAACCTTTCACTATTATTCACAAGTATTCTTGTTAACTCTTCTGTTAAGCTAAAATCTTGTGTTACGGGCTTATTAAATTCTTAAATTAAATTAAATGCAAAATCTACAAAGGGCACCCTCTCACACAGATTGCTTAGTTTTTATACCATTTGTGGTGAACAAGCAATACCTCTTGGCTAACAACATGTTGATGCTGAAAAAAAAACTTTAAAACTACAAACTCAGCAACCTGCGCAAGAGAGTGTCCCCTGTAGGACTAGGACCTCAGCCCAGGGTGGTAGCTGGCTGGGGGCAGTTCAAAAGAAACAAAAAGTTTTTTTTAGGCGAGTTTTGTGCATTCGCTCTACTTTAGCGTTTGGGATAGGCATCTCAAACGCTTTGCTCAAACCCGAGTACTAATTACTCCCGCATCTCCCGCTATAACAGTTGAAGTACTGATGAATATGGTATCTCATTCATTTTGTTTAGCAGACCATTAATTTTGAACAGACAGATAATAATACCTACTCAAGTGATGAGTCAGAATGCAAATTACGTTTTTTCTATCAAACGCCCGCGAGTTCTCCTATTTAAATAGAGTGTATTGATGCATACTTACTTGTATAAACACAGATGTATTGCTATCTAGTTAGTTTAGCTAAACGGTTGGATTTCTTAATGCTAGTAGTTTTAGTGGTTTTAAACATATTTTTTTTTTTTGTTAAAAAAGACAACTCCCGCCCTAGGGAAATAAATCCCTGTGTCGCGGGGGACTTTACAAACATACATTTCACGGACACAAAGTACACCCAGACTCAGAACAATTATTTGTGGTTCACACAAATAATTGTCCCGGGTGGGAATCGAACCCAGAACACCAGGTCCCAGAAGCAACTACCGTAACCACTGAGCCACCGGTGCAGTCAACATTATAATGACATTTACATAAAGCCTCGTATTCATGGTAAACATTTGTTGATCAACAGTTGATAAACATGATAAACATTGTTGATGAAACGGGAAGAATGCTGATTCAACTTTGTTTAAATCACTTAAGGTTGTCCACACGCCAGTCTGTGTTAAAATATTGCCCGAGGAAGAAATGCATAATTTTATCATTGCTCCAAACTACTGCCATGTTTATAAACTGTTGCAAACACGATGATGTTTACGCCAGCAACATGTTGACAGCAACTCTGCAACGCGTTGATTCAACTCTGTTGCTAAACAAATGTTTACCATAAATACGAGGCTTAAGACAACACGTTGTTTCAGACATTTCTTGACCCCAGAAGCATGTGACCGAATGTGTCATTTTGATAAAGGCACATACTGTATGATTCTTACGTATTATGTCAAATCCTACCTTATGCTTTTGAGCTCTTGCATTAGAAACACACGTCATGCAATTGTTTTTTTTTTTTTTTATATGGACATATGTTACCCACGAGACTGTTGCTCCTACACCGGGCACGAAGGCGGGCAGTGCTCTAACCTCAATAAATAGTTGACTAAGCAACCAGCACCAGAAGGTCTTAGAACTCGGTTCAGGGCCTTGGCGAGGCTATTGCCATAATCATCACACTTGGCAGGCGGATTGGTGATCACCCTAATGAGCTGAAAGCTGATATTTTTTGCTGCCTCTCCACAAGACATGTATAACATAGTAAGTATATATTAAAGTAGCTGTAGCCCAATGGCTGGGATGTCCGACTTGCGATCATGTCGTCGCTGGTTCGATCCACCCATTGCACTACCGACATGAGCCCACTCGTATCAAAAGCATTTCAGCTTATCACGAGGGGCAAAGAAAAAATTAAAAAATATTCGAATTATGTATGAAATTGACGCTGAATAAATATCCTTTCATACATCGGCTTAAAGAGTAAACGCGACATAATTAACATAACACTAAGATAACAAACACACTAGGGTAACTACAACAAAGAGCTTATTCTACACTCGACCTATTTACATCAGTACACCTGTAGCCAGCAGGTACTCGTAGTGACGTCACTTACAGTCAAGCTTGACACTCCGGGCAATGCCTCCTTTTGTTTACCCTGTTGAGGTAGTCAATGATTATTGGTATGTTCATTGAATACTAGCCAACCTACGCGGTGTTATTCATGTATCATCATCATTATCATTGAGTTCCGCTAAAAGAGATTTGGCTTAGTCAAAAAATCTATACTAATATTATAAACAACCTCCGTAGCGTAGCGGTATTTGGCTTGCTTTGAATCTCGGAGGTCGTGGGTTCGATCCCCACTCCAAACAGGAAATCTTTGTGTAAATTCTAAGATTTCTGTCTGGGTCTGGTTGGTTGAGGGACTACCCTCCGTGCCTCGGAAAGCACGTTAAGCCGTTGATCCCGGTTATTATAACATCATCTTTAACAATCGTATATCAAGGCGTTTCCTTATTTGGCACATCATAATACCGCGGTCACCAACCCGTCTGCCAAGCGTGGTGTCTATGGCAAATACGCTCCCACGGGAGAAGGCCCATGTTGTTATAAAAATGTAAAAATTGTGAGGTTGTAGAGGCTAATCTCTGGGTCTAGTGAACTACTTTTGAAAATAAGTTTGTTAATAGAAAACCACGAGCAGTTGGAGTATGAGAAACTATCATATTACAAAAAAGGGCCTTTTATCGCCGACTAGGTTCCTAAGAGAAGCGTAGCACAGAAACTTGTGTAGCATCTGCGTACTACACTTTCGTAGACAAATAATTATCTAAGTGTCAATAAAGCTAGCTTCTGTGTAAATTGTATTTCTGCTAAATACGCATATCAAATATATGTGCGTTGCCAACAATTCAGCCTCAAGGCTTTTGCTACTTCACCGGGCATAAAAGCGAACAGGGCTCTCTAGCGTTAAAGATTGGTTTTTAAATTACAAACAAAGGACACTGCGCATAAGGTGCCTCATGTCCTGTGGGATTAAGTCTTCGGTTTAGGGCGGTTGCTGACGTAGGGATAAAGGGATAATACTTTCAGTTCTTTTAGGGGAGTTTTGTGCAACTGTCACTCTATGTTAGTAGGGACTACTGGTCCGATTTGAAGCCCATTTCATGAGGTAGGCTATATATTATTATCGTTACGCTAAGACCAATATAAGCGGAGCATCAATGAAGAATGTTTTAAAATATGGGTTAGCCCAATGAACCTATTCCACAGAGTCACGGACACAAGCTAATAACAATTAAATAAGACAAATGATATTTTTTTATCTACAGCATAACATCTCATCACTTAACCGACGAGGCAATCAAGATCTGAACATATATAAGATAAGTGATGCGCAAACACATCCATTTTCATCGTCATATCATAATCAGCCCGTATAACGTCCACTGGTGAACATGGGCCTCCTCCCGGGGGAGGATATTTTATATAGTCACCGCGCTTGGCAGGCGGATTGGTGACCGCAGTATTATGTTGTACCACTCAAGGAAACGCTGCTGCCCGTTCCTTGATATAGGTACGATTATTATAGATGATGTTATAACAATCGGGACCAACGGCTTAACGTGCTTTCCGAGGCACGGATGGTAGTCCCTCAACCAACCAGACCCGGAAAGAAATCTAAGAATTTACACAAAGATTTCTTGCCCGGCGTGGGGGTTGAACCTACGAACTCCGAGATTTAAAGCGAGCCAAATACCGCCACGCTACGAAGGTTGCGTCCATTTTACACTTATTTAAATCTCATTATTAGTTGCATTTAATTAACGTAAATGTTAAACCAGAAATTCATAACTGTAATATCAGAGGCGCGTTATACTCTAGAAAATAATATTCTACAGTCATACATGAGTCACCCTTCAAAAAGTTTTAGTTTTACCTAAACATTGACCTCACAGCCTTAACATAACGAGGACCTTGTGAGGGCCGCAGTAGGGCCCATAAAGAAAACCATCGGTGTCCCACTTACCAAGCAACACATAAAATGATATCACAAACTAAAATGAATCTTATTTCTTACGCAGTAAGAGTAGAAATGCGTGAAAGTAAGTTTTTAGGTCTGTAGGCCTGTTGACGTTTGTATGTGTGGGTAAGACGTGTATGCATGAGAAAGTGTGCGTGTACGCAATGGAGATAGCAACCGCCAGGTGCGGTCAACTTTAAGTGAAATGCGTCGCTGCTTTGAAATTATAATATTCTTAGTCTATTTAAAAATGTAAATTCTATCTTTATCTTTTTTTAATTTAGTGTTTGTGGTTTATTTACAAAACAAAAATAGTTAGCGTATTTATTTTTTATAGATTTATAATAAGATATAATTAAACTAAATATGTTTTTTACTGCAATAAACCATGATTACATCACTAATGTTATCAGTATAAAATAGTATTAATCTAATGATTAAGTATTTATAATATAATTACTAAGTGCAGTGGTTTCCTTCGCAGTTGAAAAACTAAATAAATTATAAATGTTGTTGTTGCGTGTATCGGATGCAATATCCTCTGCATTAGTTACTTCGAGACCTAGTTCCATACGATAGCAATGCGAGTGTCTGATTAACTGTTTAATTAATAATAAAAATTATTATAGAAGCTAAAAATAAGATTAATTAGGGTCAACTTTATACATTAAGGTGAATTAAATCATTTTTATTTGTAAAATATCCTTTATGTAAGTCCCGTTGTATACAATTCAAGAAAAATTAGGTTATAGTTTAGTTAATATTTTATTTTGTACAATTTTATCGACCAAAAATAATTAGGTACATTGAAGTCGTTAAATTTGCACTTTACCACAAAACCCCAAAATCACGGTTCATAATTCGGCCACAGTCCACAAACCTTACGGTAACATTATAACATCAATTAAATATAATTATACCAGCTCATTATGGGATGCAATAACCCGTAGCGAGCGTCTACGCAGCCGCTACGGGCCGCGGTTCGCCCGCCCTGCACAGTGGTAGAAAATTTTTGGTGGGAAGTGAGTGAGTGGGGTGCGTCCGCGCAGTCAGTCTGGTGCTGAGCCGCGCCCGAGCGCACGTCCCGGCCAGTGAGTGCAGTGCAGTGCCTTCCACACAAACTCGTGCCACAGTGACGCTAACCAACTTACTAAGGAGAACAAAACATAATATTACACAGTGTACGTTATATACATTACCAAAAAAAAAAAAAGAAAAAAAAAAACAAAACACATTTGCTGCCCGCAAACTGTTTTGGGAAATGTTTGTAATTGGCATTTTGATAGTGACGTGACAGTGCCGTATGTGGATCACACAGTGGATGCTTTACTTCGGACACCAGTTTTTTTTATTATTATATTTTACTTTTTTTTCATATTAAAATTATCTTATTTCCACCCTCCCTGTAAATAGTCGAAAGATTATTTTTGTTAGTAATTATGCCAATCACATGTTTTCCTTTTTTTTTTCTTTTTTCTTTCAATTCTTAACTAACTACCGCTATTACTAACCGCACGTGATTCCTCAGTAATGTTTGAATACCCATAGATATGTTTAGTATTCTACTGTAGATCACTAAATATACTTTAGTCGGAAAATGTGTATTTTCCGGTTTTCGGGTTAAACAAGTTCGGTTTTCGGTGATAGCCAGAAGGTCGCCCGACTGGTTATTTTTACAGTTTTAACGGCGCAAGCGCAACGAGGTAGCAACACCAATTATTTACCATTCCTTTGTTTTCTTTATATTTTTAAACAGTTAATTGAATTATTATTTTAAAAAATACAGTTAACTTTACTTGCATTTATTTTATGTGATTTTAATAAATAATTAACATTAATTATTTCATCTCAATATCCAAGGTATAATTATTATAATTAACTAATTATGTCGCATTACTATTTCAAACGTAACGTTATTAATCCTTTATTAATTACAATAAATTAAAGATTACACCAACAATTAGATACATTAAACTGACGCCAAAAATAAACGCGAATTAGCAATATTAAAATGAGGTCATTACACTCAAAAAACCTTCACACTGAAACTAATCAACATTAATTAACTACTTCTATAAGAGTGTTATCTACAAGCATTTCAAATTGACATTTAAATAAGAGATCACAGAGTTGAAATTCTAATGATCACACTATACATATAGTATTTGGAGTATATGCCTAAAGACTTCTTATTGATTGATAACTACTGTTCCAGTTGTAGTCTGTAGACTTACATAACGCCATTAGGCATAACACCTAGTGCCCTATTAGGCATAACCCCTAATGCCCCGTAGGGATAACCCCTAGTCTCGTAGGCGTCTTTAGTAACTTCTCTATTCTTGTTTTAGTCCTTCTTTCTTACCCCACTGTATGAACCCCGGTTGTCCTCTGAACGTTGTCAAAGGCACGAGAGACTGCGATTGATTACCCGATAAGTTGATCGATAAGTTGGTCGATAAGTGGACATGATTATGATAAGGATTTGACATCAACAAAGCTGCAACGATTTTGCTACGATCTTTCCATGTAAGTAGCTAAATATAAGCATGTTTTCAACTAATTATTATGTAAACTACTTTTTTGTGGCGCAAACTTTTAGCTCGAGTGCAAAAAAATGGAGTTTCATCATTGTTGTAACGGAACCGAACGAAACCTTAAGATATAAAAGATTATGAAATGTTCCAAATGATTTGGCAACAAACAGGCTAATAATGTTTCTAAATGTTCAGCCAAATTGTAATTTTTCAGGTCGTTACTTGCAATTGATTAGTTTTATTCAGAGTTGATCGTTCCAATGATTTCTGACGGCACATTCACGACCTTAAAGTATTAATGACGTCACTTCAACTGCTAAACATGGGCCTCCCCTGACAGACTCCCAAAGACCAAGGTCTGGAATTATGGAAATATCCCTTGATATTTCCATAATCAACACGCCTTTTTTTTTTGTCTGGTGTGAAATGCATTTACGCATTCCCACCGCCGCTGCAGCGTATTCGCGCGCTGTTGGTGGGATATGTGGGACTCGCCCTCTCCATAGCGTGGTATGCTCAACTCATACCACGAGGAGAGGACCCTACACCACTAAAACCTCCCGGACACTCCTTCGATCCGCCGCGGGGGCCGGGTACGCGTGAGCAATCCGGCCATAATCAACACCCCTGGCAAGGATTAGTGATCGTAGTAAGACGATAACTTACTTGAGCTGATAGATACTGCTGCCCATTCATCAGCTGTATATTCCTTAGTCGCCTCTTACAACACCTTCAGAAGTAATGGGCTGGTCTATTCTAAGCCAGGTATTACACGGTCATGACGTCACATTTCTTACTATTTTCAAAGGTTAAGAAATTGCGTATTCTAATTCAATAGTCATATTTTAACCTTCCTAATTCTTGAACCAATGATCACTTACGAGTGATTCACTCTGACCTTCTTATGCATTCCTGGTATGTAATTAGCTAATACTGCTATGCTAATACATAGTATTGTCACTTGCACTTTTGTAATCATTCAATTCACAAATATTGTTCATTTAAATAACTATCTAGACATGGTAAAATATTTTGATGTTTCAATTGAATAGGATAGTAAGTACTGGACCGATTTTAAAATCTTTTACCGTTGAAAAGCTACATATATTATCCAGGAGTAACATGTGTTCTATCCTACTAATATAATAAACGCGAAAGTTTGTAAGTATGGATGGATGTTTGTGGCTCCTTCACGCCATTACTACTGAACGGAATTGGCTGAAATGTTACACCGGGATAGGTTATAGGCAGGATTAACATATAGGCTACACAACATCACGCTCCACTGGAGCAGAGTAACGCGGGTAAAACCGCGGGACGCTGCTAGTTTAATTACAAACTTTCCTGAGTTCAGAGTTCTACGCGGGTGAAGCATGTATTTACTAAAGATGCGTAATTTTATTCCTACCACAATTTAGTTTGATAATAGATCCGAGTATTTAACTTTTATTGGTTAAATTAAAGGGCTAAAAGTTATCTTTGTTGAAGACTATCCTTAATTTCCACAGTATCCATAAATTTGTTTTAACTTAGAGATAAAATATTCCATATCTTGTCCTGTGTATACTTCTATTACTAATATTATTATGAGGTACAGTTTGTGATGTTTACCCGATTTCGATTTATTTTTACCAATAAATAGTCACTTTATTTATGAGTGTGATATGTGCTATATTTTAAGACGAGGCTACTAAATGAATATTAACCTATCTCATCATCATCATCAACAGCCTGTTTACGTCCACTGCTGAACATGGGCCTCATCTTAACAGACCTTGGCAAGCCAGGATCGTAGAGGGATATTGCCATAATCACCACGCTTGGCAGACGGATTGGTGATCGCAGTAAGATGTAAACCTTGAGCTAATAGATGCTGCTGCCCTATCAGCCATATGTCCCTTAGTCGCCTTTTACGACACCCATGGGAGGACATGGGGTGGTCTATTCTAAGCCGGAAACCACGCGGCATAACCTATCTGATCTGCACTAAACAGATAATGTAATATATTTCTACCAAAGCATGTTCTAAAGATTGGAGCCATATTCGTCTTTATTTACAGTGGAGTAACAAAAGCCATATGTCTGTCCGGAAACAAAAATGATCCAAATGAATAACAATTCATAGCTGATATCTTGGAAAAAAATATTTGGCGCATCATATTTGTGAGTCAAATGTTTCTTTTTGTGATAGGTCAGTTCTGAATATAGGTTATAAGAACAGTTTTTTAAATTTAAATGTCGGTTCCATGGTTACAGTAGTATCTACTATTCGTGTTTCACACACATAATTGTCCCGCGTGGGAATCGAACTCAGAACACCACGTCTCGGAAGCCACTGTTGTACTGACTGAGCCATCGGTGCAGTTACTGGTGCATCGGTCTCGGTGTTCTTGGTTCGAATTCCATTCGGGAAAAATTCCAACTTTTTATGTGAAACACAGATAGGTAGTTGTTCTGAGTTTGGGCGTACCTTGTTTCCATGAATTATATGTTCGTAATATTGAATAAAAATAAGATATATTTATGAACGAAAGTTAATTAAAACAGGTACAAATTTGGGAAAAGTACTGATGGTTTACAAATTTAGGTACTCACCAATTTTTTTTATGAAGTGAGTCAATTCCTACTACAGTTATTCAATTCTTATAGCCTTACCGTTAGCAGCCCACCAGTAGGTACCCACATGTACACTCAACAAAACAGATAGGTTTACACTTACTGAAACACATTTTAAATTTACACGTAACTACACGTTTATGAGAATAGTGTACTATTATGTGCATTTTTTTTTATTCTAATCCCCCACTAGGGAAATAAATCCCTGTGTCGCGGGGGACTTTACAAACATTCATTTCACGGACACACAGAACACCCAGACTCAGAACAACTATTTGTGGTTCACACAAATAATTGTCCCGGATGGGAATCGAAACCAGAACACCAGGTCTGAGAGGCAACTATTGTAACCACTGAGCCACCGGTGCAGTCAATTTGTATACACTATACAGCTAGCAGCGAACTCTTCACCCATAAAGAATCACCGGCTGTCGTAGTGACATAAACATATTTATTTTCATTATTTGGTACTGACGGTGTATACCTGTCTCTTTTGTTGACTGTACCTCCTCAGTTACAGATCAAAGGTGATGTTACTAATACGATAAATCAATTCGAACTTGTTAATTAAATTGGAGAAAAACATCGATTGTTCTCGAGACAAATTAATCACAACTCATTTGGTTCGTTGTTCAATCAGATTTTTTTTTTTTTTTTTTTTAAAAAAGACAACTCCCGCACTAGGGAAATAAATCCCTGTGTCGCGGGGGACTTTACAAACATACATTTCACGGACACACAGAACACCCAGACTCAGAACAACTATTTGTGGTTCACACAAATAATTGTCCCGGGTGGGAATCGAACCCAGAACACCAGGTCTCAGAGACAACTACCGTAACCACTGAGCCACCAGTGCAGTCTGATTCATTAATCACAACGTAGATGCAGATTCATTAATCACAACGTAGTCCTATTTAGCTATAGTAGGAGAAGGTAGTCACATTTGTCGTATTAATGTGAAACGTTCGCACTTTAGGTATACGGGCAATTTGGCTGAATATGGCTTTTACTTACAGGTGCCTTTTTTCAGCATATAAAGATTTTTTGTTTATTTTTAATTACAATTTTATTTCGTTCTAACAATATTTTTGCTCTGTGCGCGTTTAGAAATCATTGCAGTGCTTTATTTACTGCAAATCAAATGTTTATTTTTTTTAAATATTAGTATACATGTAAAAAGCATACAGCTCGCGAAAAAGTACGTGAAATCTGAGTTTTTACGTATTTTGGCAAATTTGCTTTGGTGATAGACTCATTCCCTGTTTCGTCCCACGATTCTTTGTCCCATGTCATTTTTGGTGTATCTGTTCTAAGTTTCTAACGGCCTATGGGTAGTTTCAAAGAATTTGACTAGATTTTTTACGATTCCTCTCACAGGACGAAAGGGCCGTGGGACGAAACAGCAAATGAATTCAATGATAGGTAAATAATATGCTGGTACATCATCATATCATCATTAGTAAGTAACTCATTTAATTATTAAACAATATCTTCATATCATGCCTGATAATTTATGGCAGCCTCATTATAGCCATTAGATTCTGTGTACCTTTGAACCAGATATGGCTCAGTAATATTAGTTTTTCTGACACAAGTATAACAAGAACTAAGTAGTATTTGATAGTATAAAAAGTGAACAAAAACGTTGACCTACATGCGGCAGCCTGTTCCGACCCGCCCACAAGATGTTCAAGTATTTGTGCTGTGAGTCATAGAATCCTCGAGCTATAAGTAGCGTCTTAGTGTCTATTCTAATGGTCTATAAGAGCTAATAACAGAACATTCTTCTTAAAAAGAATACTAATAGTCTTTTGCACACTATTCTTGTTAACCCCTCGTCCTAAGTTAAAATGCTTTTCGAAAACAAGTTCGATCTTCAAACCTTATCAACTTTTATCATTTTCGCGGTATTGCAGTATTATCGACGATATCAACGGCCATAGCCCAATAGCTAGGGCGTTGGGCTTGCGATTATGTGGTCGCCGGTTCGATGCCCACCCATTGCAATACCGACGTGATAGAAGAATTGTTCAAATCGGACCAAGTTTTTTTTTCGGACAGACATTATGTAGGCTTCTGTTACTTCATGGGCATAGATCCAGTAGTTTCTGGGCATTCAAGGAAACAACAAAAATCTTCAGTTTTTTTTTTTTTTTTGTTAATATTTACCCCTTGTGCTCATCCTAAATTGCTTGTGTTACGAATGGGTTCACGTCAATAGTGCAATAGTAGTATAGAAGTATAGATGTTAAATGTTAGTGTTACAAGCGAATCGCAGCTAGTTATCATCATCATCAGCCCGTACAACGTTCACTGCTGAACACTGCTACTTACGAGGAAGGACTTTTTTGCCATATTCACCACGCTTGGCAGGCAGTTTGCTGACCGCAGTATTATGTTGTACCACAGAAGGAAACGCTGCTGCCCGTTCCCTGGTATACGATTGTTATAGATGATGTTATAACAATTGGGATATAACGTGCTTTTCGAGGCACGGAAGATTTTTTTACAAAGATTTCTTGCCCTGCACGGGGATCGAACCCACGACCTCTGAGACTTAAAGCGAGCCAAATACCGCTACGCTACAGGAGCTAGTAGTAAAGTAGAAAGTAATGCCACAGTTAATAGCGGACATTTGACGCCGACAGTTAACTTGTGACGCCAATTCATCCGACGGCGATCAAACGATCTTAATTAAACATTAAGAGAAAGCCTACCTGGTAAACGATTATATGACAATTTATTGAGAACATATTCCCGTGGGTTTAATACAAGAAGCAATAACAAACGGAAATTAGTATTCGAGGTTCAGATTGTGTAGCGGCAGGGGACTTTGTGCTGTTCTCCGGTCAGATATATCGAAAATCACAACGTTTAATTCTGATTGAAAGTTTTTAATGCATTTTCGTTTTATCTACGCACTGTTCTTTTATAGCAAAAGGTTGAGTTCGGTTAAACTAGATATTACTGTTTTTGTTATACTTTATCAGCCTTTAACATACCCAGCTGAGGGATACTGCCGTAGCCCAATGGCTAGGGCGTCGGACTTGTGATCTTGTGGTCGCCGGTTCGATCGCCACCCACTCGTAACACAAGCATTTTAGCTTAGCACGAGGGATTAACAAGAATACTATTAGACTGCAAAACTCTGCTAGTAATCTTTAAAAAAAACTGCCGTAATCACCACGCTTGGCAGGGTTGGGGATTGCAGTAAGATGGGAGTATTTTTGGGCTGATAGATGCTGCTGCCCATTCCTCAGGTGTATGCCTTTTAGTCGCTTCTTACAACACTTATAGGAAGATATCGGGTGGTCTATTCTGAGCCGGAAACTACACGGCGGAGGGCTTTTTTATTCCACTTTTTGGTAATGTATAAAGATATACATTAAAAGATGATAGTAAAGATTTTTCGCCACATCATTATTTTGATAACGTATCTAAAATATTATCTTGATCGAGCGCGTTGAACTCTTTTGTATGAGCGATATAAAAGTAGTTTTATAGGCATAATTTTGTCGTTAATTTAAGAATATATGAAGTTTTTTAACAGTTTTTCCACCAATAGATTTAAAATGCAAGAAAATTTGGACTTATCATAAGTCCATTCGGTATACATACATACATATATCAATGCAATTGTATTAATAAAATCTAACATATAGCTTATAATATAATGCTTATCTTTAAATATATAATATTATATGTATATATATTTATGACCACTAGACATACGCGCGCGGGTTCGCCCGCGTATCACCCGTTCCTGCAAAAATGTCATAATCGAATATAGACTTCCTTATAGGCTTCCTCCATTAATGGGCTGTCTATGATTGAAATATTTTTTTATTTTTCACCTGTAGTTCTTAAGATTAGTGCGCTCAAGCAAACAAACTCTTTAGCTTTATAGCTTAGCTTACCTTTTATAGATACTCGAATACTTAAGTTAAGTTAAGTTCTTCCTTTATACATTTTTTTAAGTTAGTTAAAAATACTTCTTCTTCTTCTTCAACAGCCCGTTTATGTCCACTGCTGAACATGGGCCTCCTCTTAAAATACCTTGGCAAGCCAGGATCGTTGAGGGATATTGCCATAATCACCACGCTTGGCAGACGGATTGGTGATCGCAGTAGGATGTAAACCTTGAGCTAATAAATGCTGCTGCCCATCCATCAGCCATGTGTCCCTTAATCGCCTTTTACGACACCCATGGGAAGACATGGGGTGATCTATTCTAAGCCGGAAACCACACGGTTAAAAATACTATATATAAGTTATTCTCAAGTAAATAAATGATAATAACTCGAATACTACATCATTTATCAAATCAAATTCAAATGATTATCCATCAACTTGATTCGCTATACATAGATAGCTCCACACAGACAGACGCGTCGTGTGTAGTATATCGTACATGGCAACATGGCAGCTCTAATGACACATTTACCGCAACTTTCACTCGCGCCGGAGATGCTACTCGTGTATGTATTGAACCCCTATGTTTTAACTACATATAGTTTCACTGTTTCCAACTGTATTCAATATTGTTTTTTTATGTTTTTAAATACTTTACGGAAAAGTTTATCATATACTATGTTTCAAAACGAGACGTGTTATTAAAGAGATTGATAAATTTCGATGACCGGTAAGGTTCCACCGTAGCCTAATTTTTAAGGTATTAGTGGCCTAACTTAAGATGCAGGTTCGAGTCCCGCCGGTGGTCGAATTTTATTAATCTCAATTTTGAAACATGTATATGTTACGGCTAATAGCCGAAGTGCGGCTACACCTAGTTTTAGCCGGCTACAACTAGGTGCAGCCGACAACTTGCGGTTAAACTTAGGTCAACCTTAATAAGTTCCTATAAGTTCCTCTAAGTTAACTCTAAATGAAACAATACCTATGCAAGGGACAAAAAGGTGTTGAGGTGGTTAAAAAAAAAATAACCTAAACCTAAACCAATGGAGTCGAACAGGGACTTATAAACGCATGTGGCCGACTGCACCTAGTTGTAGCCGGCTAAAACTAGGTGTAGCCGCACTTCGGCTATTAGCCGTAACATATACAATATTTTTTAGTTGTATTATATTATAGCTACAGAATAAACAATACTTCTAAAGTTAAACACGGATACTATTAATAAATAAATTTCATAAATTTTGTGTTAAATTGTTGTGTCGAAATATTTTGTTGAGTCTACAAATAAAAAATGAAGTTAGGTTAATTATTAACTTAATACCTACGTGATTTAGTTCATTAACATTCAAAAATCTGAAGAGGTGTGAATATATGTATGTATAAACTGATAATATTTTATGAATGTTTTCCCAAAAAATCTTAGCATGACTATTACTACTATCTAATTACCAACTAATTACAAATATACGTTAGTAAATATCGGATATTTCGATCGGATCGATTTTACTACCAAAGCGAATAATTTTACTGATCAACTGACTTATCACCTATCTCATCAGCTCAAAACAGGCTGTTCAAACGCGTGTATTCGACATCACACCTTCATATTAAAAATTCTAGTAATCATTATATTTTTATGGCAATTTTCTAATCACTGCAAACGCCACCGCCATTTTTCTCCTTCAATTTGTAGCAGCGTGCAATACTAGACCTTCTATACCAGCGCACTGTACCACCAGTCCCCACCATAACGCCGAGGCAGTAGGCAGCTCGGCAGTGACACATATACACCAACTTTCACTCGAGATGCGCGAATCGGCAATGACCGCTCAGTGTCAAGTACAAGAACGACGTATATACCTGCTATAGTAGCGTATATACAACCTTTTGGAAAGTGACGGAAAATGATTGGAATAAAACATGATTTACAAGAAAATGGTGGAGTTGCCGTCGCGGTGGTATTGCTTCTTGTGTAATGATAGGGGAGGTGTATGTAGTTTGAAATATGAGTATATGAAGGTAGATAGAATATGTTACGAGTTTATTGGTGGTGTATACTAAATCTATACTAATATGAAAAAAAAGAAACTAGAGTTTGTTTGCTTGAACGCGCTAATCTCAGGAACTTATTATAAAATTCTTTCAATGTTAGATAGCCCATTTATCGAGGAAGGCTATAGGCTATACATCATCACGGTAAAACCAATAGCATTGCACGTTAGTAGCTCAAGCAAGTTAGCGTATAATCGTTTAGTTAACCATCCACTCCCGGAATAAACTTTAACTTAACACAAAAATGTCTGGGGTGAAAATCGAATCCACGACCTTCGTGGTCTAAAGCGAGTCCATACCCACGCAGGTTTTATGCGTAGGTATACTATTCAGATGATAAGATTTTTTTTCATCTCAAATACAGTACAGTACATTCGCTCAGATCTGCAGTACATTGCCCTTCTCGTTAGGTCATTGTCGCTTGATTGTGGGTAATTAATTGATGAACATATTATTTACTCTCCAACTGTAATAAAACGCAGAAGTAAAAGTATTAGTTACATGTTTAGTAAAAATCTATGAACGCTGTTGAAAAGTATCCGGGCGCTAACTAATTCAATAAATTAAGATACATGAAATTGTTCTAGCCCTTTTTAAAGTAATAAATGGTGTAACTATACAAAATGAAAGTAATATTAAATCCTTAATAATTAAGCTTGTAATTGATTTGATTCTTTACTTATCTTAATCAGTCCAAAGTTAGTATTACAATACTTTTTCGCAAATTTCAGTCACATCAGTACTTACACAGCGTACTAACATAGCACAAAGCCATCAATATTCATAGAATCTTCTTTTGACACTTAGCTAACACTAGCCACTGAGTCACACTTCTGACTACTGGTGTTGAAAGATGTGACTGATGGGAAGTACAAACTGACAAACAGTAGTATATTTCATACAGCCTTCGTAAGATCCTGTTACATTGAACATTTTCAGTGCCCTCTGAATATGTATTAGTATTCAAAGTTTTGACTTTAAGATAATCAGTATCAGAAGTATATATAAAACTTGTGCGTACACCTGCGTAACTCATATCTTATGTCACCTAAATTGGGTTGACTTTACTTTACCTTTGTTTGTTTTTCGACCGGCCATTTATGTAGTTAGCCACGAGGCTTTTGCTACTTCACCGGACATAAAGACGAGCAAAGCTCCAGACTAAATAAACTTTACCGTCCACGTCAATCACCTAGGGGATTTAAGAGGAACTATTCGAAACCAACGGCTTAACATGCTTTCCGAGGCATGGTAGTCCTTCAACTAAAAGAGCTGGATAATTATAAATCTTTGATTTTACTTAAAGATTTTTGTCCGGCGCATTAGCCACCGAAACTTTAGTCGAGACCATCACTATATCACTATTCCATGGAGGTACTTGCCTATAATCATCTGACAAAATGCAATTGGTCTTTTTGGAAATACGAAGTAACAGTAAAAGCCTTTTATTAATATTATACCCTATGCTACCCTATTTCTTTTTCTTTTACTTTTTGGTTTACCTATGCATAAGGTTGCTTGGAATCGATAGCTTTTAGCGATAAGGCCGCCGTTTGCAAAATATAATTAGTATAATTCTCATATGATGTTATCAAATTTACTGTATTGTTTTATATTTTGCAATTAAGTGTACTTCTTCTTCTTCTTCTTATACAAAGTATGACTTAACAACGTGGCGTTATATTCTATCTTCAAACCGAATAGATGTACCATTAATTATATTTCTCTTCAACAAACATATCCTTTAGTTGACACGCCTTATGTAAAGCCATTATTTTATTTGCGCTTTTACTGGCTAATGTTCTGCCTGCTTCAACAATTAAGGTTGACAGTTAGAAACACCATTTTTTTGCCAAATTTTGCCGTTAACTGCCTATAGTACTAATCGTAGGCTCCCACATTATTTCCTTTGAACGTCTACCGCTGATAGAAAATAAATATTTTTTTATGTTCGTGTGCTAAACTAACATAGACATAGTCATTCATTAATTATTGCATACCAACAGTCTTAAAGAAACGAACTATTTGCTCAGCCAAATCGCAGAAAATAAGGTGCAATCTGACGAACAGACAAACTGGCACAGTCTTATATGATTTTTTAAACGTAAAAAGTTCTTCTTGTCATATTGATTTAAATGTGAAATTAATTTAGAAAATATTGGGAGAAATCCTGCAAAACCTCCATTCTCGTAGGGACTTCATAATCAAGTATAACATACAGCCTTTCTCGATAGATTACATTGCTTTATATATTTGTATAGACAAATATAAGAGCGCCAAAACCACCAAAGTTGGCAACCTCCGTAGCGGAATTTGGCTTGCTTTAAAACGCGGAGGTCGTGGGTTCGATCCCCACGCCGGACAAGAAATCTTTGTGTAAATTCTAAGATTTCTCTCCGGGCCTGGATGGTTGAGCGCCTACCCTCCGTGCGTCGGAAAGCACGTTAAGCCGTTGGTCCCGATTGTTATAACAATCGTATACTAGGGAACGGGCAGCAGCGTTTCCCTGTGTGTTACTACATAATACTGTGGTCACCAACCCGCCTGCCAAGCGTGGTGACTATGGCAAAAACCCTCCCTCGGGAGGAGGCCCATGTTCAGCAGTGGACGTTATACAGGCTGATGATGAAAAACACCACGCCATCTTTGATATAAAAATAGTCCAGTAATTTATTGAAATTTGACAACTTATTAGCAACTTACACGTCAGATACGATCGTTGACTTATGAATATTAAAATATTCGTAAACGCAAAGTCTTTGATAGTGTTTTCATGTAATTTTCATTAATTGTCACTAATACAAATCACTAAAAAGTCGGCTTTTTAAACAGTATTATGATCTAATGTAGCATTGCATTAGAATATTCATAGAGAATATTGAAAACTTCAATTTGCTTGCGAAAATTAAAATTAAAAAATTACCCCTTTTAGTTTGTGAATACCACAATCAGGGAAAGAGGAAACACCTTATTTATGTTTATTAAAAGTCAATCTAAGCATCAATCAACAATAAATGTTAACTTAACTTCATTGTCAAATCAAATTCATTTCCTAAAGCATGAATTAAGATAAAACTTCCAGTACATCTAAAGTAACGTTTGTATTCGATTTTAAATGAAAATGTTAATCAAGTTATTTGGTTTGCGAAGTTATAACTTCTAGATTGTTTATTTATTTAAAACTTTTACTTAATGCCTTAGGCATTATTTGACAGATGGTAGGTGCACTGTTGTTTATAAAGCATAAAAACATACTTAATTTAACTCGACAAATTCGAACAAAGTTAAGTCCTGTGAGTTTTGTGCACCATTCTTATTATTATCACTCCTATTTCTTTGAAATACAGCTATTGAAATGTGTACACAGTACACCTCTACATATCCCTATTAAGACCTTAGGTATTATATTGATTGTACGACAAAAAACTATAATAGCATGTATAATGTAAGTAACAAACGTCGCGAATAGTCAGCTACTAGAGAACAGTTTATATTGTGCACACACTGCGCACGCGACGCGTGTCGCATCGCTAACGCGCGGCCAATGCCCAGGAGAAAGCTAACAGCTGATTGTGTACCTATACCTGTATACCTAGTACTGCACATATAGCTCGACTAGTCCCTAGCACAAAATCGTATTTGACGAGTTGACTATTTTCTATTTTAACACTAGTGACCGGACGAATGGCTTATTCTAGGGGCCAATCGAGCCTGTACAGGAGCCATCAGAAACAATATAACACGTAGTTTGGACAGTCTTCTGGAATTTCTTCGCTTTTCACTTGTTTTAGAGTTCGAAATTCAATGGCTTAATGGACTGCTATTAATGGCAAGTCAACTGGCTGTCCGTTTGTTTTACAATAGACCAAGACATTTGGAATCATCTTAGGAGTCATCTAAGGTGGTTACGTGGAATAATTCTAAGGACAATTGAATTTGTAGTATATTGAGACTTATTCTCGTAATAATATTAATAAACCGTAAAACCTGCTACTAAAACATTTTTAGTTACTTATGATTTACCTTAACTAACTCATCGTTAATTACTTAGTTACTGCTTATAGTAACAATTCACATTTCTATCAATGTTAATGAATCGATTTGTCCTGAGTGATTGACTGACATATCGACGCGTATACTGATCAGTGATTGTACTTAGTGGGTGTATCTTCTATAAGACGCAGTCAACCGAGAAAAGATTTAAAAAAAATACACACCTAGGAGCATGAAAAGTTTGTTTTGAGAAATATTATTGCGTACGAAGTTAAGGGCAACAAATCTTTGTAATATGTATTACAAACTAGTGATATCATAAAGCATAACATTCATACCGAATTTCTAGACAATATAAACTTTTTATTTGCTGTCTTATTCCATTACTTAGTTTTACGTTATTTAAAATTTTCCTATAAATACTAATTAGATTCGTCATTCCATCATGACATCCCAACCCGGAGCCAACCTTCGCTAACACCACTCCCCACGCACACAAAGTCACAGAGAAGTAAACACACAGTACGTACACAACGCACACAGCGCCACAGAAGTCGTATACACAGTACGTACACTAAGTCGGAGAGAAAGCCACTCATCTAGTACCGACCGGTTGCCGGTTCTAGACTAGAACGCGCTCTTGTGACCTACATGCTATCCCGTGCCTTGTTATGGGGTTTACTTATGGGAATTTAATTAAAACTCTAAGCTATTAAAATAGGATACATTTTTCTTTGACGCATTCCTAACTTTATAACAAATTCAGTAAGCTGACAGTAAGCAAATCAAAGAAGATTATTATTAAATAAATTTGTTACTTTACAATATTTTTAAATAAATTCTATATATTTTTTAAGTTCTCTGCTAATATCTTTGATTGTCGCTTGTCGCGATTGCTTTCTCATCCTGTACATCTGAAATCATTCAGTATTCATGATTTTCTTATTAAACCTCTAAGAATAAACTAGCATATTATTATTGAACTGGATTACATACCACTCATCCCATCTTTTATGTTATTAATATAAGTGTTTAAAAATATTGCAACGTAAATGTTATAAGCAACAAGATTACCAACGTAATTTGATGTATAAATCCATATAAAAAGTATTATAGGTACGTCAAGTTTTGGTGACTGTCCCTTACCGGGGCAAATGAGACAAAGTGACATCTGCCCCATCGCTTATAACGACGGGACAAATTGCATCAGTCGTCCAATATAAAATAATGTTATTATTATTGTTATTAAAAAACATAAACGATGGTCGGGAATTTTGTTCTTAATGACCTATCGATAAAAGAAAATTAAAACTGTCAAGTACTTATTTTATATTTTACGTGGCCGCTGTAGTAAATGATGACTTACATACTAATAGTATATTTTATCTTCTTCTTCTGTCGATATAAAAAGCAAACATTACTGACTAATATTTTAAAACACAGCTCAAACCTATTGAACTGATTGACTGACCTTACTGCGTTGGTATCCGAAATATTCACCCGTACCTAATATATTTATACAACATATAAATTATAAGCGTGTGCCAGCGACTATGTCCGCGTGGAATAGCTACTTTGGACTAACTTTTAGTCTTGCCGTGACGATATATGGCCTATAGCCACCCTCGATGAATAAGCTATCTAACACTAAAAGATTGTTTTAAGTTGAATTCTGAGGTTTAAAGCAAATAAACAAACTTTTCAGCTATAAATATATATATAAATATAGATAACATACTCGACCACCCACCGCTAGCCGTATAATTTCCCCACCAGCGGCCATTTTCAATAAAATTTCAGTCATTTCAACCTTTCAAGAACTTTTACAATCTGTCGCGAGACATATTTTTATAGAACAGAGAATTTAAATAATTAGTATTAATATTACAATACCTCGAAAAATACTTACATTTCGTGTATTGAAAGGGCTGAGAACAATAAAGTCTTGCATATGGTAGATTGTGTTCCTGCTTTCACTGACAGATGTGTTGTCGAACCCTTCAATCAATAGGTACCTTATTTTGGGACTTTTTGAAGATGTTACATAAAAAAAAACAACATGTGTAGGTTGTGGGAACTTGGGGAAGGTGTAGCGTATCTTTGATCAGGTGCTGGTCGATGGTAAATGGATATTGAAAGGTTTGGTTTTGAAGGTGGGAATTAAAGAGTTAAACTCAATAGCGGAGGTGTATAAATGTCCATGATTTACTTTTTTCATATATAGATTAAATTGTTATTTTATTATAGTGTATACTAATTGATCTGGAATTAAATACTGAAATATATTTAGCACTATTTACTTACTTTAAATATATATGACTAAAAGGATCTGATTATATAAACTAAAACTATTATACTATGCTATTTGGCAATGTTCCCAAAATGATAGCAGCATTGCCCCGTTGAATGGCAATGCTTATCTGGTCTGGTTGTTTAAACCAAGCTTTGGTCTAGATAATATACATTGAAGATACAAATGATGACATGTTGTTATATTGCTATTTTGGTACTAACGAGACTCAACTGCGGTACAAAAGGCACATCATTAACAACAAATTTATTCGACGTTTCTATGTGTACTAATCATCAAAGTTTAATAACATTCATTTAACCAATTCAAGTCAATGTACTATATCTAAAAGAACATTAACAAATCTTAACAACCATTACCTAATATTTTATCAGAAGACTGTACAATTACCTCAAAATACCTACGAAGTCAAAAAAACCTTCAAAAATGGCGCACCTGATATAAAATACCTTGCGTTTAAAATATTCTTATTATAGTAAAAAAATAAGGAAGCCTATTCTTTCCATTCATACCATACGGTGTGACAACGCCTTATAATAGTCTAAATCGCATAGAAAAACCCCATTGTGACCCACATTTAATTCAAAAAACATCCATCACAACACCCTTTACCATCGATAAAAATATTACCCAAAAAAAAACCATTATACTTAGCCAAATTTGATCGAAATAAATACGTTTTACCCTATAATTACAGCCCTTAGCCCCAGTATAACAGCAACCCTTTATTGATAACCCCCGAATCCGGAACATACCGGATAAGGTTTCGATAAACACCGGATGTGACGAGTAACATGATCGCATCCTTCACTAGGTTAATGGGAATTCAGTTGATCTTAAGTTTTTTGCGTTCTTGAGAACATGTTTGGGTTGATATTCGTATCTTACGAGTATAATTTAACTTACTTCATATCTATATCTGATGAGTTTGCTTGTAAGCGTTAATCTCAGAAACTGGTCTGATTTGAAAAAATCTTCCGGTTTTAGATAGCCTGTTTTCCGAGGAAGGTTATAGGTTATATTTTATTATGAAGTTTGAACTAATACGGGAGCTATGCTGGTGAAACCGCGCGCGGGATGCTAGTATTTTATACAACTAAAAATCAAAGAAACTTTAATAAAGTTCAAATCAAACATTAAAAAAAACTGAATATTAAAGAAATCATCACTTGGCTATACTTCATATGAGCTATTGAACTAATAATATAAAGAGATAAAGTGTGTAAGTGTGTGAGGATGTAGGAGTTAATCTCTGGATATAGAGAACCAATTTTTAAAAATCCCATTTGAAAGCCACATTATTCGTTAGTGTCACAGGTTATATGTTAATATTTATTATGATTTAAGAGGAGCTTGTTTTCTTATATATCTAATTTCAGTATATTATTTTTATCTCAGAATAGTCAAGGCTGTACCGGTAATAAATTTGTATCGAAAACACTGACTGTAGCAATCTCACCTTAAGGTAGAATAACCAAAATGCTTATTGAATATTTGAAATTTTCTTAAAAATCCTTTACTGACAAAACTATCAACAACCTGTCGAACATTTTACCACTTTTAACTTATTTATTCATTTCATATCCCAGCATCCGAGCCATCCGTGCTATTACAGACGAAGTAAGAGATAGATTTATACGTGCGAAAGGGACGCCACTCTACACAGAGTCGGTGCAACGTCCTGGATTGTCAATAAACTTGACCGACTTCTCATTGAGAGCCTCGGGAAGGTTTTGAAGCGAGGTTAGGATGCATTTATAATGCTACTTTTGTTCATACAGCATTTGCATATATACAAATTGTGACATGAAGGAGGAAATTTAAATCACTTGTGATATAAATGCTGCATGTTAAAAAACAAATCAAAGATATTACGTCACTTCGATAACTTACTTAAAGTATTACTATCCGTTTTTCATTTTAGGATTACAATTAAAATAAGAAGGTGTTCTTGGTGTTAATTCGAAAAACAAATGTAATGTAAGACTTAAGAAACAAATAAATTATATTAAAAATTATTTCAGATAAAAAGGTACGTATAAAAAAAAAATTGTTCTTACGAGTTTATATATACATGCAAATATAACCTGGAAAATAATCACAAATATTCAATACAATCTTATATTCTACAAAATTAAAAAATCTTGACCTATGTACACGGTTTTACACGAGGTCCTTGTCCCTATAACGGTTCAATTTGGGCACCTCTCCGGCCTCAGTTGTCAGACAACATAAGACGGCAGGTTCGTCTGACATTGTCTAGGTATTGATGTAATTATGGGCGTATGCCTATCCCGTTACTGTTATCTCGATTTATGGCATTCGGTTATATGTAGGTATGGAAATGTCTGCCATACAATCTTTAGAATAATAATTAGTATGTTAAATTTTTATTAAATTGTGACTATTCATAAAACAATTTACGATAGGTTATAAATAAACAAACAGGTGTATCGTATTATTTTGATGGATAGCATAAAATAGTTACCAAGGCTTAAATTAATGTACCTATATAACTTATTTTAAATTCCATGGTGGAAAATAATAATAGTACTGTAACATGTCCCGTTAATCATTAGATCATAGAATCATTCGTGCAGTTTTAATTAATCTTCAACATAAATCAACACATTATAATTTAATTTTTCTTTACCTCCAAGTTAAAATCAAAGTAAATTATCACGGTCATTCATCCTATACAAATTCAAATTAAAAATTAACATTTAATTCAAACTTTACTATTACTACAGCTTAACTTCAAGAAAAAATTGATCCTAAAATAGCTCCTTGCGGTATTCCTTGCGTTGCTACTCGCGTCGCTCCTACGCCACGTGGCTCGGGGCGTCGAACGGCCTTGTTGGGTCCGGCGGAGCGTGCGCGCAGTTACACCGACGTCACACGGGCCGTACGGTAACTGTACCACACGTGGTGCTGTTTTGTTTTAGAGGCCCGTACCATTGATACGACGGATGCGCTAGTTGGCAGGACTTTGCGTTTGTTTTGTAGTAATGTAACTGTTCATGTTATGGCTACTACATAGTTGGGTATTCAAGTGTATAATCGTATTCTTCTGTTTAGTTAGTTAAAAGTTAAAAAAATTAAGATGTATATTATTTAGTAAACATTCTAGCTAACAATAGTATTGTCAAATGAAAATATGATGAAAAATTGTTTTTCAAAAAAAGCAAAAAGTAGATAAAAGTTTTTTTAATTCATTTATCCAATATTAACTTACTGTTTGTATTTGCAATAACATCTGCTTATGAACAAAATATATTCTTAAATAATTTAAAAATTAATGCTAATATTCGAAATGGGATCCAGTTTTTCTTTACATAGTGATATGAAGTGCTAAAAAGTTTCAATCACTGATGCTAATATGGTAAGACAAAGTCACGAAATTTCCTGTGTATAACTGTCTGACACAGCTATTTAGTAAACATACAATAGCAAGCATAAAAACTAAGGCATATCATTTTCATTATCATAGAAATGTTATAACCAACCCCGTTATAAGAATATAATTTAGCTCCAACGATCATGCATACATGAATATATATTTCCCCAAGTAACCAAATTTATGTACGGTAAGTAGACCAGTGTGGGTAATTAATTAGCGATATAAAAGATATAATTATAGCTTATAGCTAAGGAGTTTAGTGGATCAACTACTTTATAATAATTTATAGACCAAGACGCGCCGGTTGCGTTTACAGTTCAGTACCTATATTATTGGATAATTTTGCTAAATCGTATATGGTTTGGAAAATTGATCATTTGTTAATATATTTTGGAAATTAATCGCTAAAATAAGGATTTTTTTATTTAGTTGGCGGACTTTAAATCCTACTAATATTATAAACGCGAAAGTTTGTAAGTATAGATGGATGGATGTTTGTTACTCTTTTACGCAAAAACTACTTAATGGATTTGGCTGAAAGTTTGCACGCGGATAGTTTATAAGCTGGATTAATATATAGGCAAAATACCACGCTCCAATCCAATGGAGCAGATTGTAAACCGGGTAAAACTGCGGGGCGCAGCTATTTTATTATAAAGTAAGTTCATCAATCAATTTGATGTAATTAAAATGCTTTCCATAGAATATACTATAGATAAAGGCGATTTATATTACAATTGTGTAATAACTAAAATATATGTTTGCCCCACATTAGAAATGGGTAACTATCTTTTCACAAAACAGACAATTAAGAATACACACACAAACAATAAGCGAAGCTTTAGTACTTTCATTCAGAAAAATTGTAGTCATTATGACCATATTTAAATGACAACCAGTCCAAATAACTGCCTACATACAAGACCATACAACCACCATTAAAATACATGACTTTGTCAAAACTACACAGATTAGTGTCATATTCATTTAGCAAAATTTGAGAGTCACGTGACTCGCGTACTTGACTTTGTATCGGGGTTTCGAGGTCAGAGAAGGGGGGAGGGGGAAGTCTCAAAAAGTGAAATGTCTAACAGTACCCGAGGCGGGCTAATTGTTGGATTCTGTGAGAGAATTTATTTATTTTTGTCGTGTTGTAGTTATTCTTTTATCTGTAGTCCATGCTGAGAGACTGGTGGTACTTGAGGAGTTTACTTATGAAGTAGTTCAGGCAAATATTGGTTTTAAGTAACCCAAAAACTAAAGCCTTAAGGTCCATTACTATTTGCCGTTAATTTTTTGTAAGTATTTGTTCAAAATACATAAGAAACGTTACGATATGAATACAATTCTCATAGTAAAGTACTTGAAAGAAACGACATTAGCCCTAATCATTTTGAGCAACATAACAAAGAAGCATTTACAAAATATATGTCAAATTAAAAAAATCTTCACTATCAAATTATAAATCTCTTTACAACATTTTCAAATTTTTGATTCAACAATGACACAGTAATATAACAAAAGATTTATTAAATGGATCTTTGATAACCCACAATCGGCTAGTTGCTAAATAATTGTTCGTCTGTCAAATTACAATTTAGCGTTTGACAAGATAAATTATACGTCTTGAATTGCGGACGAAATTATATGTATTGTTACTTGTTAGATGAATACAAGGAAGTATTTAAAGTTAATTTGTAATAGATTAAATTTTATCAAGTTTCTGTTATGAATTTAATGGATTCAGGAATTCTTGAAAATTAGAGAAAGTAGAAAAGTTTGTTTCAAAATTGATAACTATCATATTAAATACTAAGACTTAAGCAACACCGTCTCCAATGGAGGCCCGTGTACTACAACATGTTGTTAATAACGTCATAAGGGTTGATGATGATAATTACAAACTTAAGGCATAACTTAAGTCAGTCGAATTAAAAAATCTAAATCTCTAAATGAAATAACCACTGAGTCACTACTTGGGTTTGAATGAAATATATTTAATCAAGAATGTATTTTTAACTGCTAACTGTAATTTCCTCTCGATTTTATCAAAACATCCGTATATAGGTGATTCATATCTTTAACTTTCATAAGGAAAAACGCAACACTTTCTTCTGATTGCGTCATCTAAATCCGCAACGAAATTGCATTAAGGAAAACGCATAATATTGTTTATTTAAAACAGGTCAAGGTTATTTAAGATGTTCTTTAGAGTCTCACATTGTCAATCGAAATTAACCTTTTCGATTGATTTTGTTTCGACAAACGACGCAATTTGTTTAACGATCATAAAGTTACCTAACATAATTGGTATGTTAGGAAACTAATATGCTGTTATTATATTTATCATCCCGTTATTCACTCCCATCAAGGACTTCCACGGAAATTTACATTTATAATTGTTGTGTTACAAAAACATTCAAGTAGCTTGCAAATTACTTAGAATGTTTGACCAAATCTAAGTAATTTTCAAGCTTTGATATCGTTTAGCAAGTTCATCACATCATCGCCAGGTCGCCACGAAAAAAAGAAGATGAAGAAGTTCATCACACAAATAAAGAATTAAAATAACCCGAAAGTTGCCATTTAGATATGAGACTTTACTCTGTATAGCTATCTGTAACAGCTATGTATTATATCTTCTTAATAAACTCAAAAACAAAGATGGCACACGACTATAATTTTCAAAATATTATTTTTACTTGTGAATACTTGTGATTGACTCTAAAGTAGTTATCACTTAAGTCTACTTGTATCAATAATTGTGAAAATAGATTGCTATAGTGGTCACGGATACCCAAAAGATTATAATCAAAATCTCCCTTCAAAACTCTTCGTACTTTATACCAAGAATTTTGTCAAAATCCGGCTTCCATCTGCATCCGTGAGAAGGCGAGCGCATCCTATATTTGGGCGCAAAAAATTAGGTCAAGTGTTGGAAATTCCAAACAGGCTTCTTTGTATTTATTGGGCAGTTATGAGGCGTCATTACTTTTTACATAATATAATTTCAAATAAATAGAAGTAGATATTTTGGATTTAGGACTCCTACTGGCGTTGTGAATAAATTAGAGAGGATGACGTTATAGTTTTACAACTTAATTTCGGAGATACTTGTATGGAACATGAACTAATGCATAACTTGAACTTAAATACTTTATTTTAAGTTAACTGATGGTCTTAAACCGTTTTAGTATGATATCATACCTAGGTTTCCAGTAATATAAAAACACAATAACCTAAAATCTGTCCCAACAGGAGCCAATATCTGTCTTGAAAAAATTCAGGAGCACAGATAGTTTTATAAATTTATGAAAATATGATTAATGCCTATATTTTCACCATGGTATAGCAAAATTAAATCCATTTAATCGTTACATCACACATACTCAAAACAATTACTGTTACGTATATGAAAACGAAAAATAATCATAATCTTTCAAGTCTGTGACTCGGATAGGCTTTTATCTCACCGCGTTTGGTTCCAAAAACGATATTGGGGTCACGCACCCGTCCCGTTACCCCACAAACCTGTTCGTTACCACCCGAAATTATATGGCCGGTGCAACCAGAAACATTATGTATGGAAATATTAAATGTTCTTTAGTACCGAGAAATGGTAATGCAAATTGGTGGAATTTCGTTAATTTTGATAGTTTGTGTGATTGCCTTCACTGTTTTTAAATAAATATTGTTATCTAGTTAAATTCTATTGTAATTATTGTCAAATTAAAAGTTTTCGAATTCGGACATTAAATAACTTAAAACGAATATACAATACCGCAACATATGTGACAGTTAATTATTTTTCCTAGAAGTCAAAACACATAATGAAATAAAATAATGAATAACAATAATAAAATCAACGTTTATTCTCTTGGATGGATCATTCCCAGACCACAGCGACCTCTATAATTTGTTTTGCCTTGTTAATCAATCTACAGGGATCTAGGAGCAAATTTAAATGTTACATAACAACAATTTTGCTAAAATACTTAAACAATAAAATAAAAAAGTTAAATTCTTGAAAACTTCACTGACGAAACATGTCTGATCTTAAAACGTTTCTGAATGCCTACCGGGCGCCTAAAGTACGCGGTCCACATTCGAACCAGCACTGCCTACGTGACGCGGCCATAAACCTACATAGTGAACATTTTTGTGGCCGAAATACAGTTTGTTTTTTAATTTCGTGCTTTTTAGTCAGTTGCTACCTAGTCGGCTTTTGTGCACGCGAATTTCAGGTGGTTTGCATATTTTTTGTTATATTTTTGTTGTAGTTTTTTTTCTTTGTTGAATTTGTTTTTGCTATATGAATAGTTGTACTTACGGTGGGTCATTTATCAATGCGTACGTAATATTTATATGTATAAAAAGATAATCGATTAGAACGGAATAAAAAAACATTATTTTTTCTTATAAAAATTATGTTAGGCTACAGAAAAACAGATTTTTACCGTTGCCACTATCACAAAAACCAAGTTACACGATTTATTATGATTAATTTCTAAGATTTAATTTTTACTATATCCATTATAATGATCACATAAAATTGAATATTTTAAGTTAAAAGAAAAGAACAACACATATTGTCAGTCGGCTAAATTATATATAAACTTTGACAGTCTATCGAAATGACCCACAGAATTTTGACAGTCGATCGAAATGACCCACAGAATTTTGACAGTCGGTCGAAATGACCCACAGATAAAAAATCTCACAGAACCCACTGGTTTGTTACAGCAATATTACGATATCGAGGTAATGTGGTACCACGTGATAACTAACGGTGGTTTAATCAATATTTATTGTCAATACTAGTGATAAGTCCGCTTTTCTGGGTTTCAGTGTCACAGCGATAGTGAACACGTTGTGTTGAGGAATTTAGCATTGCATTCAAGTTGTAGAGGTTATATTGCTAGTCGATGTACTGGGAGCTTAAAGGCCAAGATTAATTAGATACTTTTGGTTACTTAGCCTTTTATTTATTTTATTTATTCATACATTCTTTTTCTTATTCTTATAATGAAAATAATAGTCAATAATAATAAAAACAATAGGGAGCACTACCTATTTAAAATTAAATTAAATAACCTAATAACAATAAATATAACTTGTAAAAAAGGTATGACTTTAATATCAATGAAATATTTTCTTGATTAAAATACAAGTACCAATTAATTTTAATTACAATTACTTCAACTAACGTGACTTCAATACATTATAATACGAATATAAACTGTACTGTAATAAGTTAACATTTTTAACGATAAAACAATTAGTTCCCGTTTTGCACTACCTAGTATACATTACTTCGCAAATTATAAATATGGGGTTCTCTTAACTAGACGTCTGTCCGTCACTCACGTATAATTAACGTTATGTGTAAAATAAATAAATAATAAATGATGGTGCGAAAGATAGGAGCTAGCGTGCCATGGCATAAGTTTTTTCGGCACAAATACTTCTTTGCGATACTTGGGGTACTCCTCCTTTATTTCGTTACTGGTATTATCTCTTGAGGTCCGCTGAAGTAGCAAAAGCCTCCTGGCTAACTAAGTCCGTACAAAAAGGCCGTCAGAAAAAAAGAAAATGGTATTATCTGTTCGACGAAGTCCACTCCGTCTTTTTTAGGAATTTTGAATTTAGAGAAATATATGCCTATGTATAACTTCTTGGCCACAGTAAATTTAGGCTTCTATAAAATATATTTCCGCAACAAAGTTACAGAGGGTCAAAAAAAAGGCTGAATAGCCGAAAGAGAATAAGATGTTACGGGCGTACTAGACAGACTAAGCAGAGGCCCTAGATTTGTAATATTTTTATTTTTCTTTAAAACTGTTAATATCATCGAATAACGTTTCTGACATAAATAAAAATAATTTTTAATTTAATTTACCGAACACCGAGACTGAGAATCACAACAGCTTCTTCCTATTTAGTCTTTAAAAACATTTATTGCTATATTTTTCTATTTTCTTAAAATCAACCTGCTATTATTTTCTATCTCTCTTTTACAGCTGGCTTCATAAAGAAAAGAGGCATTTCTTCTAAGGAAAATATGAAAAACAACTCATACTGCAGTACACGTTAACATTGTGACAGGTAACTCTAAACTTTATTTCATTTTTTTAAACATCAAAATAGCATCGCCTTTTGTCATAACAAAGACATGTATGTATTATATTTTGCTTGTAATTTTTTTTAATTGTATATTTTAAATTAAAAATCTAATCTTTAAAGAAATATTTCCGAGAATTAATTTTAATAATTATTTCGTATAATTTGTCTCGCTAACAAGGTTGGTAATTAAACGCGACCTCCTATGTCCCGCGCCGCTCCCATTCAGTTCGCGAACACCCAATTACATGAGATTTAGTCGAGCTCCGTTACGCGGTCATTAAATTATTATTCGGTGTATAATATCATAAAAACGACGGCATTAAATAAATAGCTGTTGATAGCGTATCATACTTTATGAGATTTTAAACGAGTTAACTCATATATGTGGAAAATATCTACCATCTTTACAAATACATATGTATATTATTAATTCTAGTACTTCGAAGTTTTAATGTCCTAAACATTCTTAATATATATTATGAGAAAGTAGACCCTGTCTGTAATTTTTCTTGCTTATGTCTTAACCATATTTGTTCAGAGCACATTAATTTCTGTCAAAAATACCCAAAAATCTTCATCAACAGCCCGTTTACGTCCACTGCTGAACATGGACCTCCTCTTAACAGACCTTGGCAAGCCAGGATCGTAGAGGGATATTGCCATAATCACCACGCTTGGCAGACGGATCGGTGATCGCAGTAAGATGTAAACCTTGAGCTAATAGATGCTGCTGCCCATCCATCAGCCATACGTCCCTTAGTCGCCTTTTACAACACCCATGGGAGGACATGGGGTGTTCTATTCTAAGCCGGAAACCACACGGCATAAGCGGCACCCAAAAATCTTGATAATTAATATCCGTGATACTTTTGCTTCTATCTTATCTCCTGAAAAATATTGTTATAAAAATTGGTACAGTAAAGCAGCGTTTCCACTAGTACTGCGCGAACAAACTTTCGCTCACCACGCTCATGGACAACTGACCGAACGAATATGAATGACGAACGGTAGAATTCGGCAAACTATTAGTCACTCGCTCTTTCATTCAGTGACAATAGCATCATCGGTGAGAGAGCACTATCAGTTGCTCTTAACACTCGCTCGGCGTAGGATGTGCTCGGAGGCCCGAATTTATTTTTGACATATCGCGAACATGGAGTATCTTTTGAACCGACAACATTTGATCGGAACGTTAAAGTGAATGAAAGCAGTGCAGTGTAGTGACAACGCGGCTTTACAGTTGGATAATAAAATTTAAGACATAATTAGTGAAGTTTTTAAGTGAAAAAAGTTTTTATACTAAACCTATAAATTAGAATTTGTACCGCAACACCTTAGAGCTAAAAGTTTTCCTGTGTTGTGTTGTTTTGGATCATATAGAAAACCAGAGCGATCATATTGATACAACGACTTCTATATTTAGGTGAGTATTCATACAGTATGGACGGACCTTATATTTTTTTCTTTTTATTAAGACTTTTATTTTGCCATTCAATGCGGTAATGCTGCCAGCATTCTGGGAACCTTGCCAAGTAGAATAGATTAAGAATAGTAGTATTTTATAAGTTAGTTTAAGTTAGTTACTTTTAGGGCTGATTTTTCAATACGCAGACAATAAAAGTTATCAGAGGAGTAAATTTTAAATTTGACACATTTTGTATGAAAATTTGTCAAAGATTCTAATATATTATATTTAGGTAGAAACCTAAATATAATAAAATAGAATCATAAAAAAAACCCAGGTTGGATTAATTTAACTCATATAATTGATGTAAAAAGTTGTGGTTTGTTAAATTATGTTTTTTTATTATAATTGATGGTCATTAATGAGAAAAAATTGAATTCTATACTGATAATGATATTAAGGTAAATAAGCATTGCTATCCAAGCTAAACGTGTTTGCAAATTTTTAAATTAATCCACATAGGTATTTTAAATTTCATTAACTTGCAAAATTATTTTAATAAAAGCATAAAATAATCAGAAACAACTTAATATCCATATCACTCACTACTTTGTTAATAAAAACTAAACTAAGTTAGTTAGTAAAATATACTAATTAGCGTGACCATGGGTCCGTGGCTTACCAATGTGACGTCACTAACGGTAAACTAATCTAGTTCTCTTTCCGAATTGTATCAAATGGCGGTAATTTGGGGAGACCGTTAAATTATGAGTTCTAGGCTGAACGACGAACTGACGTCATTTTATGAGTTTTTTGTTGCCGCTGTCGCGTTCTTTAGTTGCTGAATAAATCTTTCGTTTAAAGTATTGTTTGAAAATAAGATCTTACGTTTTTTTTTTATTTAATGACCTCAGTACATATAATATTCTGAACGTAAGCGGAGTAAATGGTTTAAACATTTTATACCAGTCCACTTAAAGATATTGTAGCTATGATTGAAGCAGATATAACCTATATGTCACTTGATGAATGAGAACAGCTTTTAAAGATCCTGACGATTTAATCGTAAAGTGCAACTATTAATGATTTAACAGTTGATGACCAATGTCAAAAATATTAGTGAAGAAAAAAAACACGAGAACATTCATGTGATATGTATATCACATGAATGTTCTCGTGTTTTTTTTCTAGAAGTAGGGTATACCCTACTCCATAAATTATGCTGAACATATTATATAGAACATTTACAAAAAAAAACCGTTTTCTGATTATTTATTTGTTTTTAAACTATTATTTATTGAATTAAATATTAAGAAGCCAACAAAAAAATACCCCGTAAATTAAACACTCACAGCAATAAGCTGGATATAGTTTTAATCAAACTGCTACGATAATGTTCAATGGTTCAATAAAGTAAGCAATTCTTGAGCATTTCAATACAGTTATTGAGTTTTACGTACAAAAAGTCGGAACGAGGCGGTCCAAATAAAGTTGTCAGATGTACCGCCGCCGATGGGAGATTAATTGCAACGATGATGTAGTAGTGCAGAATAGTTGCAGAAGTTTAATTATGTATATCTTTTTGTTATCATCTCCACTAAACATGACCCTCCTTGAAGGAGGTTTTTGGTGACTACAGCTGTAATTATGTCGAAAGATACAAGGAAATGCCGCCCGTTCCCTAGTATACGAGTGTTTCAGATGATTTTATTCCAATCGGGATCAACCTTAACGTGCTTTCCGAAGTAGTTAGAACCTCAACCAACCGGACTTTGAAGAAATCTAAGATATTACACCAATATCTCGTTTTCGGCGATCGAACTCACGTTCGCTGTAACTGAGAGCGAGATTTATACCGCGACTATTTTATTTTTTATAACATTATGAAAAAATATATATAGCTTTATAGGTTGGTGAATGTAGGTAGATTACTAGGTAAGATAGGTATTTATACCTGTCTGAAATACACAATTATCTCTCTGTGTACATGCAAATTTATATTTATGATTACGATTGCAATTTAGATATTAAATGTTACTTACATTCCACAAATATCAACAACCACTGCATAATATGTAACGATCAAATTGTCATTCAATAGTAGTTCAAATAAATAAAATTTTACTGTTTAAAGTACATTAAAATTATAAAGCTTAGTATTGAAATCAAGTTATAAAATACTTTTATAAAAATCATTTTTTTTTATTGTAATAAAGAATCTCCTCATCTCAAAGTTAAACTTCTGTCATATTCTTGCAAAGAGGCGTTTGAGTGGGGTGCAAAATTACGGCCGCCATCGACGTATAGATCCCACTATCGGATCTATAGATCATTATTGCTTGTAGTTAGATACGCTATAAAGATAAACTGATTGATCAAGGATTTAGGTTACTAATACTTATATAACATGGATTAAGACGTTTATTTCATGAACATAATTTTGTATGGGAATACAGTTAAGAGCTGAATTTTCAAGTCGATTTATTGTTATTTGCTTAACAATATTTTAGGGTCAAATTCAAAGTTAAGTATTGTAAGACATAACACAATATTAATACGACAAATTTTGTCTTTAAAGTAAAACAAATAGCAAGTTTCGTAACTCAAATCTACTTATATGAAAAAAAGTAAAATCTAGCATTGTAAGTTTTGCTGTTTTACTTACTTATTAATGTTTAAATCTAATTATGAACAGTGACATTTCAAGCCATAATTATTCATGATCACCCAAATTAAAAGATGAATAACACATACATTAAAACCAAGTAACTTATGAGTAACGGTTAAGCTGAATGTTAAGTAGCAGGTGATGATCGGTGATTAATTAAAGTGATCAATGAGTAATGATGATGTACTTAACCGTTTTAAGTTAAAGAACATTATGTAATACCCAGTTTGTGTTTATAGTTTGGGGTCATATTGATGAGGTGATTAATGTTTAATGGAGAACTTGTATTTGAAAGATGAATTACATAGGAGTTTGTCAAAATTGACGTATTATTTGATTTATAGAAAAGTAAGGTTAGATTTTTAACAGTACTTCAGTTATCGAATGTAGTATTAACTGTTTTTATGTTTATAAGTAGGGTGTCAATCACATATTATAAAATTTGTTATGAAGAATATTGATGGATTGGAAGAGATGGCATAAAAAATTAATGCTATCAACACATATATAAATACAACGTTTAAGCATATTCAACAGCAACTTCCAATGTTGTTGCATTTTTTTTTGGCTAGTTTTTAAAACTAGCCAACGAAAAATCCGACGAAAAACTGTATATTTAACTGTCTTTTGCACAAAACCGTCCGATGCCCTCGTAGACCCAAAATCCGAGAGGCCCTCAAATTGAAATTAGATCGACAGTTGCACTAAACTCCCAATAGCCACAAGTGACGCCCTCTTGCGTAAATTGAGTTTTTAAACTATTTAATAAAGCTGGAGGGAGGCCTTGTAAAATAGCAAAAGGCTCGTGGAAAACTACTTATTTCATTCAAAAAAAATATTTACATGTTTAAACAAAATTAAGTTCAATATTCTTCTAAAACTAACGAGTTAGTAATCCATACATACAAGCCTTAAAACCTAATTTCGTAATAATCTTAAATTGGTCATCTTCTGTAATTATGTTATTAACCGAATTAATCATTAATTGATACAATCAATCGATCTAATCATTAGTCAAACTACCATAAAGTTAACTGCACAATTAGTCGAAGTATTCAAGTTCAAAGTGAGTTTCACGTGAAGTCAGTTACAATGTCACGGTTGCGAACGAGGTGCGCCCGCGCACCGCAAAAGAAAGTTGATGACGCACACCAGCGTTGAGCGCACACTGAGAGCCGTGCGAGTGTGTGTGTAGTGCTTGTGTGCTAGAATATTGTGAAATAAGTATAAATATATTGAGTTTGTTAGTTTATATTAGAATTATATTTTGTGTGATTATGTTTTGCTCTGTTTCTTCATTAGTGGTAGATTTTGTAACATTTAAAATTGTTTTCTAAAATATCTACAATTATAGACATATTAATAGTTATTTTTATTTTAAGATAAAAAATAATTCTTTCTCGTATCTTTTTTTTTTATGCGTATGCACCTTGCCAGAAGAATGTTACTTTTGTTCACATTATCGTTTAACTTAACTATATGAATAAATACGTCTACAAACAATAATAGCCACATCATGATATCTATCGCTTACGAAGTTATCTCAAAAATCAAAAGCCCCAACATCGCGAACATCATACACAAATGGCCACTTTCACTCACAAAATCGCTTAGTCACAACTTATTTTTCAAATCATTAACACTTGTGCGTTTGCTGATACTCACACCACTGTAACACACTCACACACATATCGCGCAGTGTGTGTGAACGCACACAGAGGTAGTCTAGTTGTCAGTAGGTTAGTGAGCCGCGCGTTGATGTCTTTTCTATGGACATTAGCGGACTTGAGATTTAATATTTTAATATGAGTTGGAATATTTTATATATGAGTTGGATTTTTTTTTATGAGTTGCAATATAGTTTTTGCGATTAATGAAATGATTAAAAGTGTGGGTGGGCTGGAATTTTTTGTTTAGATTTATATATTTTTGAACGTTGGAATTTTTTATAATAATGGTAATAAAAAGCTTTAACATAGTTATATAATTAAATATAAATATATTAAAAGGTCCCGTAAAAACAAAGTTTGATTAATAATTTAATATACAATGTTACGCAAAAAAAGTGATTCATTTATTTACTATTGAATGTCAAAATACATGTAAATATGTAAACATTCAAACTTACAACTTTTCTTTTTCTACATAAATAAATATTTATATAGGAATACGTGACATGAATAATGACTTTAACCTACAGAAATTCTTATTAACAAACTAACGCGAAATGTAAAAGTGCTCAACTTGACTTTTGTAAACATTACCTACAAAATGCCGGCAGTTAAATAACAACTAAAAGGGTTAATTTTCATTCATCACATTTAAACTGCAAGTAATTTAAAACTCATTTTGTATGCAACTCCAAAACCAAATATGAAATACATTACAAATTAATCCTCCATAGTTATTAAGTATTTATAGACATGAATTAATAATAGTCGTAAATACACTTGATTCACAAAAAAATCGTATAATCTTGGTATTAGGGCATATAATTGAATAACAACAAAATAGTTACCTAGTACCTTTATACCATAATAAATATATCAATCAAGTTGATCACTTTAATTATTGTAATAACAAAATAAATTGGCCAAAAGTTCAATTTTTTTTCGGAGCTAACTGACATCCTAATGTATGACAAAGACAGAGCACCGTTTCTGTTTTTGTTTTATTGAACCTGCCTGAAATACCGAGATCTCATGCTTTACGTTCAATTGTCATCCGAAACAATTCTTTCTGTAAACCGCAGGTAGTTGTCTATGAGTCGAGGCATACTTTGTGACCTTAGGACCTTACATAAAAATAAATCTCAGATTTTACACAAAGACTTTCTGATCATCATCATCATCATCGTCATGATGATGATGATCAGAAAGTCTTTGTGACTTTCTGATCGAAAGATTTAAAATTTCTGGATCGAATCTATAACCTCTGAGAGTTAAAGCGAGACTTACACAACTAGGCCTTAGCTTCACGATATAAAGACATCTATTACGGCCGAAGTTTTAAAAAAGTTTTTTTTTCATCCATTATTTTAACACAAAATTCTCTTTTATTACTAACCAAAAGTCGAACAACCTTACAGCATTTAAATTAAATAATGTCATGTAATGTAATGTACCATTCCTTTTAGAGTCGGTAGTCACCTGCGACCGGCTCAATAAATATAAATACACCGTTTTACAATTGTAGTGTCACCCGTACATAGTAATAAATAGTGCTGTTACAATATAAATACGAACTAAAAGTATTTATACTATTACATATTCAGTTATACACACAAATGGCACAAAAAAATGTTTTTGATGGAATTGAAAACACATGAAACAAAATGCCGCAAAATAAACCTCCCACTAGTAGCGCCATTTAGTACCTGGAATACCAACTAACCTGTATCGCGCTATACAATTATGATTATTTAATTATTATTCGCCTTATGCGCAGGCCAATTTAAACAAGTTCTAAGCACTAACAAGTGACCGCGGTCGCCAACGTTTCATCTACAATATAATTATTACATACATACTAGCCTTTCATAGAATAAAATAAAAAATGCATCCAGGTACTACGTCAACAAAAACTGGTGAAAATGATCTCGGCGTTTTAGTGAAACATATACTATATTATTTTAAGGTTTAAATTCCAGGAATATACACAATTAGAAACTAAATATAAGTTTAACTTTATGATTATGACTTTAAATTTGTCTAATATATTATAATTAAGAATTTATTTTTGTTTCTCTTCTCTTTATTTGTTTCTCTTTAAAAGACAACTCCCGCACTAGGGAAATAAATCCCTGTGTTGCGGGGGACTTTACAAACATTCATTTCACGGACACAAAGAACACCCAGACTCAGAACAACTATTTGTGGTTCACACAAATAATTGTCCCGGGTGGGAATCGAACCCAGAACACCAGGACTCAGAGGCAACTATCATAACCACTGAGCCACCGGCGCAATTTATCTATTATTAATGAATATAAATCTAAGAAATATGTGTAAAGCAATTTGCTTTTGGTTTTGCCCGCGTTGGACTGCTACTCTGCCCCAGTGAGCTTCAGCTTGATGTTTTATAACCTATACGTTAATCGAACTTATAAACGATGCATGTACAAAATATTGCCAATTTTTTTTGTGAAATAGTGACAAGCATTCTCACAAAGTTTTATGTTTATAATATTAGTAGGTTGTCACGCGTTTAATTCTTTTATATGACGCTTTGATAAAACACGTCCTTTTCGTGGCCTTTGCAAGTTGCAAAATGGACAATTTATGAATAACAAAGCTGTTGCTGTGTTATTCATAAATTGCCGTGTGGTTTCCGGCTTAGAATAGACCACTCCATGTCTTCCCATGGGTGTCGTAAAAGGCGACTAAGGGACATATGGCTGATGGATGGGCAGCAGCATCTATTAGCTCAAGATTTACATCTTACTATCGATCACCAATCCGTCTGCCAAGCGTGGTGATTATGGCAATATCCCTCAACGATTCTGGTTTGCCAAGTTCTGTTAAGAGGAGGCCCATGTTCAGCAGTGGACGTAAACGAGCTGTGTATGATGATGATACATTTAACACAGCATAATCATTGTTGTGTTAAATGTTATAATTGCAAGTAGATTGTAATGTTTCAATAGGTGGTTGTATGCCATGTCAGAGTACAATTAAACATGCATAGTAAATAAATAACTTCCCAACATCTAGTAGGAAATACATATGGATACTTTTAACCTAATATTATAATTTAAAAGAAGAAGCGGCCGTAGCCCAATGGCTAAGGGCGTCGGACTTGTGATCTCGAGGTCGCCGGTTCGAACCCCACCCATTGCACTACCGACGTGAACCCACTCGTAACACAAGCATTTTAGCTTAGCACGAGGGGTTAACAAGAATACTAGTAGAATTAAAAACTCTGCTAGTAATTTAAAAAAAAAAAAAATATATTAATAAGTTAAGCAACTTAGGTTAAATGTTATTTTTGATTATAAAGATAGTAATCTAGCGATATTAAAATCTACATCTGATTTTAAAATGCATTTAGTTTTATGGTGTACTTGCTTCGCCTTACGGTTTTATCCATGTTGATTACTCCAGTGGCTCATAGCGTATAAACTATACCCATGCAACACCAAAATCGATTTAGCTAGCGAAGTTAATATAGATATGTTGTCTTTCCAATTAGTTGCTTCCGAAACCCTCGTAGTCCCGAAGTCCGAGAGGCCCGTGAACTGTAAAGTAGAGCGACAGTTGCACAAAACTCCCCTAAAGAAACTAAAAGCCATACTCCCTCAATCTCCCCATCAGCGACCGCCTTGAGCCGAGGTCCAAGTCCCACAGGGGACGCCCTCTTGCGCAGGTTGCTTAGTTTGTAGTGTTTAAACCATTTATCTAGGCTGGAGCTCTGCTCGCCTTTATGCCCAGTTAAGTAGCAAAAGCCTCAGGGCTAACTACATATGTCCGTGCGAAAAGAAAAAACTTAATTAGTTTCAAGATTATTTATCATAATTTATTTACTCAATCTTTATAGGCGAGTATAAAGCAATACAAAGAAAAAAGAACGACGTCACAAAAGCTTCGAGAGTCATATGTCCGTCCGAAAAAAAGTTATCGCCAAATCGCACACCGATAAGTAAATATCGTCATTAGTTTTCGTGTCGCATACGGCTACGTGCACACTATCGTCGATCGCCCGATGCTAGAGGAATGCTCGGTACAGTCGGCCGCGTATGTAAACAATGCCTAACTGTACCATCACCTTGACTCGGACACGCCGCCCGTGTTGATATTCTTGTTACTGATGCACAGGGGGATTGGGAAATGAGCTTTAGGATTTAAAGTGGACGGTGTTAAGTAATTGCGACATGGGATTTTGTCCCAAATACTTACGCGTTAGTTTTGTTTTATAAAAAATCTGATACAAATGAAACTGAAACCTATTACAACTGAGTATTTTATTAGGACCTTTATTTCCTAATGTGTTGAAACAAAATGTGTCCATGATTTCCATTTAATTCATCGTAATTTCATGTAAATCTAGTCTGCCTGAATTTAAGTTATAAAAAAGACAGATGAAAGGACTCGCTCACAACACACGCTTAGAGAAAAAAAAGTCTAAATTTACTCAACGAACTACATCAAAACCGAATCTAAATATAATTTAACCTAGTAAATAAAATATACCTACGCAATAAACTTATTACTTACAGTTGATTGGCTAACGATTGTACTAGATGTGCAAACAGCCGCCATTCAAATTAACTTGTAACAATGTGGCGAACCACTAACAATGTTGCTATAAAAACACTTAAAAAAACAAAGTTAAACGGTTCGATATAATAGCTATTTGGGTCCGAATTATTGCAGATATCATTGTCAGGTTAAATTGTAGGTTAATTAACCTCACTGACTGAGAACAATAAAATATTTTAAGCCATAAAAAAATCGCTACATAAGATTAATTTACTTAATCGTTTATCTGACCCGGAGGCCCCGTAATTTGTTACCCATCTTGGTGCTTTACAATTCGCTTTTCTAGATGTAAATTACCCCTCAAGACTACTTATGTCTTATTTTATATTTTACTGTCTCCATTTTGTAATGGAAAGAAGTGAAAACAATTATAATCTCTTTCTGATTAAATTCATTGCGGGCCTAAGGCAGTATAACTATTTTCAGGGACTTTGTGAGCCTCCGTGCTCATTGCCATTTCCAATGCGTAGCACTGTTGATCCTTGGTTACAGGGTTAAAATTAAATACTTAAAGGTACAAATAAAAACTTAATGTCCATAATTATTAATAGGTAGCATCTCAATAACCGAATAGTTTAAGAGCGGCATCAATTCAAATTAACCGTAATCCAAAACTAATTAAACCGCAAGTGTAGCAGCCTGTATGCGCGGGAGTGTCACTACGTCACGAGCGGTCTAGCGGCGGCGTTCACGTCACAGACTGATACGGTTACTCAGTGAGTACATGTGTGAGTGTATTGTGTGGTCTGTGAGTTGAACGTGTGAGTGGAAGGAGGCTAAGGTTCGGTGGGTTTGGGAATTATAGCTTTGAGAGTTCATAAACCTGACAACAAGTGGTTTAGGATTGTAAGGACTGTTTACTGTCGCTGCAAAATTCAAGTACATCATATATAATTATTTTAATACATACTATGATTTCTGACACTATTCATTACTACATTATCATGTAATAACACTAATATTACTTGATCATTATCGTTTCGTCTACATAATACGCACTTTATATACTCATTAAGTAGACTCCAATCATCAGACACCATTTACGGGCTCAAAAAATATAACTATAATGATATGTCCTTAAAACGGTTTTTATAGTTCTAGTACATCTAATAAAATCTATGTAATCCCATATTACTAATTCTTAATTCACTCATTTACATTTTCATTACCATAATCCGCTGACACACGGAAATCTCCCCCAAACAACACAACATAAGCTCGACTCACCTGTTTTATTTCTTATTGGTATGCACAGGAGGATTCCCAAGGCCACGGGAGCGTTGGCCGCTAACTGTATCCCAATGTGCCCCAACTCTCGGACTATCCCGCAAGGACGATGACCTTACTGGGTCTTTACTAGCCGATTTTGTGTATTAATAGATTTAGAATAATATTTTATGTAACTGTATATAAAAATAGTGGCTAAGTATAAAATACGATAGGAGTTCAAATTTCCGTAGCGAAATAGTATGATGGCTGGATTTTATTTATTTATTAAGGCTGGAGTTCTGCTCGCCTTTATGTCTGGTGAAGTAACAAAAGCCTCCTGGCTAACTACATGTTGTCTTTATTTGTAAAATAGATTAACTAATAATTTAATGGGTCATGTCCATTTTAAACGTAACTTACTAAAATGGCTTATCTTATCGATTATGTAAGCACATATTAAAAATACGTATCTGATAAATATAAAACTATATCTAGATTACGTAAAATAACTACGATAATTAACTTTATAACTAAACTAATTAGTGATACAGCCTTAAGCTTAGCTTATATACAAAAGTATATAAATACGTCCTTGTACGTTAAAATTAGCTAAGCACATACATTTAAAATGTCTGATAATATTCAAATCAATTTGTAAAACTAATAAAATATTTGCATTAACTAGCTTCCAGCGCGCGGTTTTACCCGCTTAACTCCCGTTCCCGTGGTAACTTCATAATTAAATATAGCCTATGTCATCCGAAGATAGTGTAGCTTTCTAACTGTACGATAATTTTTCAAATCGGTCCATTAGTTTCGGAGCCTATTCAATACAAACGATCAAATCTTTCCTCTTTATAATATTAGTATAGACTAGCTTCCAGAGTGCGGTTTCACCCGCGTAACTTCTATGCCCATAGAAACTTCATAATAAAATATAGCCTGTTAGCATTCCTTGATAAATGAATTATTAACACTGATCAAATCACACCAGTAGTTCCTGAGATTAGCGCGTTCAAGCAAAGAAACAAACAAACTCTTCAGCTATTATTATAGATATCAGCCTTACAAAAAAGTCGAAGAAGTCGTTCACATCTAAAAATAACAAAAAAAGATACAACCTCCCGGGCTATCCCAAGCAGGACGATGACCCTATAATAAAGCTGAGCGTTTTTTGTGATGCGCAGGAGTTGGGATGCGCTATGGTACTTTTTGGGAGGTTAACTGTTTCTGTTGTAGGGTTGTTGAACTTTTGAGGGATTGATTTGTTTCGATTGATTTTTTGTTTTGTATATTAAGGGTGCTTGCAGTTTTTGATGACACAGAGTCAAATGTCAAATTAGTTGAATCGTTCGAGTCAAAAATATGTTCTTGAGCCTTATTTATTATGTAGGTAGCCAGGAGGCTTTTGCTTCTTCCGGGCATAGGTATTCTTCAGCGATTTGCTACATAAAAACGTAGAGCGTTATTAACTTTTCAATTACCGGTTACCAGAATAAGGTCCTTACATCGCTGGTTATCAGAATAGAATATGGTCCAGATCCTTTTTGTCAACTTTTCAATTACCGGTTACCAGAATAGGGTCCTTACATCGCTGGTTATCAGAATAGAATATGGTCCAGATCCTTTTTGTCAACTTTTCAATTACCGGTTATCAGAATAGGGTCCTTACATCGCTGGTTATCAGAATAGAATATGGTCCAGATCCTTTTTGTCAACTTTTCAATTACCGGTTACCAGAATAGGGTCCTTACATCGCTGGTTATCAGAATAAAATAGGGTCCAGATCCCTTTTGTGATACTAATAGCAAAAGTCCACATTGTAAAAGGGTAGTAAATAAAAAAATTAGACGGTCTAATAAAAGTAGCTACCAACTTGTTGTTTGTCATTTTATTTTGTTTATATTTAAATTTGAAATACATCTGTTGGTCTCTTCTCATGCTAATTAGTGTAACTTACAATCAAAATTAACATAATCCATTGTACAAAGTGGAAACAAAGCATTTATATTGCTCTGTGCACTGTTTCAAATACCAAAGAACACTAAAGGGTTTAGGGAGCTCTATTTAAAATGGGCAACAATAGAATATTAAAGGATTTCCTTAGAAGTCTGACACCAAACAAACTGCATTCATATCAAAGCAAGATACCGACTTTTCTACGAAATACTACATAATAAAAGTGTTATTTTACTTAAAATACTACAAATAGATAATGCCGTAATTACATAGGAAGTGAAACACCCAAATAAACGTTTATTCATTAAAATAATTATATAGATTAATTAATAGATTAATGTTTACTCGTAATTTATTTTTTATGAGTCACAGCAATAATGGTTTTAATTTTATAACTAGATGCGTCCCGCGGTTGAGTTTTGTATCCTATATATTAATACAGCTAATAAACTTGTAAAAATATAATCAACAAAACGTGTCAATAAAAATTATTATTATTATTATTATAAACTATCCTTGTAGAAAATTTCAGCCAAATGGAAGAGTATTAAACATGACACAGTTAAAGTTCATATAGAGAAGGAATGCAGAAACTAAACATACAATATAATCTTTCCCCTTATAATACTTGTATTGGTCCTGCATTAAGGCTAGAGCTCTGCTCGCCTTTATGCCCGGTGAAGTAGCAAAAGCCTCTTAGATAACAAAGTATGTCAGTCCGAAGAACAAAAAAGGTCGCGTCCTCTGGAGTTTCAGAGCAATATCTAACTCACAATCGACTCAACCGGTGATAGAATTTAATTCGTCATCAGCCCGTATAACGTCCATTGCTGAAAATGGGCCTCCTGCCGAGGGACGGTTTTTCCATAATCACCATGCTCCCGTGCTACCCGTTTTTTGGGTTAAATTAACATTTACTAAATTAAAGGTACTTTCTACCTTATTAAACCTTGAATAAACATATGCAAACCTTATATTACGACTTCAGGAAGTTATAACTAACAGTTATATTTATTTCAATAAACGGATTGACTAATATAAGAACACTTATCACCGGGCGCCATTAATTTACAATAAGTAAGGAGGTTGCAACAGCTATGAGTTTTGGTCGTAATTTTATAACCCAGAAAAGTGTTTTGTAAAGTATTTCTCAATGTTTCGTGATCACTTGTCAATTGTCGAAATATTGTGCGGTGGCTGTTGTCGATCAATTGTTATTGTTTTTTTATATTTTGTGTAATTAATTATTCTTAAGTTTTGAACAAGAAGTACTGAGCACTGAAACTTATATAAAATATTGTAGCATTCCGCTTCTCAAGTATACAGATTCGACGCCCAAATTGGGAAATTTTAATTAACATTATGAGTCTATATTCGAATCGTGACATTTCAGACAAAATAACTGAAAAACCGTTTATTTTTTTTACTTAAAATTGAGATTATACTCTATTGAACATCGATACAAAGTAAGATGCGAGATCAAATATATAAACCCGCCCGCAAGATACTAATTTTAAAAATGTAGGTACCTAAATGTTAGTAAATTCATAATTGGAAGGAAAATTTGTCAAAAACTCAAATGTTAATAAAATATTAGAAAAACGTAAGAGACAAACTATTAAATTCTATTTTTAATTGCTATTATTCTAAAGATCCTCCCACTAGTGGCTAACCGGCCACCCAAAATTCGGTGAACCTCAATGTGCGCGCGCGCATACCGCGCTCCTAAAAAAACCCGTTGCGCTGTAACGGTACCTCTGCCTTGACAAACGAACAGACCTACAGACATACAATATACAAGTATATTAGGCAATTACAGCGATCAAACGCACCGGCAGTATTTAAATAAAAAACAATTGGGATTTACTTTTGCGGCACTTAATATTTTGTAAGTACAGCTAGGTTGTAGAAGTCATTATGTTTTTTGTGAAAATATTTATACTTTTCGGCGAGTAATAAATGTTGTGCGTTCTATAAGTGCTAAATTTTATTGTTTTGTTACTAAGCAGCCATTTTTTTTATCTTTCACCGTTATTGACTTTTTAAGCGATGTTTAGGTTAACTGTGTGAAGTTAGCTTACTAAACTGTGTGTTGTAAAATTCCATGGACATATTAATGCTTCTGATTTTGAGATCTAATAGTTCGATTAGATTGGCTTAGCCGATTAGCTTATTACTTAGTTCATGAGATGCTGCAATAGGTGACAAATAGATGCTTAAGAGAGGTAGCCATGTCTTAATTTATCAATACTCCACAAGTAGTAAACCAATATTTTATTCATAGACAAAACAATAACATCTCAAGTAGACGTCGGCTAGACTACCAATAGAAAAAAAGTACCAATGTGCTCTTTATAAAAACAAACCATTACTTGTACTGATATCGCTACAGTAAAGCACGGTGGCTATCTACACACATAACTTCGCCTGCCAATAAGCCGTCAATAAACTAACGATAAGTCTAGCCTTGAGGTAGGTTTAAAAACTGGATTCTCGTAAGTAATCATCAAACAGAAACGGACATAGCTCTATTGTCGTGAATCAGCACCGTGAAAATCGAAAACCACTTCCCCAAACATCACAATACCGACTTTATTACAGACGGTCAAGGTTGTGTTTTGAATGCGGGCCCGTCGTCACTTACGACCAGTCTGTACCGGAGCGCCGTTTACGCCACTGACACACTTCCGTGTGTATACCGTTAGGCGGCCCTGTTTAGCGTACACCCGTTTCTTTCACTCTCGTTGGGAATGTATGCTCTGTCTCTGTCTACGCGCGACAAATTTTCGATGCGGGCGCTTCGTGTAGGTTGGCCTAAAAATTAATTTCGTGATACGATTTTTTTTAAGAATCCGCTTCGCACGGCGGGGATACGTTTGTCGGTCAGTGTGTCGCGTGCTTTATGTTAAGTCGTCGTGGTTGAGCTTCAATGGGATTTAGATCGGATTAACATAGTTAGAGCAGCGAGCGCAAGACTCTGAGGCTTTAGATTGTGGATTAGGGAGAGAAATTGCATAGATGTGGATGTCGACTCCATGTTGACCTCAATGCTTAGAATGTCTGTCATAAAGCAGTCTACATTATGGTTATTAAATTAATAGTTTAGCAGAGTATAATCTCTGCTATTAAACATGAGTATATTATCTGCTTTAATGGAACTTTGGTTTATTTTCCACGTCCGGTGACTTACTCGTAGAAGCATCCGTTTGATGCTTGGCGACTGTAAAAGTATAATTAGGCTTCAAAGTGTTTAAAAATGAAGACCTAACAGTTTAAAACTTTAAGTATTAAATCTTATGCATATTATCAGTGTGAGATAGAAACAAAATTTTATCTTCCCCCAAATCTTTCACTATATGAGTAATAGATAAGTTTTAGATATTTATTAAGCTAATAACATATTTCTAGAAAACACTTATAGTACGGGAATTGGAGGGGTTTTCTTATTCTGTTCTAATTGTTATTTTTTATCAACAAACATGTTTGCCGGAAAATTTCCATAGATGGCGCTGTATTGAACTGTAGCGCCATCTGGGAATTACATTCTGAAAATAAAGTAATAATTTGCTAAGGATTGATATGAATACATTAAATCTAATATTTCTTTAATTATTTATTATAATTTTGTTTGATAATCTTTATATTATACCATACAAATAAATAAAATTGAAGTGTCTGTTTATAATGGAAAAGTAATGTGTTTTTACTAAATGCGCATGCATGCACTTACAAAAAAACAAAAATGTCTGTGTTTCTGTTTGTTTTGGCTAATCTAAGTAACGGCTGGTCTGATTTTGACGGCACTTTCAGTGTACAATTATACCATTATATAAAATTAGCTACCTTCTAGCTTATATTGGCTAAAATATTATATTTCGTCTATCTGTTTTTTTGTCCGTATATTCCGCCTAATCTCCAAAACGGTAGTACCGAGATGAGACTTTCATTTTTAGATTTTATAGTTTATTTATTATACACGGACATAATCACTGGTAGCAGCTAATTATTTAATTGTAAATTGAAGTTCATATGAACAAGTAAACCACTGTTTAGGTTAGACACACCTGCTCATTACAATAACATAGCCACAGCTATCAATGTAACACACAACTTTCTCCTCCAATCAATCCAAACTAAATCTCAAGTTCACCTACTTAACTAAGAGCGATAGAAACTTAGTATTTTCATACTTTCGTTGCCATCGGAATTAATCATAGCCAATATTTTCCGAGATCTGTGGTCTACAAAAGATCCGCATACTTTCACTTTGCCGGCTCATCGGAGCGGATAATCTTTGATGGCGACTATTTACGATCTTTGTGACAATTTCTACGGAATTGGGCCGTCAGTCGGTGTGACAGATTGTAGAGAAATGGGACGCGAAGATGATAAGCCATTGTTTTTTGGTAAAGTGACGGTGTTGCCGAAACTAAGTGATGATACGGTTCTATTAGTTTGTGGAATAAATCGGTGCAGTCAGTTGTCCCAAATGTTAAAGTGCAAGTTGCTTTAACAAATTCATAATACAAGTACCTTAAACGTACTGTGAGAATATAGTTGTATCATACTACAATTTTGAACTTTAAGGCTTTGTTATAAAATTCCAAATTGTACATTACAAATTTCTAAGTTTGTTAGTTACTTAGCTATTCATCGCCCGTCCTTCGTACTAAAATTTCGCGTGCATTTTCCCCAACTATTTTTCATACAAACTTTGACCGTATAATAACGAATACAATAAAAATATTAAGAAAATTAGAATGACCGTGTTATATGCTATAGTAATATTATAAAGAGGAAATATTTTATGGTATGCATATTTGTAACAAATAAAAAAAGCTCAAAGCGGCCGTAGCCCAAGGGCTAGGGCGTCGGACTTGTGATCTTGTGGTCGCCGGTTCGAACCCCACCCATTGCACTACCGACGTGAACCCACTCGTAACAAGCATTTTAGCTTCGCACGAGTGGTTAACAAGAATACTAGTAGACTGCAAAATTAAGCAAGTAGAATCATCTTAAAAAAAAAAATACCTATATTAGCATGCTACAGTACCCCATTCATTCATTAATTCTTTCACCATTAGAATGCTAAACCCCCATAGTCTATTTTTTATTATGAAGTTCCTAAGGGAACGGGACTTACGCGGGTGGCGTCTGAGTATCATAGTCTTTTTTTTGAAGTCCGCTCGGCAACAAGACCTACGCGGCTGAATCATATGAAATGATATAGATTAACAAGCTAGTCGTAGAGCTATATCACTACATAGTATAAAACAAAGTCGCTTGCCGCTGTCTGTCCGTCCCTATGTATGCTTAGATCTTTAAAACTACGCAACAGATTTTGATGCGGTTTTTTTAATAGATAGAGTGATTCAAGAGGAAGGTTTATATGTATGATACATCAGCATTACACCCGTGCGACGCCGGGGCGGGTCGCTAGTAGAGTAATAACTTAGAGTCGTGTATAAAAAATGCATGAGAAATGACAAAATTATACATAATGAGTCATTTGTATTCTCTTCTGGTATAGTTTATTATGGATTATAAAAATTAAACTCTACAACATAAGTATCTCTACATAAAGAACCTTTGCGTGACACTCGATTACTAATTAATTATTTAAAATGTTAAGTGTAATAGCTTACGAGCGGATCCGATGTACCGACAAATGCATCCTGGCATGATTGGTTCAAATTGCATTCAACTGGAGTTAGTGCTAAATTCAAGTTTACATAGTTAAATAATAGGCTGGTAAATAATTTCAATACAGTTAACCAAAATGCTAGACAAATGTTTTACCCGCGTTACTCTGCTCCAGTGGGTCGGAGCGTGATGTTTTGTAGCCTATAATTAATCCAGCTTATAAACTATTCGCGTGCAAACTTTCAGTCAAATCCGTTTTGTAGTTTTAACGTGAAAGAGTAACAAACATACATTCTTTAAAACTTATTGTACTAACTTATGTACGTCTTCGACAAATATTGGTTCTCATTAATACAAGTATTCAGAATTTTTTTATAAATAAGGGGTTTATATTTAACAGATACCTAAAATACTGATATATTTTTTTCAAAGTCACCAAATATATAAACTTACATTATGTTCATGAAAAGTATGTTAGTAAGTTTTGATATATGTCGAAGGTAAAATGTAAAACTACTCACCTTATTTATACGAATAAATAAACTTAAAAGATTCAGTGAATGCATATAAAAGTATATTATAGGTACCTTTATATTTAACCCTATACAGGTTGTCCCAAAAGATTACGTAGCTGGGAAGGGGGGTGATAGGGATGGTCACAAGGGTCACCAGAAAAATATAAAAAATTCCCTCTGGGTGTTTAAAAAAATAAATGGCATTTTTTTAAAGACTAAAAATTTTACACCTTGTGCTAACTGTACCTACAAATATGGCTGTATTTAAAAAAAATGCTGTTATGTAATCTTCAATAACAACAAGGTCATCAACATCAACATCAACAATAACAAGGTGTAAAATTTTAAGTTTTTAAAAAAATGCCATTTTTTTTTAAATACCCAGAGCGGATTTTTTTTTATTTTTCTAGTGACCATTGTGTCCACCCCTGTCACCCCCTTTCCCAGCTACTTAACCTTTTGGGACACCCTGTATATCTTTATACGCATTTAGTTCAAACATACTTATTCAATATACCTATTTTCCATACCATTACATAAATGCTAAAAACGTCTGTCTTGTGTCCCTGTCTTCTGCCTGATTTCCAAAACGCTAGAACCGATTTAGATGGACTTTCATTGTTACATATCTCATACTGTACTTTTAGTGCCAAATAAGCTTATAGGAAAAATTATCCTATTACTTTAAAATGTCACTCATTTCAGTTATTTTACAATTTTTGTTCATTACTTAAGTCACGTTCACTTGCAATAGGGTTTTTTTAGCAGTTGCAACATGCGATATTTGCGAAAAACCAATCAAGGTCATAGTCCGAGCAGCCGCGACAAATCTATATCTTAGTAGTATTTTTTCCAATAAGTAACGCAATCCGTTGCGTGACGTTGCCCAATTAACTGCGTTGTCCAATGAGTTTTTGTCAATTTTTATAAACTTTTGTTATGAAAATTGTTGATGTCGAAAATGTATGGATTGGTTTTTTTATCGTTGAGACACATTTGGTGGTGTAATGTTGGTCTAATAATCGCAACTTTTCATTCAGCTCTTAGGTTTACATACACTTGTACTTGTCAGAATTACAATGTGTAACACGAAATCTAACAAAAATATCACTTAAGTAGCAAAAAAAATATATACCTTATTTGATCTTTACAGATTTTATAACCCTTGCCTTGCGAAAATGACAAATGCACTCATTATCGTAAGATGCTTTAGAGGTAATCTGTACAAAATTAACTTCTAAGAATCCGACCAAGGTCTAAGCGACATCCACCTGAGGGCAACCTTAAGGGGTTAAGACTTAGGACCAACGCTCAGGGTGTCGCTGGACGCTCTACGCTGTAAGAGTAGATTAACGAAAAGTCGTGGTGATCGCTGGTGTGGGCAAAAGATGCGGGATCACAGGACAGGGCAGGGACAGTAACGCGATCCTGGATCATTCCGTCGAGGATCCTACCCTAGCTAACTTAAATTGCATATTCAATTGAATACAAATATTATTTTTACTAGTATTTACTAGTAAATTGAATGTATCTTGGTGAAAATCTCTGAGTTATTTTAACATTGTTTATTATACTGTTTATATTTTCTATTATTACATAGAGTTGTTATATCAATAGAAATTCCTATTTTCATTTACAAATATATATCTAATATATAAAATTCTCGTGTCACAGTTTTCGTTGCCATACTCCTCCGAAACGGCTTAACCGATTTTGATGAAATTTTTTGTGCTTATCCGGTATCTATGAGAATCGGCCAACATCTATTTTTCATCCCCCTAAATGTTAGGGGTAGTTCACCCCTAAATTTTTATTTTTATTTTTCAGACAAAGTTAGGGGTAGATTAGAGGTAGGTGTAGGGTAGGGGTAGGGTAGAGGTAGGGTAGGGGTAGTGTAGGGTAGGGGTAGTGTAGGGTAGGGGTAGTGTAGGGTGGGGGTAGTGTAGGGTATGTATCGATTGAGGCAGTACGAAGTCTGCCGGGTCAGCTAGTCTTAGTTATAAAAACGAAAAATAACATCACAACAAATTGCTGAACGTTAATTAGTAGTATTTTACTTTTTTATATAAAATATTCTGTAATGAATTATTAATTGCAAACAATAAGTTTACTGCCATCATAAATTGTTAATAAATACGTTTCATACATAACATGTAATCTTGTATTAAATTCTCCAACACCTTGTTGTAACACCGGTCGCCGTAACTTAATTTGTATTAACACACCTAGGTTCAATTCCCTGTGACTTTTAATAATGAGAACTGTTTTAACTCGTTAATAATATATAATATAAAAATATTTAATGTATAGAAGATATCTTATTCTGGAGTTACCAGGATCAGCAATTAACATAATTATTGCGGTCATCATAAAAATACAATTCTAATACGTTTTAATTATAAATATAAGGGCTCTAATAGGACAGAAGTGTCTGCACTATAGGTTCTCGGTTCTCGTTCTAGGTCGTTACCTATCCTGAGATATCAAACAAATTCTATTTCAAATTGGATACTTATATATCCATCGTACTGATTTGTGAATTTTAGAACATGTCCGTACTTAGAGGAAGTTTGAACATGTTCATTCACAAATCAGTGCGATATGCACCTGTTTCCAAAAATATTGGTCCAAAAACACAAAGAATTTGTAACTTTGTCACTTCTAATGCTCATGATTAAAAGATGAAAAAAATGATCATCAATTTACAAATTTTAATCAGTTTCCTTAATATCGGTAACACCAAACCTTTCCATCGGCACCAAAACCTGTGGCTGCCCCAGTAGGCACGTAGAAACGAATTGCAGAACAGTCCCGGTCGGGATGGCTAGTCAACCGTGGTGCATTACCGCGCCGCATCTTCGATTGCTTCACGTAATGTAGGCTAAAGCCGGCACGATAATTATGCGCTCGCTAAATTATGAAAAAACGAATCTAAGCCAAATAACATGCAAATTCTTTACATGGAAATTAGAGGCCGTTTTTATAGACAGCCGTATTATATCACTTTGTTTTTCAATTTGCTTATAATGTTTTTCTATTGTTGCAGCCAGCGCGGCAGGGTGGCGGCGTCTAAGTATGGCGGTGGAGGGCTCTCAGTGGGGTCCGCGGCGGTGAGGCGCGGCATGAAGTGCGGCGGAGGCGCCGCGCCCGGCGCCGACGAGCTCCTGCTCGCCGGCTGCTGGCTCGACCCTAAGCTCGACAACTCTTCTCCCCCACCGTGTCACGATCTTGACATCCTACTCGCTCCTACGCCCCTCGCAGAACTCAAACCTCTCCCTCCCTTCACCGGGTACACCGGCCACCTCTCGATCAATGGTATCTCGGGCCACCACTTCCATGCGATTGCACAACGTCTCCCAGAAGAAAACAACAACTATCCCACTCAAAGCGGCTACGGTGCCGACCACGACGTAGTCTCATCGTCGACGTGCGCTCCCGACGCTGAGCCTCCTGACCTCGAGGACGTCAAACCATTCCTCACGGCACCCGATTCGAAACCTTTTGCGGAAACGTCAGGACCTGGCGCCCCCGACTCTTGCGCGGCGTCGTGTTCTCCTCCAGCTAAACTGTTCGAAGACGGACACAACAAAGATATGTACGACCTCAACATCAGCTCGATAGAAGACATCGCCGCCATAATTGGTTCGGCGATCGCCGACACGACTGTTCCGTCGCAGCCCGAGGACCCAGAGCGCAATGACTCCCGTGACAGCTGGATGGACATCGACGCTTGGATCGCGGGTGCCTGCACACAACAAGGCGACAAAACAATACAACAGGACCTCGGAGAATTTTTGCCGAGTTCCCCTCCCTCGGCACCGTCGAGTCATCCTTCTAGTCTCGACTACCCTTGTAAAAATCAAGAATATTCAAAAAGCCAGGAATTTCGACAAGCCAGTTCGACATTGCAGAATCTATTGACGCACGGATACATGCCTCTCCTACAGAACCGACTGCAAAACGGACCGCCTGTAAAACAAGAGGCACCCAGCTCTACGAGCTACGGCATGGATGTCATATCGACGTCGTCGCCACCAGGGAACGCTGTGTCCACAACCGATGGAGTCAGCGGGTTACTGAACGGACGATATGCCCAGCACTACGCGCTCAGTCTTAAGCCTGACGGTTTGTGTAGTCCAGACAGACTGCTCGGGTACCCGCACGCACACACGACAACAGTGACGCCAGTAAGCAAGAGTAAACGGAGTCGAGCTAAAGCGAAACAGCAAAACAACGGCGGGATGCACGGGAGCTCATTGGCATTCCCGTCCGCCACCGCCGCTGAGCTCAGCGGCCTGCTGGGGAAAGAGAAACCAGTCCATCGGTGCGGGATCTGCAATAGGGGCTTCCTCAACAAATCTAATATAAAGGTCCATCTCAGAACTCATACCGGAGAGAAGCCTTTCCGATGCGACGTGTGCGCGAAGGCTTTCCGACAGAAGGCGCATCTCATCAAGCACCAACAGATACATAAGCGGATCGGAAGGGACTAGGATAGGGGGTCAGACTAGGTTCTAGCTCAAAACGAAGCATTTGTAGTTTGTAAATTAGTGTGTTTGTGACCTCAGTGTCAGTGAGCGTGGAGTCAGTGCGCTGAATCTCAATGTAGGCTATTGTAAATTTATTTCGTTAGGAGGAGACGTCTCCGCGGTGGCTGGCCGAACATTCTCAGCTAAGTCTGGTTGAAGCTGGTCGTGTCAGTCACCACCGCAACGCTCTAAGAACGTCTAACGCGTCGTGGAAACACGAATATTTCTAATTTAACCCATTAGTATAACATTCCTAAGGACAAGTGCAATGTTAACTAGTTTTAAGATATTATGTTCTCTGTATTATATTATTGTTCGTAAGCTCTAAGTATTTCTGTTCGCTCTTGAACTGTTTTCGGTACTAGCCGTCTCGTTAGCGTAGTTATCTCATTATTTCGGCTATGCCTCGACGTCTCAGTACATCACATACAGTATGTATACTGTCATGCGTATGCGCGTATATGACATACATGTACGGTTCGTGCGTACGGTGCGCACTCAATGTGGACAATGCATGAACGAAATATAATTATTATAATGTAATGAAAATTTATTTAATTTTTATATATTGTGAATGGTTACTCCGATTACCTATTGTTAGTCAGAATTTTAATTAGTTTTTCATATTAATGTATAAATAGGTACTTAATTATTTTAGTAAGAAGATATGACAAAGCACACGAGGCTAACACAATACTGCCAATTTGGAAACCTTTTGTACTTATAAACGTTGTATAAAATACTCTTTAAAAGTAAGAGAATTAAGTTTATATGATAATTTGGTTGACATTGTTTATGAGTAAGGTTTTGCTATTTTCGTTTATAATCGCTGATTAATTTATAATTCATTGTCATTTAATTAAGTTCATCTTCCAGCTAATCACAATTAATTTATAATATTAACACATCAGTCACAAATCGTAAATAAATAAAAATCTTTGCGACTTTCCCTCTTACTTGTATGTATTTAAGTATTTTTCCTTATTTATGTACTCCTTTAAACCAAAAATACAAAAAACTTGCAAAGATTTTTAATGTTATTCAAAAATTCAGAACTGACATAATAACACTAATGAATTTATGTTTATCATATCTTAATTTCACAGTCACAATAATTGCATTTTAATCAAAATTCTTAACAACACATTTAACTAAATCGTGATACATCATAATTAACGTAACACCATTCATCCATATATTTAAATCATAAAATTATGTTACTAATAATCGTTATCATAACATCATAATCATCATTCATTATATAAATTAACATACAATTCCATAATTATTTTCTAATTTTGATTCATACAATATAATACCTAGGTATTAACTATTCATCTTCATCTGATCATATCACATTTTATCAGCAATCATTAATCAATTCAATCACACAATCGTTCATATCATCTATATCATATATACAGCAACAAATTAAATATTATATGCTTTTCCAATCATTTCGATTCGATTTTTCATAAGATAATTGTCATCTTCATGTCATATAATTATTTTCATATGATCATAATTTTTCTTTTCAATGCCTTTATTCATAATTGATAAAAAATATAGTAAAAAGTCTTTCATCAGATTTTGAGTAGATTTTATGTAAAATTTCCTACAGTTGACCTGCGATTGAAGCTAGAATAATTCCTGAAAAAAATGACATTTTTCTGTGTAGGATCATAAAAAATATTGATGATAACCAACTCGAAAATATTATTTTATTAATATTATTTTTGTAACTTTTTTGTTATTAGATCCTAGTAGCCAATCAGAACGCGATTTGATTGTAGTTAGAATGATGCGCATACGCACGCGATCGGAACTCGCCGCGTCCGGGAAGCGGACGGAAAAAAATATTAAAAAATTCATAGTAACTAATAATAACGATCCGTTGTTGCGCAAATAAGTACGTTGGTAGCACAATTATTGTTACAGCATACGATATTTGGGGCATTTACCTTACTCACGAGGCTAAGGGCTGCGTGATCTATCAACATACTTACCTTACTGATTGATTTATTTTTCACGTGAGTTAGGTATGATTTGGTATTGCCACTATCTGTAAGGAGATGTTCTGTACAAATGCATTTATTCATATCATTTACTTACAGGCAATCATTTCTTTCATTTCATATATCACAAAACCATCAACTTATCAATCATTTTCATGCTTAATGTTCATCGCCACATTTACAATCGGAATTTCATAACATCACTCCATCATGGCATCATACTCATAACAATAGCATTTAGTCATCAAAGTCATCAGCTATCATCATTTTCATCATAATTATTTAACATCACATCACAATAATTAATCACAAATTTAAAGACTGTGAACTATATCATAATGCTTATCATTCCTTTTTCTATATTCATCTCTCATATGTATAGGTGTATCAAATACACTAGGTGTAACATTCCAATAAGTAGGATGTTTGACTGGTTGAGGCGATAAAACGCTCGTCTGTAGAGCCCGCCCATCTAAGTTAAAGCGAGACAACAAAACGTGCGGGTGAAACGCTCGAAAAACGACCGTTTTTCATCATTTTATATTACTAGAATATGTAGACGGGCGTAATAATTGTAGATTGGTGCTATAAAAACATTTAATCAGGGTATTTTTATATATTGGCTAGATTGTAATGAAATTGTCTTTTCATTAATCTTATTGAAGAGAAATTACAATGTTATGGCGGTAGATTTATTGTAATCTAGAACTAAATACTAATAGGAATAATAACATCGATAGATTGAACTACTTCAGTGTTAACGATAGAAAGCAAATAGTTACATATTATTTTATTAATCTTATTGACCGCTTTCCAATTAAATTTCTAGTATAATAAAAGATTTGTAATTTGAGCTGTTTGCGTGAATTGGTATGTATTGTTATTATAAGAATTACATTACTTCCTCATGACGGATTATCTTAAAGAGAGAGAATTCTATAATTATAATGTGATATTGTATACTCTTTTATACTAATATAATGGTATAGCATTCCAAATTTTATATAAAAATATTATGCTCATGACCGTTTCACCCGCAGCGTTTGACGGCTCGTGTACGTAGAACTTAATAAAAGTACCTTTTTGATAGAATATAAATCATTAGATTAAGTATTTATTTTTGGACATAATTTTGTAATTATTTAAAGTAAATCCGATGAGACAGTAAATATTATACGTACTTTATAAGAGGCGATGTTAATTATCAAGAGTTTTCCAATACTAGTTAAGTAAATTTGTAAATTAATGTAAAATAAATGAAGATTTTTTTGTTAACGATCACATTTGTTTTTGTTTATATTCAAACATGTTACCCATCTTATTAATTTCCACACAATAGCTATATACTTTTGTCTTTGCATGCTAATCAATATATTTTTTTTATATATGTGATTAAATCACATACAGAGCTATAATAAGCCATCAGACAATAAACAAGGTTTTCTAAAAATACACACTCGAGATAAGTGTGTCACACAAGACATGTGCAGATCAAACAAAGGTGTGAACACAAGAAGTGAAAGATCTCAAAAGTTAAGTTCACACAACACACGTAATGTCCCGCGCGTCGGAAGAAAGTCGGATGTGAAAATTGTCATAATGCACACACAAACGACAAATTACCTTTTTGCGTCGACAAGTGCTCTTATAGGGCACACAAGAGAAAACTCACTCACACACGCGCAAAAAAGTCGCGCGAATAAACGCACACTAGCATCCGATGTCAACGTAGACTTATAGTAGTTAAACGTGTTTACTCACACATAGAGACAGTACGGTTGGCAAAAAAACATTGCAAAATATTTTTTATTATTTGTATGGTATGGCAATTACTACCGTTGCTTTGACAAATCAGTGCTTTATATTATAATAATTGGTGCACCAAATTCAACTTGTTAATTATCGAAAGACATAATTGCAATGATGGGAGTGTTGAGACACTTTATCAACAAAAAAACGAAATAGTACAGTCTATAATATTATCTGCTATATTTTAGTGTTAGAACTTCAAAGATTATAAATAAAACATTATATAGTGACAAATAAAGCAACTAACATCATATAAAATTCATAGCAACCCACAGTTATACGAAACACTCCGAACTACTATTAATATGTATGGATAAATAATACTGAAGATTTTTGACAGGTTATATTTTATTGATCCAAAATATGCGACATATAAGCCGTATTTATTTAACATACTTACGCTGAGAACAGTGAATCTATACTGTACTGTATATAAAGCCGAAGAGTTTGTATGTTTGGACGCGATAATCTCTAGGTCTATTGGTCCAATTTGAAAAATTATTTCAGTGTTATAGACCATTTTATCGAGGAAGGCTAGGTTCGGCTCTTTTTATGAAGCTGAATCCTCGATAAGATGCACAAGAAAAACAGTTGAACATTGTTTTTCAATCCTTCATTCGGAGCATTTTATCATTAACTGATAAATACCTATTTTTTCAAACCTATGCAATCTACCAAGTAAAAAACCTAAAGCAGCTTAATTAACAACGTACTTTTAATTTTTTTCCTGTATCTAGATATATACAAAATTATTCACACCGTACAGAATAAAAATTCACAGCGAGTTTTTTTGCTGTCGGTACCGTCGGAGAGATTCTTTCACCAACCCACTTACATAGCGGCTTGATTTCACCGGCGACCGCCGCTACGCTACTACGGTACAACCACGTGTGCTAAGAACTTGAGACAACATTCGCAGGTTATTATTTAGTAACATATAAAATGGTGTGAGTATGGAAGAGTGTGTGATGGTATTAGAACCAGTGTGTGTTGCCAGTGATGACCTATGGATCCGAAACGTGGTCTTTCACTATAGGCCTTATAAACAGCCCAGTCGCTCAACGAGCTATGGAGAGGGCTACGCTCGGGGTTTCTCTACGAGATCGAATCAAAAATGAAGTGATACGTAGAAGAACGCGGGTTACCGACATAGCCCAACGGATTAGTTCGTTGAAGTGGCAATGGGCAGGCCATTTAGCACAGAGAACAGACGGCCGTTGGGGCAGAATAGTTCTCGAATAGAGACCGCGGATCGGCAAGCGTAGCGTAGGACGTCAACCTACTAGATGGATGGATGATCTGGTTGAAGCCGCGGGATCACGGTGGATGCAGGCCGCTTCTAACCGCAACAACTGGAGATCTATGAGGGAGGCCTATGACCAGCAGTGGACATCCTACGGCTGAAATGATGATGGAAGAGACGTCTAATAGGTAAAAATGGAAGAGATACAGAATTATTAAGACATATTGTGACGACCCCAAATAATGCTGCTTCCAGTAAATTATCTCTATATAAAATTATATAAAAATTGAATAGAGCATAGCAAAAATGTAATTGATGAAAAAAAAAAAGTAAAGGCTTCAATAACATCTTTATATTTACACAAAATAGCCTGTATAAAAACAATCAATAAGAATTAATTATAACTTTATTTAGTTAAATGACTTATAAAATTAGGTATACAACATTGGTTGCTCATCTAAATCTAGCTCATTAAATAATTGATGGTAATTTAGGTATTACGTTATTAGTTTCGGTCGATAAGTGTTGGCTAACGTCACTCAACCTCATCCAAACTTTTGTAGGCCTCTATAATTTATGTATTTATACAGATAATTGCGTATTAAGCGTAATAACAGTTAGTATTACATTCATTGTAAGGTACAACCAGCTAGACTTACTAAGGTTAGCTGGCGATGGTTTGATAAATAAACAAAATGATTGAATGTAACGTACAAACGTTAGTCACTAATGCGTAGACCAGTATCTCGTACTTACCTGAAAAGAAAATACATTTATTATTAACATCAACTAATTAAAATTATAATAAATAAAAAGGCCAAAAGGATAAGGAAACCAAATACCTTGACTCGCCCATGAGGTTGTCGACATGTGGGATGTTGACTCTGCGATCATTGTACCGTTTGTGGTAACAGCTCATAGTAAAACTTCAGCCAATACATAAAAAGACTAGCTCAAGGCGGTTGGGTCTTGACTCGGCCAACTTGCCGCGTGCTGTTTTACCCGCGATACTCCCGTCATCGTAGGAACTTTATAATCATATTAGCCTATAACATTCCTCTATAAATAGGCTATATAACACTGAAAGAATGTTTCGAATGTGTCCGGTAGTTGTTGTTTAGCGCGTTCAAGCAATAAAACAAACTCTTTAGCTTAATATTTTAGTGAGTATATAACAATAATTTTCAAGAGTCAATCGCTACCAGGATCTAACATATCGTCTGAACTCCATAGTGACAGTGGTCGCACATACGAATGCGGCGCATGCATTGTTTACTACACGCCACGAGAATACTACGCGACTGCGCCAGGATTGATGACCTCCAGGATAACAAACGAGGAGTTACTGCACTACATCGGAAACTAGCTTCCTATACACTGATCATGTCGATCTACATCATCTTCTTGTTATTTTTTTAGAATTTCTACAGAGGTTTTGCTAAAATGCTTGTGTTACGAGTGGGTTCACGTCGGTAGTGCAATGGGTGGGGATCGAACCGGCGACCACATGATCGCAAGTCCGACGCCCTAACCATTGAGCTACCGCCGCTTTATGAAATGAAAACGGTAAGGTATAATTTTGCTTTCATTCTTCGTAAAAAAGTAAAGAAATATTACTATTAAAAATGAATTAAACGATATTTATTCAGCACTTAGCTATTTACATACACTTGTACTTGTCAATTATATATAATTGAATAATATTAATATAATTAAATACAAAATATGGTAACTAAAATCTATTATGGATTAGCTAATCATCTGTCAGTCTAGTATCACGTCATATATATAGTATAATAAAAAATAGTATAATATTATATAGTATAATAAATAAAATATATCCTTACTAATATTATAAATGTGAAAGTAACTCTGTCTGTCTGTCTGTCTGTCTGTTACGCAATCACGCCTTAACTACTGAAGCGATTTAAATGAAATTTGGTACAGATATAGTCTAGAGCCTGAGAAAGAACATAGGCTATATTTTATTATAAATTTCCCACGGGAACTTCCCGAACGCGGGTGAAACCGCGTGCGGGAAGCTAGTATAATATAGTTTAGACTTAATTAGGTATTGTTATTACTATACGTAACAACAATAATAAAGTCTAAATTTATTTGAATACTTCACGGAAAATTTAACAAATTACTAAATTTCAAAATTGATATGTATTCCAGATAAACCTATAATGCAAGTTCGAGTCCTGCCGGTGGTCTAAATTATTCATCTACATTTTGAAATTTAGTAATGGGAATGTTTTCCGTAAAGTATTAAAAAACAATGAATATGCGGGCGGTCGTCGTTTAAATATTTAATTCCAAATGCAACTTTGGAGATGTTTGTCGAGTGAATGTGTATCATTACTGATAGATGGTACTAACGTTCTCCTTGTTACAAAGAGATTGATAAGTTTCGACGACTGGTTGGGGTTCCACCGAGACCGAAAGGTTAAGGCATTAGGGGCTATACCTAAAATGCAGATTCGTGTCCTGCCGGTAGTCTAAATTTTTTCATCTCAAATTTGTTATAATTGATTCTATAATTAAATCTTAATATAACTTAGCTCTATAGAAAGGAGGCATATTTTTATATAATATTTTTACGTATAAGATGTAATAACTATTTATTAATCTATGGTTTAAGTGACACTCGACAAGACACTATGGGCGCCCGTAATAGGCTAGAACTATGGCTCAGTGCAACACAAAAGTCATGAGAAATGTTATGGTAACAATATATTTATATAAAAATAGACTTTATCACTGGCACGGACTACAGGCACTGGATCACAGGATTGGGACAGGGGACCAACGCGGTCCTCGGTCTGTCCGGCGACGACCCTAGCTTAGCTAACGTGCAGGTTTCTCTATCTACCTAAGTGGACGGCCGCGGCGCGGCGGCGGCGAGAAATATTATACTTACTGTCGCTAAAAATTTGATGATTGATGTAGCACATAGAATGCAATAATCTAATGTTTATACTATGTAATATAATATAACGTACGGAAAAATACTATGGGTTTTTTTAAAGACAATTCCACAGTAGAGATTTAAATCCCTGTGTCCCAGGGGACTTTTTTAAGCACACAATTCACGAACACAAAGTACACCCAGACTCAGAACACCTATTCGTGGTTCTCACAAATAATTATCCCGGATGGGAACCGAACGTCAATGTCGTAACCACTGAGCCACCGGCGCAATCAACATTCCAAAAGTACTACGCGGCTGAACCAGAATGTATAGACTCCACGATAAAATGCGGTAAGTTACTAAATCGTAAACCCTCCAACAGACTGATCGCCACAATGTAGGTCTGAAAATTATCCTATATTATTACATCTCATAATCCGAATTGTACCGGATCAAATCATTATCATCATCAGCCCGTATAACATCCACTGCTGAACATGGGCCTCCTCCCGAGAGAGGGTATTCGCCATAGTCACCACGCTTGGCATGCGGGCTGGTGGTCACCAGCAGCAGTTATATGTTGTACCACACAAGAAAACGCTGCTGCCCGATCCTTTATTTACGATTATTATAGATGATGTTATAACAATCGGAACCAACTAGGGGCCCATGTTCACCATACAGCATAAGGTTATACGGGCTGATTATGATGATGATGAAATGAAAATTAAGGCAAAAGCTTTACTGATACAGTTCCTTCGAACAAAGCAGGTATGGTTATCGTTCCTGGAGTGCGGCTGCCGACGTTTTTCTATATGAATTTGTTTTCACAAAGTCGCCTTAATAGTGCGACCTCGGACTGACTGCCCATGCTGCTGAATAAATTTTATTTATAACAGTTACCCATTAGGGTAGCCACCGAAACGTCAAACGAAAGTGTACCTTAAGTACTAACTATGAAGAATTTTATTAGCTTCTTGGCATAAGTAATACTAAAGTTAATACTTACTAGCGTATAAACCTCTGAATACTAATAGCGACTGGCATTCATAGCAGACAAATTACATGTACACAAGCAAGTTCAAAGCGACAGATGTCAAAACGCTAGTTAAGATAAGGTTTGAAATATATTGGCTATTATTAAATTAGCAGACAATTTGAACTTTGTATTGTAAGAAGGTAATAAATGCCATAAAGCTAATAAAATACTGTCAATTTTAAATTTAGGGACTAAAGTACATTTTCGTTTAACGTTTCGGTGGCTTTTATAACTTTTTACTAAATTGTCGTTGAGTTATTACTCTGACATTTCTTTTTATAATGTTAACGATAGTTTTAATGGTGTGTCAATAGTATTGGAAATGTCCTATGTTTGTAGGAATTGTGTCGCTAAAGCAATATTTACTCTGAAACCGCAAAATGTATTTTATGTCGTAGAAGAATGTATTTAATAATGTCATTTTCCCGCCTGACCCTTAGTATGCAACGAACCTTCCGATGCCCTCGTAGACCCGAAGTCCGAGAGGCCCGGGAAGCATAACTTATAGCGACAGTTTCACAAAACTTTCTAAACAGCTAAAAGTCATAATCCCTGAATCCCTCCGTCAGCGACAGCCGACTCTCTTGGGCAGGTTGCTTAGGAAAACACAATATTATTTTATATCTATGATTCAATCTAAGTCCTGTACTTTGAGTATGCTATTATTTAGACGTATCATAAGTATCTCGACGAACGCGTTTTAGTGCTGCTACCACCGGATCCAATAGGCCCCAACTGAGAAGACCCGGCGAAACAAACTCAGTAGGTTTAGTCTACTGCCGGTTTCAGCGCGACCTCATCGAAACGTACCGGCGAAACATACTCAGATGGGTATGTCCAAGCTTACTTTGTAGTTAATAAACTATTTTATAAGGCTGGACCTCTGCTCGCCTTAATGTCCGGGGGGTTACAAAAGCCTCGTGGCAAACAATATACATGTCTATCCGAAAAAAAATGTTTTGTATCGCCGCAGATTCATTATAGTTACATCCTAATGATAAGCAGAATCTTATCTACAAATAGACATGTCCAATACCCAATCTGTAAAATGCACCTCGGTTTTTGTACCTTGTGGAAGCTTATAAGTAATTTTAGTTATAAACAAAAATATTTGCCATTAGTCATATTATACCTACATCATCATCAGCCCGTACTACGTCCACTGCTGAACATGTGCCTCCTCCCGGGGAGAGTATTTGCCAGTCACCACGCTTGGCAGGTGGGTTGGTGACCGCAGTATTATATTGTAACACACAAGGAAACGCTGCTGCCCGTTCCTTGATATACGATTATAATAGATGATGTTATAACAATCGGGACCAACAGCTTAACGTGCTTTCCGAGGCAAGGAGGGTTTTTTATCAACCAACCAGACCCGGAAATAAATCTTAGAATATACAGAAAGATTTCTTGTCCGGCGTGGGGATCGAACCCACGACCTCCGAGATTTAAAGCGAGTCAAATACCGCTACGCTACGGAAGTTGTCCAGTATCTACGATTACTGCATATATAGGGTGACTGGTAATTAGTGACCTATACCTAAACACATGATTGTACTCATGATAACAAACAACTTTTACTATGGCACCAACCCTGAAATTGCGAAAAAAAATTCTGCTGTTCCATACATTCATGTTCACATTCGCGATTTCAGGTTTGGTGCCATAGTAAAAGTTGTTTGTTATCATGAGAAAGAAAGAAAGAAAGAAAATACTTTTATTTACGGCACATACAAGGAAATAAAACATAAGACATTGATTAACACTATTACATACATGCACCATAAATGGGAACTGGCTTCAGCATTAAGCTACGTCAAAAATCTAAAAGATCATTGCGCAGCGCTGGTATTCTAGCCAGCCCCAGTTTTGACGCCACGCATGCCAAACGTCAAATAAAAATATATAGAAAAATTATTTACCATTTAAAATTAAATATTTACCTAATTATTATCATTATTATTAATACAATATTCCATTTTAATTTTAATTGTAGAGCCAAATAAATAAACAAGTTTCATCATCAATTTGAGATTTTTTGTTGAAACGTAAACAAAAAATTAAATAAAATAAAAATAAAGAACCAAATAAGCAATAACATTAATCAGAAAAATAATAGCGAATTGATTACAAACAATATAAAAAACATAAAATTCTATTGTCATAAAATTAAGAATTAAAAACAAATTTTAATCTGTGCACCCCGGCTACTCGAAGAAGCGTTCCTACGCACGGCGGGAGTTCAAAAATTCAAGATGTCCTCGGCTAACTATGTCACGCAATGCACTAACTTTTTAGCTCCTTTGAATTAATAAATTAATACAAGTGTACAATGATTTTTACGTGTTATAATAATAAACAGTTGTGAGTGTAATGTGTGTTTGTTCCGAATTGGAGTGTATATTTGTATAAACATGGTGTAGTGTACATTTTGTGGTGTATTTATCTACATTTCCAAAGTTACTGCTATACAAAGTTCACATCCTTCGCCGCAAGCCTAAAATAATTAAAAGCATACCGCCACCTTCCAGTCCATAGAGACATAATTCCAGGTAAGTTTGACTATCTATGCAGGTTTTTGTTGAGAAAATAGGTATAATTTCAACTTATCCTGGAATGTTTTGGTTGATTTTAGGTTTCTCAAAGGAGGTGGCAATAAAACGTTCCAAATATGGCTTGCGGCAAACGTGAAGCATCCCCGGAATGCAGATGTACGATGTCGAGGCGTAACCATGAGGTAAGCTGAGGCTCTGGTATTATGCTCGTTATAATATCGAGCCCAATTCAACTTCCGATGCAGATATGTAGGTTTTTGGGATAATATTATACCAAACAACATGGTAGCAAAGTGCAGCTTCCTCCTTGCTGTCATTTTCATGAGATTCCCATTGTTGAGGTATGGAGTTATGTGAGTCCTTGGCGGGATGTTAAAACAAAAGCGGGCACAGGCATTTTGAACTCTTTGAATGAGCTTTTCTGTTCTGGCTAGTAAACAAGCGCCATATACAGAGTCTGCATAATTGAGTTTGGATAGTATTAATGACTCGCACAGCATGATTCGTATATCCTCACTAAGGTAGGGGCGAATTCTGTATAACATTTTCAAGCGATAGAAGCAGTTTCTAACCGACTCTATGATATGGGCTTCAAATGTAAGCTGTCCATCAAATATGACTCCCAAATTACGGGCCTCTGCTACTTGTTCTACGGGACTGCCCTCTATTTGTATAAAACCGGCCAGAGATCCGACGTTTAGCAAGGACTTCTTTGAACCCATCAAAAGGAATTTGGACTTATTTGGGTTGAGAACAAGACAATTTCTATTAGCCCAGTCTGATACACCATTCAGGTCATAATTTATTTTATTTACAGCCTCCATACTGTGTCCTGGTTTAAATGGAAGAAACAATTGAACATCGTCAGCATACAAGTGATATCTACAGTTGACAATGCGCTTGGTGATATCAGAGCTGTACAAAATAAAAAGAAGAGGTCCAAGAATTGATCCTTGAGGAACGCCCCTGGTCACTGGACTCACTGTAGATGCCCTTCTACCACCATCCGCATCACAATCCAGCTGTACAAATTGAGACCTGCCCGTGAGGTAACTGTGAAACCAACGTACTGACGCACTGTCACAACCGTAATATGTAAGCTTAGACAAAAGAAGAGAGACACTTATAGAGTCGAAGGCACGAGAAAAATCCAGAAGAGCAAGAATTGTACACATACCAGCATCTCTACTGCGTAGAACATCATCCACAACTTCAAGCAGATGAGCACAATAATGTGTTTAGGTATCGGTCACTAATTACCAGTCACCCTATATTATTTACCCATTTTTGAGTAAGCAATGAAAGTGAAAGTCCAGTACCAATTCTAAATTCAGCAACAACTTAACTTGTAGCAATACAATCACTAAACAAATCATGTATCCCACAAAATTTGCACACAACGTAAAGCCAAAGTTCAGAATATTGGCAGCTACCCATCCTCTTCCATACCTCGGCACGCCCTGCCCGCGAAAGGTCAGCGCAACCTTTGGAGTGAAATGCTTGCGACTTGTGAACGTGTGCCTTGCCCTTCATACTTGAACTTGTGGCGCGACCACTGACGCCGCAATGTAAGAGCAGAAGCGGTGTTTCCCATCTACACTAATACTAACTTCCCGCGCGTAATTTCCCTCGCGATACTCCTGTTCTTGTGGGAACTTTATTATAAAATATAGCCTATAGCCTTCCTCAGTAAATAGGCTATCTAAAACTGAAAAAAAATTCAAATCGAACCAGTAGTTCCTGAGATTAGCGCGTTCAAGCAAACACACTACTATAGGCTATATTTTATTATGGAGTTCCCACGGGAACTTGAGTTAGGCGAGTGAAACCACGCGCGGAAACTAGTTTTACATAAATTATTTTTTGGCGGTATTGAAATTTTGATGCCATTTGTTAGAGACACAAAAGACACGTGGTTTATGTCAATAACAAATGTACATCGTCCAATAGAAAGTGGTCAAATTAAATAAAAAGTAAAGTGGATATAGGTATGTCTATTTATAATTAAATAGTTTTTTCAGACTGAAAGAATTTAAAAAAAGATGACATTAGACTTAACGGCTATAAGTTCTACCGTGCTTTCATTCGTCTGAAAATTATACGCCGCAACATCTCGTACAAAAGAATCAATATCTGGAAAATACTTTTGAAGTTTATGTATGGAGTTCCCCCATTTTTTTAGGATTTTTATGAATATTCTCATTTAAATGAATCTGACTAATAATTAACACGGAAAAAATGCCACCCATTATAATTAAAAGCACTTTACATAAACTTTTAATACGAATGTGTGAAGATGCACCTTCCAATGCTCTCGTACCCCAAAGTCCGAGTGGCCCGCGAACTGCAACGTAGAGCGACAGTTGCACAAAACTCCCCTAAAAAACTAACTATGCCTCAATCCCGCCTCCAGTGACCGCCCTGAGCAGAGATCCAAGTCCCACAGGGGACGCCCTATTGCGCAGATTGCTTGGTTTGTAGATTTTAAACTATTTATTGAGGCTGGAGCTCTGTTCGCCTTAATGCCCGGTAAAATAGCAAAAGCGTAACTAACTACATACTAACAACTGGCTTCTCTACTTGTAAATTACCCCTTAATGCTGATTTTCCACCAGAGGGGTGAGACGAGACGAGACGAGGAGGGAATTAAAATCACACTGACCCTTTTCCACTAAAAATAGCCATCGCGATTTCCAGGTTATAACACGGTAAGAAGTAGCAATGAACAACAATAAGCATCTCGCGAGAAGCGTGTTTCTGTTACAAAGTAATTTATACTCTATAACGGAAGCAATACGGTTCATTTTTACACAAACAAATATTTCAATTCACGCCTCGCCTCATCTCGTCTCGCCATACTGTTTCCACCAAAGATACGCTGGGAGAGGATTGAAAATTTGCCATACAAATTTCAATTCCCTCCTCGTCTCGTCTCGTCTCGCCCCTCTGGTGGAAAATCAGCATAAGACTATTTTGTCTTATTATTTTATTTTCCTTTTTGCTGTCTCCCGCTTTGCTGTGGGGGAAGTGGAAACATAAGTTTTTCTTACTTCTCCTAATCTCTTTCTGATTAACTTAGTTGCGGGTCCCAAGGCAGCTAAACTTTTCCCCGCGACTTGGTGAGCCTCAGTGCTCATTGCCATTACCAGTGTGTGCCACTGTTGATCCTGGCTAGCAGGAGTTGCAGTGGTGGGAGGGCGGGTGGGAATAGTCCCATGTTAAAATTAAAATTGGCATGAGGAGGATAAAGTACCTACCTCAATTTCGTACTTATTACTTCGCAATTCCACATGCATCAGTCGGCAGGTCATTGTCGTCTACTTTCGAACACTTTTTTATTCCTCGTCCGTACTCCGCGTGTCCCGAATTAATAAATAAATGGTAAATCGCCCCGCCTTCAACTTGTCACTTGAAACGTGTAAGTTGTGACCTTTCGGTTTTGGGTTATAGTGATTAATCACTTTGATTGCCGACTAGTTAGTTGGTCACTATGTTAATCTTAGTTTAGTGGGAACTATTACCTACTCTAGTTAAACCGTAGTTAGTGAGACTAACAAACTAATATATTGATACAAGGAATTTTGTATAATTTATCCTACTAAACTCAAAAGTTTGTACGAATGTATGGATGTATGTTTGTTACTCGTTTTCCCAAAAACAACTGAACGGATTTGCTTCGCGGAGGTTACACGCGGATAGTTTATAAGCTGGATTAACATATAGGCTACAAAATGTCACGCTCCGACCCACTGGAGAAGAGTGACGCGGGTGAAACCGCGGGGCGCACCTAGTAATAATATATAATATAAAGATTCTAAGGGACAACCCTCCGTAGATACCTCGTAAAGTACGTTAAGTCGGTGGACGCGATGGTTATTAACATCATCTTTAACAATCGTATACCAAAGAACGGGCAGCAGCTTTTCCTTGTATGTTGCAACATAATACTGCGGTCACCAAACCGCCTGCCAAACGTGGTGACTATGGCAATACTCTTCGGGATGAGACACATGTGCAGCAGTGGTTTTATAAACGGGCTGATGATGATAGATTTGGAATCTAAACCTCTAAGGTAGTAAGGATTTAAGTTTAAAATATAATTTTTAATGTTTACCTATGATATTCATGCATTTTTTAATGATTCCTGACTTGTTAGTTTCGGATATGCGTTAATTAATCAGCAAAACAAGTAATTATATACGAACTATTGATTAATTTAACATAGTAGGTATAATTCATATGCCTGTGTTTATTTATTGAATTGAAAATAATTATTGAAGAATGTTGTGTCCTAAATCGATTTATTATTGAAATCTTGGTCTGTGAATTAAAAATGAATATTAATTATGCTTTTAAATCGAATTGCATTGATGTGTTGCTATCTATCTGTTTGACATCAATAGTCTGAGTCAAATCGAGAAGCAGTAAAATTGTTTTCAAAACCAATAAATATAAGTTAAAAACATTCAATACAAACGCAGTGTTTATAACTCACCGTTTTTTTATTGAACTAATTGTTTTATGCAAAAATGTGTACTAATCGTATTCTAGATATTAAAATGTACCTTTCACTATTAAATGATAAATATTTTTTACCTAAACTTTTTTTATTTACATCTATGTTACTGAAGAGATGTGTGTATTTTTATGTTTATGTATTTCCTATTGTTTTCATTGGACTTCTGAATACTTTGCTTTGTGTGCTCACATTTGAAATCCTTTTCTGTAACTATAAGCTAAGTCTCCGGCTTAGAATAGACCACCCCATGTCTTCCCATGGGTGTCGTAAAAGGCGACTAAGGGACATATGGCTGATGGAAGGGCAGCAGCATCTATTAGCTGAAGGTTTACATCTTACTGCGATCACCAATCCGTCTGCCAAGCGTGGTGATTATGGTAATATCCCTCTACGATCCTGGCTTGCCAAGGCCTGTTAAGAGGAGGCCCATGTTCAGCAGGGGACGTAAACGGGCTGTTGATGATGATGATGAACTATAAGCGAGGACTTGTAATTGGCTTTCAGTTAACTACACGTGTAATATATTTAAGATTGGACAGCTGTAAGTCTTCCATGTATTTATAAATAAAGAAGTGATTCTTAACTTACATACCAAAATAATAACTGATTAAATAGATAAACTACCTATGTATTATTAAACTTATAACAATATAGGAATATCCCCCAAAAGTTTATCACCAATCACCAAATTCACCGTCCCACCACAACCTTGACCAGGCGACCTTAAACGCCGCTTCCGCTTAGAGGCTGTGAAAGTGTGCCGGTGACACAGATATGCGCGCGCGCATCCGCGAGCACCGCGGCTCCTTTTACACGCAGCCAAGGGTTATAGGGTATTGACTGTATGGGAAATATTGGCGGCGTAGGAGTTTAAAGGAAAATGTTGATGTTTAATGCCTATTTTGATACGATTTGTATATGAATCTTAATATTTTAAACGAATTTATTTTAAGCATGAGAAAAACGTATTTGTATGTACCTACGTTTTGTATTGACCATAAATCAGGGTTTCATATTTATCTATTAAAATCCGTAGTACAGCAATAGGATTCCACGGGATTAACGATTACACAGGAGCCCAAGGGCTAGGGCCTCGGACTCATGATCTTGAGGTCGCCGGTTCGATCCACACCCATTGCTCTACGAAATAAACGAAACGAAATAAACTATTTTTATTCAGCACTTAGGTATTTACATACACTTGTACTTGTAAAGAAAATTTACAATGCATATAAAATTAATTATAAATAGGTAAAATTTACTATTAATTTATGTTTAATTTATTTCAGGTGTGATAGAAGTCTGTCAGTCTTGTGTCAGCAAACAAGCTCTTAATATTAACGTTAATATCTATTTACTATATTTGTTTTATTCAAAATATAAAAATCTACCGACGTGAACCCACTCGTAACACAAGCATTTTAATTTTGGATTTATTTAATAAGACTGGAGATCTGATCGACTTTACGCACACTGAAGTAGCAAAAAGAAAGACCGTAGTGGCTCTAAAACTTCATAAGTTTACATTCATTTATTGAACCTAATAACCTAATAAAATCCCAACCCGACGACTTCTGCCACAAGATTACGAATATAAAAAGTCATAAACATCACCAGTATCAATATATTCGTAATTATGTAAGTGTGTGTAACACGTTGTGTAAACTCTGCGTAAGCGCATCAAGTTCATTCTCGAGTCAATGTCGCGCAACAAGAGCAAGGCTGCGGGTTCAATATCCTGACAGTTCATTCACATCCTTCACAGATTTTTATTGAAGAAATCTATACTTATTCAATTTAAAGAATTTGATTGTTTGTTTCATGACATTTAAATAATATACATATTTTATTGATTCAAAATCAATAAGTTGTTTTGTTACCCATCAATATTAGTCTGTTTTTTATTCACGATTTACGTGATGACACATTATAATTACTGTATGTAGTGCTGATTATTTCTGTAAATTAATTAAACGATATTTATTCAGCACTAAGGTACTTGTACTTGTCAATTATACACAATGAAATTATAATAATATAATTAAATACAAAATATGATAACTAAAATCGATTGCGGATTAGCTAATCATCTGTTTCTCTGTCTAGTATCACGCCATAGGTATAGTAATTGCACTAATTAATTCTATAATTTAAATCTTCAAATAACTTATTTCTATATAAAGGAGTTCTTTAACAATATGGTTTAATACTTAATGGGTTCAAATCTAATATAGTTATTTAAATATTTAATTATATTTTTAGCTACTACAGCGGTTCATATGTCACGGTTATATTAACTCATTCCTTATTTAAAATGTTCCTTTTTTTAACTTTAAAATCCCTTGCATGAGATTATAACACTTTTCGTAATGTGAAAGTTTATCCCATCCCAGCTACACGTAGTAATAGCGATAATATAAAATGTTGAAGGTTAACAATACATAGAGCCGAGGTACACGTATGATAGATAGTTAATAAATATAATGCATCAGATAAACAAGTTCCCACGCATTTCTCCATGAAAGCCAGTGAAATAGGTCGCCATAGACATTCAATAGGCTAAGGTGGCAATAATACGCTGATTCTTTGCCATTATAGAACTATTAATAGATGGAAAATGTAATACAAGGCAGCGGTAACAAATGCGCCAAAAGAAAATGGCGTACCATACTATGGAACTAGTTAACATGGGAAGGAGATAAGTTAAGAAAACATCTGATCATATAGGAATATTAATTATTTATAACATTTTACATTAATGAAACATCATCAGCCCGTATAACGTCCACTGCTGAACATGGGCCTCCTCCCTAGAGATGGTATTTGCCATAGTCACTGCAGATGAAGATGGTGACTGCAGAATTATGTTGTAACACGAAACGCTGCTGCCCGTTTCTTGATATACAATTATTATGGATGATGTTATAAAAATCGGGACCAACGGCTTAACGTGCTATCCGAGGTAAGGAGGGTAGTCCCTCAACCAACCAAGCCCGGAAAGAAATCTTAGAATTTACACAAAAATTTCCTGTCCGGCATGGTGATCGAACCCACGACCTTCAAGATTTAAATGGAGCCAAATACCGCTACGCTACTGAGGTTGTCAGGTTTCACATTAATGAATAAAATACATATATACAACAAAAATAAGCTAATTTAAAAAAAGCGAACTTTTAAAATACTACTATTCTGAATATATTCTACTTGGCAAGGTTTCCAGAATGCTGGCAGCATTACCCTGTTGAATGGCAATGCTTACCTACTGTCAAAGTAAAGTAATCGGGTAACGTGCTGCACTGATCATAAATGCAAAGGGTGATTTTTGGTAACAACAATAACATTCACTAGCTTTCGATCGAAAATAGCATTTTATTTGCATGTGGCTTGTCGTGACATGCAGTGTTGGCCTGAGGTTGCAGCGAGAAAAAAAAGCGGCGACCCTAAAACTTCGCAGTTCTGGCAGATTGTAACCGTGAACTTTACATTGCTCATAACACACATGTAATTTGAAAGCAAGTGAGTGAGTTCAGCAGCCCCAGACCCTTGAATGAATTCGGGCGTCGGACTTGTTATCTTGTGGTCGCCGGTTAGATCCCCACCCATTGCACTACCGAAGTACCACTTGTAATATAAGGATGTAAGCTTAGGACGAGGGGAGCACAAAAATACTAGTGAAAAGTGCAAAACATTGCCAGTATTTTTTTTAATGGACACAATTAAAAGTACACACAATTCGTAAGTATATACTCATACATTTCAAGCCTATTTACGTCCACTGCTGAACATGGATCTCCTCATCACAAAACTTGGCAAGCCAAGGTCATAGAGGGATATTGCCATAATCACCACGCTTCGCAGGAGGGTTGGTGATCATTGTAAGATGTTTAGTAACCATGACTTGGTAGATGCTGCTGACCATCTATGAGGTGTTTGTCCCTTAGTCGCCTCTTACAACCTCCATGGGAAGTCATGGGGTGGTCAATTCTAACCCGTAAACGACACGGGGTAAGAATATATATAGATACTAGCGGCCCGCCCCGGCTTCGCACGGGTGGACTTTTATACCCTACCCCTGCCCTACACCTACCCCTACCCTACCCCTACCCTACACCTACCCTACCCTACCCTACCCCTACCCTACCCCTACCATACCCCTACCATACCCCTACCCTACCCCTACCCTACCCCTAACCTACCCTACCCCTAGCCTACCCTACCCTACCCTACCTTACTCTACCCTACCCTACCCTACCCCTACCCAAAAGTATCCTATGTCCTTCTCCCAGTTCTTAGCTACCTCCCTACCAATTTTCAGCCAAATCGGTTCAGCCGTTCTTGAGTTATAAATAGTGTAACTAACACGACTTTCTTTTGTTTTTAAAATGTATTCTGCTATTCGGGACGGAAACAAATCCAACAAATCAAAAACCATGGCAATCGGTCCAGCCGTTCTCGAGTTATAAGTGTTGTAACAAACACGACTTTCTTTTATATATATAGATTTATTATTTATACTATATCCACGAATCAGAAATGAAGAGATCCGCAGTAGAACGAAGGTCACTGGCATAACTCAACGAATTAGCAAGCTGAAGTGGCAATGGGCAGGACACATAGCTCGAAGAACTGACGGCCAATGGAGCAGAAAGGTGCTGGAGTGGAGACCACGAACTGGCAAGCGCAGTGTAGGACGACCGCCTGCACGATGGACCGACGACCTCATAAAGGTCGCGGGGAGTCGGTGGATGCAGGCCACTAGCGATCGTTCCCGCTGGAAATCGATGGAGAAGGTCTATGTTCAGCAGTAGGCTACAAATGGCTGATGATGATGATAATGATTATCTAGGGCAGTACTCGTTTTTCGTTATTCTGAATCTATTGTACATGTTTTTTAGTAAAATCAATATTCTGTATGGTTATTTTTAATTATATGTCAAACAACTTTTTGAAACAAATATACCTATTCACATTCAAATTCATTCATTGTACCTACACCATATCTATACTTACTAATAAAAAAAGCTGAAGAGTTTGTTTGTTTGTTTACTTGAACGCGCTAATCTTAGGAACTACTGGTCCGATTTGAAAAGTTATTGTAGTGTCATATAGCCCACATATCGAGGAAGGCTATATTTAATTATGAAGTTCTTCCGGGAACAGGAGTAAAACCACGCGCGGGAAGCTAATGTAACATAAATTGTTATAAAGTACACCAGTACAAAATATGGACCCTGTCAGTCACGGCAATGTAGAAAAGAGGAGGAATCGATAGATTAATTTGTATTAATTCATTAAAATCTAAAATATTCACATTATTTTGAAAACATCATATAATTTATCAAACTTGAAGTATTTTCTTAGTTACCTATATTAAAGGAATCTGGAGTACTTAAGTTAAAATCAGAAAGATCATGTCAGATGGCTACTTCGTAATAAAATAACGTCAGTTTGCTATAACTGAAAGTAGGTCTACAACTGACCAACAACTTTAACTACTTACCCATTACAGTACGAATAAAAGCTCCAAGTAACATGCACTTGCGATAACATCGTACCGCTGTCATAGACTAAAGTATCAAGCTAATGGGATGACAGATCTACTACAAAGTACAACGACAGCCTCTGTAGTTACATGGATGGCCTTCTAAATAACTGTTGGGGTCAAATATGTGCTATAGGCTTATCTACTTCGCATTTATTTTATGAATATTTGAAAGGAAGAACATATATTTGAAATCAGCGCAACGTACCACATTTGTTTGTTTGTTTGTTTGTTTCTATTGAATAGGTTTGTGCTGACCTCCTCCGTGGCCATAGACGGACGCCACTTTATTTATTTAAAAAGAAAATTCAGATATGTCATTGTAAAAATTTAATTCAGACATCATGTACATAGTCATTTTTGCAACACCATCATCATCTATCATCTATATATATAAAACAAAGACGGGTTTGTTACACCACTTATAACTCGAGATCGGCTGGATCAATTTTCATGGTTTTTGTTTCGTTGGATTTGTCTCCGCCCTGAATAGCAGAATACATTTTAAAAACAAAAGAAAGTCGTGTTAGTTACACTATTTATAACTCAAGAACGGCTGAACCGATTTGGCTGAAAATTGGTAGGGAGGTAGCTAAGAACTGGGAGAAGGACATAGGATACTTTTGAGTAGGGGTAGGGTAGGGTAGGGTAGGGTAGGGTAGGGGTAGGGTAGGGGTAGGGGTAGAGTAGGGGTAGGGTAGGGGTAGGGTAGGGTAGGGGTAGAGTAGGGGTAGGGTAGGGGTAGGGGTAGGGTAGGGTAGATGTAGGACACCGCGTAGATTTTGAGGCGGTACGAAGTTTGCCGGGCCAGCTAGTTGTTTATATATTATTGTAAATAGTGAGCACTGTGTTAGTTATTTCAACCATTTACCCATGCTCCTAAAATTTAATAACTATGTTATCCAGGAGCAACATAGGCTATATTTAATGACGAAGTTCATTTTCAAAGTTCCAGTTAAGATTATTTCAAAATTGAGATTAATAAAATTCGACCACCGGCGGGATTCGAACCTACATCTTAGGTTTAGCATCACCGTAGCCTAATTTTAGGTATAGTTAATGCCTTCAACAATTAGGCTGCGGTGGAACCACAATGTTCACAAACTGTCATCCTGACAGACACAAAGTAATGCGGATCATTACCCCCATAATAGAGACATGTTAAAGACAGATTGATAAATTTCGACGACCGTTTATGGATGGAGTAAGTATTTAAAACATTTTAAAAATCCATTTAATATTGTTTTTGCACTACTGATCAGTTCTCTCTGTGAAAGGGGCTTCAAAAACACATCAAGTCCTAGAACAGTGAACATATGCTGTTTTGACATGTGACAATAATGGCTGGTAAAAATATTTAATATGGGGTCTGATAATATAGAGAAAATACACAATTTATTATTCTGTATATACATTTTGTATAAAATTGGAATTTATAATAATGTCAATATTAATAACAATGCTTAATAAAAATATGTATAATAGTTATAAAATAAAAATAATTAATCAATCACTACATTAAAACAAAGTCGCTGGCCGCTGTCTGTCCGCCCCTATGTATAATAATAATAATAATATCTAGGGACAATGTCACACAGATCATCCTAGCTCCAAACTAAGCAAAGCTTGTACTATGGGTACCAGGCGACGATATACATACTTATATAGATAGATAAATACTTAAATACATAGAAAACATCCATGACTCAGAAACAAATATTCGTGCTCATCACACAAATATTTGCACTTACCGGGATTCGAACCCAGGACCACCAGCTTCGTAGGCAGGAGCACTACCAACTAGGCTACGGTGACCGTCAAATGTATGCTTAGATCTTTATAAAACTACGCAACAGCTTTGATGCGGTTCTTTTAATAGATAGAGTGATTCTAGAGGAAGGTTTATTTGTATGATACATCAGCATTGCACCCGTGCGAAGCCGGGGCGGGTCGCTAGTATTTATATATAAAGCATGCAATTATTTTATTATATTCAATTCTTGTTACTTATAGTTATACTACAAAAATGAAATACTTTAAGTTATTTTTAAATGAAATGTGTGATACTATAAGGTAAAAAGCGTCAGAAGCGGCCGTAGCCCAATGGCTAAGGGCGTCGGACTTGTGATCTCGAGGTCGCCGGTTCGAACCCCACCCATTGCACTACCGACGTGAACCCACTTGTAACACAAGCATTTTAGCTTAGCACGAGGGGTTAACAAGAATACTAGTAGATTTAAAAACTCTGCTAGTAATCTACAAAAAAAAAAAAAAAAAAAAAAAAAAAAAAAAAAAAAAAAGGCTTAAATAAATAATGTACCTATACATTATCAATTGCAAATTGAAACTGAAGAAACCCAACAATAAACGTCATATTAATACAAATTTCTTATATCTTAATCCATAGGTTATACTAATACTTTATTTACCATGTAATTACCAACACTGCCCCCCTCCCCCACCAATAGGGGGTACAAAAGTAAAAGTCGGTCCGTAGTATAACTGTACAAGCGTTTACTCTCCGTGGCACACTTAGGCAAATGTTATGTTTGATCGCCAACTCAATATTCTTTAATAACTGGTTTGTTTTTAATGAAGTATTAATTAGCAACCTCCGTAGCGTAGCGGTAATTGGCTCGCTTTAAATCTCGGAGGTCGTGGGTTCGATTCCCACACCGGACAAGAAATATTTGTGTAAATTCTTAGATTTCTTTCCGGGTCTGGTTGGTTGAGGGACTACCCTCCGTGCCTCGGAAAGCACGTTAAGCCGTTGGTCCCGATTGTTATAACATCATCTATAATAATCGTATATCAAGGAACGGGCAGCAGCGTTACCTTGTGTGTTACAACATAATACTGCGGTCACCAACCCGCCTGCCAAGCGTGGTGACTATGGCAATGCCCTCCCTTGGGAGGAGGCCCATGTTCAGCAGTGGACGTTATACGGGCTGATGATGATGATGATGATGATGATTAATTAGCAAAAACATCCGATCGACAAGAAAGATATTTAATTGAGAAAAGAAAATAGTAATAAAGATACCGTGTTGTTATTTAGTAGTTATAGTAAATAATAATAATAATCATTTATTTGAGGAATAGTTTTCCCATATCTTTGTACACTAGCGACCTGCCCCGGCGTCGCACGGGTGGATTTTTATAGCCTATGTTACTCAGGGATAATGTAGCATTCTAATGGTGGAACAATTATCGAAATCCGTTCAGCAATTTTGAGTTAATTCGAAACAAACATACAAAAATATATAAATACAAACTTTTCCTGTTTATAATATTAGTATAGATATAACATAACATCTAAAATTAAATAGGTAAGTTAGAAATAACTAGTAGATAGAATTAAAATTTTATTAAGTTAACATTCAATTAAATTATAAATAAAAATAAAACAAGTAATAAATTAAGTTCAAATTACAAAGTTTCATATGAAAATCCATATCACTATTCCAGTTCGATTAAATATTACAATAAATATAACCATATTAGCGTCCCGCGTGCACAACGCTATTAGGTTTTATCCTCCCGACCCTTAGTTTGCAAAGAACCATCCGATGCCCTCGTAGACCCGAAGTCCGAGAGGCCCGCGACCTGTAAAGTAGAGCGACAGTTGCACAAAACCCCCTAGAATACTAAAAGTCATAATCCCTCAATTTCATCGCCAGCGACCGCCCTGAGCCGAGGTCCAAACCCCACAGGGGCCGCCCTTCTGCGCAGGTTGCTTAGTTTGTAGTTTTTAAACCATTTATTAAGGCTGGAGCTCTGCTCGCCTTAATGCCCGATGAAGTAGCAAAAGCCTCGTGGATAACTACGTATGTCCGTCTGAAAAAGAAAAATAAAGCACGCGGTTTCACCCAAGTACCTCCTGTCTCCGTAAGATTTTCATTCATAATTAAACATTATATAGCCTTCTTTGATAAATGGACTACTTAACTTTGAAAGATTTTTTCAAATAGGACCAGTAGTTTCTGAGATAAGCGCGTTCAAGCAAACAACTCTTCAGCTTTATATATTACTATAGATTAATAAGAACTACAGGATCTAAAATGGGTTTTTGTTATCAGTTTCCCAACATTAAATGCAGCCTTACGGGTCATTACTATGTATCGAAGTGTCGCGCTGAATACTATCAGTGCGTAACCGGCAGAGAATTTTTATCATTCATGCGTGGGTGGCTCCCTGTACCGTTCCGAGGCGATTGTACACAAACGACTAACAATAGACATTAAATCTGGATTTAGAATTAATGATGAGAATCTAAAAGTAATGTAGGTAATAGTAGATATCGGCCTACTTAGATTTTATCGGCCAATTCGAGTTTGTAGGAAAAAACTAATAAGTAGCGATGTGGTGTCAGCGTTTTTGGGCAGTTCATCATCATCAATATACAATCATAACGTACACTGCTTAGCTTGGACCGTCCCGTGGAGTGTTTTGCGAAAGTCACCACGCTGGTCAGGCGGAATGGTGACCATAGCTATGATTCTTTTAACACACAGTGAAACGCTGTTGTCCATAGAACCAACGACTTAAGATGCTTTCCGAGGACGCGTCCCCCCTCGCCCTCCCGATCCTAAGTTTGCTAAGAACCTTCCAATGCCCTCGTAGACCCGAAGTCCGAGAGGCCCGCGAACTGTAAAGTAGAGCGACAGTTGCACAAAACTCCCTTAAAGAAACTAAAAGCCATAATCCCTCAAACTCCCCGTCAGCGACCGCCCTGAGCCGAGGTCCAAGTCCCACAGGGGACGCCCTCTTAGTTTGTAGTGTTTAAACCATTTATCTAGGCTGAAGCTCTGCTCACCTTTATGTCCGGTGAAGTAGCAAAAGCCTCAGGGCTATCTAAATATGTGCGTCCGAAAAAAAAAATGCTTTCCGAGGCACTGAAGATAGTCCCTCAACCAACAAGAAATCTTAGATTTCCCTTAAAGATTTAATCACTAACAAGAGGATCAAACCTAACTCCGAGTTTTAAAGCAAGCATTTTACCGCTACGCCACAGAACTTTTCAGGCTGTATCCTTATACAATTCTTCGATAAGTATGATATTATTCGACTCTTTATCTTCCTTCGTCTGATCGCTCGGTCCTAAGGTTGGTCTGGTCCTTCTACTGTCGAAGTACCGGTCAAGGCGGTATGCTGTCCCATAGCTTTGTGAAAGTAAAGGTATATAGAGTGGACTCATGTCTGAGAACACACCTGCACATGCTGATAAGTATGTCCTACGCAGAAGTCTAACCTCTTATTATCTCTGCCTCTTGGTCAAAATTCGCCAGGACCAATTTATATAAACTAGACGTTATTTTATAAAAACTTATATATCGTACCTTCGACAAGACAGGGGGACAATTATATGCAAGAGTGCGATGTTAAAATTAGTTTTAGGCATTCAAAATGGTTGTACTCTGCATTACATTGCTCTATTCTCTGTTCCATGTTAAAAAATCGTATTATAAATCAAGAAGAATGTTCAGATTTTATTAAATTAATATGGGTTTCAGCTAGAGCTGCAATTGTGTCCTTATCTTACTGAATGTGCGATATGGACAGCATGTAAAATCCATAGAAAATATGTTGCACAGCACAACAATTGTAAGTACCTTTGCGTAAGAGAATCTTTCTGCGTGTATTTAAATAAAAATCCCGTTGAACTCCTACTCGTACCTATAATGGTAAATCAACACGTAACCCAATAACTAACAATACGACAATCACCGAACAACAAAGGACACAAACAACCGCTATTTACATCACTTGTCCAAAATGATCACCTACGTGCAACGGTATTGGCAACGGAAACCAACGCTGATATGTGTGTACCTGATTTTTGTATGACTGGACACTTTTTTGTATAAGACCGATTCCTTATACTACGCACTGAAAGCATTCGCACTTGTGGAACAGAATTTACTAGATACTTTCCCGATGAAACAATGAGGCTGGAGCGGGGAGCCATGCTCGCCTTTATGCCGGTGAAAACACCTTGCATTTGAATGTATGACTCCTTCACCGGGCTTACTTATACTATATTTATTATACTATATTACTATACTAACTACATTATAATATGGTTGTCCTAAAAAAACAGTAGCAGGTATACATGGGAATTTATTTCATCTGTGTAGATGTACTTCATTTTCGTAAAAAAAAACTATTAGTATTACAAAAACTGTAAAGCCTAGTCACAGCATCGTGCTTCATCGAACTTTGATTCAGAGTCGATTCGATCCCATTTTCACGCATAGTAGTAGATCCAACCTAGGTTCTACTTGTCTCGATCATCGGTCTAATGTGTTTCCTCAACCAGCCAAAAATAAATCATTGATTTTACGCAAAGATTTTTACCGGCAACTTCCAATGTAAGACCGGACTTATCCTACTAATTTTAAAAACGCGAAAGTTTGTAAATATGGATGGATGGATGGATGTTTGTTACTCTGCCACGCAAAAACTACTTAATGGATTTGGTTGAAACTTTGCGCGGGGATAGTTAATGAGCTTGATTAACATATAGGCTACAAAAAATCACGCTCCGACCCACTGGAGAAGAGTTACGCGGGTAGAACCGCGGGGCGAAGCTAGTCCTTAATATTACGAAGGTGTCCTCTACAATAACAAGACATAAATAAGCACTATCTAATCCTTCCATGCCCGTTTTTCATTCAGTATCGCGAAACCAGCTTGAAACTGTACTCGCGTCCAATAATTACACAAAAACAGGAAATTATACCTATAGCCAACAAAATGTCAGCTCCCATTCACCTACATAGCGCGGGGTGATTATTAAGTTGTTATACAGATTGTAAATAAACAGAGTAGCTAGCTTTTCCTCTCTTGTGTTGTTTCTGGTCTCTGTTGTATGTTTTATAATTAAATTTTTAACGAAAAGATGGCTTCTTCTTCATTTATTCTGGTATTGTTGAAAACATTATTTAAAATTATATTAATTTATTTCACTCCAGTATATGGTGTTTGCACATTTAAAATCTTCTATAAAGTGTTTCGTCACATTTCGAAAAATCTATTAAAACTTCATTGTAAAAACTAAGACTATCACTGACGAGTGTCATTTTAAAATTTTGAGTTAGTCACATAGGAGTCGGTTTTTGTTAAGTACCTATCTAAAATAAAATTCATATTAGGTATATAAAAAAAACCTTATTTTAAATACAAAGCACATTTTCAATTGATGACCTGTAAAATGTCCCAGTCATTTAGTTAAGCCACTCAACCTAAGGCCTTATAAAATGTTATCGCTAAATATTCGTGTAAACTTCGAAATTCGAAAACTAATATCATAGAAATTCTATTAAACTTCTAACACTCAGCCAGTCTGCAGAAGTCTCTCACACAAATCATTACTCTGTGCCCCCACACAGAAGCAGGCAGCTTTCTTGTTATCAGCACACAACGCACACACACAAGCACCACGTGCGCGCAAGTCTAGGCAGTATTTTATACGCGATAGCCTAGGATTGTGATAATGAATGAGTCGCACAGATGTCACGGACACTTGTGAGGAAGGTCTTTGTCGGTGCAATTGTGAAAAAGTGGTGCATCCGGCTCGGTTATCGTGAGTGCACATCGCTGATTGACGATTTTAGAACATGCATTATTGGTACACCATACTAGAGGAAAGATTCTTAACTACATCCTGTTTTTCGTGATCCGTCTTCATGTAGGGTGACTGGTAATTAATGACCGATACCTAAACACATGATTGTGCTCATGATAACAAACAAGTTTTACTATGGCACCAAAAATGAAATCGCGAAAAAAAAATCAGCTGCTCCCTACCATGTTGACGAGTTATGTGAACATGAATGTATGGAACAGCTGATTTTTTTTTTCGCGATTTCAGGGTTGGTGCCATAGTAAAAGTTGTTTGTTATCATGAGCACAATCATGTGTTTAGGTATCGGTCACTAATTACCAGTCACCCTATATATGAAGATATTTCAGCTATTGCAACACATTGCAATTTATTGTATTTCTATAATAAGTGTTTTGACTAGACTTTACTTATATCAACTGGATTTCAGATAATTTATATCCTTTTGGGTGGTACGTAATACAATTTATTTATGGAATCCAAAAACTCTGATATTATGTGATATACTTTATTATACTAGACTCCCGCGCGGAATTTCACCCGCGTAACACCTGTTCCTGAGAAACTTCATAAGTAAATATAGGTTATAGCCTTCCTCGACAAATAGGCTTTGTAATACTGAAATATTTTAAAAATCGGACCAGTGGTTCCTTAGGTTACCACGTTCAAGCAAACAAACAAACAAACTCTTCACTTTTATATATTAATATATAAGTAGATATCTACAAGTTATATTAAAGTTAAAAAAAATCATAAACATACGAAGTCGTTTCGGAACAATTTAAAAAACAAGTTATGTATTGTAAGCCTAACTTCATAGATTGACGCTGTAGTAAATCATTACAAAAATCTATCGGCAACACGACAAATACTTAGCAGATAAGTTAGAACCAATAGCAGCCAACCCTGAACCTAAGTAGTTACCGTTTATTCTGAATTCAATCAACATATTTCAAGTAAAAGTTTCCAACCAACGCATAACAGACATAACGCACTGAAATGTATACCCCCATTCAATTACCATAGAATTTGAATACAAATGCCAACTTAAGGTATACACTACTGTGTACCAAAAGCCTCTTTTATAGGCTTATTAGTTACAATACGCATGTACTCGTAACACAGAAAATATAATGGTCATGACGTATCCTTCACCAGAATTCGTTCTATATCCAGAAAAATTGCCTGTAATAGACATCTGTTTGACTATTTTGTTCCATAGCACTAGAGTTTATTTAACTAGCTTTTTTACCGATGAATAAATGAAGTTAGCCACGAGGATTTTGTAACTTCATCGGGCATATATAACAGGGTTCCAGTCTGATTAAATGATTTAATTTCTACTAACTTAGCAACCTGCGTAAGCAGTGTTGCTAAGTGTTGTGTGATTTAGTTAAACTTCCGATGGCCTCGTAGACCCCAAAGTCCGAGAGGCCCACGAACTGTAACAAAGAGCGACAGTTGCAGAAAACTAAACGTCATAATCCCTCATTCCCCCGCCAGCGACTGCCCAGAGCCGAAGTCCAAGTCCCACAGGGGACGCCCTCTTGCGAAGGTTGATTAGTTTGTAGATTTAAACAATTAATCTAAGCTGGAGCTCAGCTTGCCTTTATGTCAGGTGAAGTAGCCAAAGCTTCCTAGCTAACTATGCAATATGCGCCCGCAAAAAATGTGATTTAGATCTCGGCTATGACTTGTAGATAGAAATCTAGTACTGCAAGCGTTCATAGGCGGTATTCGCTTAACATCAGACTGGCCCTTTGTTTGTCAACTTTGTTTCTGATCTTTTAAATCGCATGTTGAATACTAACTTCGAAGCGGAGTAGTGGAACATACTCCATGATGACCTCCTTACGCCAATAGTGACTGACAAACGGATAAGATGCACGTTTAATCACACTAATGGCGGCGCTGATTTAATCCATCCTACAGTAAGTACTGAACATTAAGTGCCTTTAGCTCACTCCAAGCATACCATTATACCTTCCTGTCCCCATATTTAGCTTTGAATAGTTCATAAAGGTAATTAATGTATTACTTTTGTAGGCAAACGTAGACTTTCTAAGTGTTAGTTATCGCACGTCTGGAAGCTGAATTGTATTTAAAGGGTTCTTCAGTTTTCTGTATAAAATTAATCAACATAAATTATTTTATTATACGTTTGCTTTTTAAGTTTAATTTTGCTTCGAGGGTTCCTAGGTGCTCTGAAAGATGATATCACAACTTGCCAACTAGCAGCACAGACACTGCAAGAGATTATAGACCACCGGACACAGACTATCTGACCCACCGGAGACTGTCCCCCTTCATCTTAGATTTACCCTTACTGTTATGAACATAATATTTTTAGAACAATAATTTATAAAACCAGCGCATTTTTTTGAATATAAATAAATAATTATAGTTCATTACAAAGCGGCTCGAAGGACCATATTGTTATGTACCTACTGGTATTCGATATTTGTATTTGGAAATAAAAGGCGAACTACAATAATATTTATTTTTGTAACTAAACACAAATGACCGTATAAATCATGTAAAAAATTACAAATAAAAAAAGTTAAAAGGTTTAATAAGTAACACTTACCCTAACTTTGACCAATGGACCTTCGGATGCTGTCTTAAATCCAAAAAATATCCAAACAACTAATCATTATCATCATCATTATTTTCATCATCATCATCAGCCTGTATAACGTCCACTGCTGAACATGGGCCTTCTCCTGAGGGAGGGTATCACTAACAACTAATCAGTTCCTCTTAATCGATCCCTATAGTGAAATCAAAACATTGGGTTAAGTAACCCTTATTTTTATCATCACATAATACACAACCATAACACACGATAGCAACCAATAAAACCAGGTTTATCCAGGGGACAACCTCATCATGTCGGCTTCGTTTTGTATTAGCTGTCAAGTAATTATGTTCTAAGTGCTCGTAGCCAACAGGATCGCTCCTATGATTTGTGGACCACAAACTATGGGAAACTAGATAGGATAATCGTTTGTGCGCTGATAGCCAATTATGATTTGCATGTCGTTAGAAGATATGAAGATAGACGTCGCGTCTGTATGTCTGGCGGTATCTGAGTGCAGGATACTCTGAAACTACTGAACTGATTTAGATGTGGTTTTTAGGGTTCCGTAGCCAAATGGCAAAAAACGGAACCCTTATAGATTCGTCATGTCTGTCTGTCTGTCTGTCTGTCCGTCCGTATGTCACAGCCACTTTTTTCCGAAACTATAAGAACTATAATGGTGAAACTTGGTAAGTAGATGTATTTTGTGAACCGCATTAAGATTTTTACACAAAAATAGAAAAAAAACTATAAATTTTGGGGTTTCATCGCTCCCATACTTGTGTGGTGTCTATGAATAGCTCTTCAAAAATGATGTTGAGGTTTCTAATGTCATTTTTTTCTAAACTGAATAGTTTGCGCGAGAGACACTTCCAAAGTGGTAAAATGTGTGTCCCCCCCCCCTGTAACTTCTAAAATAAGAGAATGATAAAACTAAAAAAAATATATGATGTACATAACCATGCAAACTACCACCGAAAATTGGTTTGAACGAGATCAAGTCAGTAGTTTTTTTTTAATATGTCATAAACCGTAATCCGCAATTTACCTTTCATTCAATCAACTATTATTAACATCGATCAAAGTTACAACGAACTACAAGAACTTTTATACTATGTTCCTTGTTGTAGGTATTCTTGATATCAAAAATAGGTAGGCACTTGCAACTAGTACGGAACCCTTCGTGCGAGAGTCCGACTCGCAATTGGCCGGTTTTTTACTTATTGAGTCATTTGTGAGGTAAACTTAATATGATGATTTTAATATGGCAGATTTTTTTAAATAATTACGCAGTTAACTTCTTCTTAGTTGCCATTTGTCATTTGATGTTTAATTTGAGACTATCTATATTTTTTTCATAAGATACTAAAAAAACTTTTTGTCTTATAAGTTTGGCAAAAACATACAACTCTTGGGACGCTATACCGTAGCCCAAAAACGTTGTAAATACAAGTTGCGTCACTAACGTGTTGCGGACCCTAATCCTGCAATGTCACGATCAGCAAAAATAATTCACTAATAAATTTATTTAGATGTGGTATGTTATAAGTTACACGAATGTGTTGTTATCATATGCAACGATATTCTACGTCCAAAATCAAAATACTGGGCAGCATAACACCGTTAAATTTTTATTGTATGCGTTTGTGTGGGATGTTATGTTCTAAGTCATATCTAAGCTCCCTTAGTTCCCAAAAATCGAATACCAAATAACTTTGGTAATCCCAGAATGGTAATATTTAAAAATGCCTTGCACTGCAACATTGTTGGTTGGTTTCTGCGTGCGTCTATCTTCGCTTGTGTGCGTGTTGGTGCTACGCCGCGACGTCGGCACTAGGTCACGAAACAAGGCCACGCCATTTCTCTAAGAAGGGCTGTGCGTAGGCACATGTACTGTTTTACTCCAAGATTTAGCTGCGGTAGGGGTTATGCTATATGGTTCTATGTTTTGAGACGGTCCTATATGGCATATTAAGGCTGCACTCGTGGCTGAGTGTTTCTGGTAGTTTTTCCTCAGATATGTTATGTGTGAACAAAAGATAGTATTTCCAAGTCAGGGTGTACTTTGTGTCAGGCAATTGTGTGTTTGTAAAGTCCCCAGGACACTGGGATTTTAGCTAAGGGCAAGAGATGTCTCCTAAAGAAAAAGTAGCCCATTTCAATTGTATTCAACAATAATTCCAGCTTTTAATATTAGCGTAAAAAGAGTAGATCTATCGTCTATTTCACTTATTGTTAATTTAGAGGCCTTTGTTGCAAATATTAAATAAGTATTTGCAACAAATCATATTATCAACCTGTTAATTATATAGCATTAATAAATTACTCACGTGTAAAGAGTAAGCCAAACTTAACAAACATCAGACCTTATTCTAGAGCGAAATATTTGTACGTGTCGGAGGTTTTCCTTACCTGAGGTAAGGTTTTTTGATAGGTGCCTGAGTGGTGACGGTATTGAGGAGATCTCTTCAATCCTCACCATGTAACCCGTTGACTAAATGTTCAGGGTGCAGGAGTACTTTGTTATTTAAGAGTTTTAAAGGAAAATACAAATTAATTTCTGGAAAATGAGTTCTTGTGTCAAAGACTTTGGTGAACTTGAACTAACGAAAACTGTACCTCAAGCTTCAAGCTTAAAGTGGAAAGATAATGTTTTAGATCACTACAATTTTAATATCGGGGTCAATAGTTTAATTAGTCCCACACACTGAAGTAGACCGCTAAACATTAATTTTTCATCACGATATAAATATGTATGTATGACTGTATGTATGTAATTAGCATCAAGTTTTGTGTAGTGGTTTCACAATGACTCCGTCTGTCATCAAACTGAAATACAGTCAGCAATATAATTACGCCTATACATAAATTTGTCGTGTCGATCTTGTTACCATGGGCATACGTAGTTACTTTTTTGCTACTTCACCAAGCGTAAAGGCGAGCAGAGCCTTAATAAATGTTTTAAAAACTACAAACTAAGCAACCTCCGCAAGAGTTCGCCCCCTGTGGGGCTTGGATCTCGGCTCAGAGCGGTCGCTGGCGATGAGATTGAGGAATTATGAATTATAGTAAGGCGACGGAGGGACATACAAAGGATAGATGGGCAGCAGCATCTAACAGTTCAAAGATTGGGATTGGGAGTATCAGTACACACTGCGATCTCTAATCTCTTGCCAAGATCTGTTAAAGAGGAGGTCCACGTCCAGCTGTGGACGAAAAGGGGCTTATAAAGTAAACATAAACTTCAATAATTTTGGATCAAGTTGTTAATATGGGTATTCTATAGAGTGGACAAACCTCCATGCCATACAAAAGTACTAACATTCGGTTTACTTTTTCAGACGGACGTATGTAGTTCACTACGAGGCTTTGGCTACTTCACCGGGCATAAAGGCGAGAAAGGCTCAAGCCTTATTAAATGGTTTTGAAAACTTTAAACTTATTAAGGCGCGGTGAATACACGACTTTTACGTATTAGTTTTGTCACTGTTGCTCCGCGTAGAAATGAAAGAGAAGCGAAGAGACGCCGCGATGGCGCAACGTTTCGTTCGATTCGTTCGAGTTATTAAATACATTAATCCTTGCAAATATCTTATTCCAATCGATAAATAAAAACAACAGTTCCCTTAATTATTATATATTACATCACTGTTATTAATATTATCAAGATTTGTTTATAAATAATACAGTTACAATTGCTACAATTTCAATTTAAATGGTTATTTTATGGATTTTTTTTTATCGAGAAAATTTCTCGAAAACGTGTTTTGAACACAATGGTCCCCCCATAAATATGATCAAGATTAACATATATTTTTTTTAGCTGCTCTAAAATGAAAACATTAAATTTGGCTAAAACACTGTTTTGTGAAGCCTATTTTGACTAGGTACAGCGCCTTAACATGTGCAAGACGGCGCCCCTTGTTTAGCGGAGTTTTGTACAACTATCGCTTTACTTTACTATTCGCAAGCCTCTCACAGACTTCGAGTCTCCGATTTACTTATATGGCTGACTGTATATGTATATCTTTGATGTTACGACTGACAGCTAAGTTGATGTTAGATGTTGCGATTTTGTAATAAAGCAAAGTTGAAGTTGGTATGAATAAGTCAAACGCTGTAATAGTCAAACACTACGGAATCTCTAGGGTACTTTTTCTTAGGAAGAAATGTATCATAGAACGTTTGAAAACCTAGCTAAGGTTTTTGGGCTATGAGAATAGATTATTGTTTCTAAATACAAAGAATCAATGTTTCTAAATCTCAAAGATCCATTATAACATTCAGGCCCCTCTTCCCCTCTGGGCGCACTAGGCACGTGCCCAAGGCCCCGCGATGGTTTAGGGCCCCTTAGTCCCTACTCCAAACGATAACCGATAGCCACTCTAAGGACTAATCGTAAATGCGGGTGGCTTAGTGTCGATTACATTATGCTTATCTACTCATCAATCTAATGTCACCGTAAAGCGGTAAAATAAAGCTAAATCTTTTCATATCTGCGTTCTTTGTTAGAAAATATTCTAATTTACTATGGTCAAAGGTGAAAGATAGATAGCATTTATATGTATTATTACGGAGGGTAGAATTTACCACAAAGACTTCTTCCGGCTGGGGGCTTCCTACACACGACCACCGGTACTTATACCGCTGCGCAACGAGGAGTCATGCTATGTAAAAATACTTTTATTTTACTTTCATAATATGAAAAATATGGCTTTAGTTACCAACATCGATTCGTAGTACTCAGTATTGTGCAAAGTGTAAACGATTGGTACCACTTATCGCAATAGAATGTTGATCAAAAACGTTTAACAACCGTGTAGCAACCCCTGAACAATCAATACATTCGTGACTTTACGTGATAATGCACTGTACACTGAATAATATTACGTTGCAACTAAAGTATTTAAGTGCTATTAATAGGATTTGCCCCACAAATAACACTTTAATAATTTAAAGTTAAGTGTTTTAAAGGTGTTGGGAATAATTAGTTTATTATTTCAATAAATCTTGCGACAATAGTTATTAATTGTGTTATTAAAGCCGCAAATGGTTACATAGTTTTTGTTGATAATGTAGAAGAAAAATAACAATAGACGATCGTATTTCCCGCCGAAACCGGCAAAGAGAAGATAAATTCCATAGACGTGCCGATGATGCGGTGACAATCTGTTCAAGGAGGTTCTTTATGATGTATGATTTGAACAAAAGGCTTATATTTTTGAAATGAGATGTCTAGTAAAACTGAAATTTATTTATCTACGATATCGGAAAACGAAAGATGAGACATCCCTTAGCCAGATGGACCACTCAACTGATAGGTGTAGCTGGCTTATATTGCGTAAGTGTCACTGGACCCAATTAAGTCAGTTTACCCCTTTCCCTCACGGTCTTAGGGCTGTGAGAAATGGGGAGAACCCTAAATGACCATTGTCCGACCGTCGATTGAGACAATCTGATGCATGGAAGGTACTGTTCTGATACAGGAATTATTACTCGACATGCGGCCGTGGACAACCCTCGCTTTAAGTTCCTGGGTTTAATTCCCATACCAAACATGAAATTTTATTGTAACATCTACAATTTATTTCCGGGTTTGATTAGTTGTGGGCGTCCTCCGTATCTCAGAATTTTTTTAACTTGTTGGTTTCTTTTTTATCAGATAATCTATAACAATCGTAGACAAGGTAACGGGCTGCAGCATTTCCCTGTGTTATAACTTAATATATCGATAAAATTGTACTTTTTAATCTAGCTCTAGTGTATTTCTCCATTGATATAATACTGTGGTCACCAACCCACCTGCTGAGCGTAGTGATTGTGGCAAAATTCCCTCTGAAGAGGTCCATCCAGGAGTTGACATAATATAGGTCGATGATACATAGAATACATCTTAATGAGTTTTTATTACTTATTTAATTTTATTTATATCAAAATATTTCTTTTTGGAGTATCTAAGTCATAAAAAATACATTGTAATATACATTTGCAGCTACGTAATTGACGTACCTATGTTGAATGTTGGTTTACACTGAGTATGTACTATGTAAGTATAGGTACCAACTGAAGACTCCTTCCAATGATTTTTACACCTGTTTAGAATATTCAACTAAAAATTGTTCACAGTAAGTATGCTTAAAATGAGAGATTAATTTATTTGGAATTTATATATATATATATATATAAATTTATTAATAAAATATATATAAAAAAAACTTAATGGTGTCGTGGGACACCAGGTAGGAACGAAGTTCCTTCGGCTAATGTAGAATCGACGGTACCAATTCTTTTTATACTCGTGATAATTTCTCAACGAAATGTCCGATTGGAATAAAACAAAAAGTATTTTACTTCTACATAAATACCCTTGATAACATAATGCTTAATTTGGATAAGGATTAATATTATGATATACATTTAACGTAGTTTCTTTCTTCAGACGATTTAATATTTTTTTATGAACATAAAAGCGGTTATTGTGACTAAACTATGATAGTTAGATATATATATGCTCTCGCGAACTTTTTTGTAGATCTTAATAAGACCTACAAACCCGTAGTACATTATTTTGTTCTATTGTCAATAGTTTTTGCAGCGCACGCATAAATAGGTTTTCGCTTTTACACCTTGGGTTACAAAATCGCAATTTTCTTACGGATCCCTAATTTTTTTTTAAATAAAATATAGCCTGTAACCTTCCTCGATAAATGGACTATCCAACACTGAAAGAATTTTTGAAATCGGACTAGTAGTTCCTGAGATTAGCGCGTTCAAACAAACATTTAACGGTTTTATTCCACAGACTTTTTTCCACGGTTTTACTATCACATTTTTATCAATTCGGTCGCGCAGCAAAATCCCTATCTCCTCCAAGCCGGCCGTAAGGAACTTCGTTCCAATTATTAGTTATTACATTCTTATGTTGGTGATAGTCCATTTTAGCCATCAGGCTTTTGCTACATCACAATGTATAAAAGCGCCAGCCTTATTAAATTGACAGTCTAATTACGATAAAAAGTTGTAAGTACTACCAAAATTCTATGTCTATGGGTACAACTCAGTAAAACTATTTCGTAACTTAATCATAGCGCACTTTTCTTTAGTAACTCCCTAACTCAAAAAAACTATAAACAATACAGTTCCACCGAAATATAATGTGTATTTACTATTTGTATGTATCTCAATGCTCAAATTAAACTATTTAATCTGTACCCTCCGAGTTTGAATTAAACTGACATGATTGAACATGACTTGGGGTTGTCGGCTGAAAATATATGTCACTTTACAAATAATAATTCGGTGAATCCATAATAAAAATTAAGATAATAAATTAATGTTACGCAATTTTTGAAATATATGCATAATTGACTCAGTTTTAGGGTTCCGGGCCTAAATGGAAAACTAACTATAACTAAGACACCGATGTGCCATCCGTCTGTCACCAGGGCCCCGAGTCTACTATCGTAATGGCGTGTCCATGAACTGTCAATGACTGTTCAATGGTCGGTTTTTTCCCATTTGGTAATCTTCTAATCCAAACGACGGCATAATGGTGTCACTTTGACGCCACGATAACATTAGCGTAGTTGAATATAATAACAAACGATACATTTATAAGTTTCGAAATCGCCTAAATAAACATTACAATCTTCCTGACCATCTCCCCTGCTACTTCTGTTGACGGCCTTTTTCTGCGGTAGCAACACCGACTGCCATTCCAGCGCCGACACCATAGTGAGATTAGTAGATTACCGTTTTTGGCATAATGATATTTTTTTAAGTATTGTGAGATGGTAGTGCCTACGGTGGCACAATACTTAAAAAAAATAGCAGACTCGGCTCCCGGGCTGTACTTATCTCATGAACTGTGATAGTTAGACTGTTGCAATTTTCAAAGATGGTATATTTATGTTGCCTCTTAAACAAAATTACTAAAAACAAAATAAAATAAATATGTAAGTACACAAATGTAAAGTAATACAACAAATGTGATGTTTTGTCATTGTTTGCTCGACATTTCCGCATCAGGTAGACGCTTGAAACTTACTTCATCAGCCTGTAAACGTCCACTGCTGAACATAGAATTTCTCTTTACCTTGGCCATTAAGGGATATTGTCGTAATCACCACGCTTGGCAGGCGGATTATCGCAGTAAGATTGGAGTATCTTTGAGCTGAGAGATGCTGCTGCCCATCCTTCAGTTTTATGTCCCTTAGTCGCCTGTCTCTCTTAACTACACTCTTAGGAAGATATGGGGTGAACTTTTCTAATCGGAAACCACCGATTGAAATATTTCCTTTAGTATTTCGTTGTATATTCACTTGAATAATGCTGTTATTTATTTACTGCTGATTACCTAAATTTGATTTTGACAACCTCCGTAGCGTAGCGGGTAGCGGGTTCGATCCCCACGCCGGACAAGAAATCTTTGTGTAAATTCTTAGATTTATTTCTGGATCTGGTCGGTTAAGGGACTACCCTCCGTGCCTCGGAAAGCACGTTAAGCCGTTGGTCCCGATTGTTATAACATCATCTATGTATAATAATCGTATATCAAGGAATGGGCCGCAGCGTTTCCTTGTGTGTTACAACATAATACTGCGGTCACCAACCCGCCTGCCAAGCGTGGTGACTATGGCAAAAACCCTCCCTCGGGAGGAGGCCCATGTTTAGCAGTGGATGTTATACGGGCTGATGATGATGATGATGATGACCTAAATTTAGTATGTTATAGTCAATTATAATAATGTCCAATAGCATGGCAGCCATGTCTCAGCTACCGTGCCCTGAGTCTCTTAGCTCGTAGCCTACAGCCCGAGGCGTGTGTTCATTCTGTCAAGCGTGGGAAGACGAGCACTCGCCTTATACTTATCAGCCATTCTAGTAGGTACACTAAGTGTGGGACTATTTATATGTATTAAATGGAATCAGGCATTACTTTGCGGTAATCTATACTAATCTAAATTAAAAAACTAAATATCTAGTGTTAATTTCGCAAAAAAATTGCACCGCCCTCCCAAAACCCGCAAAATTTATGCACCACATACAGGAAGGATAAATAAAACGTGCAAAAATACAATCAGCAGCAGAAGGCCCGACACGTGTTTCGCTCCTCCACGGAGCATCATCAGAGTGGTGTTACCACGTCGAACGCTACTGCGTAAATGACCCTATTTAATTATATAAGTATAAAAAGATTAGTGGAAAATTAATCCAGAACTGAAAACTAGCGCTAGGTGTTTGTCTCGCCAATGCTGAGGTGGTGACATTTTCGGCAGAACATGCGACATTACTTAATTATTTCTGTTTTTCTACATTTCTATTGAGCTGTAGTAATATTGAAGCGTGATGTTTTGTAGCCTATGCGTTAATCCAGCTTTTAAAATATCCGCATGCTTTAAACTTGCATCAAAATCCATTCAGTAGTTTTTGCGTGAAAAATTAACAAACATACATCTCATCATCATCATATAGGTACTCCATGCATTCCTACAAACTTTCACGTGTATAATATTAGTGGGATTTACTATCGTGTGTGATGTCCTGAAATAAATTTATTTTCTTTCTTTTCTTGCTACTTTTACAAAAAGTAGTGTCTTTTGCCAACAGCTTGTCCCCAGATGTTGAATACTCGGAGTAAGATACTAAAACAAGCATTTTTTATTATGGATTGTCTGCAATTTCGTACAAGTATCACGCAAAAAGTGCTGATTTGAATTTAAAATTACCCAACCGGAAAATAGTAAAACTCGATTCAGGTTTAAGTATAAAATTTAATCATATTATTTTGGTATCACACTGTTCCAGAGGGATTAAAGCAAAAGAAAAACTTCTATAGGTAAGATAGCATAGTAAAGTAATTCAAATTTTTTTTTTTCCTTAAGCAAATTTGGAATGTATAAAGTTGTCTCTTAACGATCCACGCTTAAGAAGCTTTTAAAAAGGTATAATCGCTATAGTCACAACAAATCTCACGTTTTAGTGGTCAAACTAAGTGTGCCAATTTTAACAGCGAGCGACCATTACACAGATGTGCATAATCTCTCCCCCCCACACCCCTTTCACCTGCCCTCCTCTCTTCGCAGCCTACTTCCGCGACACACATTCCCAAATCAACCGGATTGGGACCTAGATATTTTGGTAACAACCGTTATTCGAATATATTCTTTAGTAGAAAGTCTTATAGTCGAATTTACTTTGAGCGATTCAGTTTAAAGGAAAGTATGACTTGTTATTTTGATTTTAAGGTCGATTAAAGCGTTGAAGACGAATAATCAATGAATTCAAAACGGTACGCGGTGTTTCGGCGCGTGAGTTTAAATTCGTCCGATTTTTAAATGACTTGTATAAAGCTCAACTTTCTAATTAAGATCTTATTACTTGCTCTATAAAGTTGGTTATCGCTTGTGTAGTTTTGTAGGTTCTGATCTATTACTTAGGCAGTAGATTCAAGTGTGGTCGTGCGACTTTTTGAAGCACAATATTAATGTTTATTTTGAGTTGTGAGGTTTGATAGCAAACATGTTTGACATACTTAAGTAACTTTTACTATCTGTTGTAACCTTTGTTTAAATAATTGATTGTTCGTAATATGCAGAGGCAGCAAGGCAGTTTAATTGATAGCAGTAAAACTCAATTTATGTTATAAAAACGAATCAGTAAAAATATCTGCCTACTTTTAAGCAGCAATATAGGTCTGCTATAAGGCTGAACAAGCCGCATACTTAAGCAATAAATACAAGAGTACTCACCAGACTCCACTTCACAGTTCGCGGGCATCAAAAAAGTTCATTGCGAACTAAGAGATATTAATATAGGTAACATACTGGCTGCCCCCCGCGCTTTTACCCGCGTCACGCTGCTCCAATTGGTCGGAGCGTGATATTTTGTAGGTAATACGTTAATCTAGTTTATAAATTATTCGCGTGCAAACTTTCAGCCACATCCATTCAGTAGTTTTTGTGTGAAAGAGTAATAAACATATTATATACATCCACACATACAAACTTTTGCATTTATAATATTAGTAGGGTATTTTATCAATCCGTTTACTTCCTCGGCTGAACATGGACCTCATCTCAAAAGACCTTGGTACGCCAGTTGCGGGATTTTGTCATAATCATCACGCTTGGAAAGCGGATTGGTGATCGAAGTAAGATGGAGAGTATGATTGAGCTGATAGATGCTGCTGCCCTTCCATCAGGTGTATGTCTCTATGTCGCCTTTTACGAGACCCATGCGAAGACATGAGGTGATCTATTCTAAGCCGGAAATCACATTGGATAAATTTGCTGTAATATAATAAATTATAAATTTTATAAAGTTGGGCACTGCTCGAAGTCAAACCGATAATAAGATTTTATTGGACGTAGGTTCCTATGTATTAATCTGACTTAAATATCATTGGTGCCTCTGGTTCGTGGTCCTAACCTCTTAAGGGTGCCACTTAATTGTATGTTTTTACCATTTTTTTCTAGATTGGTCTAATAAAACCTACAATAATTAATGTGAATTTTCAGCTTATTATGAGTAGAGGAATTAATAACTAGCTGACAAACGGACTACTTTGTCTGTAATATACAATTTGCTACCTTAATTAAGAATAAGAATAATAGTGTCACCTTGTGATTCTGACAAGTGTATGTAAATACGTAAGTGCTGAATAAATTCATTATTTCATTAAAACATGTGTTAGTAAAATTTTGTGAGTAAATAAATAAGTTGATTAAGGATGTCTCAACATCCTTGCACCAAATCAAAGCAAGGAAACGAGGTGCCGCAATTATTTACCAACCCTCTAAGAAAGCAAACATAATAATATAGTCTCCCGCCTTCCTGATCATAGCACATTGCCACAGATAACAAAAGTTATCAAAACAGAAGTTCTCCAAAGCCGCAACAGACAGATATAAACACAGTAGGTAAGTCCGACCCGTGGGCGGCTCCGTTAAATCTACTGAGAACATAAACAATACAGCATGGTGTTTGGGCCCATTCCATAACTAAAACAAGATATGACATGCAAACTGACTCTGATACTATTACTGCTATCATATTTATTAAGTACACCGCTCATAAATATACTGCGTAGTGGTTCAGTAGTTACAGAAGTTGCTTTAAGACTTGGTGGTTCGACTCAGAGAACACTCTATCCAACCCGCCCGAGAAAAGTGCGCCAGCGAACGTGACGCGTTCCCCCTCGCCCTCCCACCCTGGCTTATAAACCTCCTGGTTTATAAGCCAGATAATAAGGCCGGAGGTCTGCTCGCCATACGCGATCAACGTATTTGCTCATACCGTGTCTAGCAGTTTGTACCGCTTACAAACTGTCCAAAGTAGATTCACGGGCCACCGGGTCACCATGGTTCATTCGTAATCGCAACTTACATTCTGATCTCCAACTGCCTTCCATCAAGTAGTGGATGAAAGACGCGTCGGAACGCTTCTTCAAATACGCAGCTTCTTCAACGGATTTGGCCGTTGGTTGTTGCAGTATCAGAGTATAGGCCTTTGCCCACAAAGCATCTTAAACACCGTCGGCCTCGGAACGTCCTAGGGGACCCGGAAGACGAGATAACAACTTACCAACTAGCAGTGAAAAGACTGCAAGAAACTAGCACCACTACACAGAGACCACTCTATCCGACCCGTCCCCCTTCGTCCTCCCGACCCTTATTTTGCAAAGAACCATCCGATGCCCTCGTAGACCCGAAGTCCTAGAGGCCCGCGAACTGTATTAGTAGAGTGACAGTTGCACAAAACTCCCATAATCACTCAATCTCGTCGCCAGCGACCGCCCTGAGCCGAGGTCCAAGCCCCACACGGCGCCCTCTTGCGCAGATTGCTTAGTTTGTAGTTTTTAAACCATTTATTAAAGCTGGAGCTCTGCTCGCCTTTATGCCCGGTGAAGTAGCAAAAGTTTCGTGAACAACTAAATAAATGATCGTCCGAAAAAAAAAAGACAGTGGCGAGAGTGAGGGTGTCTAGAGTTCGCGCACGCGCACGAGCACACGCAATGTAGGGTCAGTCTTACTTAGTCTGACTTAGAAACCTTCCATTTTGATATTTGACAATATGAACAACTTAAGCTACTCTACCCTAACTTGTTAAAGCATAAACATGACTGTTAATTCGGACTCGTCACGTGACACAGATACGTATCTAGGTCGCGATATGTAGGGCCTGTGATCATAGGATGTTTTATGTGCTACGGACCGTGAATAACGATCAACATTTGGGAATGCGAGTGTCGCGAAACTGTCTTTGTTCTTCGAAAACTGACCTACAATAGGACCTTGCTGTTATACCTTAGAACGTGGTCAAAAAAATACTGAATATTTCTATGGTGTTCATGGTGTAATTTCTACTGTTTATCCAACTAAGAATATGTTTCAAAACAGGTGACTTCTTTCTTAGAGACTAACGAAAATTAACAGTTTCATACACCTATGTGTTGTGATTGCGATACTCTTAAAAACATGAAATAAGGTTGATTAATTTAGATAGCCGGTTAGGACTTACCGTGCCTGAGAGTGCTTTGCGTCCTCTCGGTGGTATAATTGTAAGATTTTCTCTCAAATTTAAAAAACATATACATATTATACTCGTAAGAGTCGCAAATTTTGCAACGGGACAGACGGGATTTTGCAAAATTAAACCCCTAAGGGGACATTTTGGACAAAGTTAGTATGAAACTTCAGTAGTAAAGTAGGCTTTCTAATTAAAAATGATTTCATCATCATCAGCCACGTACAACGTCCACTGCTGAACATGGGCCTCCTCTCGAGGGAGGGTATTTTCCCTAGTCTTTTCGCAGCATTATGTTGTACCACACAAGGAAACGCTGCTACCTGTTTCTTGATAAACGATTATTATAGATGATGTTATAACAGTCGAGACCAACAGCTTAACGTGCTTTTCGAGAAACTCCGTTCCTCGGAAACCACGTTAGTAGAAACACGGTAGTCCCTCATCAAACCAGACCCGGAAAGGAATCTTAGAATTTTCACAAAGATTACCTGTCGAGCGTGGGGATCGAACCCACGACCTCCGAGATTTAAAGCAAGCCAAATAATGTACGCTACTATTTAAATTATTTACCTGTTACATAAATTGTTTAAAGAAATTTAAATTAATTTTTTTAAACTTCCCTTACAAAGAAATAGGGGTGTAATTTTGTATAGCAAATCTTTTAGTTTTAAAGCTATCGCCTCCGGACTTACTACCAGAAAATTTTCTACTGAATTAGCACTGATGGATAATTTGTATGAAGTCATTTCAGCAACATGAGCGTAGACATGGGAGCGCAAACATGGGCGTCAGCAAGGGGACGTGGGAATGGGTAAAGACATTGCCATAGATAAGTAGCCTGGGCGTGGGTTTGAAAGCGCGTGGCAGCTATTTCCTAATATCATCTCGTAAACCATCCTAGCGGGCTTTGTACACAAAGCACTAAGTCTAATCTGTCCCTGTTTACAGTAGTAAATAGTAAGCTTCTACTATAAATACTGAACCACGCGGTAGTTTATCGGTTGACCCAGTAACCTATAAGAAACCGGTCACCTAAGATGTGTGTCCGATTCTATCAGGCCTCTAATTGCTCATTATACTGACAAGTTACTGATGCTTTACTTTATCGGAGAATTCTCATCAGTATTTCACATTATTACATTGCTTATGTTAGATTCTCTTGACCTATAGTTTCTTATCCATCCAAAGGTTCTCTTAGAGCAATCACTTCTTGATGGAACTGTGTTTATGAGAAATAATTTAAGGCGGAAACATATTGTTAAAACGCGATGCGACCTGACGAAACGCGACGCGTTTTGAGTCGAATCAAATGTATTGACCACGTATTACCAGAATCACACCACCCGACGCGACGTCACGTCGGGTTTTCATAGTGTGATTCTGGTCTATAGAAATCAATACATTTGATTAGACTCACACTCCTCGTGTGTCGTCAGGTGGAGTCGCGTTTTAACTATATGTTTCCGCCTTAATTCCTTCTGATATATCTATTACTAATGCATATAGATGAAGATTTTGTTTATTTGTTTGTTTGTACCGACATCTACAGTAGCCGTGCAACACCACAACATAACAAGCAGCGCCATCTAGCACCTAGCATCCCAACTAACCTGTATCGCGCAATACAAGTTCGCAAGCCAATTCAAACATATTATACAAGTTCCGAACAGTAACAATCGGCCGTCGGCCGCCGGGCATACCACATTACCCGGCAAAGAAGATCTTCACTTTTGTGGAGGAACACCACCAACCGTTCCTCTACAATTGGTGACCCCGACGTGATGATACGACGTGTAGATGTCACTACAGTTTGTTTGTTGAACACGCCAATATCAGGACACCTACCTCTCTCGCCGCCTACCGCCCTAGGCTCGGCCTCGGGGAGTGGGGCACATGGGCCCCGCTCCCTTCGAGACTGACCCATGAAGAGTAGAGACGCTTCTACACTTCGGGCGTCCCTATAATTGGACAAATGGGCCCAGTATGTGGCCCAGGAGATCCCGCGGTACCATATTGGCCGCGGGTGCCGTCGGGGGGCCGGATTGCTCATGCGTACCCGGTCCCCGCCAGCGGCGGATCGAAGGAGTGTCCGGGGGGTTTTAGTGGTGTAGGGTCCTCTCCTCGTGGTATGAGTTTAGCATACCACGCTATGGAGAGGGCGAGTCCCAGATATCCCAATGCCAGCGCGCGAATACGCTGCAGCGGCGGTGGGAATGCGTAAACGCAATTCCCGCCAGAAAAAAAAATACACCTACTTCTGGTCCACAATTTAAAAAAACTTACAAGAACACTGTATCATATATTTAAGGGTGAAGTTCCTACGGGAAGAGGAGTTACGAGAGTGAAGCAAAATTTTGTTGCATCTACAATTGACTGTACAACCAAAAATTGAAAAGCTTTCAGCCCATTTACGTGTGTGTGTTCGCGCAGCGGAATGTTGTTGAATTAAAAGATTTTAATTATGCAGATATTTAGTGTATGACGTCGTATAATTGTGTATGGTAAAAAAAAAATTGTGCACGCAGCCATTGTGGAGAAATTCACCAAAAACTGATTCCGCTGGGCGAACGTTGTCCTGGCGGAACTATTTTTAATCCATAGACTTTAGAAGAAAAGAGATGTGTCCAAAAGTCAGTGTGTATTTGTGTGTAATTGTGTATGTACGAATAAAATTAATGCATGCATAAACTTCGGAGAAATTCAAGTTTCCGCTGCGCGAACGTTTGGCCATTAGCTAGTTTTCATATAAAGCGCTTACATAGAGAGCTGTAGATTTTTACATACGTTGTTTTGAATTTGTTTAAATTTGTTTAAAAAACAGATTTAGAAAAAATCGTAGGGCTTAAAAGATAAAAATATAAACGTAAAATACGCTTATTAGGTCTTAGTTCTTAAAGTATGCACTTTGGGGTCTAGATTTTCACGTTTATACAAACCTTGTAAGTGTCTGCAACATGTTGCCAAGTATCAATGATGTTCCGTTAGTAATTAAAGAGTTATAGGACAAATTTACCATGAATAGATCACTGTTTACAAAGCAGTCAAATATCACGACGTTCTAAAGGAATTGCATGGTAATATGTATGCCAATAATTAGCTTATTCATTCAACTATTCACATGCAAAATTTCATGTCATTAAATTTAGTAATTAAAGAAAAACAATTATAATACTGACGAAGCATCGAAAACCTACATAACCCGACCAAGTTCGGATGGCTACAAAAAAGCGGCCGTGCAATATATTTAGGTAACATCCCAAAATTTATAGTATAATACCGGTATTGAATTGGTATAGGCGATAACACAATTGTTATGTAGATATAATTTATAGGTCATTTATTTTTTTACACCTACTTTATAAATGTATTTGACTATGACAGAAAGTAGGTACTTTATTTAAGTATACGCTTGAGACTTGAGATATAATCTAGATATATTATTTAAGACAGATAAAATTCATACAGCTAATTTCTATTGAAGATTTCACGGATCAGGATTTTAACTATAGACCCCTTAGAGAAATTAAATAATTACCACATGTAAGCACTATTGTTTAGGTAAATATTTATCATATTGTAGTTTATTACACTATTTAACCAGACTAGGCATGCACGAGCGTTCCCCTTTGCAACTTTAGTGGATCAAACAATCTAATAACTTAAAAAAAAAACTTCTTCTTGAATCGATTTTTTAATTGATGTATACTGTTGTACTAGTAGTAACTTATGTATGTGAGCGTGTTCCCCCGCACCCCACCAAAATATGCAGAATTATTTTGTTCAAAGTTCGTTACGCTTAAGGCTAGTCCTTTAGTTAAATAGACTAAGTATTGTAGTTATGAATTGATCAAAAATATTTTAGTGTGAAAAAATAGACAACGCGCTAGCTGCGCGCAACGAGCGATAGGCGGCTTCCCGCTTGAAACGGTACTTCCATCCTTGAAGAAAAGAGATGGCAATATGTTTTCATTAGCCACGGCCGCGTGTATTCGTTTGCTGTTGAACTTGAACCTGATTTTGTTTTATCCCCAGTCACAAACAAATATGCAGTCAATGACAATGTGCGTATGCGCTGCTGTTTTGCTATGCATCGCCAATTCTCTGTAATAATAATATTGACAAAGTGTTTTATTAATGTTATAGTGTAACAGTGAAGCTTAACATAATTATGTAGTAGGATTTTATTTTTATTGAAGTTTCAAATATTATACTTACCCTTATATTCATAATCGTTTGTTAACGTTATTATAATTAGATAAGTAATTAAGTATTATATGTAATTAAAAATATTTTTGTACACGGATATATTACGATACGATACGATAAAAACATGTCTTCAATTAATTGAAGATTTGTTTTTATCGTAGATAGTAGCGTAATTAATAAAAAAATATTTTTTATACGACAAATGCAATTGTTTTATTTTTTCCTAACGCTTGTGTACGCAACTGTACCATATTAATAAATACTATATTGGAAGGTTAAGAACGTTTCTTAGATATATGGCACGGCCGCTTTTTTGTAGCCATCCGAACTTGGTCGGGTTATGTAGGTTTTCGATGCTTCGTCAGTATTTTAATTGTTTTTCTTTAATTACTGAATTTAATGACATGAAATTTTGCATGTGAATAGTTGAATGAATAAGCTAATTATTGGCATACATATTACCATGCAATTCCTTTAGAACGTCGTGATATTTGACTGCTTTGTAAACAGTGATCTATTCATGGTAAATTTGTCCTATAACTCTTTAATTACTAACGGAACATCATTGATACTTGGCAACATGTTGCAGACACTTACAAGGTTTGTATAAACGTGAAAATCTAGACCCCAAAGTGCATACTTTAAGAACCAAGACCTAATAAGCGTATTTTACGTTTATATTTTTATCTTTTAAGCCCTACGATTTTTTCTAAATCTGTTTTTTAAACAAATTTAAACAAATTCAAAACAACGTATGTAAAAATCTACAGCTCTCTATGTAAGCGCTTTATATGAAAACTAGCTAATGGCCAAACGTTCGCGCAGCGGAAACTTGAATTTCTCCGAAGTTTATGCATGCATTAATTTTATTCGTACATACACAATTACACACAAATACACACTGACTTTTGGACACATCTCTTTTCTTCTAAAGTCTATGGATTAAAAATAGTTCCGCCAGGACAACGTTCGCCCAGCGGAATCAGTTTTTGGTGAATTTCTCCACAATGGCTGCGTGCACAATTTTTTTTTTACCATACACAATTATACGACGTCATACACTAAATATCTGCATAATTAAAATCTTTTAATTCAACAACATTCCGCTGCGCGAACACACACAATTTCTCCACAATGGCTGCGTGCACAAATTTTTTTTTACCATACACAATTATACGACGTCATACACTAAATATCTGCATAATTAAAATCTTTTAATTCAACAACATTCCGCTGCGCGAACACACACCATTTACGTTGACTGCTAAACATGGACCTCCTCTTAACAGACCACGAAAAGCCAAAGTGGTTGTGGAATTTTGCCATAATCACCAAGCTTGGCAGGTGGATTAGTGATCGCAGGATAATGGTAACAAATCTTGAATCTTGAAAAATCTCCCTAAGTCGCCTGTATCGCAAGAGGCGACTTGCGCCTTGGGAAGCCAGCAATCACACTGGTAGCTGATGAATAAATATAGGAGCCACAAAAAATATTTTCAAGGTCCATTGTGACCGTTGTCAATGAATTCTATAAATACGTGAATTTATATCCAAACCAACTACAAATGCAAGAAATTGTACACATGAGGAGGGAATGGAAGGCCCTGTCCTTGTCATAAATGGGCCACATTTGTGAGACTCAACATGAAATTAAATATTTAACAGTTCATATTTCGCGAGATAAAACATTTTAAATGTGTTGCCGTGAAACTTAGGTAGGATCCTTGTCATACATACCACACTATGGAGAGGGCGAGTCCCACATATCCCAGCGCCAGCGCGCGAATACGCTGCAGCGGCGGTGGGAATGCGTATATGCATTTATCGCCGCAAAAAAAAAATAGTATCCTACCCTCTCCGTTTGATGATAATTTATGTTTAGCCCTTAGGTACTAGCTTTAGAAAATATGAGGTTGTGAAATAAATGTCAAATAATTAATTATAATGTGATTTATTATTATTGTAATCCCCAAACACACCACCACCAATATACTTAACGACAACAATATAATCATCAAAATAAATCAACAAAATAAAATTATTCTAGATGCACTATCTAGCAAAAATATATATCATAGAATTCTATGACAAGTTGTCAAATTAATTTGACAAGTCAACATTTAATAATATTTTATGTTTTCGAGATTCTTGCGGACAGACATGCGGATAGGCTGTTTGAATTACCGTGCTAAGTTTCGTTAAAAATATATTTCGACAGAGGAACATAAATAAAATTTATAATTTATACAAAATTATAAACGACTTATTTAAGTGTTGATAAATTACCGAAATATATTCGTGTTAAATTTATGATAAATTTATTGTATTATTTTTAGTAACGGCAAAAGAAAATATTATATGAATATCTCGATATGATATAAATATAAATCTGCAAACCAAAACGTAATCAATCGTGCTTATTTACGGAATAATCTCGGAATTCACTGAAATAATAATAAATTATTATATTGATATAAATGTAGAAATTTTTAAATTTAATACAACGGTAGATAGCATTAATCCGGCGGAATGATGCCAATAATAATTCATCTCATCAACATTTTATTCATCAATACATTAGCATTGATTTCATAACAAATGTATTCACTTATTTTATTGCTAAAATGTAAACATTTTATAAAACTAGGTTTTCAACTGATTTAAAATATCCGCATGTTCAAATAATTATTAATAATGTTAAGTAGTAAACATTGTAATACTATTACGATATATACTTATTAAATAAAATTACTTTATTTGAGTATTAATCAACCGATATATAGATACTAACAGTCATATTTAAAAATAATTGTTCAGTTTCCATTTCACAACAACGGAAAAAAATAATTTATGAATACGATCATTAGGTCAATAATCAATAAACTCAGGTTATCCTATAAACTGGGATAGATACATGTTCGATAAAATATGTCTACTATAAATCCTTATTATCTAAATTCAGTAATACTATCAAATATATCAACACGATTCCAACATAAAGTCAAAACATCATAAACCTTTACGTATAATATCAGTCAACATTAATAATATTAATCGATTCAACGAGAAATAAACAAAATATCTTTAATACCCGCATTCGTATTAGAATCAGCGCCATCTATACGCAAAACAATAATCAACTACAAAAGTCTCCGTTCGATATTCTTGCAAAAATAAAATTTAATTTATTTTCGTTTAAAAATATTGGACGATTAGACTTATTTGTATTCAATTTATAGCATTAATTTTTGCTCCAAAGCCGCCCAGGAGGGGTCTAATGGGGTTGTGATGGCGTAGGAGTTGTAGGCGTGGTTGTCTGCGACCATGGAGGGCGTGGTGTCTCCGAACACCACGAACTGTTCGTGCGCGCTCGCGGGCGACAGCGAACTACGGCGCCGACCCGACGCGAGACGGACACTGCGCATCATGGCAGCGGATTTCATACGTTCTGCAATAAAAATTACATGAAGAGTTTATGGTCGTGTTGGTGGTCCATAAACTCTTGGTGTAGAATTCAGCAGATCCAAGTCAGTATGAATGTCACCATTCATCCCATGCTGTTATAAAAGTTACTATCAGAAATGGCTCTTTGTGTAGTGATGCTATTTTCTAGCAAACGCTATGAAAACTTACATGAAGTTAAGAGTTTATGGACAAATCGCTTACAGATGTAGAATTCAGCAAAACAAAGTCATTATGAATGTTGTCATGGATCCGATGCTGTTATAAAAGTAACCATCAGAATGGCTGTTTGCGTATGGCGGCTGTGAAATTATATTCAAAAATTGCTACTCAATCGCTTGTAATGAAGAAAGTTTTCTACATACATAAATGAATAACTCCGCAGTAGAACGAAGATCGCTGACATAGCTAAACGGACTAGAAAAAGATATGTCAATGTGCAGGACACATAGCTCGAAGAACTGACGGCCGATGGAGCAGAAAGGTTGTATAGTGGAGATCAGGCACTGGCAAGCGCAGCGACCACCTGCACGATAGATCGACGACCTTGTAAAGGTCGTGGGTAATCAATGGTTGCAGAAAGCTAGCAATAGTTCCCGCTAGAAATCGATGGGGGAGGCGTATGTTCAGTAGTGGACGAAAACAGGCTGATATGATGATGATATATAGCAAATATTGGGTAGCAATTCTACTCTTAGAGCCCGTAGCCATTGATAACCAGATATTCTGATTGTGACTTTATAAGATGGTACAAAGTGTTGGTTCTAAATAAATCTGAACTCAAAAAGTGATGGAGTAGTTACCTAATTGGAGTATTTTAAGAAAATGAAATAAGGGTGGTTTAAAAACCACAGTAGGTAAAACATTTTTTGTGACAGGTACCGACTAGAGTATGTTAACACAGGTTAATCATATAATTATGTAGGTCCCTCAGGTCAACACATCTATGTACCTATACTCTATCTAAACTAATATATACAACTGAAGAGTTTGTTTTGTTTGCTTGAACGCGCTAACCTCAGGAAATACTGGTCCGATTCGAAAAAATATTTCAGTTTTAGACAGGCCATTTCTCGAGGAAGGCTACATGCTATATTGAATAGTACCGTCGGCGGTGCTGAGCGGGCAGTACTTGATGGTGTGCGCGGAGTCGCCGCGCGCGCCGCAGCGCTTGCACACGAAGGCGCGCAGCACGGGGCACGCCACGCGCCCCGCGCCGTCCTTCAGCGCGTGCGAGCGGTAGTACGACTCGCGCTCGCCGTTGTTCTTGCAGAACCGACACTCCTGCACACATATACATATCGACGTTCAACTTCTAACACCACGAAGCAATGATGTTATAGGGTGCCTGCCGTTTTGCCGAAAAGATTTTGACATAATTTAATTACCCAAACAAATTTTAGCATCCTTTTTTATACCATTACAATTTTTCGAATTATTTTATTACGCATATTTTTATTTGGTCAAATTTTTACTTGGCAAAATATTACCAAGTATAATGTCATTATGTCATTTGGTCTTTAATGAAATGATTTATTACAGCAAACAATCTTCAGACAATAAAAGTTTGGTAAAAAATGGCTAGGTTAGGTTATGTTAAAACTGTGACCTCCTACGCACGAGCCGAGCGAGCGAAGCAAGCGGTGCCACGGCAGCGGCCGGCGAGTGCCAGAAACGACTTGCATTAATAGAAGAAAGAGATTGTTTTTAGTAGGTTACGCGGAACTGAACTATTTAGATTAGGATAATTACTTATTTAAAAATATTTATTATTATACTAGCTGACCCGGCAGACTTCGTACTGCCTCAATCGATACATAAAAGACCTAAACATTTGTATAAAATAAACTGGGCCGTAGAGACTTCGTTTATGCGGTACTCCTACCCCTACCCTATACTACCCCTACCCTACACTACCCCTACCCTACACTACCCCTACCCTACACTACCCCTACCCTACACTACCCCTACCCTACACTACCCCTACCCTACACTACAACTACCCTACACTACCCCTACCCTACACTACCCCTACCCTACACTACCCCTACCCTACACTACCCCTACCCTACACTACCCCTACCCTACACTACCCCTACCCTACACTACCCCTACCCTACACTACCCCTACCCTACACTACCCCTACCCTACTCCTACCCTATACTACCCCTACCCTACACTACCCCTACCCTACACTACCCCTACCCTACACTACCCCTACCCTACACTACCCCTACCCTACACTACAACTACCCTACACTACAACTACCCTACACTACCCCTACCCTACACTACCCCTACCCTACACTACCCCTACCCTACACTACCCCTACCCTACACTACCCCTACCCTACACTACCCCTACCCTACTCCTACCCTATACTACCCCTACCCTACACTACCCCTACCCTACACTACCCCTACCCTACACTACCCCTACCCTACACTACCCCTACCCTACACTACAACTACCCTACACTACAACTACCCTACACTACCCCTACCCTACACTACCCCTACCCTACACTACCCCTACCCTACACTACCCCTACCCTACACTACCCCTACCCTACACTACACCTACCCCTAATCTACCCCTACCCTACCCTACACCTACCCTAAAAAATCTTGGCAAAAAAATCAAGTTTTTAATTAACAAAATAAAGCTCAAATTGACTCTACATTTTAGTTAGAAAACGTTTGTATGGGAAAAAGAAAAAGGCTGTTTTAAGGGGTTTTCAGGCAATTGTTCGATTTTTTCTCGCCGTAAAAACCATCCTTGAACTTCCACGAACATTAAAAAAAAAGAATTGGCCAAATTGGTCCAGGCTTTGTAGAGTTATGCGCTTACCAACACATTTTGCGATTCATTTTTATATTATAGATTGGCTTATTTGATTTAGCGTAAAAAAATTTATTCCAACTGAAATATTTAACTAAATAAAAAATGTTAAAAGTACTAGTTGGTAAACAAGTTATAGTTTAAACATTAATTTCCCAAACATTAGGTTTGCCTTAAATTGTTTGTGAAAAAAATTTTTGCTAAGTAAATAATTTGGCAAATGAAATTATGCGAAAAAAATTTTGGGAAGTGAAAATTTGTCAAATTCCTTTCGGTCAAACAAGGGTGACCCGATGTTATATTAACATTCATTAATACGACTTACAGTAGGTTGTCGCCTAGGAGTCCGTTTGAGGGCATCCCTGGTGTGTTCCAGGTCGTGCAGCAAGGAGAACAGCACGGTGTTGGGCAGAGAGTTGAGCACCGCCAGTTGCTCCCCCGTCAGGAAGCTGTCAGCAGGCGGAGTGGAGATATTGGCAACGGGGGGGACGGATGTGATTTCTGGAAAAAACTCTTCTATGATAGACTTTTTACATTATCTATTATTTTTTTTTAAAGCTGCGAGTAAGATTCAAACCTGAAAGTTATGTAGCTGAATAGCCTGTCGTCGTTGCGCTGGTTGAATGGCCACATTTAGTGAGAACCCTAGTCAGTAAATTAAATTCAAAATATTCTTTATTCATATAGATACATTTCAAATATTTTAAATGATGTTCTTATGATTTTTACTACCACCAGTTCTGGACGTGGCCACTCTGAAACCCTTTTTTTTTGAATAAATGGTTTTGATACAATAATAATTATTAATAAAAGCAGTATTGTTCTAGATCAACTCACCGCCAAACAGTTTTGTCATTAATATATTCAGAAATTTTATAAGCTTTTTACAATTATGTTAAACGTATCGTTGAAACTTGTTTATAGAAAGATCTCTTAAGGAAATTGGTTATTGAAGCGTATACATTGTCCTACCATTTTACGAAACAATTATTACTTTTTGTGATAAATTAACAGGTTAATCATGCATATTCTTGTTTACCGTCAACAGGCGTGGAGGACGTGAACTCCAGCGCACTGAAGTCCGTGTTGTTGGCGAGCCAGTCGCGCGGGCGCAGCAGGCGCGGGGCGGGCGAGCGCTCGGGCGCGGGCCACGAGCGCTGGCGCACGTACGCGCTGCCGGGGCCCATGCCCACCAGACTCTCTGACGACAACAGATATTGTGTTCATATTGACATAATTAATATTACTTTAATAAATGGTGGCCCGGTGGTAACGGTAGTTGTGTGAACCACGCATTATTGTTCTCCGAGTCTGGGTATATGCACTCGGTGACCGTGAATTATGTAATTGTAAAATCTCCGGCGATACAGAGATCCATATACAGGGTGTCCCAAAAGATTACGTAGCTGGGAAGGGGGGTGATAGGGATGGTCACAAGGGTCACCAGAAAAATATAAAAAATTCCCTCTGGGTGTTTAAAAAAATAAATGGCATTTTTTAAAAGACTAAAAATTTTACACCTTGTGCTAACTGTACCTACAAATATGGCTGTATTTAAAAAAAAATGCTGTTATGTAATCTTCAATAACAACAAGGTCATCAACATCAACATCAAAAATAACAAGCTGTAAAATTTTAAGTTTTTAAAAAAATGCCATTTTTTTTTAAATACCCAGAGCGGATTTTTATTTTATTTTTCTACTGACCATTGTGTCCACCCCTGTCACCCCCTTTCCCAGCTACTTAACCTTTTGGGACACCCTGTATATCCGTGGTGTAAAAGTTATCGTTAAAAAAAAGATTTTATAACAAATAAATAAAGAGTACAGAATTTGTTTAGAGAAATTTCATAATTGAACTAAACTAAATTTCTATTTTTTTATTTAATGTTGTGTATTAGTTTGAAATGTATGTTTAAGTACTTGCTTTCTGTGTGCAATAAAATATATTAAAGAAACTCTTGAAAATATTAGGTAGGTATATACATCAGTATAATAATCATCTGTTTTATCTAACAAAATACGGTTTAACATTTGTACAACAACGGCCTGAATTACCTAGTATTAAATAATCAACTGAGTTACGGGTGTGATTGGGTGTACCATGTGTTAATAAGAATCATTTAGTACTTAACATTATATTTTAGATATAAATAAGCTAGTGTGTGGCTGTGCAGTAACAAATTAAAAAACGCGAAGAAATTCTTGGAGCCAGAGATATCTTCTACAAGAGTTACTCTAGTATTAAAGAAAATATGGTTTTATATGCAATGTGTTATTTTTAACTTATCTAAATAAACAATGCTTAACAATAAATATAATTTTATGAGCCAGATAAAATATTGTCTCTGTAAATAAAAATGTTGTGAAATTTAACAAAACGCCTGTCACAACTTTATAGCAATATATTGTACTTCGTCTTGCTTTATCAAAAGTGTAGGTAGCGTGATAATTAAAAAATATAAAAGTGTTTACCTGAGTGATTGCTCCAAACCTTATCGTCAACAGGATTGTATGGAGAGTCGGTCCCATTCATCTGAAACTCCTTCATGATGTCTTCCAGAGTGCACTTCCCCATCACCACTAGGAAAAAACACATTTACGTACTATAGCATAAATAAACTAAAATTAACTAACATCAGAAGCTTAGCTACTGCCGTATTAAAACTACGAAAATGTGTGATATAGACCAACAAGTTCTTATACAGGCCCGACTACGGCTCACTACGCCACTGTTAAAAAAAGATATTGAGCACTGACTACGAATATCTGTATTTTCTTACGAGATAATTATATGCCATCAAAAACATACTTGTAAAAAAACCCAAGTCTCGTAACGCAGTTCTTTTACCGTTAAAAGTTGTGAGATCTATGTAATACCAAGTCGGTTAATTTATTCAGTCCCTACTTAAGGGACCTTCTGTCTTAAGCTATTACGTAACTATCTCACCTAACAGACTCTTAAAATGATCTTATCAAAATTTGAAACTTTTAAGTTTTAAATAATAAATTAACTTGGCCATCGGATATTATTAGAATGTGTCTCACAAGTGTTTATTGCGATGGCCAAGTCAATCTAATATTCATAACATAAAAGTTTTGAATTTTGATAAGATCATTTTAAGAGTCTGTTAGGTGAGATAGTTACGTAATAGCTTAAGACAGAAGGTCCCTTAAGTAGGGACTGAATAAATTAACCGACTTGGTATTACATAGATCTCACAACTTTTAACGGTAAAAGAACTGCGTTACGAGACTTGGGTTTTTTTACAAGTATGTTTTTGATGGCATCTCATTTCTTTTTGTAGATAGTTGTACCTTATTTCCTTTGCTTTACAATTTACATAATTTTTTTGAATACCTACAACGGATTTAGGCTGTATCTCAAGAACCGCGATAGCTAAACAGTTGACATTTTCACAAATTATGTATTTCTGTTGCTATATTAACAAACTAAACATAAATTAAATAATGAAGGGGGGCTTCCATACAACAAACTTTTTTGCGGCCTCTTTTGCTCGATATCTATAACGGCAATAGGTAGGCACTTGAAAATGGTACGGAAACCTTAGTGCGCGAGTCCAACTCGCACTTGGCCGGTTTTAGTCTATTGTATGCACAAATGGAGGATTCCTGCGCTTTAATCGTTCCAAAGTAGACTTAAATTAAATGTAAACCGTCCAGACTCGTAACTCGGTGACTTTATTTACAAAATAACTTAACTTACGAATATATGAATACCCACGTACCTAGCTGGCATGGCAACACTCACCATACGTAACAAGAGCAGCTGCGTCGTGTACTTTTTAATGGTTTATTGATCGCACTCGTCAAACGTCATTTAAAATTAATCCTTATTTAAAATTGTTATCTCTCATTCATTATAAATATTGTCAATGCACCTAATAGAAAACTACAACATCAAGCTTAACAGAGGATTAACATGAACTTATGTATGGCACTCACGGCCTCACTGTCAAAGGTTTTTAAATAAAGAAATTACTAAACTGTTTTAATGGAACTATGGCACATGTCCGATTTTGGCTTTTTTTGAGACAGCTCCCGCACTAGGGAAATTATTATCTATGTCGCGGGTCAAAGTAACTTTTCCACAGAGACAAAGTCGCGGCCACAAGCTAATATGTACATAAGTAAATTTAAAGCTACCTAGTTAACATCAAACTGTGTAAAAAATATTTGATAAAATGAATATGCAAATACAGTTTGTGTCAGATAAATAAAACGTGGTGTGTGTGTATACCTGCGATATCGCAGTAACCTGCGATATCGCAGTAAGACTTGTTAATTACTTGAAAGAAAGTGACCGTCTTTCTGTGACGAACGGGAAGCGTGGAAGCCGTAGTGTTTGTCCGGCGGGAATGCAAGAATTTTACGCATCTCCTCCGACACTGCGGCGTTCCCGCACGAGCGGTGGGGTATGTGGGACTCGCCCTCTCCATAGCAGTGGAATGGAAATCATACCTTGAGAGAAAAACACTTAAACCCCCGGTTACTCCTCTGACCACAATTGGTGAGGGGCCCAGGAACTGTTGCCTATCTGGGTTACCCTATGGCAGCGTCCGCGACTCAAATGGTGTTGCGGGCTCTCCTGGGTCCAAATAACCAGTTTCAGGGATGCCAGAGTACATGGGGTCCCTACTTCTCAAGGGGCCGCGGCCTGTTAGTATACTATCGTTCATAGCACAGTTGCTTTTACATTCCATTGAGTTTTTTTTTTTTTTTCCTACGATTTTTTTTTTATTTGTTAAATTAATCCCTGTGTCGCGAAGGTCGCACCGCTCGATAGATTAACGAAAACAAAGCACCCCCTGACTAAATACAACTGTTTTAATTTCAGACGAATAATTGTCCCGGGTGGGAATCGAACGCAGAAAACCAGGTCTCTGGAGCAACTAACGTAACCACTTAGCCACCACCTTTCAACATAATCGCATCTAGGTCCCTATCTACACCTATTCTTCCATTAAATCATACATATTCATTTACACTGATTCACTGACTGCAAATGTAACTTTGTAATCCTATACATTTATAAGAAATAACAAAGTTATTAATGCAGTTGATGAAACTTAACAACTGGACCGAAATTGCATAATGTTGGAATTTTCCCATGAGTTTTACACTAAACTCTACGAGTACTCAAAATTTGAAGCTTCTACGTCTGCTAGAAGTGCCTAAACATTTTGATGATCGGTCAATCACGTGTGAGCGAGTGACAAAATTACCGAAATTACCGAACTTTGAGTAGTTATAATTCTTAAAGTACTGGTTCAAATTGAATGAAATTTGAAATATGCTGTAGTTTTACAAAGCCTGCTTAGGTTCTGAAATTTCAGGCTCCTATCTTCATCCACAACGAAGTTATAGAGGGTCGAAAATCGGCTGAGTTGCTTCGAGAAAAGATAGGTACGGCCGTGCACCTTTTTTTTTTTTTTTTTTTTTTTTTCTTACTCGACTTGGGGGGCACTGCCGTGCCCCCAGATAAGTAAAACAAACTTAATTTCATTTAACACATTATACATTTTTCCGAGGGATAACGCATAGGCGTGTCGTAAAATAACTTATAGTTCAGTAACAGATTTAAAAACGCTGTGGGTACGTACTGTTTTAGACATGAACGGTACACCGATCTACCTAAATTAATAGGTAACATAGTATCAGAGATAGTATATAACAAAATCCCTTCCCGATGTTTGTCTGTCCTTATGTATGCTTAGATCTATAAAACTTCGCAACGGATTTTGATGCGGTTTTTATAATAGATTGAGTGATTCAAGAGGAAGATTTATATGTATAATACATCAGCATTGCACCCGTGCGAAGCCGGGACGGGTTGTGCTAGTTACATATAAGGGGTAAATTTTTTGTGTCAGTGTTCGTAGTACCAAATATTAATTCGATTTTGAAAGTTATTTCATCATTCAAAAGCTACGCTAACGGGACTAATGTAGGCATGCATTACTAGCTTCCCATGGGAAAAGGAACTGCGGGGCAGCTTGTTTTAAATGAAAATCCTTTGAACTTCGCAGTGAGTAGACCTACAATGGTAAAATAAGAATAAAACGATTATCAGAAATAAGAGACTTTGTTATAGGGCACTACTTACAGTCCTGGAAGCTGGCCGACTTTTGTTCAGTCCTTTCCATATTGGTGTACTGGGAGGAAGGCCAGGAGTCTTGCAGCCACGATGATGACTGTAACAAGTTTCATCATCATCATCACCAAGCCGTATAACGTCCACTTGTGAACATGGGCCTCCTCCCGAGGAAGGTTGGGTATTTGCCATAGCCACCACGCTTGGCAGGCGGGTCGGTGACCACAGTAATATGTTGTACTCACAAGGAATCGCTGCTTGCCCGTTCCTTGATATACGATATTATAGATACTGTTATAAAAATCGGGAACAACGGCTTAACGTGCTGTTGAACCCTATTGGTTTAGAGGTTATTTTTTATTATTGTAACCAACCGAAACTTCGTTAAGAAAGTTGATCAACTTACGATTCTTATTACTTTCCCGTGACATATAGGTACATGACGAAATAAGGTCGAGTGTCATGCAATTCAAGTTCAGGTATTCCTCGAAGCGCTACCATTTTGAGGCGCTCCTAATGTGGCGATCCTTTTTAGGGTTCCGTAGCCAAATGGCAAAAAACGGAACCCTTATAGATTCGTCATGTCTGTATGTCTGTCTGTCTGTCTGTCTATCCGTCTGTCTGTCTGTCTGTCTGTCTGTCCGTCCGTATGTCACAGCCACTTTTTTCCGAAACTATAAGAACTATAATGTTGTAACTTGGCAAGTAGATGTATGTTGTGAACCGCATTAAGATTTTCACACAAAAATAGAAAAAAAACAAAAAAAATTGGGGTGACCCATAACTAGAACTGAAACTCAAAAACAAAATTTTCATCGAACCAATACGTGTGGGGTATCTATGGATAGGTCTTCAAAAATGATATTGAGGTTTCTAATGTAATTTTTTTCTAAACTGAATAGTTTGCGCGAGAGACACTTCCAAAGTGGTAAAATGTGTGTCCCCCCCCCTGTAACTTCTAAAATAAGAGAATGATAAAACTAAAAAAAGTATATGATGTACATAACCATGCAAACTTCCACCGAAAATTAGTTTGAACGAGATCAAGTAAGTAGTTTTTTTTAATACGTCATAAACTGTAAACCGCAATTTACGTTTCATTCAATCAACTATTATTAACATCGATCAAAGTTACAACGAACTTCAAGAACTTTACTAAGTTACTTGTTGTATTCTTGATATCAAAAATAGGTAGGCACTTGCAACTAGTACGGAACCCTTCGTGCGAGAGTCCGACTCGCACTTGGCCGGTTTTTATTCCTCGGAGCGCTCCTTTTAGTAGAGCCTCGCGATAGTAATTAAAAATATTAAAATGTTATACCTTAAAGCCACCATCATCATCTAAGTTACTTAAGTTTTGGTTAAGCAACTTCGATGATGATGATGCACAAATGAGTTTAAAAAAATCATGGATATAATTTATTACGTTTAGTTCATGCTCTTCCCTATTTTTAAACGTGGGTGGGCTTTAAGGTTTTCTTCAATTTTAATATTTTTAATTAGGGGCCGTTCAAGTATTACGTAAGCTAGCTAGCTAAGATTTATTACAATTATTTACCCCCCCATCCCCCTTGTCAGCAAAAGTAAGCAAAGCTCTTACGCCCTCCCCCATGCTTACGTAAACATTTTTCAATTAACTAACTTTTGTACATTTTGTACTTTCGTACTTAAATGAGATTTTTTAAAACTTTCAAACAGTTTTTGGTATAATTTGGATTTGTCTATTTGAAACGACATCTTATTTAAACATTAAACTTTGGCTAATGGAATCAACGGTAACACAAATGTTAACTTGCTTTGCTATGCTTACAATACGTCTACTCGCTATAGTATCCAAACGAAAAAATACACTGACAGAGGAAATTTAGACAAGTGAATAACGCGCGGTAATTCCCCTACTCGGTTCTAAAGCGAGTGCCTAAACGTATGCATTATTTGCGGGAATTCCCGAAAATGCGTTTCGTTTTCAAGCAAAGACAATGTGAGGGTTGCCATTCGTGTAAAAAAGTAAATAACTACCGATGACGTAATCATCATCTAGACTCCCCTACCCCCCATGTCATCCAAAATAAGCAAAGCAAAGACCCCCCCCCGCCCCCCATAGTGCTTACGTAATACTTGAACGGCCCCTTACTATCGGGAGGCGCTACTAAAAGGAGCGCTCCGAGGAATAAAACAGGAGCGCCTCAAAATGGTAGCGCTTCGAGGAATACCTCTTCAAGTTGTACCTTTATCATGTCATTTTAATCGTCACATAAAACAGAGATCGATCGACCTACCTACCAAAAATAAATAATTACTAATTAGCAACCACTAAATATCAAATTGTACCTAGATACCAACAGTAGCCAACATATAAGTAAGTAAGTAGGTGCACGACTTATTCTCGGATCTATTCTCAGAACATTTGGGGTATAACAAAAAATAGGGAGGTACCTAACTATGTAGGTGTCTACGTTTCGATTGAATAAATAATTTATATGACACTTAAGGCGCGGTGAATAGACGACTTTTACGTATTAATTTTGTCACTGTTGCTCCGCGTAGAAATGAAAGAGAAGCGAAGAGACGCCGCGATGGCGCAACGTTTCTTTCGACTCGTTCGAGTTATTTAATACATTAATCCTTGCAAATATCTTATTCCAATCGATAAATAAAAACAACAGTTCCCTTTATTATTATATATTACATCACTGTTATTAATATTATCAAGATTTGTTTATAAATAATAGAGTTACAATTGCTACAATTTCAATTTAAATGGTTATTTTATGGTTGTTTTTTATCGAGAAAATTTACCGAAAACGTGTTTTGAACACAATGGTCCCCCCATAAATATGATCAAGATTAACATATATTTTTTTAGCTGCTCTAAAATGTAAACATTTGGCTAAAAAACTGTTTTGTGAAGCCTATTTTGACTAAGTACAGCGCCTTAATTTATATTGAAATGTGTTCTTGTTAGGTACTGAATCGTATTCATGAACATTTGCGCAAAATATAAATTTAAGTCAAACTTAGTTGTTCTTAGTTTGGGTGTTCATTGTGTCAGTGTATTGTGTGTATGTACCTATTTCGTAGTCCCCCGCGATAAAGCCGTCGATATACCTACCTATTATAGCTGCAATAATGTTGTATAAAAAGAGGTAGATACGTCATGCTCGTGTTTAGTTAAGGCATAATTTGTCCCTAGAGAGTGAACCGGACAGCATGAAAACTAGCGTGTGCAAAAACGAGACAGACATATGTACAAGTGCGCCAATTAGCTCACTTGCGTGGTGCCATTTTTCAGGCTGAGGTGATGTAAGTATCTACCCCTTTTTTACTATAGCATCATTGACTAGCTGTCTTAAAAAAAACTACCTATCAAACAAATTCATTAATTTTATGTAGTTTTCCACCAACTAACAGATGTCAAGATAATATAGGTAATTAGTCTCTGAAATCTATAATTGTTTGCGCTTAGCGCCCCGTATACTCAGCTCTGCTGGAATGGACCGGACGACAACTTACATATACTTAAATCAGTCAAGCCGTTTCGACGATTAGCTCGAATAAGCATGCCTACACTAAGTTAAGTATTTTAGGAACTCAATTCATTTTACCAATAAGACTCGAAAAATAGCGTAATGAAGTCACATAAACCTAAATAAAAAAAATTATAGGTACATAACTAGGTAGGTAGGTATACACCGCGTAGTCTGACTAAGAAAACTGTTGCTGATAATACTCAGCGAGAGATTCATTTTTTATAGTACCTACATTTAAAATTACAGATAAATATTACTTCGAACTTGTGTTTGAAGCCCCCGTTCTTACAATCTAGATTTAGATTTTATTGTAAGCGAGAAGGGCTCATTTTCCTATTTACTTTTATCGCTGCCGTCGCATTAGGGGACTTTGCACTTTGTAAAAAAACATACCTATCTACCTTACTAGGTATATGACTATTTTTATTTTTTGATAGATTAGGCAAAACACACAACATTCGAGAGTGTAATTAAATAACAATTGAACATTTTTCCGCTAGCTAAGCTTTTAATCATGAAACTTCACATGACTTTATATCGACGCCGCTACGTAAACAAACAGCACTACCTACTTTCCTATACGTACGTATCTATAATTGTAGGTAGGTATCACTAAAAAATTGAAGAGTATGAATAAAATACTCATTATCCTACCTCCATATTACAAATATCTACCCTACAATGTCCCACAATATAGCTTTAATCAAAAATAACAAAAAAAGCATAGTTATCACGCACAAAACGTAATCGACACCAAACAAGTTTCAACTTGTTTCCCTTATTTTACGATGAGACAAAATATATCAGCGAATTTTGCCAGAAAAATATTAATAACTAATTTAAAAAAGTATTCATTAATAATTTAAATAAATGCTCACCGAATTTGAGGAACTGCCGCTACCGTAATCACTGAAATAACTCATGTTTCCGAAAAAGCTATTTTATTCCTAATTTTGAATTTAGAACGTCAACGCGCGTGCGTTCCTTGCTATAACCAGGCGGGATAATAAAATAAAATGGCGGCGTAAGTGTCAAGTGTTGCATTTAAAAGTGCCAACAAGGAACAATGAAATACGATATTGTAAACAAGTTTTTATGCCTACATAATAATAGTTGTAAGTATGTTTCGCTAGTTTGACATTTTTAAATGTGGGTAAGATTGTTTATTTATTGTACCGAAGTGGATAAAGTGCTTGGAGTCGAGATTATTTTGGTTACCCTCTTATTTTGTGTGCAGGTGGAAGGTTCAAGGTTTTATTTTAGTTTGTTGTTATTAGAATAGGAAAGTTTAGGTATATTATAGCTAAGTACCTACTGAGTTATGTTTGTTTAGGCATTTCTTTGACCAACTTCATCTTTTAAGAACTGGGATTAAATATTTATTTTCTTAGTTTTGCAACTTAGTTTTCATTTATTTGCCACATAAATCACATACCTACGTAAAAATTCCTATAATGGTACTGTGTAAAATATCCTAATACCTACCAGCTTTTTGTAACAACATATCGTAGGTACTTTAGGCCTCTTAAAAACTATTTTATAGCAAGCCGTAGATAAATTTATTGATCTCGCGCGCTCGCTGTAAACAATTACGCGACTTAATATTGTAGTTAGTACAGTGTATAGTTTTTTTTTTTAATATAATATAATAGACGTTTATTAGCTACTAACAATAGAATAATTCTAAAACTAAACTAAAAAAAAAACTGTACTGGCTTAGCAAAGCATTCCATATTGCAGTTTGTGTAAAACACTGAAAATGGATGCTAATGTACGTGATGTTTGCAAGTTTAATTTGATTGGGTAATAACTGAAGGTACTCGTAACAATTTCACTTTGGGTTTTGAATTTCGACTAAATCTACAATAAAATTCTGTCTAATAATTGTAATGATTATTCAATTCAAATGCACATGAAGAATTGTGTTGTAATATGGGCGATTCCGTAAATTTTAATTAAATAAAAGAAACATTTTTATTTACGTAAACAATGTTCAAACATGAATTTGAAATGTTATTAATTAAATTGTTATAATTTATTTAGGTATATTGTTCTTAGCGACGCAAAATGCTCGCTATTTACGCTCTAATTCTACCACCGGATCCAATGCGCCCCCCCCCCTTCCCCCAACTGAGAAGATCCTGCGATACAAACTCAGTGAGTTACTTTACTACCGGTTTCAGCACTGGCATCATGAGACGGTCCGGCGAAACATACTCAAATGGACAAGTACGCGGAGTTTAGGTCCAATTATTTTCATTTATTATTAGTAGGTAAACACATTTATTGCCCAAACGGTTGTCTTGTTATTAGTCCAATTAATTAAGCTAAATGAAATAAAGTTAGGCTAAGTAGACATGGTAAAAATAAAACAAAACATATTGGAACGTACTTTTTATTACAGCCTCGATTAGAGTACAATAATAGGATCTCCGCTGAATACTGACATAGTGGTGCACTACACCTACATATATGATTATTGTCCAGTTCGGGAAAATCGGAGAAACACACAACTGCTCAACTTGCAAAGTAACCATAAAAGATACTTATCGATATAAATGCAGAACAGTATGTAACATTCAGGATATGTGATATTGATAGGTCTAACCGCTTGAGATTCAGACCGTCTGGTCTCCAATTTTCGATCACGCCACTATTTTTATAAGGATACACGAATATTGTACTCAAAATTATTCAGTTACACTAATGAAAACTTCATTTAGATTTTAAATCTATAAAGTTAATTTTACGTACAATTTTCGCTTAGATAACACTAAAAACGTCCTAATGCCGATTCCAATTGTTTGCATAAAGCGCCACCTATTGTTGGCACGTCGAACTAATCAACAGGTGGTAACAACGCCATCTCTTTTTGGTTTAGTGAACTAAGCAACAATTTACAACAGCGCCATCTATGTTCTTACAGTGTAATTAGTAAAATGAATCGACATTGGGCCGCTAGATGGGGGGTGCGTAGACATAGAATTCTTAGTTGTTATCAACGAAGTACTCTTGGGCGCCCTTGGTGTCGGGCTTGATGGTCTTGGAGCCGGGGCGCCAGTTGGCGGGACACACCTCTCCATGTTTGTCGGTGTACTGGAAGGCTTGTACCAGGCGGAGGGTCTCCTCGACTGATCTGTAGAAGAAAATAACAGATTAAATAATTTTGAAGCGTTATAAGTGGTTTTTTTTTGTAAGTAGAGCTGCTTAAGTCATCTCTGAATTTAATAAAATGCTTGCAAAATTTATAAACCGTTCCAACACATACACTTATGCCAAAAATTTATTTCAACATGTACCTACAATTCAATTTTTATCTGTATTTCGTATATTATTGCTTTTTATATCTTGAATTACTCAATACTTAATATTTATTTAAGAGTAATATTGCATTCACCATGCGGTTTAGTGAATGCACTAACATTATTATATTTTTTTTTTATTTTTTTTTTACTACCTGTGTTGTATGTGATGTGGCAGTACTTAATAAATAGATAAATTAAAATAATAGTAGGTCTGACGTACAGGTAAATGCTACTACGGCTTATGCCGTAAATATTATGTATTTTTCTAAGCCAACTGCAACACCAAAGAAACAAGTCAATGAAAAGATTTTTCTGTAAATATGACGAAACCAAACCAGACAGCTAGTCTATACAGGAAATGTTACACTAGTAGATATTAATATAATCACATGATTAATGAAATAATCTTATCATGTCTACTAAAATAGGCTTTAAAACCAATCCTTACGAAACTCGTTGATGACAATCCCAAATTGATTTAACGTTATCTATTGATATAAATAAAGTCAGACATTATAAGATTCTTTATCAAATAACGAATGTATGTAACTCCGCTTCACGTTAATGATAAAATATTGAATGACAAGTGTAAATACTGCTACAATACATTATCTTTATAATCCCAATTAATGTGTACATGCGTGAAATACGTGATTTACATGCTGGATTTGAATTATAATAAGAGAGACATTTATCTGTACATATTTCTTTGTAAAAGAACTGGATATTTCATTCAATAATTAATTATTTAAATTCTAATCTTTTCAACTACAATATGAGCTTTTTTTCTTTTATGTAGGTATGTTGATGATGGATTTTCCTTTAAATTGATTTTTTCTATTTATTTATTTATGTACACATCATACTCACATAAGATATAAATACAACAAGACAGACAAAGATCAATGGACAAAGGTACTACTTATTTCTTAAGAAATCTCTTCCAGTAGATGTGCGAGAGAAGTCCTGATTTTCTAAAAAAAATAATGAAATAATCAGATTTCATTTTTTTTGTAAGAATATCCGGACACCTTACTACAATTCCATCTCTACTTAGTGTCTAGTCTGTACAATAAGTAAATTAAAGTATTAAACTTTTTATAGGAATTATTAAGTAAAATAGTTTGTCCCTTTCGTAAAACAGTTTTTGGTACTAACTCTGCAGTGGCAAGAATATGTAGACTGCATAACAAATTGAGAAATGATATAGATGTTCATGCCATATCTCTAACTACATTTAAACAATCCGTGTTGAAATCTGTATACCATTAAAGCTGTCCTTTCTTCTTTATACACATTCAGGTAACAATGACTATCTCTGAAGTTTCTTGTAATGTTTTATGTTAACAATACCAACTAACCATATCTGTTTAACCATGGTAACCATTTATACATGTTATGTTCATCTTTAATTAATTGTGCACTAGCCAAAATTTGTAAATGTTTCCTGAGAATGTTATGTGTAACAATTGTTGATGGACTTATTAAATAAATAAATAAATAAAAATGTGGCACATACCGTCCAACCGGCAGGTCGTTGATGGTGATCTGGCGGAGGTTCTGTTTGTCGTCGATGATGAACAGTCCTCGGAAGGGGATGCCGGTCTCCTCGTTGAGCACGCCGTAGTCGCGGGAGATGGAGTGGGACTTGTCGCTGATGATGGGGATGTTCATGGGGCCCAGACCACCTGATAACATAAACAAGTCGCATTAGAAAAAAGTTACCATAAAAATGTTTATTTCGCTGCGATGTTACTTATGTAAATTAACTCGTGGCTAATTATAGGGACGCATTGGTTCCCATGGAAACATTATTATAATTCTTTAGTCATTTGGGGGAGCTGTAGGCAAGTAAACTATTAAAATCCTGACTATATTGAGGCATTGATAATTCAAAGTCAAAGTGAATATATCTTTAATCACATAGACACATATAAAAATATTTTTAAATAATGTTCTTATGATGGGTCCATTGTTTTTTTTTCCCACCACCAGTTCAGGACGGGGCAACTCTTGAGAAGAACTGGCAAGAAACTGAGAGGAATACTTTTTTTTAATATGTTTTGATATTACAACAATTTTAGCAGTATTTCATCAAAGCAAGTCACTCCGTTTTTTTCGTAATATAAATATAATCAGCAAATTTTATAATAGGCTTTTTTACCCAGTTTGATTTTGACATAGGCTTTACAATTGTCACACCGTAGGTAGTTAGAGAAAGACTCGTAGGAAGCTAGGATAGGGTCCGGACGTCCTCGCAAGGCGAGGCTCGCGACGCGTTCTATGCTTCAGACCCGATCCCAGCCCGCGCTGGTTGATCTTAATTATATTTTATAATAAGCGATTAATTACGAACATGCCATAACAATATTAATAAATTTTATTTAATAACATTATTGTTGAAATGTAAACTAATTTATTAGTTAAGATTGTTTTTTTTTTTTTCATTATCATTGTATTTGACTTATAATAAGTACGATCGATTCGTCTACATTAGCAATAAACGTTTTCATTTTCAATTATTATCAGATAAATTTCTTACTTTAAAAGGGAGTTTGTTGTAAAAGCGTATACATTGAACGTGCATTATAATTTGACAGCACTGAGTATTAATACACAACGAATTAAAACTACAATCAAGAATGATTTACATTACCATTTTAATATATCTTACGGCATAAAAACATGCAATACCTTTAACAATTAAGTGATATTCTATCGATTGAATAATAATGTGCGTCAAGGTTACAACAGCTGCTATTTTTCAATTCCCACGAACAATAATTTAGTTATAAAATGAATGCTTGGTTAGTCACAGTAGTGATTTATAGATAGTCATGAAACAAAGGCTATCCTCGACAAAGTCAATAACAAAAAAAAAATCATAGACAATATTTCAACTTTTGTTGCTTTTGTACTTCTTCGAAGTTCTTTGACTTTGATGAAGAATTTTGTGACTCAATGCAATATATTAATATTTCTTGCGATAGTATAAGAATGGAGAATTTTTTTATCACTAAACTCAATAGGTACTCTATAATAAATATGAAGTATGAATAATAATTTTCACGTAGCATTTTATTTACGACTTTTTACTCAGGGCAATGGTAATTCCCTTAATCAATAATATACTATCATCAACCAGGGTTACTTTGAAATTCAGAGTATGTGTTGATGCACGCAATTTTATGGTTACTAGGGTTATCAGATCAGAAACTGAAGAAGGTTAAGGAGCACATTTTAATCACGCAATTTTATTGTTTTGTTACCATAATCATATCTTCAAAATTTCAATAACAAAATTATCTCGCTTATCTATAGCCATATTTGTCAACATGTGTTGATATAATAAAGCCTACCTTGTTTGCGCGGGGTGTTGACCCACGCGAGATGTGTGAAGTGCGAGTCGGTGGAGGCGGCGATCAGCTCGCATTTGATCTTGCGGAACTCGTCCGCTTGCTCCGAGAACGCGATGATCTCAGTGGGGCACACGAACGTGCTGGAATAGGGAATTAATATACATTAGTAAAAGACAGCAAAAAAAAAATTGTCTTAGATATTATCATAAGCCTGTTAAAAAGTGGTATTTACTTTCCAACTCCTCATATGAACTTTCTGATTAAATTCGATACAGATGCAAGACATGCAGGTGTCCCGGGCCAGTCTGAGCCTGACAGTTTACAGCCACTTGGGGAGTGTGGGAGGGATTAGTAGTCTGTTAAAAAAACTTTAAAAAAAGTCCATTCCACGGGTATTAACATAGTATAGTTTGTTACGCTTAATTGATATTAAGCGTACACGCTCATATTTTCCACGAGCATTGTTTATAAGCTGTATTAACTTCGCGTCTTTGCTTGCACAACAATTCAAAAGTAACTATAGAAACCAGCACAAGATTTCAGACATAAAGATTTTAGCACGTTAGCCATTTTTTTTGTGACGTATCTGTCATTACCAAAACATTTGCTTAATTTTAATGTTCGTTCCATAAACAAAAATTATGAAGATACAGCAGTGATGGGCGTAACTAGTTACTAATGTAATCTAATTAATAATTGAATTACATAATAATTTGATTAAAATGTAATCTAATTACAAAATATTCAATTACATTGTAATTAGATTACTTTGGATGAGCTATGAAATTAATTACAATGTATTTGATTACAAAATAATTTGATTACAATGTAATTTAATGACAAAGTAATCAATTATATTGTAATTATAATAACGTTGAATATAAAAAAGTCCGAGAGCTGGCACCAATTTTTGGGTAGGTATTTGAGGCAAGCTGAAAAGCTGTCACGAGCCTCTCCTATTGTACCACAACACGGAATTGTAGACCTGGCTGGTGAGTAGAGGCAATTCAAAAATGACAAAATATCTAGTGTTAACTCCGCAAAAAATGTGTCTATATGCTGTAATGCTGTATTTGCACCGCCCTCCCGCCCGTAAAAATTATTCACATGCAGGTAGGAAAAATAAAACGTGCAAAAATACAATCACTAGCCATTCCCTCAGCTCACTCGCACCTATATACAATTTGTCACCTCACCTGGCAGGTAGAAAGTCCCAACCAAATGATCTGGTTTTTTGAGAATAAAAAAAATTTAGTTATACCCTATTAAAATTTCAAGTTTATATATATATTGACTATACAGTTTTAAACTTTTTTTGCAAAATGCTTTTGCACTCGCCTGGCAATAATAAAACCCCGATTGAATCTTCTGGCTTATTTTTTTTTAATTATTTAAACATTAAACTATAACATATAAAAAAATATATTGCTTAAAATAAATTTTTGAAAAACAAAAAAAAAATGTGTTTGATTTATCCCCACTACTCAACAGTCAGGTCGGGAGTTCCGTGTTGGGGTATAATATGAGAGATTTGTGAAAACTTTTCAGCTTGCCTCAATTACCTACCCAAAAATTGGTGCCAGCTTTCCTGCTAAATGTCGCATTGTGCTCGTGCTGGTGCTGCCATTTCTCATCCAAAATATTTAAAGTTTAAGTGGACATCATTAATTGGCCAGTCAAAATATGGTATAGTCAAGAATTTATTAGTAAAAGAATTACATTTTATCAGATTACTTATGTAATCTGTTATAATGTAATTAGATTAACTTGCAATTAAATTACTTTGTATTTAATTACAGTAAGTACTCAATGTAATTTGTTACTTAAGTAATCTGTTCCAAAGTATTTTAATTACAAATTACAATGTAACTGTAATTTGTAATTATTAATCTAATTACTTTTTGCCCATCACTGAGATACAGAGCGTTGAAATTTCACATGATGTTACTTCTAGGTACAATTTTACCTAAGAGTGACGTCACAAGCCTCCTAAACTTTGATGCTATATATATTAATTTTATAAAACAAAATCCTTTGGTCTCTTGTAATTAGATTCATATTTTTGAATATTGAATTTTATTGATATCACTCATCACATTCAATTTCGTTATCTTATCCCCATGTTTGTGTAACACCGGGTCAGCCGCAGCGAACAAATTAAATTGAAGTATATGATAAAATATTTATTATTCAATTTCTTGTTATATAACATTGCTTGTGTTACATAACTTAATTAAGATTCTATTTTGTACACTAATTTAAGTTTTGTTTTTGTTTGTCAATGTCAACAACACTGGCTGTATGTACGATTATTATTGTGATATAAACTTATCTTACTATGATATTACAAAGGCGAATGTTTGTATGTATGTATGGATGTTTGTTACTCTTTCACGCAAAAACTACTGAATGGATTTGGCTGAAACTTTGCACGGGTATAGTTGATAAGCTGGATTAGCATATAGGCTACAAAAAATCACGCTCCGACCCACTGGAGCAGAGTAACGCGGGAGAAATCGCGGGCACAGCTAGTACTAACATATAAAGCTGAAGCGTTTGCTCCGATTTGAAATATTATTTCAGCTTCAGATACCACGCGCGGGAAGCTAGTAAGCAAACAGGCTTCTGCCACTCATCAAAATAAATTAAAATATTGTACAATCCACAGGATGTAATTCGTATTTTTTTTTATTATAATTAATACTAGCGGCCCGCCCCGGCTTCGCACGGGTGGACTTTTATACCCTACCCCTGCCCTACCCTACCCCTACTCTACCCTACTCCTACCCTACCCCTACCCTACCCTACCCTACCCAAAAGTATCCTATGTCCTTCTCCCAGTTCTTAGCTACCTCCCTACCAATTTTCAGCCAAATCGGTTCAGCCGTTCTTGAGTTATAAATAGTGTAACTAACACGACTTTCTTTTGTTTTTAAAATGTATTCTGCTATTCGGGACGGAAACAAATCCAACAAATCAAAAACCATGGCAATCGGTCCAGCCGTTCTCGAGTTATAAGTGTTGTAACAAACACGACTTTCTTTTATATATATAGAAGATAATATACATCTTGCCGCGCGCAATTAAGTTGCATAGCTTTCCCGTTCCCGTGGGAACTTCATAATTTAATATAGCCAATTTTACTCCTAGATAAAGTAGCCTAATCAGTGCAAACCGACAAACAATGAAATCTTTCCGCTTTATAATATAACATTTTACGAGGTTTGATTTAGGTAAAAAAAGTTAATTAATTACAACCCGACGAATATTACACATGTACAGGTTTTAAGTATTTTCTATTTAGATTTATTTCTTTATTAATTTAATGTAGTTTTTTATTTAAATGTACTAGTAAAGTGACCATTAGTGACCAGTCAATAAATATTATATACAATTAAAATATCTCGCCTTTAAGTATGGACACGTTGACTAATGCCTCATTTAAACATTATAAGTTACCTAGTGCTTATTGAGCCAGCTGCAATAGTCACAAAAACATGTATTGGATTAAAAACCAATTTGTTACTAAGCTACATACCAAATAAATCATATGTTGGCATATTATGTATAAATGACACTAGTATTGATATAGTCTGTAATTCTTAATTCGTAATAAACAATTCATATCTATACTTATATAAAGAGTTTGCTTGCATGAACGTGCTAATCTCAGGAACTACTGATCCGAAAAAATCTTTCAGTGTTAGATAGCCCATTTATCAAGGAAGACTATACTATAGGCTAGGGAATGCAATCTCGTTCTCGCGAGATCTCGTCCATTTTTTGGTTGACTGAGTCTAGTTCAAGTTTTGTACGAGATTTACAGATTGTCGTTATCTCGCTACACTGGTTTTGTGGTCGCGCCGCTCGTGAAATCTCGGGTGATTCTAAAATCTCGCGAGATTGCATTCCCTAATAAAGGCTAAATTTAATTATGATGTTCCTATGGGGACGGGAGTTACGCGGGGTGAAACCGCAAGCTGGAAGCTAATAGTCATATAATATAATAATATAAATACAACTACATTTATTGTAAATACATAATAATACTAATAAATTATTTAATTTCATATTTCATTTAATATAATTATGCATTGTTATTTTCATCAGCCGCGGCGTCGATTAGCTAGACACTTGTGTGTTTGAGAATCCTTACTAATATTATAAATGTGAAAGTAACTCTGTCTGTCTGTCTGTTACGCAATCACGCCTTAACTACTGAAGCGATTTAAATGAAATTTGGTACAGATATAGTCTAGAGCCTGAGAAAGAACATAGGCTATATTTTATTATGAATTTCCCACGGGAACGGGAGTTACGCGGGTGAAACCGCGCGCGGGAAGCTAGTATTTTATAAATTGTAATTAAATGAGACCATACAACTGTACTAGTCGGTTGTTCCGTTGTTCGGTGCGTTTGTTTAAAACCGGTTATAAACATATACCAGAGCCATTGAGTTAAATGGTGCAAAATATGTAGAAATATACACATCAAGTAACTTTGTACTTCTAGCTTAGTGTTAGGGAATTCAAAGCTATTTAAAGTTTTTATACATCTATATATATAAAACAAAGACGGGTTTGTTACAACACTTATAACTCGAGATCGGCTGGATCAATTTTCATGGTTTTTGTTTCGTTGGATTTGTCTCCGCCCTGAATAGCAGAATACATTTTAAAAACAAAAGAAAGTCGTGTTAGTTACACTATTTATAACTCAAGAACGGCTGAACCGATTTGGCTGAAAATTGGTAGGGAGGTAGCTAAGAACTGGGAGAAGGACATAGGAAGGACTTTTGGGTAGGGGTAGGGTAGGGTAGGGGTAGGGTAGGGTAGGGGTAGGGGTAGGGTAGGGGTATGGTAGGGGTAAGGTAGGGGTAGGGTAGGGTAGGGGTAGGGTAGGGTAGGGGTAGGGGAGGGGTAAGGTAGGGGTAGGGTAGGGGTAGGGTAGGACAGGGGTAGGGTATAAAAGTCCACCCGTGCGAAGCCGGGGCGGGCCGCTAGTCATTACATAAATATACTTTTTTCACGACACTGCTCTGTCCCGAAAGATAGAAGCGATATTTCAGACTAAAGGCACATAATAAAAAAAAATATCGGTATATTTTACGATTTTCTATGAGACTGTGTTCTTATTGTCATAATGTCAAAAATATTAGTACCCTACGTGTTTTTAAAATAGCTTTGCCAGGAAAGGAATCCGATAATAAGTTATTTGTGTAATTTCATTATTTTGAGTTCGCGGAACATTGGTGGTGTAGTTTATGCAACAGATGCAAAGGTACCAGGCAAATGCAGTTAATTTCCTCCGTGAAGCTATTTTAATATGTAGTTAAGTTGTTATCTATTTTGTGGTCGAGGAAAATTACACAACACACCGGTTCGTAGACTCAACCACTTAACATATTTCGTCTTGTGACCTTTGACCTTCAATCTGTTTAAAAACACTTTTTACTTTACAACTACTTACGTAATCGACGTGTAAAGTTGCCATCAGTACTATTGCGCCCCGCGGTTTTACTCGCGTTGGACTGTTACTCTGCTCTAGTTGGTGGTAGCATGTTTTGTAGGCTATATTATTATGTTAATCCAGCTTATAAACTATCCCCGTGCAAAATTTCAGCCTAATCCGTTCAGTAGTTTTTTCGTAAAAAAGTAAGAAATATCCAAGCTGGATACTGAATAAATAATAAAAAACCTACTTCTATATGCAGGGTTATTGAAAATGTGACGTATTCCTGTTACGATGTTAGTCATGATGTGCCCTAAACTATTAATAGTAATCCAGATAAGACAGATCGGTAAAAGCTAAATTTATCAAAATACCATGTTATTTCCAGCTATTTGGTTTTATGTATATATAAAACAATCTATACTATCAAAATGAATAATAATTTGGCCAGAAACTACAACACTTTTTGGTAGTGATTTTTAAATATTTTATTTTCCACTTTGATATTTCAAATAACTAAGTAACCATTACCAATTAGTTTAGGGTAAAACATGATATGACAATATCTGTTGCTTTTGACCGTATCTATAACATTCTTACAGGAATACGTCACATTTCCAAAAAAAAACCTGTATAATATCATCTAAATGAAGTTTTATTAGGAAGGCCTATGTCCAGCAGTGGACGGCCTACGGCTGAAATGATGATGACGATCATCTGAACATGTACACAACAATGTACTTCTTTTTTTTTCGGACGGACATACGTAGTTAGCTGAGCCCTGAGGCTATTGCGACTTCACCGGGCATAAAGGCGAGCAGAGCTCCAGCCTAGATAAATGGTTTTTTTTTTTTTTTTTTTTTTTTTTTTTTTTATTCAGCACTTAGGTATTTACATACACTTGTACTTGTCAAAATTACACTGTATAAGACTAAATCACTAAAGTATCACTTAAGTAGCTAAAAACATTGTTATAATTATTTGATCTTACAGAATTTTTAATCAGACTGTCCGTCTGTCGAGCGATAAATGAAAAATGTACACATTAGGTATAGTAAGATGCCTTAAAGGTAACAGGTCTAAAATTAAAATTAACTTCAAAGAATCCGGCCAAAGTTTAAGCGACATCCACCTGAGGGCACCCTTAAGGGGTTAGGACCAACGCTCAGGGTGCCACTGGAGTAAAGAGTAGATTTACGAACAGTGGTGATGATCGCTGGCACGAGATCACAGTTCGGGGAATAAGCAACAACGCGGTCCTCGGCCATGCCGTCGAGGATCCTACCCTAGCTAACCTGCAACCTTTCACTAGCTACCTAAGTGGACGACCCGGAGAAGAAAGGAAGAAAGAAACTCCGAGATTATTTTTTTTGTCTCTTTTGCTCTGTTTCTTTTTTTTTATGTCAAGTCTTTTATCACAATCATGTAATATTGTACAATGTATATATGATGTAAGCGAATGCAAGCACAGTACCATTTATTGCCTGGTCAATTTATACCGACCAGGAGCTCAATAAGACAAGAAAAAAAAATATACAGTAAATACTATAATGTAGATATTAAAGTTTACTCAGGCACAAACAATCTCCTACAAAGAAACCTAATGGCGGATGCATTCACATACATTTACAATATGACAATTTACACAAGTTCAACCAAAGGATATACCTATAATAATAATTATTATAAACAATAGCAAGAATGAATTAACAACATATAAAATAAAAATAACATAACATAACCCCGACAACAGCCGACCAGTCACCACAAGCAGCACCCGTTCACGAGTATGACGTGTGACGCAGCCATCGCCTCCCTCGCCATATTAGAGGGAAGGTGGCGACCCGCCCCACACCGCCACCGCAAGCAATGACAGACAACGGGAGCATGACGAACTAAAGTGGGGATATCTACAAGTCTATTAATATTAAACCTTTAGTTGAACAATGTTTAAACTGTTTCAATAACTGAGTTTATAATGTTGTCTGTGTTTCACTGATCAACCAAGCGTTATTGTCGTTTAAATAGTCGTTTACTGAATAATAAGCCCTTTTTATTAGAATCCTCTTAACAGTTGACTTGAATCTATCATGAGGTAACTCTTGTAGGTGTACAGGTATTCTGTTATACATACGGACTCCTAATCCCACAAAAGATGAGTGTACTTTTTGTAGGCGATGGTATTCGGTGCAAAGTTTATGCTTATATCTAGTGTTTATTGTGTGTATGTCACTTCTTTTCTTAAAAAGGTTAATATTTTGCCGGACATAGATTATATTGGCATAAATGTATTGCGAAGCGACTGTAAGTATATCTATGTCCTTAAAAAAGTCTCTTAAGGAGAATCTCGTACTTAGTTGATAAATAGAACGAACTGCACGTTTTTGTAGTATAAAAATGCTTTGAATATCAGCAGCTTTACCCCAAAGCAGAATGCCATAGGACATAATACTGTGAAAATAACTAAAGTAGACTAAACGTGCAGTTTCTACATTAGTGAGTTCCCGTACTTTTCTAACCGCGTAAGCAGCTGAGCTCAATTTTCCAGCGAGACAAGAAATATGGGGACTCCATTGAAGTTTCTTGTCTAGTGTCAAGCCTAGAAAGAGGGTCGAGTCCACAGTTTCTAGATTAACATTACCCATTATTAATTTTGGCTCTACAAAACTTAAACACTAGACGTAACTTAAACGTAGTTTAAACACTACAAACTAAGCAACCTGTGCAAGAGGGCGTCCCCTGTGGGACTTGGACCTCGGTTCAGGGCGGTCGCTGACGGGGAAATTGAGGGATTATGGCTTTTTGTTTTTTTAGGGGAGTTTTGTGCAACTGTCGTGAACAATGTACTCACAAGTCCAAAGGATAGAAGAACAGCACGACGTATTTGCCCTTGTAGTCGGAGAGAGCGACATCTTTGAACTCGCCGTTGACCACAGCGGTGGTCTTGAACTGGGGAGCGGGCTTGGTCAGCTGGAGAGGCATCTTGTTGAAGCTGGAATCATAATAGGCTAATATAATGGCTAATCCTCACTCTCTACTAATACTCTGTGTGGAAACCTTGACAGTTCTTTCCCGACGGACGTATAAAGTCAACCACGAGGCTTTGCTACTTCACCTGGGCGAGCGATTAAGTAGAGTAGGGCTATACAGGGTGTCCCAAAAGGTTAAGTAGCTGGGAAAGGGGGTGACAGGGGTGGACACAATGGTCACTAGAAATATTAAAAAAAAATCCGCTCTGGGTATTTAAAAAAAAAATGGCATTTTTTTAAAAACTTAAAATTTTACACCTTGTTATTTTTGATGTTGATGTTGATGACCTTGTTGTTATTGAAGATTACATAACAGCATTTTTTTTTAATACAGCCATATTTGTAGGTACAGTTAGCACAAGGTGTAAAATTTTTAGTCTTTTAAAAAATGCCATTTATTTTTTTAAACACCCAGAGGGAATTTTTTATATTTTTCTGGTGACCCTTGTGACCATCCCTATCACCCCCCTTCCCAGCTACGTAATCTTTTGGGACACCCTGTATAGATCAATTCTTGTTACTTCACGAAGAGAGCGATAAAAGCGAGCATTATTAAACGGTTAGAAGCATAGATCATGTTTAGGGAAATATTTGTTTTAGAAACTATTTCAAAATCACTTGGTTCCTATTTCTTTGAGCTTGTAAGTAGTGATGACTATTAATTAATAATCTAACTGTTATCTGTAATTAGTCTGGTAGGTACGTCTAATTCTAGAATATCTAAGATTACGTTATCAAGTTCTAATCAAGTCACTTCAATACGTCTAAACTACTTTTACGCTAAGTTCTTTACGAGTTTACACTGTGACGATGGCTCTCTTTTACCTCACTACAACTTACGCTGCGGTCGACACCCTACACCAGCCGGCTGCTACCATCCGGACTGGACGAGACTTGGAGACGAGCCCTGCTTCCCTCGCTGCCGCTACTATCTACATAAGGCGTCAGCGAGACTTCTACCATCCAGCTTACTAACAAGCTAAATGTTTATTGTGACTACCTACTGGTCACCTACTCAAACCGAGTCTTAGAACCTGCCCCCTGATCTAAATATTGTTAATCTTTAATTATAATTTAAACAAACTATAGTGTACTGAGTGATCTGTGTTTATTTCCTCTCTTTATATAAAACTCATCTCTTTTCATTTATGTAACACGTGGTTGACTACACCAACACGTACTACGTTACAGTAGCCCAACGTGATAGTGGGGTCTACGTTACAACACTTATGTATCTTACAAGGCTTGATACTAAAAAAGGCCGTGTTTTAAAGAAATAAATCTTAGTACATCACTGTAAAGCCTATATAAATACATCATCATTTATCATTTAGTTAAAAACTTATACCGGTTAATAAAAAAAGGTTTCAATCAACTGTATAAAGTAATAACGGTTGACTCCACCTACCATAAATATCATTTTTATAGTTAATTTTGGATTAATTTATTTCCTAGACTGATAACGTCATGCCGCGCCGTATAGATTAAACATTTTTTTATCGCGAGACATTGAAAGAAACTAATTCATTGGTTGCAATATTACAGGATATTAAAAATGCGTCATTTTCGGCGTTAACGTACCTGCCCTTCTTATTGTACTTGCACTAATAGTCATTTTTGGGATTTAAAAACTTGATTTTATTACTTGAAACGCCGCGCCGTACTTGCACAAAAATGGCAAGTATAGCGTTTCTCGTTAAATAAAAAACATGTTTCTGATAAAATAATATATGATTTTTTTATGTATAGATTAGGGTCCTGAAATGTCATTTTCGCAAAAAGAAAATCCCAAAATTGTCGATTAATGCAATTATAATAAGCAGGACAGATATGCGGTTACACATTATTTCATATATATTATCGTCACTGAAGTTCTAACAAAATAAGTATTTTTTTTTATTTTGATGCAAATTTCACGTGAAATTGAAGTAATTTTTGCCAGTTTAATTTTAATGCCATTTGCTTAATTCTTAAACTCATCGTGAAATAAAAACATGAAAATATTGTAAAAAATTACTTGGCATTGTTTTAATGTCTATGTAAAATTCTAAATGTTTTTCACAGTATTGAAAAGTTACTATTTTTGACATACGTGGTGTTAGAACATCAATGACGATATATATATATATAAAATATAATTTATCTCATATCAGTTTTAGTGGGACGATCCGCACTGTATATAGGTGACGTTTACACATTGTCATGTTAATAACCAAATCCAGAACTCACTTCGCACACGTCTTAACACCACGACTACACACGGTCAACTGAATCGATCTAACTCGGTACAGTGCACTTAATAAATAGATAAGCATTTTTATTTATCACGATATTCAATTTCTAGTAGGTTTACGTGACGATGATAGAATCATTTCACTTGAAGAGATAGGTAAAGTCGTGACACTTGATGGGTATCGGATAAATTTGGAGGGCCGGAATTTCACATGGTTTCATACAAATAATTATGAAGATGGTACCGATATATCGGCGCTATTAAACATTTCAATTACATTGCAGATAAAGATTTAGTAAGGGTTTAGTTATATTTTTGTTATCATGTTACAGGACATGATACATGAATTGTATCATTTTTGACATGGCATGACATAACTTAATTTACCACAAATATTACAAGTATCTTTTTTTTTTCGGACGCACATTATTTAAGGCGGAAACATATTATTAAAACGCCACGCCACCCGACGACACGCCACGCGTGTTGAGGCGAATCAAATGTATTGTTTTCTATAGACCAGAAACACACTATGAACACCCGACACGACGCCACGCGTACTGATGTGTGCATCACCTGTGGGTGTTGACACGTGGCGTGGCGTGGCGTGGCGTTTTAATAATGTGTTTTCGGCCTTTAATCTGTGACATTATGTAGTTGTTATTGAAGAACTCCTTGCAGAGCTCCAGCCTCAATAAATGGTTTGAATACTACAAAATAGAACAACTACGCAAGAGGGCGCTCCCGGTGGGACTTGGATAACAAGAATTATTATAATAATCTAAAGGGTGTTAAAGAACTTACAAAAATAAACTTCATAGCTGCCTACATTTCATAGAGACGTAGATTCAATAGGTGTATTATTTATATTGAACATGCCATTTGCTTAACGATGTTTACTATGATCCAATTAGATCATCTGGAAAGGTTTGCACTTAGCAATTCCGTACTGATGCAGACTTTAATAATATTATCGTCATATTTTAACGCTATCGTTAACAACAATTAAACCGGATCAGCAACTAAAAAGTAAGGGTGACAAATAAAGAAAGTAATCACAATAAGTGAATTGAGAACATGAGAAGTGTGAAATAATGGTGGCATTGGTAGCACATGTAAATGGAATTAACCGGTCATCGTGAAAAAATACATCAACACAATGAACAAAAGATATATCTGCGATTTGGGTTCATAAAGTACGATGCACGAAAAAAACATTATTAGATTTTGAAAAGTGATGTCACCAAACATTTTTTTCATTTATTTCACCTGATCTAATGATGAGGTGATGAATTTTGGTTCCATTAAAACACATTACACAATACAATACCCACTAGTAATGTTAATGAGATGTAAATTGTGAATGGGTAATTATTTTTATTATCTATGACACGGACAACTGTTTAAATATTTTCTTAATAAATTCGAGAAAATTCTATTATTATTGTGTATTTCAAAGGTAAAAAATACAGATCAGTGAGAAAACGGTCGAGTAAAAGGATATTAAGTAATGCATACTAATATTATAAATGGGAAAGTGTATGTGTGTGTCTGTTTGTTTGTCCCTTTTTTCACGCAACAACTCCTGAATGGATTTAGCTGAAACTATACACGGGGATAGTTAATAAGCTCGATTAAGATATAGGCTTCAAAAAATCACGCTCCGACCCACTGGATCAGAGTAACGCGGGTAAAACAAGCAGCTAGTACAATTATATTTTCATAAAATGATTGGTTAAAAACATTTTCAGCAAAGACTCCTCATTTAACACCAAAATAATAAGTAAATAAAGAATTGCACATATAAAAATACAGCTTTGGTTAACACTTCCTCAAGTTTGATAAGATTTTAAAGATTAGACTCATGTCATACTACGTCATTGTACGTGTAATTACAGCAATTATTGTGCAAGATTCAAACAAAAACTCGTCGGATAGGCCGACAGTTCTTAAGTACTGTACGACCAAAGGTTAATATAGAAACAGCTGCGATTATTCCAACGATTAAGTAACGTAAGTATTTAAATTTAATTAATTAACTTCTTCAATGATTCAGATTGACTACAATTAATTTACGGAATGTAAATCAGACGAAGTCAAAGCCCCTTTACCTACAAAACTATTCAGTAATGTAATTGTTAGCATTCTACTGATTATGGATTCAAGGTTACTTAGAAACAGACAACCGTCGAACTATCTGAAAATTAAAAAAACCGACGACTTTTTACATTTGAAAGAACATGTTCTAGATATTTTGAATAATAAATGCGTAATTTACATAAGATGCTCTCCTTAACTTCCAATTAGAATTAAATTTTAATAGGCACCGATATTTATAAGAAAAAACATCTTATTATTATTTAACAAGCAATTGTTGGATAAGCCTAGCCTATCACAGGTTATCCGAAATTTTGCAAAACAACAATAAGATTAAAAGCACGACAAACTAATAATTATGATGTCTTGGTTAAATAAGACCCTGTTGGCAGGTAACGATTCGATTAATTAATATGTACGGCATGGTAACTATCTCGGTATAAATGACCGCAAATCTTTTCACATTTCATAACGTTTTTAGAATGCATGCTTCTTTCATAATGCCGTCCGCATTATGAAAGAAGCATGCATTCTAAAAACGTTAAGGAGTGGAATTCTCTGCCGGGGTCAGTTTTTCCGGAACGCTATAATCTGGACATCTTTAAAACTAAAGTGAACAGACACTTTCTAGGCAAGCGTGTATCATCTTAGGCCTTATCATCGCCTTCCATCAAGCGAGATTAAGGTCAAACGCCTATAATTAGTAAAAAAAAAAAAAAAGAATTGTCAAGTAGGTCCAAAATAGACCATGCTGAATCGATTATAAGACTTACATATTTTGGATGGCTACTTCAAAAAACTATGTATACATAGTTACACGAACAATACATACACAAAAGACAACAATGGAACCAAATCTATTATACCTCTATTTCAAATAAAACACTTTTATCTTGTTACCAATAAAACGGACCAACCTATCAAGATGCGAAAGATACTCCGGCACGTGATTGCGAGCCATTACTTGAACAGCATCAGTTATGCCAGATGTTCTTCTCCACAGCTCGGCCAAGAAGTTACCGTTGCCTTTACACAAGCTATCGGATAGAACGCCGCACGACAACATGTTGCTTATTATATTCTCTAAGTTTGTGAGCCTGGGAATGAGGAGTATTTCTCTTTCAACACCAAATTTTTGGAATACCAATGGTTTAAGCATCAAAAAATATTATATACAGTAATAGTTTTGGTACTAAAACCATTAGTGCTTAAAGGGCAATACTCCGGAAATGAGGATGGTATTTAGAGGCGTTACACACTTGAGCCAGCATTAGCAGACACAGCGACAAATTTAAATTAAAGTAGGCGAAATTTCGTGATTAAGCCTCAACAATAGCGAGATGGTTTTGGCAAATCTACATGTTCAGCAGTTTTCTGAATGTGGGACGAAGACAACTACGTATCGTGATTTTGAAGAAATTGATTCCAGCCTTGTAGTTCAAGAAATAGGGCCAAAGGAACTGTATATGCCTGCCTGCTTAAATATGTAGCGACCCTTGAAGTTTGATTACTGCAATCTTTCTGTCTAGTTAAATTGGATTACTGCAATCTTTCTGTATAGTGGAGTGAAAGCTGGGAGTTAGTGAAAGTACGACCGTGGGACTATTACTGTGGAGATTGCATTGTGGTCTGAAGTTACATGTATGATAACACACACCTGCACAAACTTGGCCACGCGTAGACACAACGATAAAACTAAGATTGAAGGATTAATGCACCAAAAATACGTTATTATAAACCGCTCACTTTTAAATCTGAATATGACACTTAAAATAATAGCATTTCCTTAGCCAAGACAAATTACTGCAAGCGATTTTTTGGTACTTCATACAACTACGAATGAGTACGAATACTTCCAAAACCTTGTCATAGTTGTATACCTACTCAATTTCGGAGTTACTTGCTGTGAAGTGTGTTCATCAGAGGGCGAGTCCCACATATCCCACCGCCAGCGCGGAATACGCTGCAGCGGAGGTGGGAATGCGTAAATGAATTTCCCCACGGAAAAAAAAAAAATTGTGTTCATCAGCCCGTGATTAACGTAGGATATCCTTCCTCTTAAATGTTTCGTGTGGATATGAGGAGAGCTTCATTTACTTTGAACATTACAACCTCCTGAAAGTTATAGTGCTCAGGGTGCCATAATACCATTGGTCATTTCATCATCATGCAATAGAAGCAGTTCCTCACGGTCTATGAACTTGGAATATGGTAAGAAATTGGTATTGTTCTTGAAGTAAGTTCTTCTATCCAGTTGCAGTTCATCCGTTGTTCACAATAACAAACTCCTTACGACCCCAGGAAGGTTTCAAAGACAACAAGACATTTCATTAATTAAATCACCAATGTATCACTTCACAACACAATCAGTCCAATAAAAGCACACAACCAATGTATCACTTCACAGAAACACACATATTTAAAACTGCGGCTTATTTCACTAGAATGATATTAAAATAAATACGCCAAAATGAACTTAAACATCACGAATTATATTCTGCAACTTATTTTTATACCTACTTTATTTTTACCTACCCACTGAAAAAAATAATTATAAGAACACTTATTGAATATTTTAAAACATTGTTTAGCCAAGTTTCCGTACAGATGGATGAATGTCACTAGACGGAGCCAAAAGCCAGATAGTTATCAGGTAATTATTATTTTATCTTCCACTTCCATCACTTCATTAATCAGTAGAGAATTTTGTATATTTGTCGTCATTAATTTAAAAAAAATACTGGCCCGATTATTTAAATTCTTTCACCAAGACCTAAAATATACCTTATTTTACGCACACAAAGCCGTATGCAGTAGCTAGTTCACTAATAAATGTGTAATCTAGCTACTGAAATACGCAAAAAGAAAAAGATTATGATCTAAGTATATCTAATTACGATAACTTTGGTAGTTATTGCAAGATTATTTGATAACGCGTCATATATCACTATGTATTACCTAAATGTCGCGTGACCTGCATAACTCCTGTTCCCTAGGGATGTTCTTCCGACTTTTAGTTTGCAAGACCTTCCGATGTCCGAGGGCCTCGCGAACTATTAACTTAAAGCGACAGTTTCTCAAAATTCCCTTAAAAATTTTAGTCATCATTCCTCAATCCTTTCACCAGCGACCAGGACCCGTCCTGAACCAAGTTACTTTGGTTCAGGGCGGTCGCTTGCTGGAGGCCTGCTCTTCTTTATTTTTATTTATTTATTAAATTTCATGAACAGTACAAGTACATTGGCGGACTTAATGCCAGGGGCATTATCTACCAGTCTACCCGGTAGTACTTTATGCCCGGTAAGTAGTAGTCAAAGGATTTTACGTGGCTATATTGTTAATATTTTTATTTTATTTTATTAAAATACTACATTATAAATTGTTTTTGGTTTTATAATTTATTAGACATAAGACATAAATCGAATTGACCGCATTATTAATAATGATAAAACACATAAGATGAAACGCAAAAATAAATTATAGTTATTTTATTGGCATATTTTTATTTTCAACGTTAAATAGTGGTCGCGATGGATCGCAAGCACACCTATAAACCGATTTTTTATTCACTTTTCTGCAATTTTATAATAATTTATAGAAAAAAGTACCTATAACATTTTATGTTCTGAAACTAACAATTTTGAGTGTATTACTAAAGTAATTTAATATAATTATTACTCAGCTGAAGTGGAAAACCCAGCTGCTAACTGGTCACCAACCGGCACAGTGTCAATTTATATTAGGTGTGTCGTTAAATTTTCATTGTCGTTGCTGAGGAGCACCACACTGATGCTCATATCAAAACAACTAGAGAAAGAAAAAGTCGGCAGATTGTCACATTTAAAAAATAAACTAGTGATCGAGACATTAATAAAATCCTGATGATGAAATCATTGCACACTATTATGACACTTTGTAAAAGATGATGCAAGATTTTTTTCTATGGAAAATATACAAATTGTTAGTCACTGAATGTAAGAAAAAGAGCTAAGAATAATTTGTTTATTTTAATATGCTGCAAAAAAAATACTAAACTATAGACATTGTACCTACAAAGCAACATCTTGCTCATAATATAAATGTATGCATGTGAATATTGAAACTGCAAATAGGTACCTACTTAAAGACGTTCATGAACTGAACAAAATCAAAATTTACTTGCAATATTTACTTCCTTAACTGTTGTAAATACTTTTCATCAAACTACATTTTATAACTACAACTAACTTAATACTACTTAGTTACACTATAGCCAATATTTCGACCGGTTGAGCACTAAGCAACACTGTTTATATGTTATTCCTTCTGACAATTTATAAAACATCAAACACAATATTACTCTAGGGACCTGTTCATTTGATTCATTATTAATTTAATACTATCAAAGTTAATACTAAAATTAAAGGATATTAATAATAATATTACAACTTACTTCAATTGACAGATTTCCTAAACATCTTTGACAGCACTACTACTATTAATAAACTAATGAAATATCTACATAGTCAGGTTTTACTAATAACTTTTCTATAAGAATAAACAAGACAACACCTCATAGAGAATGGTCGAAGCATCGGTAACAAATGCTGCGGTTTGCTGAGCTCTTGGGCAGTGACGTGATCACCACTACAGTAACATTTACGTTCCATTGACATCTTAAGTACAGACTTGATAATTTTAGTAACTGGAGAAAGATTAAATATCTATAATAACTTATTTTATCTAGGTATAATAATATTATAGAGGTAAGGTTTGCTATTTTGTGATTGTAGCGGGTATTGTCTAGAAGTACTGTACTAATTTTAAAAATTATGTTACCAATAGAAAGCCCTTATATTTGTTAATGTCAAAGGCTACATTTTAAGACACGGTTCCCATAGGAACGGTGCTGGTGATTGAACTAGGGAATTAAATCCTTGTATCACAAAGGACTTTACTAACACCTAATTCATGGACACAAAACACACCAGGACTTAGAACTATTATTTATAGTTCACACAAATAATTGTTTATGATGGGAATCAAACCAAGAACACCTTGTCTCAGAAGTCACTAGAGTTTTGGAATTATGTAAATAACTGACTGGGTATTGAACCCAAGATGCTAAATTTAATGGAAAATATGGCATCATGATTGCAGTAAGTAACATAGTTACAAAAGATCTCTACTTATGAGTATTCATACAGTGGTAACTCCCAGAAAAGGAAATCTAATTGGTAACTTAATAGAGCTAACAGCATTTATTGGTTATTAGATTTGTATTTACATTTCATACAAAAATAAACACATTATAGCAGCTAACAAATTCTGCAATAACATCTTAAGAACCTTAATATAGATAAGAGTCATTAACCAGTGGCAAAAATTATTGTAGAAATTTAACTAACTACAAGCTGACTGTATGACATACATAGCATTCTAATGTCATGCATTCCAACTCACATGCAATAATAACATCCTAAACTCCAACAATGACTTTATTCTTTAATGCTTTTAACAATTTTAAAAGAATATACCTAAGTAAGTTTCTAAACATAAGCAGCATTATTTGGCCCTGTTTATAACCTAAATAAGCTCACGAGATGCGCACCCAACACAATAGAACCCTCCTGTTAGCTACAGAGATAAATCGAGGTCAAAGAGTATTTCAACAGTCACCTTCGAATTTCAAGTAGGTAATATTTTTTACAACCTACCTACCTCTCTACTAAAACTTTTTTTGCTAAATTTCCAGGAACTTCGTCCTCGGATTCACTACGAACTCTTTTTCTATCATTGCTTCCATTCTCCATGACCTTTGATTTAAAAAAAATATAAAAACTTTGTAAAATTCTCGCACATTGCAATCCTACGTTTACGAGTATTTTCAATATATAATATTAATTCTAAACGTAATAATAACACTTAAAATTTGAGTACAACATATAACGTATAGTAGGATCGTTATAATTCATGTTTAGTAGGTATCTTCGTCACGAATCAACGTTTTTAGTTCTAGATAGACCTTCTATACTCATCTTAACAATAGACGAGTTCAAACAGAACAAACATGTTTTGGATGAACTCTCAATAAGGATTAGTCATTATAAATATTTAACACATAATACCGTGCTTAAAGTATTACTAAAATACGTTTACTTACTTGAAAATTAATAAAATGTGGCCAAAATTACTAGCAACGACACACGCGCGCAACGTCCGGCGAGAAATAAAATGACAGCCGGCCGGCAACCAATGTTGCCATTCTATTCCTCTTAAGTAAATTTTATTGAACTAAACGAGTTATTCGCTGTGGTCGTGTGAAAATGAAAACTTTCTACATTGTATTTTAAAAATATGTGCAATATAAAGCCGTATAAATAAAATTATTTATTATTCTAAAAGTATCTTTAGGAATTATGTATTTAAAAAAAAAATATTTTCCTCCTTTCTTTCCAAACAAACAGTGAAAAGTTTGAAATATACCAGGTCACAAGGTTGGACAGGACAATCTGCTTGGGTGAAGTTCAATATGGGGCCAGACCCGGCACATCGATAGAGTACAGTAAAGGCCGCTACAGGCCTTAAGTTTCAGAGGTTGTAGAACACGCCTTACTTTGTAAGACTAAGTGCACTTCTGCTTATTATCCATCCTTAGAGTGGGTAATGTTCAATTAATACACTACAAAAAAAATTAAAATTCCTTTACGTAGTTCTATTCATATTTTAATGAGCATACAAATTAACACGACACTTTCAGTGATTGATAACATAATAAAAAAAAAATATAATAGGTATATGTTATAATTTTCTCAAAAAAGTGTTAATACTGATCTCCGGAAATGATTACTAGTGTCATCTATTGAAATGAGTCGACACTGCTTATTTAGAGGAACTGCCTAACAGTTCAAAAGATATTAACTAGATGTCACTGTTGTCAAACTCAATACATTTTCTCTGGTCCAACGTCTTAGTGAAATTCTACTGCAAAAATAAATAAACATAAGTGATCATAAAAGATGTGGCAAGAAATCAATTCTCTATTACATACTTATCGCAACATTTTGTTTACCAACTTCTTATAGAATTAATGATGACTTCTTTTTTCGAACTTTCGATATCTTATCCAAGAATATTTGAACCTCGCGAGTTATAGTAGTTATAGTTTATTTTACTTGATAGCCGAATGATCAAATTATACAATCACTTAGTATGTTTACGAATCAGAATATCACGGATAGCGTTTTTTTTTAATTTGTAATATTCCGTAGGTACCTAACGAGCAATCTGCCAAAAAATAGATCTGAAAAGAAATTGAAAAGTAGACAGTGCGATTATAGCGTACTATGGTATATATCCCACCCCGGGGAGGAAGCGATAAATCAGGAGCTAATGTGGCCACTTGACCGCCAACTGATTTGGAGCAGAACGCTTTATTACCGCCCTTATATTAACTCGAACCCCATTGTTTCTGAGAAAAATAAGCAACGAGGTTTTATGACCATCTGTTTGCGAATTGTAAGACAAAATTAGGTTAGATAACTCCGTTAGTTGGTATGTACGGTCTACATTGTCTGTGCTAAAGAGAAATTTATTTTTATAAGTAGGTTTCACAACTTTGTATAAAGTCAAAGTCGCTTTCCGCTCTGTCTGTCTGTCCCTATGTACCTCTTTAGAAATACGCAACGGATTTGGATGCAGTTTTTTTAATAGATTATAGTGATTCAAGAGGAAGGTTTATATCTAAGAGGACAAGTTTGTATTTTTGTATGTTTGTATCGAATTTTTTTTTTATTATTAAAACCTAATTCAGTACCTACATGTTGATTACTTTCTGAATAGTTAAAATTGGCGATTGAATTCAAAAGATATTACGAGTTTAAAAACAGCAATCTAAACAAAATACCGGGTTGGATCTCGTGGCTACAAGATTTTCAAGACTATGATCAGTTTGAACATATTTATCCCAAAACATTTAAATAAAAAACCGGCCAAGTGCGAGTCGGACTCTCGCACGAAGGGTTCCGTGCTAGTTGCAACTGTGATCGATGTTAATAATAGTTGATTGAATGAAAGGTTAATTGTGGTTTCGGTTTACGACGTATTAAAAAAAAACTACTTACTTGATCTCGTTCAAACCAATTTTCGGTGGAAGTTTGCATGGCTATGTACATCATATATTTATTTTAGTTTAATCATTCTCTTATTTTAGAAGTTACAGGGGGGGGGACACATATTTTACCACTTTGGAAGTGACTCTCGCGCAAACTATTCAGTTAAGAAAAAAATGACATTAGAAACCTCAATATCATTTTCGAAGACCAATCCATAGATGGGACATGAGACACGTATGGGTTTGATGAAATTTTTTTTTTTGAGTTTCTTTTCTAAGTTTGGGGAACCCCAAATTATTTTGTTTTTTTTTCTATTTTTGTGTGAAAATCTTAATGCGGTTCACAACATACATCTACTTGCCAAGTTTCAACATTATAGTTCTTATAGTTTTGGAAAAAAGTGGCTGTGACATACGGACGGACAGACAGACAGACAGACAGACATGACGAATCTATAAGGGTTCCGTTTTTTGCCATTTGGCTACGGAACCCTAAAAATCCACCCGTGCGAAGCTTGGGCGTGCTGCTAGTGAATAATGAACTAGCGTCCCGCGCGCGGTTTCACCCGCGTTACTCCCGTTCCCGTGGGAACTTCATAGTTAAATATAGCCTATATTAATCAGTAATAATGTAGCATTCTAATGCTGAAAGAATTTAAAAAATCGGTCCAGTACTTTTTGGGCCAATTCGTTACAAACATACTTACATACAAATCTTTCCTCTTTATAATATTAAATATAGATATAGATTAATACACAAACATTGTACCCGTGCGAAGCCGGGGCGGATCGCTAGATATACTATGTACCTAGTATTATGTTTAGTATGTTATAGATAGGTACTAGCGATCTCATGCGATTTTATCTAAACAGATGCACATAAATATGATATGTAGGTGTTTGTAATGGAAAATGAAAATAAGATGATTTTACTTAATACCTATAGGGAATTAATAACAGAAACAGACACTTCACTTTTATTAATTTGTATAGACCACAAGTACTTAGGTAAATGATTTACTTTACACAAAACCTCTACCAAAGAATCACTATCACACTATTTCCTGTCTGTCCCTATGTTTGCTTAGATCTTTAAAACTACGCAACGGATTTTGATGCGGCTTTTTTTAATATATAGAATGATTCAAGAGGAAGGTTTACCTATATGTATAATACATCAGCATTGCGCCCGTGCGAAGCCGGGGCGGGTCGCTAGTAAACAATAGTGCAAACCTTAACTGATAAATGAAATAGCTGAATCACTTTTAATTTTCAAACTTTGCGAACAGAGAAACAGATGCGACGGGGTTCAATTTATAATATGTTGATATAATAGATAGTTTAAGGTATAGGACAGCTAGCAGTGCTCGACACTATCTCAATAATCTAGAACATTCGAGAGAGTACCTCGTGTTAACATCGACACGCAATTACGTCCGAGCTGAGAACTTGAGCTGTGATCCACTTAGAAGGAATTAACACCTATGTACCTATTATAATTTTATTTCTAGTTTTCTCCTACGACTATGTCCGAGTAATTTTTTTATTTCTCTTTACAACGTTTTAATTAAATAACGCGAAACCCCTTAGGTGGCGATTGTGCTCATGGATATGAACAAATTTTAAAATAGGACCATTTTTGTAATTCGAAATAAAAAAAAAAAAATTTACATACATTTTGGTCGAGTATTTGGTATTGACAATATGTATGGAACAGCTGATGTTTTACTTCGAGTTACAAAAAAAAAGTTAAAAGGTAAAAAAAAGTCTTAGAAAAAGTTGTTCATATTCATGAGCACAATCATCACACAAGAGGTTTTGCGTTATTTAATTAACAAGTTGTATAATATTTAAGCCCCATAGCTGTTAGTTTACGTTACAATAACTATCTGTTTGCCAAATTTCAGCGCAATCGTATGTAGACGAATAGTTGATGAAATTAAAAAACTCCTAAGACCATTACTTTTAAGGTGCCCAAAATATTTAAAAGAACAAATAAAATGGTACCACATCTCATGAAGTTATAATTATGTAAATATTTTGAATACACAAATCTGGGAAAAAATGTTTGTAAGATACTATGAGTATTAAATATAATCATACCAAATTTAAATAAATAAGAACTTAACCGCCTGCCAAAATTATCGCCGCATCTCACATAATTAATGTGAGTTGCGGCGATAATCTTTGCATGCTGATTAGTCATCAAGTTGTTTTTAATTTAAATCACTTTTGTTACGCTTTGTTTGTTAAGCTGTCAAGGACAAATTAAAAGGATTAATATGTGCGAAGCCTCTGACTTATTTAAATGTATATTTGAAATACCTGGTCTATGTTTAAACACATGCCATAGATTACACCTGCTTAGTATTTACACAGCGGACGGCAACGATATAAGTATACCTAATTAAAGCATAAATCAATCTCCGTGGAATAGCGGCTCACTTTGAATCTCGGAGATCGTGGGTTCGATCCCCACGCAACAAGAAATCTTTATTAAAATTCTATGATTTCTTTCTGAGTCCGTTAAGTGTTGTCCCGATTGCTATAACATCATTTATAACAATCGTATAGCAGGAAACACCTGCGTTTCCTTGTGTACTATACTGTAGTCACCAACCCGTCTGTAAAGCATGGGGATGCAAAAACCCTCCTTCGATAGAAGACCCATATTCATTCACCTATATTTTGGACGTTATTCGGGCTAATGATAATACACATAAAGCTATTCATTTATGTGTAGGTAACTAATGCTAATAATGAAACATTGTTTCTGGATGTGAAATCATTGTTTCCATAGAAACATCTTACACGTATTTTCACTCGTTTTGTTATACCTCCAATAAATCTTTTAAGAGCTAGTCTTATCAATAAAACATGGGCGGAATTTATACAGTGTTACGTTCATTCGCTCGCTTACAGAAAATGTTGATAGATAACTAGTATAATGCATTATTTATCGACGTGTCCAGGTACAATACGATATTTTGTCGATGCAGTAGGTCCTCGAAGTGATTTTGATAGTAAATTCGACTATGCTACGTCTCACATGCTACATTACATTGAGAAGTGCTACATGCTAGGTTGCATAAACATGTAGGTATGATATGCATTGACGTAGCAGTCGTTCTATGAACCTTCCGATGCCTTCGTAGACCTTGGTCTCCCAGAGGCCCACATTGCAGAAAATTACTCTAAAATCTACTGACATCATTCCTCAATCCCGTCCAAGTCCCACAGAGGGCGCCTCTTGCGCTGGAGGCTTAGTTTGTAGTTGTTAAACCATTTATAGACGCTGAAGGAAAAGGCCCGGTGAAATAGTAAAAGTATAGAAAAAAAGTCGATCTATTATAATGTGCTACCCTACGTTATACTACGAGTTATCCAGGGACTATTCAAAATTAACTACGTCGCTGTTTCATAATGGTAATTTTATATGTAGGTATGGTACGGAATACGGATGCATATTAGTTCAAATGAGTATTGAGATTCCATGCTGAATTGTGTAATTCCATAACCTTACTCTAATGTTACATTCATATGAAAGTCTAAATTCCTGAGACTGAAGATGAAAATTTCTGCTGTTCATTTTAAATACGCAAGCCAGTACACAATAAGAAATTTTGTTCAGCATTTAGGTATTTAACATGTAGCTAATACCATTGTATAAATAAATTAGAAATCATTAACGTCATCAGCCCATATAACGTCCACTGCTGAACATGGTTCTATTCCTAAGGCAGGGGTTTGGCCATAATCACTACGCTTCTTTTTAAGATTACTGCCAGAGTATTTTGCAGTCTACTAGTATTCTTGTTAACCCCTCGTGCTAAGCTAAAATGCTTGTGTTACGAGTGGGCTCACGTCGGTAGTGCAATGGGTGGGGTTCGAACCGACGACCACAAGATCACAATTCCGACGCCCTAGCCATGGGGCTACGGCCGCTTTGAATATCAGTCGCTTGACAGGCCGATTGGTGACTGCTTTATTTATTATGTTGCGAAACTCAAAGAAATGCTGCTCACCGTTTCCTGGAATACGATTGTTATTGATGATGTTATAACAATCGGGACCAACGCGGCAATGGCTCAACGAGTCACGAGGAGCAGTCCTTCAACCTATTAGATCAGGAAATAAATTTTAACATTTGTTTAATATAAATAGTCATTTAGAGGATTTTTATAAAATCCATCTGTCTGTCCTGCAGTGCATGACAGTTATTCCTATAACACTTGAAATAGCTCTTACGGGGTTAGGTATATGGCTCAGGGCTGGCTGGAGCTAAAAGATTGATTAAAACCCATATATTTGCAGAAAATAATGTATACCATTCGAATTATTAACTTAAATAATATACAAAATAATGGATCGACAGAACATTTATTGTACTGCAATCTCAAACTAGGTACTGAATAGTCGGGTAGGTAAACGATGCATGACATATTAACTTCGGCTGCAGAACTGTGGATTTGCACAGTATGATGGATGGCACTCAGAGGTTTAAGGCAAACATGATGGCGCAGTTGATTCGAGTAGATTATAAAGGTACTTGTGGTACTTGTGGTAATAAATAAAAAACATACTTGTAACCAAGGTGAAAAATTATAACGCCTCTAGTGCTTAGTAGCGAAAGCCTTTATTCAAAATCTCGTCCGTTGATGTGACAGTTCGATAGATGCCACCAGTAGATGGCATTACTTTCTTCAGTGATTTACGATAATCCGCAAAGCGACATCTATTGCTGAGTGGCAGAACTTGAGTATGGTGATCTGCTTCTCGTCAATAATAACACACGGATCACGTATAGAGGGCACTTTCTTCAGTTGTTGAAACGACATACATCTATTGCTGGATAGCGGAACTACTTACACTGTTCACTGCTCGGCTTTACTACCACATGGATATTGAACATCGTCGCTAATAGAGGGCACCACATACCACATACAACATCTGCTGACAAATAGGAAGACCTCTTTGAGTACCCATTGCATTGCACTAATTAGTTCCACAAATTTGCTATAGGGGGCGCATAACGATGGAAGGCCTGGATAATGTAACTCATAGAAGACCTTTAAAAAAGTGTAAATCGCTAGAAAAAATGGATATGAGCACCTCCATTAACTCGTCATATTCGGATGAATCTTTTAGTAGAAGACTAGACGTTTCTTCGCATATTACAGCATTATGCAGAGACGAAATGGATTCCGAAATCAGCAAACTCAAGGCGGACTTACAATCTACGCAGGATGAATTAGAAAATGTCATTCTCGAAAATGTAGAACAGAAAAAACAAATTGACCAACTATCTCAGGAAGTTGAAATTTTAAAACAGATCTGCCGAAGTCCACGAACAACTTTACGTCAGTCAACCATGCAGAAACATAAAGTCAAGCGTCGGCTTACTGAGTCATTTAGAAACTCTCCGCTCATGATACAAAGCTCACCTAGTGAGCAAAAACTTCATGCCCACACTCATTCACTGGTCCAACAAGAAGAAACCCAAAGCAATATACCCACGACAGCACTGGGATGTTCTGAGCAAAGTGTTACAACATCAGTTTTTGATCCACATAGCGGACAATCATTAGAACGCAGTATAGAGATCCCATGTGCTCAAACTTCGTTCACTTCATTAACACAACTAAATAAAAGTGATCATCAACGATCGCAAAATTCAACAACAATTGGTGTTCCAAAAATTATTATTTTAGGTGACCAACAAGTTCGAGGTTTTGCCAGTCAAATAAAGTTTCAGAGGGATGCCAATAAGTGGAATAACGTGTATTCTGTGTCAGGAATTTCAAAGCCAAACGCAACTAGTACACAAATATTGTATAATTTAGACGATTATTTAAAAAAATTGCATAATGATGATATAGTGATATTGGGTTTAGGAAGCAATGACACAAACCCGTACAAATATCTATCAGAGTTGATTCCAGCCCTTCATAAACTAAGAAACAACCAAGTATTTATAATAAATATTATTAATAATCCCTATTTAAATTTTAATTTGTTAAATCAATATATAAAACTATTTTTGCAAAATTTTCCTAACTGTAAGTTCATTGATACAACTGAGAATATATATCATAATAATTACAACTACACATTCAAGGAAACACTGTGTTATAAAATAAATATAGAAATTGATAATGTTAATTTTAAGAGGATTATGGACACAGCTTGTACATTAAAACACACGCGCACTTCATCGAGCTCAAACATAAGTAGTAGTCACACAAAAGGAACAATTCCATATTATTTTAAGGTACAAACAAAGAACCCCCATCAGCTATTAAAAGCTAGTGAACCTACTACGCCTACACCGACCCCTAATGAAGCTAGTAAATCCACTTTTTTTCGAGGTTAAACGTAAATGTACACTATTTCATCAAAATATTGCCGGTATCTTAAATAAAACAGATTTATTAGAAATAACTTTACAAGAACTGCATGCAAACGGTACAAACATTGATATTCTATGTTTTTCTGAAACTTTCATAAAACGAGGATCAGAAGGTAACTTAATACTAAAAAATTACAAGCTAGTGTCATCTTTCTCAAGGCCTCACCAACGGCGAGGTGGAACCTGCATAATGGTTAAAAAGGATCTTGAATGTAAACCTATCCCTAACTTGGTTCCGCCTTTAATATATGACTTCGAATATTGTGCAATAGAAATTATCACGCTTAAAGTCATTGTTATTTGTATCTACCGCACTCCAAACTCAAATTTAAGTCTGTTTTTAAAAAACCTAGAGGATATTTTAAGAAAAATAACAAAACGAAATAAAAATAAAATAATACTTTGTGGAGATTGGAACATTGACGCATTAAAGCGTAACAATAATTATAAAGAATTAGAATGTATCTTACAGAACTATAACATCTCTAACCATATTACTAAACCCACAAGAAAATCATCATGTTTAGATCTCATCGCAAGCGATATACCTAATGCACAGCCTGAAATACATACCCTTGCATTATCTGATCATGAGACCGGTCAGTCCATATGTTTCCATTCGTCTGTAGATATTGCAAAACGCAGAAAACAATTTTGGTTTCAAAAGAGAAGAGATTTGAGTCAACACAACATAGAAAAGTTTATATCATGCATATCGTCTCTCTCCTTTTCAGAAATATACGAGTCAGATGATACTGATATAGCATTCAATCACTTTCATGATATACTGTCCCTTTTTTATAATCTCTGTTTTCCCATACTAAAAGTAAAAATTACAAACAAACCGCCAAAAAATAAATGGATAACTAAAGGAATAAAAAGATGCTGTGTCAGGAAACGAAGTATGTACCTAAAATATAGACTATTAAATTCCAATAAAAATCAAAACCTAAAAAACTACCAAAATTATACTAGAATACTGAGACGATGTATATTACATGCTCAGAAAATTGATAATACTCGTTACATCCTTCAATCGAACAATAAATGTAAAGCCGCCTGGGACATTATTAAAAAGAATAGTACAGATATCGATAATAACGCTGAAATTACGTCGATCATAGATGATCAGTGCACATACACTAATGCCGACATAATTGCAAATAAATTTAATGACTTTTTTATAAACATGACAAACAAACCTAATATCCCTAATTCTGAAACACACATTGACTACAAACATACCATCACTGACATATCGGATACCATTTTCTTGACTCCAACTAATGAAGATACTGTATATAAAATAATTAATTCTTTAAACTCAACTAACTCAACCGGGTATGACGATATCAATACAAAAATTCTTAAACGTTGCTCTAAATATATATCTCATCCACTCGCCCACATAATTAATCTATCATTATTTCAAGGTTTATTCCCCGCCAGGCTAAAATTTTCGATAGTCAAACCGTTATACAAAAAAGGAGATAAAAAAGACATGAATAACTATCGACCAATTACTCTGATACCCGTAATTTCTAAGATTTTTGAAAGAATTATGTACGATAAACTTCACTCCTTTATAGTAAAACATTCTATTTTGAAAGAGGAACAGTTCGGTTTCAGAAAAAATAAATCAACAACCCTTGCATGTTTCTCTCTTGTTAAAATGATTACCTCTAGCCTGAATGAGAAAAGGCCAATAGCATCGATATTTCTCGATATGTCCAAAGCATTTGACTTCGTAGATCACAAACTGCTTCTCTTTAAACTGAATCGTTATGGTATTAGAGGAAACGCATCACACTGGATAGAATCTTATCTAAATAATCGCCAACAATGCGTAGAAATATCGAGGCATACAATATCAGAAAAAAAAATACATAGATCCGCTTATCGTCAAAACTCATGTGGTGTTCCCCAGGGGAGTATATTGGGACCCTTTTTGTTCTTGCTATATATCAATGATTTGCCCAACGTAACCCCATATTCATGCATTCTGTACGCCGACGATACAACTCTTAGTATTGAACTCACCGATGACAATATCAACAAATACGAAAATGAGATAAATGACACGTTAAACAAAATAATAGAATGGCTGAAAGACAACAATTTACATGTCAATATTAGTAAAACCAAACTTATGCAGTTCCAAACTTACAATAGCAACCGTCAAAAATTGGAAATTAGATATGCAAATAACGCTGTAGAAGAGGTTGAAAGTGCAACTTTTTTGGGTATAACATTAGATAAGTATTGCAACTGGAAAGTACACATTGACAAATTATGCACTAAGTTGCAAAGATTTGTATTTGTCTTAAATCGAATAACTCGCGTAGCTGGTATCAATGCAGCACTTTATGCTTATCATGGTTACGTAGCATCAGTTCTCCGCTACGGCATCATTATATGGGGAAATTCTGTGGATACTATTAAAGCATTCCGAGCCCAAAAGAAATGTATTCGATCAATGACTAAAGCCCAACCATTACAAAGCTGTGTCCCAATCTTTAAAAAATTAAAAATATTACCACTCCCATCTTTATATATATTCGAACTCTGTATCTTTGTACGTAAGAACTTAGCTTTATTTAAAGTACACAATGATGTTGTAATAAGGAAAAGTCGAAATATCCACAAATTATGTGCACCACAACAAAGAATTAAACTATTTTCGAATAATGTTTACTGTATGGCAATTCAAATTTATAATAAATTACCTAATGTCTTTAAAAGTCTTAACCTTATGACATTTAAGAATAAACTATTCAACTTTCTGTTGCAAAAGTGTTACTACTCAACGAATGAATTTTTAAATGAAAAATTTGATTCAAAATTAAAATTAGACAACGAATTACCTCACAATAATTGAATGGAATGTCATTTCTATGACATTATATTGTTTTTTTCTCTTCATTATATTTAATCATTAGTGACATTTTATTTAATAACCATTGACATTGTATTTAATCATTCATAACATTTTAACTAATAAGCCTTACATTATATTTAATCATTCTTGACATTATAATTAATAACCCCTTAAATTGTATTTAATAATTCTTACATTATAATTGATAACCCCTGATATTGTATTTGATAGTAGTTAACGTTTTCCTAATTCCCGACATTGTATGGTTTATTATTAATTTTAATTCTTTGAAATATTTGTACGCTGGAAACAGCAGAATATTATGGACATTGTATTTTGTGTAACACCTATGTAACAACAATATTCTAACAAATAAATAAATTTATTTATTTATAAATCAAACGACGTTACAATAAGACGTATAGGCCCTAGAATTTGTTTCAGGAGAAGCAAAATGGAACTTAATGTCCAAGAAGACGGAAGATGATACAAGCCGGGTTTGATCTTCGACTGAACATGCATATTGTACACAGGGCAAGATTTAGAAGTCCGGAGGCCCCGGGGCAAAAGAGGAGAAGCCCCCTGGCCACAAATTATATTCCCTCTAAATGTGTAGAAAATTTGAAGAATGTACTTACTTTTCAGGACGATTTGAATTCTGATATTTAACTGATCGTCTAATTTAAGTGAACAAGTATAGATGAATAGCCGTTATTACAATATTTAAGAACTATTATATTAATCATGATTCTACAAAGTACTGTATGTTAAAAATAATTATAAAAGAAAAGCTGTAAAGTTTACCCGTCAGAATTTGAAAGATTTTAAATCTTTATTGTGGGGGCCCCTCTATTGTCGGGCATCCAGGGCAATTGCCCCGGAGCCTCGACAATAGAGGGGCCCCCACAATAAAGATTTAAAATCTTTCAAATTCTTTCAAATCCCTTAAATCCGGCCTTGATTGTACAATAATAAATATTGGATCACAATTCCAGCAGGCCGGCAGGTTCTGTGCTCAGTCCCTTTCGATACGTCAATGATAACATGGTATTGGTATGATACATGCCTATATCTATACCATATATAGATGGAACAGAAATGTGATAGACCAATGGTATATAACACTTCTGTTCCATCAGCTATGTTACACAATATAGTGTAAGTGGATTGTCATTTAGGTTCCTGGCATAAATTTTGTTTCAGGATAAAGATGTGGATATTTTTTTAAGCTTTTTTAGTGCGCAGTATAGCAGTAGAAGTAATTTCGGATAGTTAACAACATTTATGGTCGCTACACCTTGTAGATTCTTCTCTAAAAAATGCATCTTTGTCCAATTCTTCTTCTTCTTCTTCAACCGCCCGTTTACGTCCACTGCTGAACATGGGCCTCCTCTTAAAATACCTTGGCAAGCCAGAATCGTTGAGGGATATTGCCATAATCACCACGCTTGGCAGACGGATTGGTGATCGCAGTAGGATGTAAAACTTGAGCTAATAGATGCTGCTGCCCATCCATCAGCCATGTGTCCCTTAGTCGCCTTTTACGACACCCATGGGAGGACATGTGGTGATCTATTCTAAGCCGGAAATCACACGGCTTCGTCCAATTGGTGTTAATGAAATGAAAGTTTATTTTGCCCGGTAGTTATGGCTATAACCTTTGTTGTAACGTTGACAGTTGCCTAAATATAAGTGTGAGGTCGGCGCGGTGACGCACTGGTATGGCCACAGAATACACTATAGTACAAGGTATAGCGACTGCAACGCGACGGCGATTTTGTGAAAACAAACTCATATAAACATTTGTCAGCGGCCACAACGCCGAAACGCCAAGCAAAATTTATTTTTTCGTATTGTTTCCACTTCTTTGCCGAACGCTTCAGTCATAAATCACGAGATTCTATATCAAATAACGTTTTCAAGAAGTGTTTCATATACATTTCCTTTAAAAAGACTTAAGCTCACAACTTAACTAATTAAACCCATTAATCGCGTTACTAAAAGCACCAAGCATCACCAGTTAACCTACGCAGCTTAACACTGACACCCTATTACTCTGCGCTAAATATCACTTAACCCCCTTTAGCGTGGAAGCGAGCACGAAATAATTCACAGTCATAGCTCCGCACAGCACAGATACCACACGAATGGCCGAAGCCCATAATTTTCGCGCATTACTCGCGCTTGACAAATAACTAGGAGGTTCTATTAGATACGTATTTTGGAACTGTGACGCATCTACACGAGCGGTACGTGAGCAAACATAAATTGATTTCAATGACATTAGTGGGCTGTGATAAGGAAATGGCGCAGAAGAGACTTGCTACAAATAGATTAGCTGATGACACCAATTTAGTGCGTTTGTTTTAGAGCAGCGTCTACCGGTGGATTAAGGATGTAAGGAAGATAATAATTTTACTATAAGCGATGTTTAAAGCCAAGGATACACTAGGAGACAAATGTGCCACGACATGTATCGGCGACATGTCAAGCGAAGCCAGCCGATTTCGCCTGACATATCTGGCGACATCGCGCGACATATGTCCGTAGCGACGTCAGGCGAAGTCGTGCAACTTCGCGAAGCTTCGCCGGACATATCTGGCGACATCACGAAGTTTTGTTTCACAAGGCAATCGATATCATTACACCCACCGAGGTAGTGTAGTTGGCTGCGGTGCGATGTTGCCAGACATGTCGAGCGAAGTCCGGCAACGTCGTGCTACTTCATTCGATGTAGTTGGCGACACGTGTCGTGCGATGTTGCCAGACATGTCGACCAAAGTCCGACAATGTCGTGTTACTTCACCCAACGTCGCTGGCGACACGTGTCGCACGACATTTGTCCCCTAGTGTATCCTTGGCTTTAAGCATCACATTGTAACGCGTTGCTTTGCAAATATTATGCCTTCAACCCGTACCACTAACCCCTTCTGCCGATCATGATGATTCGATGATGGTGCTTGTTGCGCGATTACAGGATCGACTGATTTCCGTTTAACGCATACCTAAGTAACTTAGAAATGCCATAAAGTTCTTCATATTTCTCCTTAATCTATATATATAAAAGAAAGTCGTGTTTGTTACAACACTTATAACTCGAGAACGGCTGGACCGATTGCCATGGTTTTTGATTTGTTGGATTTGTTTCCGTCCCGAATAGCAGAATACATTTTAAAAACAAAAGAAAGTCGTGTTAGTTACACTATTTATAACTCAAGAACGGCTGAACCGATTTGGCTGAAAATTGGTAGGGTGGTAGCTAAGAACTGGGAGAAGGACATAGGATACTTTTGGGTAGGGTAGGGTAGGGTAGGGTAGGGTAGGGTAGGGTAGGGTAGGGTAGGGTAGGGTAGGGTAGGGGTAGGGTAGGGGTAGGGTAGGGGTAGGGTAGGGGTAGGGTAGGGGTAGGGTAGGGGTAGGGTAGGGTAGGGGTAGGGGTAGGGTAGGGGTAGGGTAGGAGTAGGGTAGGGTTAGGGTAGGGGTAGGGTAGGGCAGGGGTAGGGTATAAAAGTCCACCCGTGCGAAGCCGGGGCGGGCCGCTAGTTAATATATATTTATTTATTTATCTCAGGTAACAAAGACCCATATTACATACATAATACTATACAATATAAAATAAAATACTATACATAAACAATTAAAATATATAACTAAAATTATACACGATTACTGCTTGTTCAGCAGTATCGGCGCCGTGCATTGCGCAGTATCCGGTATCCGGCCACGGAAACGGCAGAATACAACTCCCTTAGGCCAGAATTCTGGTGAAGTGAATTTTGAAAGGTGTTCGTGTAAAACTCACGTTGTGACGTGATTCCAACCTCACAACTCTCAAAGTCCACTTCGTCTTGACCTGTATGTACTCTACAATCTCCTCGGCCTTTGCAGAGTAATGCAGTCGGGACACGTAGAGCGGCGCCACGGGTGCAGCAGGACGCAGCAGGTGGTTCGGTCCGGTCGGTGCAGTGCCGCACTTGTTTTGGGTTGGATTCTTTTTCTTTCTCTGCACCATCACGAAGCCATCCCTGTCGACTTTCTCCTTCGGCTGTATCCTACTATCCTTAGTGGTAGATATACAGAGCTTCTTTATATATGATATGTACCTATACATTATAATTAACACACATATTAAGTATATGCGTACACATTTATAATTTTTAATAATCTATACTAATATTATAAAGAGGAAAGATTTGTAGTTTTGTGTGAGTGTGTTTGTTTGTAATGAATAACCTCAAAAACTACTGTGCCGATTTCAAAAACTCTTTCACCATTGGAAACCCACATTCACCCTGAGTGACATAGGCTATATTTTAGGGATGGGCCGAAATTCGTTTTACATTCGGTTTAACCGAACTTCGGCAGCTTGAACCGAACTTCGTCATTCGGCCGAATTTTGGTTAAAATGCCGAACATTCTGCACTAAATATACTTTCATTATCATAATAGAAATTAATTAAAAAAAACATATCTGTAGTAACAGTGAAATAAAATAAGTCTTATATACTCATAGTCATTTATTTGAATTAGAAAAAGTAATCATACGTGATAAACAAAAAACTTAAATTGGTCTTTTACTACCAGTCTCAAAAATCTTTCTTACTTACTCAAAAAACAAAATTTTACTGCTCTTCTCAACAAGTCTTAGAAATTTCTCTTACTTAATCAAAAAACAAAAATTAAACTACTTTTCTTAACAATAATAACCAACCATTAGAAATCTCTCTTACCTAGTCAGAACACACAATGAAACTGGAAGATCTTAATAATGAGTTTTAGAAATCTTTGCATAGGTAGGTATTTAACTTAATAAAAATACTAAATTATATTTGTCTCCTTAAGGCTGCCTGTCCACCGGAGCGGAGCGGGGTGGCGGAGCGGAGAAACGGAGAGATATTAACCAATAGAATTGCAGGAGCGGAGATTTTGAGAAATCCTATTGGTTAATGTTTCTCCGTTTCTCCGCTCCATTGCCTCGCTCCGCTCCGGTGGACAGGCACCCTAATAGTTGGTCTAAAAAAAATCGAAGTTCGTATTCGGTTCAAACCACATTCGGCCCATCCCTTCTATATTTAATTATGAAGTTCATACAAGAACGGGAGTTACGCGGGTGAAACCGCGCGCGGGAAACTATTATTAGATAAAAATATAAACAGATTGATTTACTCACCAAGAACAGTGGTAAGCAAGAACAATATACACTTGAGAGCAATAAAATCGCACACGTTGACTTTTTGTTGTTAAAGCAGTTTTTTTCATGAATGTGAATACATATTAAAATAAAACTTACACTATTTGAATGTTTACTTCAGTACCTTTCTAATGATATCAAATACAGTGTAAAAAAAGTACCCATAGGGAGTTTTAGGGCACAAAACCCAACATACGGATAAAATTACCCAATTTAGCTTAAGAAAGAATAAAAATAAAACTCAAAATGCTTGATCAAATTGTTTTTTAATAAGGTGTATTCCCTCCCCTAGCCTTGATTACAGCTCTTAATCGGTTTTTCATGGACCGTATTAATTTCACCATGAAATCTTGTGGTATGGCGTTCCACTCCTCTTCAATGGCAAGTTGAAGCTCTTGGAGGCGCGTAGGAGCAGGGCTTCTTGCTCGAACTCTTCTTTTTAGCTCATCCCAGACATGCTCAATCGGATTGAGATCAGGACTACGAGCTGGCCACTCCATCGCGGTGATTCCAACGTCTTCCATGTAGTCGCAAACTGTTCTAGCGACATGCGGTCTGGCGTTGTCGTGCATTAAGAGAAAATCTTCTCCCATAAGCCACGCAAGCGGCCTCACATGTTCTTCGAGCACTTCTTCGACGTATCGTGCAGCCGTCAAACTTCTCGATCTCGGGCCGGTATTCGCCGTAGTGATGAATACAATGTCAGTTTTAGTGTCCAACATTATGCCACCCCAAAACATACACGATCCACCTCCAAAAGCCACACGTTCGCTTATGCAGCATTGTGAAAATCGCTCTGATGACCTTCTGTAGACCCTAGAGCGTCCATCATGACCATGTAAAGTGATTCTGCACTCATCAGAGAACATAACAGCCCGCCATTGGTCATACGTCCAATTTAAATGTTCCCTAGCAAATTGTAGCCGGGCTTGTCACGTAGTCTTCTTCGAACTGTCCACCGACTTATACTGACATTGCGAACTTCTCGAAGCTGTTGTCCCAGTTGAACCGCGTTCAGTTGCCGATTTCTCAAAGACCTTGTCACAAGAAAGCGGTCATCACGCTCTGATGTTGTGCGTCGCCGGCCAGATCCTGGTCGCCGAATGTAGCCACCGGTCTCTTGGAACCTCTGGTATACACGACGAACAGAGTAGCGGCTCAAATTTAGCCGTCGAGCAACTTCACTTTGGTTATGGCCTGCTTCGAGCAAGGCAATAACTTGAGCGGCTTCTGTGGGCGTGGTATCCATATTTTTCCAGTAAATCCGTATGCTTCCAGTAGAGATGTTATCACGTTGACCTTCGGTATGCAACTGATTAAAAATTCCAATAAACCGACCTTTTTATACCTGCGGCTAAGGGTGCAAGTAGTGACAACGCAAACGCGTGAATTTGGGGAATTCGGTGTACGGTCGGTTTTTGTAAGTTACGTAAAGGTCAATGATTTTAATTTTATGTTTTTGTAAAGCTAAGCTTGTATGCTTTAATTTTGTCTAATGATTTTTACTCAATATCTTTAGATTTTAGAAAACAATCAGTAATAAACCAAATTACAAGGGGTGTGCGATTTTATTGCTCTCAAGTGTAGATACTACATACTTAAGTGAATAGGTACTTAAATCTTGGCTTTAAGTATTCACTTGATTAAGTAGTGTCTCACTGTTGCGATCTCTATTGACAAGTGACATTTGACATTCCCAAGTAAACTTATAGCATCAAGTGTTGTTTCCGTTACATGACACTGGCAGAAATTACTAAAAAAGTAAGCAGATTGCCATATAACAAAAAAAAACCGTGTTGTTCCTGCATACCGGAGTAAATCATTTCGGTGAGTATTTTTTAATGATTGTCCATGATAAAATGACAATGTATAACAGAATGCTGCGTCTGCGTCCTATCTACCCCTTACTCTATGCCACACGTAGTTGAAGGGACAGAAGCGAGTAACATATAAATTACGTGGGCGGAACTATTAAACTCCGACGTCGCACTCCATTACGGGAGGTCAGTTCTCGGCTCGTGTTATATTGGCGTATGATATTAGCCTGATGAAGGTCTGAAGAGCGGCTTAAAGCGACATGGCGTGGTCCTCATGATGATAATCTGAATGTACAGTGTATGTACATGGCTTATCACGTAACGATACGTCTATTACTTCGATAAAAATGTATTTATTTAGGTTATTGGAACGCATTTCCTATGTTATTGTTACTGAATTATTTAAGCTACATTAACTGTACATATTTATATTTAAAATATTTGTGTTAATGTAATAATGCTGTAGTTGACAATTGACAGAACTTCAATTTCGTAACAAACCTTCAAAATGCGCTGTTGTCTGATATACAGATATGATGTATCTAGTTCAGACACAGATGTCTTGTGAATAGAACTTAAAATAAGCTTATTTAGTGTCTCAACCTGTTATAAATGTCAGTTTTTTGTGTGTTGAAATAAATTGTTATTCTACTTGCATGTATGGTAAACCGTGTGGTTTCCGGCTTAGAATAGACCACCCCAAGTCCTCCCATGGGTGTCGTAAAAGGCGACTAAGGGACATATGGCTGATAGATGGGCAGCAGCATCTATTGGCTCAAGGTTTACATCTTACTGCGATCACCAATCCGTCTGCCAAGCGTGGTGATTATGGCAATATCCCTCAACGATCCTGGCTTGCCAAGGTCTGTTAAGAGGAGGCCCATGTTCAGCAGTGGACGTAAACGGGCTGATGATGATGATGATGATGATGATGTATGGTAAACACTGAGAATTAAATACATTTTTATTTAAATCAAAGCCTCTATTCATATTATAATTTACCAACAAGTTGGATTAATACACACAACTACAAATAAATTTAAATTGTCCTATTATCGACACCATCATCTGCCCGTAAAACTTCCACTGCTGAACTTGTCCGAAAGGTTCTTCCCATAGACACCATGTTGGGCAGGCGGGTTGGTGATCGCAGTTGTAATTATATTGTACGAGACCGGGAAACGCTGCTGCCCGTAACCTGGTATAGAATTGTTATATCATAACTCTATCCGACCCATCGGTGAAGACGCGCTAACGCGGCATCCTCCTGATCATTAGTTTGTAAAGAACCATCCGATGCCCTCGTAGACGCGAAGTCCGAGAGACCGGCGAACTGTAAAGTAGAGCGAAAACACTAAACTTCCTAAAATACTAAAAGTAATAATCCCTCAATCTCATCACCAGCGATCGCCCTGAGCCAAAGTCCAAGCCCCACAGGGGGCGCCCTCTTGCGCAGGTGGTTTAGTTAGTAATTTTTAAACCATTTATTAAGTCTGGAGCCCGGTGAAGTAGCAAAAGCCTCGTGGCAATCTACGTACGTCCCAAAAAATATAAAAAAGTTATGTCATAAAGAGTAGTTTAGACCCGTGTCTACTATTAACTACCTTAGGTAGGTATATCTGTGTTGTAATAACAACGGCAGATCATCAAAGCGCCTCGGATCACGTCTACGACTGCTGGTCAAGTTGTGCCACAATTTGCATTCACTCTATTGTCAACTGATTGTGTCTCCAATTTGTTAACTGGGACTTGTACGGAATTCTGATTTGGCTTCAGTTCGATCAATGTTCAGAATATATTTAACATATCTTTGTTCATAGGTAGGTTCATTCGTAGGTAATGCTATAAATACGAAATCGCCTTTAAGTCTATTTGGATGAAATTTGATATGGTATAGTTTACGTCTGAGGAGCCCTGCTTACATTTTGAATGATGATGTAGCTAACTACATATTCAAATTTAAATTCTTTATTTCAGACATATGTCCATAGTGATAGTATCGACACAATAACTTACTGACTAAGGTTAGTATTAAGAAAAAAATAATTAAATTTAAATATCAGATCGTATGGATCCTTACCCAATGGCGCAGCAGAGGGGAGTCCAAACGATCTGAGAACACTCTCAGGAGACCGTTGGTGACGGTGCGTAGACGACCGACCATGGAGGCGGTCCTTTTCTAATGATCGCGTAAAAATAATCTGTGCGCGCCTTCGCAAACACAGTGGACGCACTTCAACGCCACGACAGCCCCATCAGTCTCCTCAACGCGTTATTATATTGGACACGCAGCTCGCTGTATGTCCTCTGCGTAAAACTGGTCCAAAGACTTGCACGCACGTGTAGAATGACTGGCAGAAAGCTTTAAAAAGAGCCACTTTACCCTGATTTGTTCAACGTGCAAATCTTCGAACCAGCATGTTACATCGAACAGGCAACGACCTGCGTTCCCTCTCAATATCCAAGTTATCCCTTAGATCCTCAGTGACCCAATGACCCAAGAAATTAAACTTAGCCATCCATGCTAAAGGAGTGCCACAGAGCGAGATATTGGGAACATCCGAGTAGTCTATGGCACTTGCCCTAAACATCATCAGTTCGCTCTTTTTATTTTATAAGCTAGCTATTTTTGGGCGAACATATAGTACAAACTATATGTTCGCCAAAAAATAGCTAGCTTTTATTCGTTTTACAGAAGTTTTAAAAACAGAGGTTCGACGCGAGTTGAACTACTGAGCAAAACTAGAACGATAGAAACAAAATACATGTGTTTCAGCACTACATACAACAAAATAAAAAATATTGTTCTGCTCTTAGAAAAAAAGGAGAAAAAAAACACACTACTACTACTAGTAAGTATTCTTGTTAACCGTGCTTAGTTTAAATGCTTGTGTTACGAGTGTGTTCACGTCGATCACATGATAAGCCAGACGCCTAAGCCTTTGTCCTAAAAGACTTTGTCCTAAATGATTGATTGACGGATCAACGTACAGCCTGATTCGCTGATCTTAAATACTTGAAACTGGCGGATGTATTCTCTATATGACTTTTGTAAAACTACAAAAGCCTACGATAAGAAATGATTTTTAAACAAAGGTGGTCTATTTTGAGCTGGAAACCAGACAGCCAAAAAAATAAAATATTTAGAAAAATCTAAATCTACGCGGACAATGTCGCGGGCAACAGTAAGTATGGCGACAGATTTTGACTCTGATTTGATTAGAGTTTGGGACTAGATACTTTTCAAGTTCTAATGAAGACAAAGCGCAAAAATTGTATTCCGAGGTTTCTTGGCAGACTTGGTGTCAGGATAAGCTCACGGTATACTAAGGTCAGATGTAATTGGTTTGTTTCAATAGCTTTGTTTTACGTTTTACTTTCGATTGTTAAGTTCGGAGTTATAAGTTTTCATATCTACGAAAACTTACAACTTATATGCTTAGTTTCATCGAAAAGAAGTATTTCACAGAATTTCATACATAATCTTAATGTTTTTTCTTACACCTACTGTACCGATGATATAACAGTCTCGGGCAGCGATGCTCAAAGTGGTTGAAATGGCCTCCCAGGCGTACAAAAAGTTTTCATAAATTGTAAGTCAGACACGATAGACACGAAAGAATTGTAGCAGCAGGGTGCCCACCGAGCACCGAATGTCATGTTAATTCTGTTCCAGCACCCAGGGAAGTTTTCGTGGGTAAATCCTCGTGGTATGACCAGTATACCATTACGATGGAGAGACGAGAACCTCACATACCATACCGCTGAGGTACAATACCTTTTCCCAGGAAAGTTGTTAAGGGATCAACCAAAACCCCGAATTTTATATTACGGCATATGTGGATTGAGCGGAATTTTAATTAAACTGTATGGACCCCCAGGTGCTACAAGAGACTTAATGGGAGTCTAAGTTGCCAAATTATGGCTTGGGCGTCGACCTTGCGATCATGTGGTCACCGTTTGATCCCCACCCATTGCACTACTTATCTGAACCCACTTGTAACATAAGCATTTTAGCTTAGCAGGAGGGGTTAACAAGAATTCTAGTGGAAAAAAAAACTTTACTAGTAATATTTACAAAGAAAGAGAAAGAGTTATAAGTGTGAAAGATGACAGAAATATAGCAGCCACGAGTAGCATCGCTACCAGTACCTACAGTTTTAAAAGTGGTCTACGTGAAAAACAAGTTTGGGAATCTGTGTGCCTAAAGCAGTGTCGCAATGAAGTGTCGGCCGGATCCGCGATAAGTCCAATTTGGCTACGTCACGTTCGCGTTACACCTCTGTCACGGGCCTGTGTTGTAAAGGAAGTTTGTGAAGCTCTACATTTTATGTTGCGGTTTACGTGAATTGAAAGCTTTGGATTCAATTTAAAAATGTGTGTAGAAACAATCGGTTTGTATGAGGAAATTCTGTTAAAGAAATAACAGGAATTGAATATACGGTAACTGAGATAAAAAAAAACTCATAGAAACAGATTTGAGTTACTTCCCAATTTCATAATTAGCACAATTAATATGATCTTTATTATATTTCATCATAATTCCTCGAAAAGATGGCAGAATTCCAAACGTAATCTATTTAAATGATGCCGTACCGAACGTTTTCAATTGTGCCGTTAAATTTTAATACAGATTTTCTTCAAATTGGTTAGTAATTCAAATTCAAAGGTTTTAAAGTTATTTTTACCATATAAATCTAATTCATGCTGATGCAATAATGCATTGCTCCTATGTGTCCCAATTATTTCCCATTTCAGTAAACGAAAATTATAAATGTTGATATTGCGGAAAAGTAATAGGTCTTTTTACTATAAGATTAATCCCTCGTACTACACTTAAGTAACCTAATTAATGATACGACCTAGCGGTTACATTGCGGAGAGACAGGTGGCCACGGGACAAGCTATCCCATTCGCTCACTCAAACATAAGTGCCGGAGCGGCTCGCCTTTATACACGGTGAAGTAGCAAACGCCTCGTCGCTAATTACATATCAACATCATTAACAGCCCGCCGACGTCCACTGCTGAACATGGGCCTCCTCTTAACAGACCTTGGCAAGCCAGGATCGTAGAGGGATATTGCCATAATCACCACGCTTGGCAGACGGATTGGTGATCGCAGTACGATGTAAACCTTGAGCTAATAGATGTTGCTGCCCATCCATCAGCTATATGCCCCTTAGTCGCCTTTTACGACACCCATGGGAGGACATGGGGTGGTCTATTCTAATCCGGAAACCACACGGCATAATTACATATGTCCGTCTGAAAAAACTTAAACATAAGTGGTATTCAATAATTTGACGATGTCATTGATTTATATTCGCTACACAACCAATTGTCTTTTTATTAATTAAAAACAAAGAACATTTGCCAAGTCTAATTTCGATGCAAGTATTTTCAAAACTTTTTACTGGTCTTTTTTTCACTCGTGCGAATCAGTCCTGTCTGCCAGCCACTGGTCCTAAGTATCGCGAACAATTTGATAAAGGATTCCAGCGGGAGCCGGCTGGCCAAGTTTGGAATTTAGCAAACTTTCTTCATATGCCTTTCTCTGCCACTTCGTTGTAAGAAAGGAGTTATAAGTTATTGCGATTTTTGCTTCGTAAGAGTTTGCTGGAACAAATTGTTATAGCCGTGTGGTGGAGAAAAATTGTATGCTGTTATTTTTTGTTTGAACTTTGTGATTTTCAGTATGCAGTCATATGAATGTCACTGCCGGATTATCTCATAAACATATTATGCAAATGCGTAGCGAATTGCGCCTTCAGGGGTCCAAAAATAAATAGTTGCCTAGCGTATCAAAGGCTGTTTGAAAATCTTGAAATTTACGTACGTAAAGGTTCGCGACAGAATCGTCTTAATCTGGAACTAAGAAGAGAGAACTAACCAAGCTGATATTTATAAGGACATTTTATATTGATACTAAAGTTGATTAAAATATGTCGGTAATCTGGCATATATTAAAAAAAAAAAATCAACAAAATAATTTTTGATATTGTCTTTGATATAGTATTATTCGACTACTTCTAATGTGACATTATGTTTTAGTACTGGAATTATAAGCCAGCAATAAATTCCCATAAAAATTGCATTGCATTAAGAAATCAATTAATAATTATAATTTTTATAGATGTTACCTATAAAAACTATAATTCTGGCAATTATCGAAATTGGAGAGATGGATTTTGACTGCATCGGTGGTAATATTGCGCTTGATTGTTAAATTAATCATCGGATTACTTTAAACGATTTTCACGTTCAAAATTTAGCAAAATAAAGGAACGGAGTAAGATTCTTTTGATCCGGCATTCATGAAATTTATCTTATTAATCTTTTCTACTTCCAATAAAATGTTGATATCATCCAGTACTTAACGCTTATTAAAATTATCCAATAAACTCATGAACACAATAATGTTATTGGGTCGAGTGAGTTTAGCCGAGTCGAGCTTGTTCAATAGAAATGAAGCCAGCAATAAGTAAGGTGTTTCAGATAAATTGTTGACTTCAATACTCCGATGAGCCAATAATCTAGATAAAACGGTTAAGAAGTGTTAGGAATAATAAAGTCATTTAAAATATTTTAAATCATGTTCTTATGATGTGTCCCTTTCTTTTTCTACCACCAGTTCTGGACGTGGCAACTCTGAGAATACTTAGGGTAAGTAAAGAAATTAAAGATAATATTGACTCAGTGGTAACAAACATACCTAGATATAAGATAGACATACCTATATAGAAGGCTCGGAAACCAAAATACTCCTCATTTCGAAGTTCATTAAAAAACCAAACAGCTCGTGACTTCCAGCTTCATTAAATAAATCAAATAATTGTGTGTATTTTGAGTGATAGTTTACATCAGTATAACCAATATTTATATTTGTTACACAAAACGAAACCCGACAAATATTTTAACAAACACCCCAAATCAATTGGTAAAACAAACGGTCGCATTTTCGAGGCAACAATGAATTCTCGTATAACAAACGCACCTTCCTGTCAAACCGCTATCCATCATGGCGCTCCCACCAAAATCCGCTATGACACAAAATGGCGGACTTGTTCTTTTTAATAAACGCACGTCAACGGGGTGGGAAAATGTATTTTTCACGTTCATGTTCATCGATTTTTTGGGATAATAATGCATTTGCGATACTTTTTTGCGTTTACTAGATGTTTTCTTACTTATCTTTATACTATTACATTAATTGGTGTAACTATTCGTATTTTGAGATAGTTTTAAGATTGCATCCTGAAAATATTACTGACACTACCTAAAGTTAAAAAAATATATATCTGTGAACATAAATAATGAGTAGTTTTAAGCATAATGAATTAAGCCTGCAAGTGTAAATAGAAATCGGTAGTCAGAAAATAAAATATACGTCAAAATGAAAGATTTTTCGTGATGTCTCGGTGGTTACCGTAGTTGCTTCTGAGACCTGGTGTTCTGGGTTTGATCCCCATCACAAATATTTGAGGGAACTACAGATAGTTGTTCCGAGTTCTGGATGTATCTGTAAATTATGAGTTTGCGACACATGGATTTGTTTCCCTAGTGCAGGAGATATCTTTTTCCCTCGTAAATGACTTTTCTAGTTTGAAAAACTCGAGTGCCAAACAGTAATTTTTATTTTTTGTCTCTGTAATCTTAATGAAACATATCTCTATGTTCTATACAGCACTTAATTGCATCAGATCATGTGCCATAAGCTCTTAAAGTTAGCATAAGCACCTGATAGCATCGAAGTCCGACTTTAAAAACCGTTTTAGTTTTTGATTGGCGAAGAGTACAGTGTGTCATTTTATAAATTATGATTACGAATTACGATTTAAAAGGTTTGTCACGGATTTAAGAGTGACACGCACAGTAAGACTAGTCCATGATAAAATATATTACGCTGCAATTTTGTATGCACAATGGGTAACTTTGGTCTTCTGTTGTAAGTTGTAACTCGATCTAACTTAGGTCATCATGTTGCAGCTTAGTACCTGAGCTAGATATCACTAGAAATACTTTGTTACTAAATTTATATGAGACGGAACATGGCTACTTTGTTGGGGTAATTACTAGTTATGTCAGATAGGTAGGTACTTTAGTTCACCCAGTTTCTGGAAGAATGGCCAACGTTGAAATTAACTAGGTAATCAACCGTCAAACCTGTTGTTGAGTGTCAAATTAGTTTCCGCAACCGTGATTATCTCATTTGATTATCGTGTGAGTTAATTTATTAACAACATTTTCGTTCAAAATGGAATGAAGTATGCCAAATATTATGTATGAAGTGAATTCTTTCCTTGATTCTTCTATAAGCAATACAAATTTATTTAGAAACGAAATTAAGTAAATAGTAGTTGATTATTGACTTGATAAACATTTGAGGAACCGAGTGTAAATCTAGTTTTCAATAGCCCCTGCAAAACGTACAACGAATTTATTCAGCTGTAAGTGTTGCCTAGCCAATGCTGAAGTGGCAATCATTTCGGCAGAACATGAAGGTTTACTTGTTGTTCCTTTTGTATATGGATTTATATTTAATTTGTATTTTATACTATCTTTTGTGTTGTTCTGAATTAAATGTATTTTATTCCTTTATTATTTAACGCCGATTCCGAGGAAAGACAAATATACAGGGTGTCCCAAAAGATTACGTAGCTGAGAAGGGGGGTGATAGGGATGGTCACAAGGGTCACCGGAAAAATATAAAAAAATCCCTCTGGGTGCTTAAAATAATAAATGGCATTTTTTAAAAGACTAAAAATTTTACACCTTGTGCTAACTGTACCTACAAATATGGCTGTATTTAAAAAAAATGCTGTTATGTAATCTTCAATAACAACAAGGTCATCAACATCAACATCAAAAATAACGAGGTGTAAAATTTTAAGTTTTTAAAAAAATGCCATTTTTTTTTTAAATACCCAGAACGGATTTTCTTTTTATTTTTCTAGTGACCATTGTGTCCACCCCTGTCACCCCCTTTCCCAGCTACTTAACCTTTTGGGACACCCTGTATATTATTCTTTCCACGGAATTATAATTCTGCCAACGTGCAAAGTGAGATATGAGGCTACTTTGAGAGTAGCAGACCGTGGCGATATTGTAATGGTATACTATTGTAGAATAGATGCAAAGAAAATCAACTCATAATTTCATCAATCATTTACAAACAAACACAAACCAAATAACACCGTAACACATCATTCATACTAAAGCTCTAAAAATATTTTTTCGTCAAGAAACCTCGTGAATAACATAGACTTTTTCTCTTAATAAAAGTGGGTACTCGAAAGCCTCAGTTGAGCAGACAACTTGTCAAACGTAAGAAGCCAATGAACCTCATTGAAGGCACTTTGAAGTTTTTCTAATAAAGGCTCGGGCCGCAGTTTTTGCGGGAACGAGTTACTAACTTCTGAAGAATACCTACTTAGTTTTTATTGTGGACGCTTGAGAGAATTTGTTTTGTAAGTTAGAGCTGTGTTTTGCTTGGAATTACTTCTATTATGTGTTTTGTGAAGAAAACCGAGGCTGATAATGTAATACAAAAGGGTCATGTACGTTATAAATCAGTTTTTTTGGCTTAAACGTGCTAACATTGCTAACCTGAGATTGAAACTTGAGAATCTGTTAGCTTATAATCTAAAATAACCAATATAAACTTTCGCGTATCATAATTATAATTTATAACACACAGCTCTTAACGTGATAAAACCATTTTATATTACGCGACGTTACGATCAAGTTGCATTGATCGTGGTCGCGGGCAAACTCAATGATCAATCATTTCAAAATGAACATTGAAAAACAAGACAACCTCTGTGGCGTAGGGGTATATGGTTCGGTCCCCACGCTAGATAAGAAATTTCTATGTCAATTCTAAATCTTCTTTCTGGGTCTGCTTAGTTGAAGGTCTACCTTACATCTATAACAATCGTATACCAGCATTTTCTTTTACACATGTTACAATTATATTGCAGTCACAGATATAGTTAAACTATCACACTATGCCATTTTGGAGCAGACCAGCATAAATATTTAGGTAAAACTGAGGTTTGCGGGTGATATTCAACATTTTACTTTATCGTACGATGTAATTTATGTAGGCTACCAACAAAAAACGCTCCAAAGCAAAATCACATTGACATGCAGTCGTGCTGACTGCACGTTCGTTTGACGCTACGTATTCACGAGCCACGAAATATCTAGCAACACCATTTAATTCGTTCAACCAACACTGGTAGGAATTGGAGTTCTGTGGAATAAAGACTTTATTAGAATACTACCTGTTGTGGGGCTTAGAATAGATCACCCCATGACTACCCATGGGTGTCGTAAGAGGCGACAAAGGGAGATACACCTGGGGCCTCAGTCTACTATCGTAATGGTGTGTCGTGGAACTGTCACTGACAGTTCAATGGTCGGTTTTTTTCCCATTTGGTAATCTACTTATTCAAATGACGTCATATTGGTCTCACTATGACGCCACGATGACATTAGCGTAGTTGAATATAATAACAAATGATAGGCCTTTTTCTGCGGTAGCAACACCGACTGCCATTCCAGCGCCGACACCATAGTGAGATTAGTAGATTACCGTTTTTGGCATTATGATATCATGATGGCACTACGGTGGCACAATATTTAAAAAAGTAGCAGACTCGGCCCCCTGATGGATGGGCAGCAGCGTCTGTCAACTCAAGGTTACTTAACATCTTACTGCGATTACCAATCTGCCTGCCTAATGTGGTTATTATGGCTCTATATCCCTCAACGACTCTGGTTTGTCAAGGTTTGTAATGAGGAAGTCCTTGTTCAGCAGTGGACGTAAAGGGGTTGTTAAATAAGTAAGAAGAAGAGAAGATATGAGAATAGCGTGGTGCTATGTACAAATATGTCTTGTCTTCTTCGTTACGCTCCTAACAGTTTGAAACACAAACATCCACACTACTTATTCATCATCATTATCATCAGCCCGTATAACGTCCACTGCTGAACATGGGCCACCTCCCGAGGGAGGGTTTTTAGCAAAGTCACCCCACTTGGCAGGCGGGTTGGTGACCGCAGTAGTATGTTGTTGTACACAAGGAAACGCTGCAGCCCGTTTCCTGGTATACGATTGTTATAGATGATGTTATAACAATCGGGACCAACGGTTTAACGTGGTTTCCGAGGTAGTCCCTCACCATCCAGACAAACCCACGACTTCTAAGATTTAACAAGCCAAATACCGCTACGCTACGGAGGTTGTCACACTACTTATTAAAACCCATTAAAACATTTATCATATTCACAACAACACATGCGGGGACACATATTATCATCTCGAACAATTTGGAACCGTCACCTCCAATACCCACCGCCATTAAATATTATAAACCTTTATACGAACTATGAGCTTTGTAATTTCTGTAATGTAAGCGACACAGAGAAGCGAGAGAACACAGAGAGACAATAGATCTAGGACGCGTGCTTGTATCTGTAGACGTGCACACTGTCACGCTACTTAGTACTCGAGGATAAAAAACTGGAGAGCAGTGCTTAATGTGGATTGATAAAATGTATAAAACAATGCGATTGGCTATACAGATTTGTTTGACGATATTAAATTTAGCTCTTATAATAGTCGTTGTGGCATTCTATCCAACATGTCGGATGATATGATGATAGCATTAGTTAAATAATACCTCGAATTAAAGTTACAGCTTTGAACATCGATTTTAAGAATGATAACTGAACTCAACTGAATAATTGATGCACGAAATCTTTACATTTTTCGCATTTCTAAATTTCGTGAAGCAATAATTCCAATTGAATATTTAGGTAGCAATTGCGTTAATATAATTATTATATAAATAGCGTGCCAAAATCGCTCTTATTTGGTTGGTCTTGCGGACCACATCCTACTAGCATTAAAATTCTATCAGAGTTTGCAGGTTAAAAAATCAGTTTCTTGCTAAACTAGAAAGCATTACTTAATTAAATTTATTTACAAATTTCTAAGATCGTTTTGTAGGATTATTTTATGTCACGCACAACGTGACTCGCCTCTGTACTCCACATGCTCTGTAGCACACAAGTAGACGTCACAACATTAATAATAATCAACGTGACGCGATGTCACGTCGCGACACGCTGCGCGGCCCCCCGTGAACGTACGCATACAAACTAATCACGTAGTACAAAGATATGATAATGTACTCCCCGCTGTTACCATGTCTTTGAAAACTACAATTGACATTTTGTCATTAGTGTAGTGTTTAAAACTGTTTCAACTTTGGGTATACATATACTAAGTATCTCTTCCGCACCACCATTTTCCATAGGAATATGTTCATCTATACTAATATTATAAAAGGAAATATTTGATTGTTTGTTGGATTGAATAGGATAAGAAACTAAACCTCAGTAGCGTAGCGGTATTTGGCTCGCTTTAAGTCTCGGAGGTCGTGGGTTCGATCCCCACACCGGACAAGAAATCTTTGTGTAAATTCTAATATTTCTTTCCGGGGCCTCAGAATGCACGTTAAGCCGTTGGTCCCGATTGTTATAACATCATCTACAACAAGCGTATACCAGGGAACGGGCAGCAGCTTTTCCCTTTGTATTAAAACATAATACTGCGGTCACCAATCCGCCTGCCAAGCGTGGTGACTATGGCAAAACCCTCACTCGGGAAAAGGCCCATGTTCAGCAGTGGACGTTGTACGGGCTGATGATGATGATGATGATGAGAAACTAAAGCTTTGTTATCCGGGAATAACATTAAGCTATATTTAATTATGAAGTAACAACGGGAACGGTCTCTACATGAGTGAAACCATGCGTGGGCAGGTAGTAAAATGTATACTAAGTTACTGCAGGGCACCGAAGATTTTTAAGGGTAAAAGAATTGCGGAAAATGTTCGAGCTGTGTATAGCTTTTAATTTATTTTTTTGGAAACAAAAATAATTATCAACATTTCCTCTTAAGATTAAAATATAGTTTATCACGTTTAATAAATCATCTATATATATAAAAGAAAGTCGTGTTTGTTACAACACTTATAACTCGAGAACGGCTGGACCGATTGCCATGGTTTTTGATTTGTTGGATTTGTTTCCGTCCCGAATAGCAGAATACATTTTAAAAACAAAAGAAAGTCGTGTTAGTTACACTATTTATAACTCAAGAACGGCTGAACCGATTTGGCTTAAAATTGGTAGGGAGGTAGCTAAGAACTGGGAGAAGGACATAGGATACTTTTGGGTAGGGGTAGGGTAGGGTAGGGTAGGGTAGGGTAGGGTAGGGTAGGGTAGGGTAGGGTAGGGTAGGGTAGGGTAGGGTAGGGGTAGGGTAGGGGTATGGTAGGGGTAGGGTAGGGGTAGGGTAGGGGTAGGGTAGGGGTAGGGTAGGGTAGGGGTAGGGTAGGGGTATGGTAGGGGTAGGGTAGGGTAGGGGTAGGGTAGGGTAGGGGTAGGGTAGGGTAGGTGTAGGGTAGGGGTAGGGTAGGGTAGGGGTAGGGTAGGGTAGGGCAGGGGTAGGGTATAAAAGTCCACCCGTGCGAAGCCGGGGCGGGCCGCTAGTAATAATATAAAAATAACACGCTTTTACAAGTTAACTATCATTATGCTTTAAAGCAATCGCTCTTATCTATATTTCATTGAAATCCCATCTAACTTACTTAAATGATCACCTGTTCTTTATTAGTTGACCGCGACTTTGTTGGCGTGAAAATCTAAATATGTGCCTAGTTGAAGTTTTATACAAACACTGCCACCTCTTTCTATCCCTTTAGGTTATTGAATTTCGCAAAGATCCGTCTTAGTGAGCACCTACGTCCTTAAAGGAAACCCCATGCAGAATTTGATACTCCTTAGTACACACTTGTCGTTTCTGAGATTTCATAATGAGTGACCATTTGCTTTTATTTAAATAAATATAGGGTCTTGCCTGAATAGTTAGTTTAATAGAATATTTTGGAAGAAGCAACAAAATCGCCACTTCTCAGTCAAAATTAAGCAATGAAACAAGCCAAAAACCTCTGTTTTGTTCTGTAACTTCGTTTTGCAAGATTCAGCAAACCTTTAGCTTCGCAACGTAAAAAAATGTCTTCCATTAGTGAATCAATCGCACAGGTGGTAATTAATAGTTGTACTTATTGTCACGGAGGCGATGAGAGTTGCGGCCAATTTCCCAAGAGTGCTATTTACGGCGTTTTACGGCACGAACACACGGGAGCTGAAAAGCTGTGATTTTAGCTTTTTACTGTAGCTGCAGCGTCAGTAGAACCTGTGCTAGTTTTATTTAGGTAAATGGTTCCAGATTTTAGGGAAATTCGCAATTTTTTATAGAAAATATCGCCATTTAACATACCTTCGGATCTTGTAGAACCACTAATTTACTTTTGACTTCGATTGTTAACTCTCCTTATGATTTTGCATTTTTTAACCTAAAATAAAATTAATCTACCTTAATCAAAACGCGAGGGTATTAGTTATTTATCTATTCAGTTGTTTTAGTTACAACGAATACAATACAAATTTCTGAAATTTTTCTGTGAGGTACTTACCTTCTTTTATACATCAAAGTAAGCATTATTTCACAGACATTTCTTCACTAACGTAATCACTATAAATGTCTCTATATATTGTTAAAGATATGGCATATGTTTTGAATGCACCTTACATGTGTATGGGTGACTCTTTTTACCGTCTTTAAAATAGTAGGCCGTGATATGTATATGAAATAGATGTCTAGGGCACAGTTATAGTATCATTTTTTTTACTGCAATACAGAGTGAAAATCGTAACGGTTAAAATGCGTAACTAATTAGGTAGTTACGCTATTTCGCTCACTCTTTTCATTCATATCTGATTGAGGCCTAGGTATTATAGGCGCCTATTTTATTATTATGCACGCGCTATGTAGAGTGTATTTCTTTGAAGTAATGTATGAGATTTTCGAAACTCTAACTACTGTGGTCTATAGATTCTATTCCACTTACACAACACGTACTATATTATTATCAAGACGGTAAAAAAGTCACTCAGTATACAACGTGTTAGTTAAATAACGCAAAACCTCCTTGGTGGTGATTATGCTCATGAATATGAACAACTTTTTCTAAGATGAGAAAAAATCAGCTGTTCCATACAAATTGCCAATACCTTCTCGACCAAAATGTATGAAAAAGTTTATTGTTTTTCGAGTTCCAAAGTTGGTCCCATATTAAAAGTTGTTCATATCCATGAGCACAATCACCACCCAAGAGGTATTCCGTTATTTAATTAACACGGTTTTTATAAAATAAATCGAAAAAATGTTAATGTCTATCCCTCACTCTTCAAAATGGCCTGCGTTTTTCATTCTTAAGCATTTGATTTTACTCTAGCTCAACTATTATAAAGAAAAAACATCGCTCCCCGCCGCTCTAACGACGCGCCATGAATCTTGGTCATTTACGATTATGAATAAAAAGTGAGGCGACTATTTGTGAGAAGCTAGTTTATGTCAGTGACCCGCTGCTATCAAATGGGACTTGTCGTGGAATTAAGCTTGTCTTGACAGTATAAGGTAACCTACTTAATGCCACGAAGCAAGTCTGTGAAGTTGGCGAAAATATTGCGCTTTAATAACTTGGATTAGTGTAGTACCTACTTAGGTACATGGTTATTACAATGACGTTATGTATATGTATATGGTTACCGATATAGCCCAACGGATTAGTTCGTTAATGTGGCAATGGGCAGGCCATGTAGCACGGAGAACAGATAGCCGTTGGGGCCGAAAAGTTCTTGAATGGAGACCGCGGTTGGCAAGCGTAGCGTAGGACGTCCACCTACTAGATGGACGAGATCATGGTGGATGCAGACCGCTTCCAACCGCAACATCTGGAGATCTATAAGGGAGGCCTATGTCTGGCAGTGGACATCCTACGGCTGATATGAGAATGTACTCAGTAGTCTACATCAACATAAAAATCACTACAAAATAAAATTCTGTCTGTGTGTTTGTTTATTGCGTTGAATCTGTAATTATTAACAAGGATTAATTTAGACGGGACTTCACTGGTATATTTTTAATTTAATACGGTAGGTACTAGCTTCCCACGCGCAGTTTCACCCGCGTAACTCCCGTTTCCGAGAGAACTTCATAATTAAATATAGCCTATGTCACTCAGAGTGAATGCTGCTTTCCAATGGCGAAAGAATTTTTAAAATCGGCCCCGTAGTTTTTGAGTTTATTCATTACAAACATACACACAAAAATACAAATCTTTCCTCTTTATAATATTAGTATAGAAGTATAGATTATGTAATATGCTTTTTATTTTGTTTCCGTCTATTCCTAAATTTCAAACGGTAACTCGATTTAGACGGGACCGTGGACTTCGATGGAAGCAAGCTGATATTTAGTTACAGTGAGTGGCCAAATCAAAATATTTTTATCTTTTAAATATGTCATGATTATAAACGAGATGAACTACGATAACTCGGTTTTTTCTCGGTTTTATCTATCATAGTCAATACCATCACGAGACTCAACTACATTTAATTCAGTACTTTGCCGCGCTACCTCCGAGCACGAAACACCGCTACACATTTGGCACTCCGAACACGCCCCCCGTAGACCTTACTCAATGGCCTCCGCTCTCCCTAATGCACATAAAATTCAATTCAGAAGTAAATCCCGCAGTCAACAAGCTCACAAGTGCTACCAACATCGTGTTAAGTCCCGTTAAGTCTTCTTTCGGTGAAATAAAATGCCTACTTATACGAGGTTAGAGGGACCATGTTATTTATTTGAAGATGTGTTAGGTATGGATGTTAGTGGTAGTACGAGAGATGAGATGTGTTATGAGTAGTAGAATGCATAAGTAAAGTGTGGTTAGGATTGTCACCCCTACTATATTATATAGTATCGTACTATATTTCAGTCAAATGTACTATATGTTATGAAACAATTATATGTATAGCACAAAAAGTACTATATTTTTACGATAATCCAAATTTTACACCTTTATAAAATTTTGAACGCACGCTCAGCGCGGCATATGAAAAAAATGACTTGATGATTTTTTTTAATATGGATCATATTTGCTCAGATTCTTATAATTATTTTAAAGGTAAAAATACTTTGATGGCCAAAGCAAATAGTACAGTAACAAATACACATGGAAAAATAAATAATGATTAAAAATAAACTTTTTGTAAAAATTACCTACTATTTAAAACAAAACAGTAGGTGCCAACCCTACGTGTGATCCGCCTCAGAATAGACCAGATTTTCCAAAATGTCGTAAGAGGTGATTAAGGGACTTAAACTTGATGAATGGACAGCAGCATCTATCAACTTAAGGTTACTTAACATTCTACTGCGATCACCAACCCGTCTGCCAAAGTGATTATGGCAATATCCCCCAACGAAACTGGCTTAATAAGGTTTGTTTAGAGTAACTTGTATACGTCCACTGCTGAACATGAGGCATGTTCAGCAGTGGACGTATACAAGTTGTTACGGGAAAGTAAGAAAAAAAAAAGTTCTTCAGTATTTATTTCGCAAGACATTTTCTAGTGCACAAGTATGTTGAGCAAACACTGGGGCACTCTTTATTCCTTTACTCTTAAAATCCGGAGGCGGTTTTTTTTAAATTGGACTCATCCCTCCCACACTCTCGCCACTGTAGTGTTACTCCTGTAAGCCAGGATCAACAGCGCACACACGAAAGAGGCTCTAAGCTGTGTGGCTTAGGCTGGTCCCGAGACACCTAAATGTCTTTGATCCCGCATCGAATTTAATCAGAAAGTTTATACGAGGAGTTGTAAAGTAAAATTCCACGGTTCCACGTCCAATTGGTGGACATGACAGGGACAGATTCTACAGTTTAATGAGCTGTTCGAGGTACTGGTGGAACACCACCAAATTCCTAAATTGGGGCCCGGTACTTAGATTTTTCTCGAGGGATCATTTATAACAATACGATTTCTTACCCGACCTGGGAATCAAACCCGGGACCTCGATAGTTTCGGTCGTACATATTACCTACTGCTAGACCAGCAAGGCAGTCATTTTTGTTGTGAAGTCGGCAAACAACCACACAGTCTGATGGTAAGCTATTCCTCCCAAACGTTCACTTTATAAAATATAAAGTGAACGTTTGGGAGGAATAGCTAATAAAATAAAATTTTGAAAATAGTATGTGATGAATATAATAAATACAATGTCTGATGCTGATATTTGAAAGCCTCAATTTCAGGAGATACTGTGCTGGAGCGGTGTCATAAATCGTTTTCTTTTTTACCCATTACGACCTCATACAGCAAAACCATAATTGCCGTTCTACTTTTCTTCAAAATCGTTTCTTGCAATCTTCTGTATAGCCCCTAATGCATATAGCATTAGGAGGGGCTATACAGAAGATTGCAGGTTTAAATACTGCTGGTGATCCAAGCAGCCCACATTGAAGTGCGCGTGTCTCCGAGCCTGAGTTCGACGCGTTGAATGCGCATTTCTTATTCACCTATCTTCATCAGCCCGTATAACGTCCACTGCTGAACATGGGCCTCCACCCGAGGGAGGGTATTTGCCATAGTCACCACGCTTGGCAGGCGGGTTGGTGACCGCAGTTTTATCTTGTAACACACAAGGAAACGCTTTTTTTTTTTTTATTAAATATAAGCTTACGTTTGACCATAATCTTGCTTGATGGCAGGCGAAGATAAGGCCTAAGATGATACACGCGTGCCTAGAAAGTGTCTGTTCACTTTAGCTTTAAAGATGTCCAGATTATAGCGTTCCGGAAAAACTGACCCCGGCAGAGAATTCCACTCCTTAGCCGTCCGCATTATGAAAGAAGAAGCAAATCGCTTCGTGCGTATTGAAGGAATGTCTACAACATAAGGGTGAAACCGCTCACCGCGCCTGGTCATCCGGTGATGGAAGGGTGAAGGAGGTATCAGGTTATGTAGAGCCTCCGCACACTCCCCGAAATGTAACCGATAAAAAACCGATAGGCAGGCTACTCGTCTACGGTGTTCGAGGCTCTGAAGACTTGCCTCCACAAGTGAGTTATTGCCTGAGTCCGCTGCTGCCCTTTCTGTGATATACGAGTATGGATGATGTTATAACAATCGGGATCAACGGCTTATTGTGCTTCCCGAGGCACGGCGGGTATTCCTTCCACCAACCCGATCCGGAAAGCAATCTTAGAATTTACACAAAGATTTCCTGACCAGTGTAAAGAGCGAACCCACGACCTCCGATATTTAAAGCGAATCGAATGTATTATTCTTAATTTTTACAGTTTGCGATTTCATTGCCATGAAATAACAAAAATCCGTGTAAAAAAAACCATTCGATAAGCAAACATATCAAGTAAATAACTAACGTATTACAGTGTAATTATATACTATCAACATCTCCACTGAAGGCAATACAATTATCGAACAACGCAACAATGCATTTGCAGCGAACAATGGATGCTGCAGACATATTTGTATCGCAGTTGAAAAGATTCGTGATATGATAGTTAACTAATTAATAATATGATTATGAAGAACAGGGCCGGATTTAAAAGTCCGGAGGCCCCGGGGCAACAGAGCAGAAGAGGCCCCCTGTCCATAAATTATTTTCCCTTTAAATGAGTAGAAAATTTAATGTATGTAGTACCTACTTTTCAGGACGATTTGAATTCTGTTACTTAAGGCGCGGTGAATAGACGACTTTTACGTATTAGTTTTGTCACTGTTGCTCCGCGTAGAAATGAAAGAGAAGCGAAGAGACGCCGCGATGGCGCAACGTTTCGTTCGACTCGTTCAAATTATTTAATACATTAATCCTTGCAAATATCTTATTCCAATCGATAAATAAAAACAACAGTTCCCTTTATTATTATATATTAAATCACTGTTATTAATATTATCAAGATTTGTTTATAAATAATACAGTTACAATTGCTACAATTTCAATTTAAATGGTTATTTTATGGTGTTTTTTATCGAGAAAATTTACCGAAAACGTGTTTTGAACACAATGGTCCCCCCATAAATATGATCAAGATTAACATATTTTTTTTAGCTGCTCTAAAATGTAAACATTTGGCTAAAAAACTGTTTTGTGAAGCCTATTTTGACTAAGTACAGCGCCTTATCTGACTGTCTAATTTAAGTGAACAAGTGAAGATGAATAACCCTACAATATTTAAGAACTATTACATTAATCATAATTCTACAAAGTTCTGTATGTAAAGGTACAACACCGAAAAAATAAATAAAAGGAAAGTTGTAGAGTATACTAGTCAGAATTTGAAATATTTTAAATATCTATTGTAGGGGCTACTCTATTGTGGAGGCCCCGGGTTAGTTGCAATGGATTCCCTCCCTTAAATCAGGCCTTGATAGAGAAACATATTTCAGTGGATGGCCATATCATGTCTCAGTCCAAATAAAAAGTTAAGTCGGAGCGCGGCGAGTAACACACTGAAGCCGGTAAGAACTCGGCCTTGGCAGGTACATACACAGCTCACATACGCGTACCAAAACTATGCCTTACCTTGACAGTCGATATGCCATTCTATCGCAGCGTTAGGTGCTTGATATGTTGGGCCGGATTGCCCATGCTTACCCGGCCCCCGCCAACGGCGGATCGAAGGAGGGTCCGGTGGGTTTTAGTAGTGTAGGGTCCTCTCCCGGTGGTATGAGTTCAGCATACCACGCTATGGAGTGGGCGAGTCCCACATATCCCATCGCCAGCGCGCGAAAACGCTGCAGCGGTGGTCGGAATGCGTAAAAGAATTTAAACACGGACAACAAAAAAAAAAGGTGCTTAATATGTTAACAAACTTCATTATGTACAAAAAATCCCAATTGTGTCATGAAATGTTATAATCAAAGTTCATCGTTATTTATATAATAAATATTGGGGTACTGTGAAAAATCATAGCAACAGTTTTACCGACACTATTGCACAAAAAAAAATGGCCATAAACAAGATGAACTGCAATATGTTTGAACGAGCTTTGCTAGACGAGAAAAAGCAATTTCCTAGAGAGGTATCTAGATTGATTAAAACTAAATAAGCTTAACTTTAAAAAGTAATACAGGTGTTGAGCTACAGGCACATATATTTTATTGAATCTCGATGTCAGCGTTACATAACGAGTTCTACGGTCAAAAAAATAAGTTTTTTTTTCGTTTAATAAAGATTACTAAAAGAGTTTTTGCACATTACAACAAACAACATAATAAGAATACTAGATTCTTGTTAACCCCTCGTGATTAGCTAAAATGCTTGTGTTACGAGTTTTTTTTCTTTTTGTTTTTTTTTTCGGAAGGACTTACGTATTTAGCCACGAGGCTTTTGCTACTTCACCGGGCATAAAGGTAATCAAAGCTCCAGCCTTAATAAATGGTTTAAAAACTACGAACTTAATCGTCATTCCAGCATTCAGTATACACATTTTTGAGCGGAATTCACACTAGATATTTGATTTTTTAAATTTGAATTAAATTTATAATTACAAAAACAGTAAACGAATAAACATATTTTTCACTGCTCCAACTTTTTTCGGAAAAATCATTAATTCCCATACGTAATACAATAAGGTTATTAGTCAATTGTCTTATGAGCTGACGAGGGTGTTAGGTCAGGGCACACCATTAATTTCCATTTATACAACTGACAGAGGCTCAGCAGCCAGGGTATGACCATGGAAAATTACTGGGTTGGAATTAGTGGCAGTGGAGCGACTTGATCATTGCTTAATGGTTTTAGTTTTATATTAGGGATAACAACGACTGAGTTGTGAAAGTAATTATAATTGCTACTAGCGGCCCGCCCCGGTTTCACGCGGGTGGATTTTTATAGCCTTTATTACTCAGGTATAATGTGGCATTCTAATGGTCAAAGAATTATCGGAATCCGTTCAGTAGTTTTTGAGTTTATTCGAAACAAAAATACAAACTTTTCCTTTTTAAAGTATTAGTATAGACTAGCTGCGTCCCGCGGTTTTACCCGCGTAACTCTGCTCCAGTGGGTCGGAGCGTGATGTTTTGTAGCCTATATGTTAATCCAGCGTATAATATCGCTATCCCGGTGCAAAATTTCAGCCAATTCCGTTAAGTCGTTTGGGCGTGAAAGAGTAACAAACATCCATCCATCCATCCATACTTACTAACTTTCGCGTTTATAATATTAGTAGGATTTTAACTAGGAAAATATAATACATTAATACTCAGTATACAGTAGCTCATTTAAACCTAATGAAATACTAATTAATTCTCATTTTTTACGCGATGAGAAGAACTCATTCCTTTTATATGAATGGGTATTTGACGAGGAGATTGAGAATCCGTTCAGTATTTTCTGAGTTTATTCGAAAAAAAAATACAAAAAGTAAGTAAAATAATATTTTACTTAATATTATAAAAAGAAAACATTTGTATAATATGTTGCTTTGTATGTTTCTTTCAAATAAACTTACAAAAATACTGGAAGAATTTCGATAATTCCTTCACCATTAGAATGCTACATTATCCCTGAGTAACATAGGCTATATTTAATTATTAATTTCCCACGGGGACGGGAGCCAACCGGACGAACCCGCGTGCGGCAAGCTATTTTGAATATAAGCGAATGAGAAAAAAAATTCTTTAGTCGTTACTTATAATTGACTGGACGATTTTTCATGAATATTACTATCGAAATGTAACATTACCATTTTGTAATATATGTATGTTTTGTTTCATAAGATTTCCCTTGCGTAAAGCGATTAGGTTTTTATGTAGGTACACATCAAATTATTTCTTTAGAGATTATCCGAAACATATTTTTTTATTGAAAACTTTCTTCGCTGACAATTTTAATTATTTTTTTGATTGGTTTTAATTTTGTAAATGTATTTAACATTTACATAATTAAAACTAATCTAAATTAAAAACCTACCTAGTGTTTATTTCGTAAAAAAATGTGCTCTAAATGCTGGGAGGCCTTTTTGCACCGTCGTCCTGCCTGCATTTGTTAATTCATAAAACGAGCATTGTAGCTCGTTTTATGAATTAACACTTTTAATTAATTTTAGTATGGATTTCCGCAAAGTAACGCCTGATTCCATTGAACAAATTAAACTTAACTAACCTTAAATAGTAACACAATACTTATAAATATAATTACTTTTGGGGATAAAATATAATAGTACCACACAACGGTCAAGACTCTCCGTTCGTGTGCTACACGCGTCCGAATGAGCGCCACACGCGGGGCCCGTCCGAATGAGCGCCACACGCGGGGCCCGTCCGAATGAGCGCCACACGCGGGGCCCGTCCGAAACCGCACAACTTACTAACGGCTACCTGTAGGATTGATTATTGATTTGATAATTTCATCTTGTGTGGAAATCTCTGTTCATCAGCGTAACGATATAAGTCTCCCTTTAAAAAGATCGCGTTATCGAAGGTCATGGGTTCGATCCCCCAGAAATCTTACTGTAAAATCTTTTATTTATTTAATTAATTAAAGTTACCCAATGTGTTTATTATCTTTTTGCTGAGCTCTCTTAATTTGGGGTCGGTGCAATATGTCATTAATTAATTTACTACCTATTAGACGTATCTTCCATACTCACACGTTTCTTACACATGTCATCTTTCACAGTCCATTCATCTCTTTTTGGGCGTTCCTCTTCCAACATCTACATCCATCTTCATATTCGGCACTCACTCACACTGTCACGTGCATATCTTGCGCTATTGAGATTTATACTAAAACCATTTTTTTTTAAACAGATTACTAGCAGAGTTTTTTGCCGTCTGGTAGTGTTCTTGTTAACCCCTCGTGCTAAGCTAAAATGCTTGTGTTACGAGTGGGTTCACGTCGGTAGTGCAATGGGTGGGGATCGAACCGGCAACCTCAAGATCACAAGTCCGACGCCCTTACTTGACTTAGGAAAGGAAAGGAAAGGAAGCGGCCGTAGCCCAATGGCTACGGCCGCTTCCTTTCCGCCTTATTTAAATCTGAAGAGTTTGTTGGCTTGAACGTGCTAATCTCAGGAATTACTTGTTCGAATTAAAAAAAACTTTTAGTCTAGGATAGCCCGTTTATCGAGAAAGAATATATTAGGTTATAATTTTATTATGCGATTTCCACGGGATAGGGAGCTAGTTTAAATATAAAATATATGTTTATGCTTATTTAGATGAAGTGTACAATTGTGATTTATTAAAATAAAACATTGATTTCTAACGCTCTAGATATAAGTAAAATGACTGATAACTGATACAACAACTTTTAAGCGGCGGTGCTCCAGCGGTTTGGGCGTCGGAATTGCGATCATATGCTCATCGGTTCGTTCCCCCCCATTGCATTACAAACGTGAACCCACTCGTAACACAAGCATTTTAGCTTAGCACGAGGGGTTAACAAGAATACTAGTAGACTGCAAAAACTCTGCTAGTAATCTTTTTAGAGAAAAATAACAAAGTCTCTAAAAAACCACATATATGCTTTTGTACCTGTGCTAAACTCTTTGTTAATTTTCTAGTAAAATCAATATCAAACACTGCAGCGACATCAAGTTGTCAGTACACCTGAATACATTAACAAACCCTAATAAATATACACAGTATCCATACCCTGTTCTGAGGTAAATTGATTACGGGACGTCGCATAATTGTGCCTGATCATAACCTGTAACATAACGCTACGTGTTAATATGCTAATACAGGCCATCAACCCTTTGTTTAGATGCTTCTGGGGACTGAGAACATAGGGCGGAATGTTCGGTAAGCAAAGAGTATAATTAAAAATGGGATAAAATATAATGACCACCAAAAATATATACTTGACACCAGAAAAATAAAGTCTAAAATTATAATAGTAGCTATTTTAGTCACGACTGCACTTCAAATTGTATTCGAACACCAAATGTAGTTAATGATCACCAAATCTTAGCGAGCAAATGATTGCGCTATTTCTACCTTAATAAAATCAATGAAAAATGACAATCGGTTAGGTTAGGTTAGAGCTGCGGCCATACAACGCACGAGCCGAGCGAGCGAAGCGAGCGGTGCCGCGGCAGCGGCCGGCGAGTGCCAGAACCGAATAGTAAATTAGTAAAACATTTAGGTACTTTTGGTGATCATTTACTACTTTTGGGTTAACAATGATTTATTTGGAGTCATTTTGCTTAAATACGATAGCGAAATGTTAAAACTTTGGTTACAATTTTACATTAAAATGCGGGTTTAATTTTGGTGATCATTTTCAATTTTTTTCTGTTATATGTTACTATATCTGGTGGTAAGTTAAACATAAGCCATTAAAAATCTTTTATAGATTATTTACTATACAATAATCTCTATTTATGGTTATTTTAAAACATTTCAGTGGGTGAAAGTACTGATAATTATAAGCATCTTATACTATGGGACCAACTCTGAAATCGCGAAAAAACAAATCAGCTGTTCCATACATTTTGTCGAGGTAAGTGAGCATCATTTCAGCCATAGGAACTGCTGTCCACTGCTGGACATAGGCCTCCCTCATAGATTTCCAGTTGATACGCTTGGAGGCGGCCTGAATCGCTTTACCTGGTCATTCGTCCATCTAGTTGGTGGACGTCCTACGCTACGGTTCCCGATCCGCTGTCTCCATTCGACAACTTTTCGGCCTTAACGGCCATCTGTTCTCCGTGCTATATGGGCTGCCCATTGCCACTTCAACGAACTAATCCGTTGGGCTATGTCGGTAACAAGTAACATAAATGTATGGTAACAGCAGATTAATTTTTTCGCGAATATAACCGAAGTTTTGTCTCACTAGCTGACCCGCGGTATCTCCCGCGTAGAGATAGAGTCCTGTTCCCGTAGGAATCTCGTCATAAAATACAGCCTATGACAATCACAAATAATGCGGCTTCCTGTCAATCCTTTATAGTTCTTTCAAACAACTGACAGTCATGTCAATTTCATTAGAAAAATAATATTGCAGTTAAGTTTTATTAAAACTAATGTTTTTTGATATGAACCTTCTACTGGTATAAGAATAAGTGGAATTGGTCCATCCGTTCACGCGTGATGCGATCAAGGAAAATAGGGATTCATTTACATACTTATTTTATATGGATTAAATATTTCTTCTTTTATTCACTTCACTAGCCCGTTTACGTCCACTGCTGAACATGGGCCTCCGCTTAACAGACCTTGGCAAGCCAGGATCGTTGAGGGATATTGCCAATCACCACACATGGCAGGCGGATTGGTGATCCTAGTAAGATAGTAACTAATCTTGAACTGATAGACGCTGCTGCCAGTCCATCAGCTGAATATCCCTTAGTCGCCTCTTACAATACCCATGGGACGACATGGGATGGTCTATTGTTAGCCGGAAACCATATGGCATTACATATTTATGTTCTAAATAATAATATGTTTTTGTTAACATTGAGCCCACTTGAGCCCATTGAGCTCAAGCGACATGTCAGATTAAAAGCATATGCAGTACCAGCTGCGCCCCGCGGTTTTACCTGCGTTACTCTGCTCCAGTGGATTGGAGCGTGATGTTTTGTAGCCTATATGCTAATCCAGCGAATAACCTATCCCGGTGCAAAATTTTAGACAATTCCGTTCAGTAGTTTCTGCGTGAAAGAGTAACGTAATCCATTCATCGTATCCATATATATAGGATAAACTTTTAGACGACTCACTTCCATAGTATAATGACATACAGCATTCTTCTTTGGGGTAACTCCGTGGATATCAGCATTTAATATTGCAAAAGAGGCCCGTGAGAGCTATTTACAAACTTGGTACCTGAGATAGCTTGAAAAATTTAAAGAGTTACATATTCTAACCGTTGCATAACAAATAAGATTATAAAAATATGTGAGACATACATAAAAATATTTATTTATTTTATAAAAAAAGCGGCACATACGTAGTGTACCTACATCTATGAAATATTGTAAATAGGAAAGATATGTATTTTTGTGTAACATACACACAAAAATACATATCTAATGAATAAACCAAAAACTAATGGGCCAATTTCAAAAATTCTTTCACCATTCGAAAGCTACATTCACCCTGAGTGACATAGGCTATATTTAATTATGAAGTTCCCACGGGAACGGGAGTTGCGCGGGTGAAACCGCGCGCGGGAAGCTAGTACTAAATATAAGCATCATCTTATGGTCCATGCTAGCCGTCTCCGCAAAATAAGTAAATCTTTTATGGGTCAATGTATAAGAACTGTTTACAAACTTCCCAGTAATATTGGTAAGAGAATTTTCAATAAATAAGGTTAAGGTAAGTATTAAAGCCAAATTGTGCCGCAGGGCTTATGATAAAGTTTCTGATTATCTTTGTGACAAAAATGGTTGCGATTAAATCACTCCAATTTCAATGTAAATAAAGATTTTAAAAATAAAATAAAATTATTTTTAAAAGAGAGTTCTACTGAGTTTTTTGGCAGCGTTTCTTAGTAGTTACCACGTCACGCGCTGTACGGTAGGGGAACTATGACGATTCCAAACGAATGTAACCATTTTAGCGGAATTTGAATGAAAGAAACACTATGAACACCCGACGCGACGCGACGAGACGTGTTCATAGTGTGATTCTGGTCTATAGAAAACAATACATTTGATTTGACTCAACACGCGTCGCATTTCATCAGGTCGCGTTACGTTTTAACAATAAGTTTCCGTCTTTATGGTTGCATGTATACGGAATCGCCTATAATCGTTTTCATTTACGCGTATTAAGGCGCGGTGAATAGACGACTTTTACGTATTAGTTTTGTCACTGTTGCTCCGCGTAGAAATGAAAGAGAAGCGAAGAGACGCCGCGATGGCGCAACGTTTCGTTCGACTCGTTCGAGTAATTTAATACATTAATCCTTGCAAATATCTTATTCCAATCGATAAATGAAAACAACAGTTCCCTTTATTATTATATATTACATCACTGTTATTAATATTATCAAGATTTGTTTATAAATAATACAGTTGCAATTGCTACAATTTCAATTTAAATGGTTATTTTGTTTTTTTTTTATCGAGAAAATTTAGCGAAAACGTGTTTTGAACACAATGGTCCCCCCATAAATATGATCAAGATTAACATATATTATTTTAGCTGCTCTAAAATGTAAACATTTGGCTAAAAAACTGTTTTGTGAAGCCTATTTTGACTAGGTACAGCGCCTTAATTATGATACATCTCGCCATTTCAACACATTTTTTTCTTTATTGTATTCGAAAATGTTCAATACGCTTGGTTTATTTAAAAAGGCATTCATAAAACTATGATGAATACTTGAAACCAGTTGTGTTTGAACTCGACTCGAATACAAAGAGTAGGTACAGAACAAAAGATTTTAAAAAATCTGTAAAACACGTTTATAGTGCGGATATAAATGAAATAAAATATAAAGTTTAACTTTATAGTAGAGGATACGATTAAGAACGACCTTCACCAATCACTTTATTGGAAGAAAAGTTTTTTATATCAAATGTAATATATTAAATAATATAACGCGGGTGGGTTGACTAAGAAATTCCTGGCCAAACTATTATTTATTAAAAAAATATTATTTAATTTTTATTGTAAATCGAAATATTTTATTTTTTATTGCAGATTGTAGCAAAACAAAATTATATTTTGATATAAAATTTATTTATTAAACAAATAGGTGAAGATAAATAGTATCGACATTCCTATTAATACCTGGCAACCCAGTAGTTATACCAGGAAACAAAAAGAAAACCCAACGTTTTTATATTCTATAGGCTTCATACTTTTTGTAAAGTAAATTAAATAATTAAATTAAATTTTTAAATAATAATAGTTTTGCCAGGAATTTCTTAGGCAACCCACCCGCGTTATATTATTTAAGTCATTAAATTTGATATAAAATATTTTTCATCCAGTAAACATATCGGTGAAGGTCCTTCTTAATCGGATCTTAGACTATTAAGCCTGGCTTCATTTGCTAACTTTCCCTTTAATTCAAATAAAAAGACTGAAGAATGAGAGCGAATGGATTTTAAAAATGTTCTTCATTTTATTATTTGCTTTAAACTTGTTATGGTCGTTTTTGTACACAAAATTATTGTATGTTGGTGGTACAATTACGTGTTTTGTTAACCTGCTGAATATCAATTTCTATAACTTCCATAAAGAAGCGTATATTGCCCTTTGTTGCTAACGAACGCGCAACGTGTTAATCAATTACTATAATATCTTTAAGAAAAGCACGCATTAATCATTTACTGTCAAATCATTATATAAGATTAAGGAGACTCGTAAGTTCGTTCATTTTACAGAATAGCATCTATACTAATATTTTAAAGAGGAAATATTTGTTTGTTTGTTTGTATTGAATTGGCTCTGAAACTACAGGACCGATTTGAAAAATTCTTTCACCGTTGGAAAGCTACACTATCCCCGGACACATAAGCTATATTTAATTATGAAGCTCCCACGGGAACGGGAGTTACGTGGGTGAAACCGCGCGCAGGAAGCTAGTATTTAAATAATCTCATTGATTATTGTATCATTAAAGTATATTTATTTATTAATTTCAGTAGCTGCCCATCTATCAGGTGTTTATCTCTTAGTCGCATACGCCACCTCATATCTTCTTATTCATAAGAAGATATCAGGCAGTGTATTCTAAGACAGAAACCGCACGGCACGAATTATAATTGTATCTTACTTACTATACCAATGCCAGGCAAAAGGCTAAAGCCTTAAAAGTCCGCCCAAAAAAAAAAACTTACTATACTGACAAAATCAAAGCAATGGCCTATTTGAACTCATCCAGTGAACAAGATAACTAATTATTTGTGATCGTACTGACCGCGCGTCATTGGCGCTCGCTTCAGCAATTTATCCTCGCGCGGGACAGTCCGAGCTAGAGTTGCCCAACTATCGATAGTTTCGCTATCGATAGGTGACCTCGAAAAATAGTAACAATATCGATAGTGCTATCGATAGTATCGATACTATCACAAATTAACTAATACTATTGATTGGAAGCAATAGTATCGATAGTATCGATACTATTACATTATAATACTATCGATAGTATCGATAGTATCAATATTTTTAAAGTAATACTATCGATACTATCGATAGTATCGATTCCGTTACTACGTCTCAACTCTATCGAAGCCATTACCAAATTCAATTCCCCAACTTCCTCGAAACTAAACCACACATTTTCCCATGGCGTCCCAAATCATTTCCGGTATAGCCCAAAATCATTATTGGGGAACACCAAGTTTTGTGCAATTACAGAACAGCCTGCAGCTATGAGTGATCCAATAAACTGCCACTCAGCCGCTCAGCGTCGCGTCGGTAAATAAAAGGTGTAATTCTGTTAACTTTTTTACTTCTTAGTAAACAACTACAAGTAAGATAAGATAAGATACTCTTTATTGCACACCAACATAACACACAAATACAAATGGCAAAAAGTAATGGTTAGTTTATGTAAAATCGGCGGTCTTATCGCAGACAGCGATCTCTTCCAGACAACCTTTGGATGGAATGAAGATGAATAAGAAAAGGCATGAACGGTATAGCAGCAAGGAGTAAAATAATAAAATAATACTATTATATATATATACTATTACATATTTAATTATATAAACATTATGATACATACTCTAATACAAAATATGATATATATATACTACAAGTCTTCTTATTCTATATCTAATAAGGTTGAAAATCAAATGTAGCGTAGGTATACATTTTTTGTACTTTAAAACATGTATAACGAAAATATTTTTTGAGTCAAAATTACACCTTATTAACTACTGTCACATAAGTATTGTGGTATCATCGATGATTATGTAGGAATGCAAACATTATGAATTTAAAAAAATGGCGACTAAAATATTACGACCGAAAATAGATTTCCCTTGAGTTTCATATCGTTCATCACGGTTTTGGAAGATCATTATTGTAAAAAATGTCAATAATAATATCGTCATTTTTACTTATAAATCAAATAGAAAGAGCGATCATTTGGTATAAGTCACATTGGCTAGCATAAAAACGAATTAGGACCTGAAGCGTTTGCGATAGTATGCTCCACAGTAATATCGTTTTGTATAGGCCTTTGGATTAAACCATCATCAGCCCGTATAAAGTCAACTAAACACGGGCTTCCCTCACCGCAGGGTTAACAGTTAGGTTGGTGACTGCAATTAAACGCTGCTGCCCGTTACCGGACATAAGACTTAATGTGTTTTCCGACGCACTGAAGGTAGAACGTCAACTGACAGAGCTACTGACTCACAGAATAGAGAAAAGGTGCTGACTGAATCCTCGTCAAATACCCATTCATATAAAAGGAATGGGTTCTTATCATCGCGTAAAAAAATTTGATTTAATTAGTATTTAATTCGTTTTAAATAAGCTTCTGTATACTGTGTATTAATGTATTATATTTTCTTAGTAAAGATCCTACTAATATTATAAACGCGAAAGTTTGTAAGTATGGATGGATGGATGGATGGATGGATGGATGGATGGATGGATGTTTGTTACTCTTTCACGCAAAAACTACTGAACGGAATTATCCGAAATTTTGCACCGGCATAGGTTATACGCTGGATTAACATATAGGCTACAAAACATCACTCTCCGACCCACTGGAGCAGAGTAACGCGGGTAATACCGCGGGGCGCAGTTAGTGTTTATATAAATATTTCTTCTTATTAATTTGTGGTAGTATAAAAAACAACATATTTACTCTTATAATTAACCACCTCGCGAGCTATTCTCATGTAAATGTATAAATTTAAAACCGTGCTCTATCTTTGATCCGTTATTTCGAACGAAGTTTTAGTATAAGGCTTTTTTCACAAGCAACATAAAGAAGAATTATCTACACTAGCATAAGGAAGATGAAGAGGTTCTTGTATGAATCTCAAAAGATTTAAGTCCCATTAAAAACCGTAATTTGTTAAGGAGCATTTAAAAAAAAAAATATTCAATTATTCCTATGGACTCTGAAATGAAATGAAATGAAAATGAAATGAAAACGTTTATTAGACGAATCGATCGTACTTATTATAACAATGATACAAATATAAAAAGAAAAAAAGAACTTGACTAATTAATTAGTATACATTTCAACAGTCATGTTATTAAATAGAATTTAAATCTACCAATGTGGCATGTGATAGTCGCGTATTATAAATATAATTAGAATCAACCAGCGTGGGCTGGGTAGGGTAAGACTTACTTACTTCATATACTGGTACTATTATAAATACGATGTTGTTATGACTGTCTATCTTTTACGTTTTCACTCATAAACCACTAAAACGATTTTTATAAAATTCCGTACTGAAATAGACTAGACCATGAAAAATAACATGAATATTTTTTTATCGCCAAAATAACCTGCCAAATGTAATTATTCCACGCGGGGTAGACAGTCAATATTTTTTTTATTCATATAGAAACAATTAAAAAAAAAAACATGTTCGTATGATGCGTCCATTTCTTTCCCTACCACGATTTCAAAGACGTGGCAAATTTGAGAAGAACTGGCAAGAAACTCAGAGGAATCCTTTTTTTTAATAATCAATACGCATCAATAATTGATACATCTAGTGGACAATAAAAATGAAACATACTCAACGCACACAACATTATTTTTATTCCAGGACAGTACCATCGACTTGCTAGACGAGAAAAAGAAAATACTGAACGTCGTTATATCTCATCTAGCCATAGTGACAGTACACAGTCTGTGCCTCCAGGCGATATGAGGGTCTAAAGAAAACGACACAATCTTACAACCGCTCCCCAACGAGAAACGTGTCTGGGGAATATAAAGCTCCATTTTACCTTTCAACTTGAAAGAATTCTAAATGTTTCTGGCAAGACACATTGACTGGTTTTCAATATTTTTTTAAATAATTTGAACAAATTTCATGATTCATTATATGTATGTATTTTGAAAAAACGATATATCACTTCACAGTAAAGACAAGTGCGAGTCGGATTCGCTCACAAAGGATTCCGTACCATTATCTATACAATGACGGTAAAAGACGGCAAAAAATCACGTTTGTTGAATGGGAGCCCCTTAAATATTTATTTTTTTGTGTTTTAAGTATTTTTATAGCGGCAATAGAAATACACCATTTGTGAAAATATCAACTGTCTAGCTATGTACCGGTTCTTGAGTTACACGTTACGAGTTACGCGTTCCTGGTGAAAGACAGACAGACAGTGAAGTCTTAGTAATAGGGTTCCGTTTTTACCGTTAGGGTACGTACTCCTCAAAACTAAGTCGCTTCCCGCTGTCTCTCTGTCCCTCATGTATGCTCAGATCATTAAAACTACGCAACGGATTTTGATGCGGTTTTTTTAATAGACAGAATGATTCAAGAAGAATACTTAAGATGATGCTCATGTTCAACATTGGACGAAAATGGGCTAATGAAGTACACCATTAATTTATCTTTGAAGAAAATTATATCAATCTATATTTAGTTCAAAGACAATTGCCGTGAGCTTACTTCACAATATGTCAATAACCAAACAATCAGGTAGCAATTATAGACTGGCTTAGTATGTACATGTGTTGTTGTATACAATTATTTGATATTGATTACGTAGATATTTGATTCAATTATTATTAGAAGCTTGTGAATAGATTTGTAAGGCATATTATATTCAGTATGTACGATATGACTGAATATTCACAGTGATAGTTGTTTACCGTAATCAGGTTTTTAATGATTTTCGATAGCATAGCACAAGGATTTATTCTTGATCTCACCAATTTGACAATATAATATTATAGTACTAATATAAAACTGGCACGTTTGTGTGTTTGTTGGCTTGAATGTGCTGATATTACTAATTACTATTCCGATTAGAAATAATGTTTTAGTGTAAAATAGCCCATTTATTGAGAAACGCTAGCTTGATGATATATCATTGCACTCAGTGCCGTAAATAGGGCGGTGCCACCGGTGCCCAGGCACAGGGCGTAAACTCAGAAGGGCGCAAGAATGGCTAGACCAGACAGGACTATTTTTTGTTTTCGGTTTGCTCCTTATTGCTCATAAAATTCAATTGAGTTTTAGTGAGTGAGACACATCATCATCATCAAAAAACAAGGCACAATTGTTATAGAAGCTCGCGCAGGGCGCAGAAATGGCTATTTATGGCACTGATTGCACTGAGACCTCAAGGGAATCAATTAATTATAACACTTATATTTTGATAAGATAATGTTTTGATGTTTGAATTTTTATAACTCAACTAGCTTTCCGCGCGCGGTTTCACCCGCGTAACTCCCGTTCCCGTAGAAACTTTATAATAAAATATACCTTATAACCTTCCTCGATAAATGGGCTATCTAATATTGAAATAATTTTTCAAATCGGACCTGTAGTTGCTGAGATTAGCGCGTTCAAGCAAACAAACTCTTCAGCTTTATCTATTATGGCAAATAACTTATTATTAGGTACCAATTATTTGCGTTTTTATACTCGTGATAATTTCTCAACGAAATGTAGGATTGGAATAAAACAAAAAGTATTTTACTTCTACATAAATACCCTTGATAACATAATGCTTAATTTGGATAAGGATTAATATTACGATATACATTTAACGTAGTTTCTTTCTTCAGACGATTTAATATTTTTTATGAACATAAAAGCGGTTATTGTGACTAAACTATGATAGTTAGATATATGCTCTCGTCGACTTTTTTGTAGATCTTAATAAGACCTACAAACCCGTAGTACATCATTTTGTTCTAATGTCAATAAATTTTGCAGCGCACGCATAAATAGGTTTTCGCTTTTACACCTTGGGTTACAAACTCTCAATTTTCTTACGGATCCCTAATATTTTTGAAAATAAAGTATAGCTTATAACCTTCCTCGATAAATGGACTATACAACACTGAAAGAATTTTTGAAATCGGACCAGTAGTTCCTGAGATTAGCGCGTTCAAACAAACAAACAAACAAACAAACTCTGCAGCTTAATAATATTAGTATAGAAATAGATAAAATATCATTGTACAGCAAACAGAGGTGCAGTTTGCAAGTAAAATTCACAGCTAGGTAATTACAATCCTACAAATTGCAACAGCAGCCTATTATCAGCATCACCGCTCCAGCAACCAATAAGCAGATTTACTGGCAGCTAGAAGTGCATCGCGGATGCCTTATTTTCTGCACCGGTTAATCTTAATCATACGGTGAGTTGAACAAGCCAACTATTGCTTGCTAATGTAGAAGCAATGAATTCCACGATTATATGTTAAGCGTTTCCTGGTATTAATAAAATGGAATTGTTTTTTTTAACTATTGCAGTAAAAGATATGTTTTATATTCTGTCTGTAGACTTTTAAGTGTTCAGAGGTGGCTATAGTAATGTTTCAGTATCTCTTAACTGTTACTGTTCTCCTTTATGCTCAGTGTAATAACTAGATCCTCGGCTAATTACATTATTATTATTATTATTATGACCAAAAATTAAAGAAAAAAGGCCCAACGTGACTGCATCGGTGACTCAGTAGTTACAATAGTAACTTCTGAGACCTAGTGTTCTGGGTTTGACTCCCACTCGGAACAATTATTTGTGTGAACCACAAATAGTTGTTTTGAGTCTGAGAGTCCTGTGTCCGTGAATTAAGTGTTTGTAAAGTCCCTATACAGGGATTAATTTCCCAAACGCGGAAGTTTTTTTTTTTGAAAAGAGTACTACCAGATTTTTGCAATCTACTATTATTGTTTACCCCTCGTGCTCAGCTAAAATGCTTGTATTACGAGTGGGTTCGCGTCGGTAGTGCAATGGCCGACCTTCGAACCGGCGACCTCAAGATCCCAAGTCCGTCGCCATTGCCATTGGGCTACGGCCGCTTTTAAAGAAGGCATTACGCTAACTCTACCGTAAAACCATTACGTATTTTCTTCTAAATGTTTTGTCATTATTGTAGTTCTAACACATTTTCAGAAATACTAACTATTCAGGAGAGTGAATAAACTATTGAATTTTACAAAGACATCAATATAATACTATTTTTAGCATCAGAAGTGAAACAACATTAAAAAAATAACCGACCACGCGATAGTGCGTGGAAGGTACGTCTATGACAATCATCAATCTATGTTACATAAGAATTTAATACGCAGCAGTTAAACAAAGTAAAAGGCACAATAAAATCAAACCAACAAATAATCAAAGGTAGGCACAGAAACAATAAAATCAAAATGGCTCACGTGCACCGGGCTACCCGAGATCCGTACGCGCCAACCGCCGCAAGAAAAAGTGTCTTTAGGGCGTTGGACACGCTTCTTATATAGGCTAGCTCGGTACTGTACAAAACATAGTAGAGGGTATTTCTAACACTATTTTATTTCTGACATTTTTTTATTAGACGATGTGTGTGATGGATTAAATTATTGATCTTCCAACGTCCTAGCAAATGGTATCAAAATAACTAAAAAATGATTTACGTGGTTTTGCATGTTGATGTGTAAGTTACATTATTTTTATGGGTTGACCATGACAAATACATACCTAATATGTCTTGCGATAATACCTATATGTTTTATATGAATGTAACTATGATCGTGGGCAACTGTCCATTACTCACATGATTGGTTGTTTGGGATGCAGGTGGTGTTAATGTGGGCCGGATTGCTTATGCGTACCCGGCCCCCGCCAACGGCGGATCGAAGGAGTTTCCGGGGGGTTTTAGTGGTGTAGGGTCCTCTCCTCGTGGTATGAGTTAAGCAAACCACGCTATGGAGAGGGCGAGCCCCACATATCCCACCGCCAGCGCGCAAATACGCTGCAGCGGCGGTGGAAATGCATCAAAGCATTGCCCCCGGACAAAAAAAATAAAATAAGAAGGTGGTGTTAATGTTTGTTAGTCATAAAATATGCTCATCATCATCAGCCCAACGTCCACTGCTAAACATGGGCCTCTTCCGGGGGGGGGGGGGGTGTATTTGTCATAGTCAACACGCTTGGCATTGGTTATGATTTTTGTTGTACCATACAGGGAAATGCTGCTGCCCGTTTCTTCATATACGACTATAATAGTTGATGTTTTAAAATCGGATCCATCGGCTTAACGTGCTTTCCGAGGCACGGAGGGTACTTAACAAACCAGACCCGGAAAGAAATCTTAGAATTTACACAAAGATCCCACGACCTCCGTCAATTAAATCGAGCCAAATACCGCTACGCTACTTAGGTTGTCTCAATAAATATGCTCAAACAAAGAAGTATATATTTCATAAAATCTGATGTTCAGTACAAAACACATAAAGCAATTTCACTCGTCCTTTGTTCTATTTTAAATAGCGAGCAGATACATGTTAAAGAACGCGAAATTACGTGCCGGTTGGTCGGATTCGCCTTAAATGTCGGACCAATGATGTCGGCACAATAAACAGCCGGGCCGCATCCGGCGGCCGATTACCGCGTCCGGTCCGACGCCGGCGAATGGGTGAAATGGTTTTTACGTGACTTTATGGCACGACGATGAGGGATGGCAGTTACATGGTCGTAACACTTGAGTTTTTTATATCTTTATTCAGCGTTATATGTCCACTTGTGGGGGACTTTATTTCACAAACTTTTATGCAATATCACAATGATTGTGGCAGCTTGAATAGATATTCAAGAAATATGTACAACACTTTTTTAGAGAAATTGTTTAAGATAGTGGATAGGCTTTCCGAAGATTTCAGCGATGGAAGCCAAACTCTAAGAAGAGTGGCCATCTGCGCTAGACATATAGTGCACAATACAATCTAATACTAGTATATAAAGCTGCCGTGTGATTTCCGGCTTAGAATAGACCACCCCATGTCTTCCCATGGGTGTCGTAAAGGGCGACTAAGGGACATATGGCTGATGGATGGGCAGCAGCATCTATTAGCTCAAGGTTTACATCTTACTGCGATCACCAATCCGTCTGCCAAGAGTGGTGATTATGGCAATATCCCTCTACGATCCTGGCTTGCCAAAGTCTGTTAAGAGGAGGCCCATGTTCAGCAGTGGACGTCAACGGGCTGTTGATGATGATGATGATGATATAAAGCTGAAGAGTTTGTTTTTTTGCTTGAACACCTTAATCTCAAAAACAAATCGTCCGATTTGAAAAATTCTTTAAGTGTTGGATAGCCCATTTATTGAGGGAGGCTATAAGCTATCTACATGAGTAAAACCACGTGCGAGCAGCTAGTTACACATAAAGGTACAATTTTGGCCGGTGAGAAATCAGGTGTAGGACCAACAGCTTAACGTGCTCTCCGAGACACGTATGAAACAGTAACAACTTCTTCAAGCAGCTTTAGCATATTGGCTAGGGCATCAGACTTGCGATCATTTGGCCGCGCGATCCCCACCCATTGCACTACCGATGTGGACCCACTCGTTACACATGCATTTTAGCTTAGCGCGAGGGGTTAACAAGAATACTAGGTATGAGAGTGTACATAAACTCTGCATGAAATCCAAAAAAAAACAAACTCTCTGTTTTCAGGATGTTTAATACAACAATATACGAGTACCTCCGCTTAATTAATATTTTTGAAAACATCGTTCTGAAAAGTATTTTATCAGTAAATTAACGGCATTCGGACAGCAGTGTTTCCCTTGAGTGTTTTTACATAATATGGCGGTCACCAACCCGCCTGCCAAGCATAGGGATAATCGAAAAAACCTCCCTCGGGACGAAGCTAATGTTCAGCAGTGGACGTTATATATACGGGCTGATGATGATGATGAATTTTAGATCATCATCATCAGCCTGTACAACGTCCACTGCTGAACATAGGCCTTCAACCGAGGGAGGGTATTTGCCATAGTCCCCACGCTTTGCAGGCGGGTTGGTGATAGCAGTATTATGTTGTAACTAACAAGGAAACGCTGCTGCCCGTTCCCGATATACGATTATTATGGATGATGTTTCGGGACCAACGGCTTAACGTGCTTTCCGAGGCACGGAGCGTAGTCCCTCAACCAACCAGACCCGGAAAAAAATCTTAGAATTTACAGAAAGATTTCCTGTTCGGCGTGGGGATCAAACCCACGACCTCCAAGATTTAAAGCGAACCAAACACCGCTACGCTACAGTGGTTTAAACAAATAATGAAGTTGGTTTAGAAGCCGTAAATTATCAAAGAAAGTAAATTCAATATTTTTATTTTACTGTGGCGTCATTGTACTTTTAAATTTCCATACTTTAAAAACATAATTAAAATAACTTATTACATTTAGGCAGAATCTGTGGAAAAATAATTTACGAACAAAACCACCGCCGTTAATATTGTAATATAATATTTTTTAATTAAAAGTCTTTTAAAAAGGGGTTAATGATATTTTTTAGAACTGCGGGCTATTTTGGAAAGCAATTAAAATGAGTTGTATGTTTTTTTTCACTGTTGTTTATTTAGCTTTTTTTGGCTTATTTTTTATCAAAATCTTCAGGCTCGGGGCTCTACCGTTTGAATTTATTTCTAGTCAGTTAAGTACTAAAAGATTCCTGGCCCATACCCGCTGAAAAAAATACTTTTATCAAATTAATTCAATGGCTGTACCGTAGTGTACCATGGTTCTTAATTGATGCTAATTAAACATTATCTACACTAATATTATAAAGAGGAAAGATTTGTACCTATTTTTGTATGTTTGTATGTTTGTAATGAATAGGCTCAAAAAGTATTGGGCCGATTTAAAAAATTCTTTCACCATTCGAAAGCTACATTATCCACGAGTAACATAGGCTAAATTTTATTTTGGAAAAAAATAAAGTTCCGTAAGATATTTGGGTTTTTCTAACACAAGGTGTAAAAAATCAACCAGAAAAGTTACTTATTTTGCGTACGCTGCCTAAACTATAAAAGATAGAACCATAAAATGTTCTAATTAATTATAGATCTTATAAATATCTACAAAAAAGTCCGCGACACACTATACCTATCTATGTCGAGTGAGGCACAACGACCATTTTTTTATTTAGAAATCTTGATTTTTTTTAGGACTACATTTAAACACGTTTATTTTACTCATGCTATTAATCCTTATCAAAATAAATTATTTCATCACTAAGTACAGTTTATGTAAATAATATTTGGTCTTTGAATGATTAAAATTGGACGTTTGGTTTTGAAGTTATGGCGAAATTAAAATATTACAATTTCTGCTGCACGGCCCGTTGCGAAGTCTAATAATTTTCGTGCGATTTTTTTTAGATTTCGTTCTTAAAACTACACCTACGCAAAAGTTCCTCTCAAAGCTAATCAACAGTTCTTCTCAGAGCTAAACAACAGTTCTTTTCAGAGCTTTGAAAATGCCTAAAATGCCTAATCCCTAAAATGCCTATTAATTACATCATTAATTATATTTTCATCATCATTAACAACTTTAACATCCACAGAAGGACAATCTGTGCAGCCTGCGGATAATGACTGCGTTGTCGATGTTTATGTCGGTGTCTGTGAATTGACCTGGGAATCATTTTGCTGACCGTGTCTTTCCTGGGTAGGCTTTTTGCAGCGGTAACCGACATCCGCACGGAGCCGCGGGCGACCGCTATCACTACATCACTACATATTATAAACAAAGTCCCCTGCCGCGTCTGTCTGTCTGTTCGCGATAAACTCAAAAATTACTACATCGATTTTCATGCGGATGTTACCAATCGATAGAACGATTCTTCCGGAAGGTTTACGTATATGATTTGTTTAGTTTATGTGTACATTTGACTAATATATATTGATATTTGTCAGAGGTGTTGGAAAAAATTAAGCCATTTGGGAGCTTTCAACGAAAACGCTGCCTAAACCCTATGAGATATAACAAAACAATGTATGGTGGCAAATATTCTTCTCTTTTAGATCTAAAAGTCTGCGATAGCATATGTCTATCTTTCAAGGTTAACTTGCTATATCCATTATATCTTAGAAAAATGATAATTTCTAATGCGGTAATTGTAAAGCTAATCAGACGGATTCAGTATTTATCCTTATCATTTTAAATGAGTTAATATTCTTAAGCATTTCATGCAGATTATTTTACCCCTACACTATATATACTTTTAATGAATAACTTAGAAGTTATCGCAAAATAACAGCGCGTGTTTTAGGTAGGCCGAATGCGATTATGCGCGCTCGATCCTTAAGAATTATAGGGCAAATTTTTTGTTTTGTGTTCGTTGTAACTATGATGGATAGATACTTGAATACCTATTTATTTAGTGTTTGTTGTATTGTTAGTCCTAAAGAGTATAGGTATTTCATACGATAAAAGTATACCCATCTACTTATTTCACTGGGTTTTAGTAGGTCATCATCATCATCAGCACATATATCGTCCACTGCTGAACATGGGCCTCCTCCCGAGGGAGGGTATTGCCATAGTCACCACGTTTGGCAGGCGGGTTGGTGACCGCAGAATTATGTTGTAACACACAAGGAAACGCTGCTGCCCCTTCCTTGATATACGATTATTATAGATGATGTTATAACAATCGGGACCAACGGCTTAACGTGCTTTCCGAGGCACGGAGGGTAGTCCCTCAACCAACCAGACCCGGAAAGAAATCTTAGAATTTACACAAAGATTTCATGTCCGGTGTGGGGATCAAACCCACGACCTCCGAGATTTAAAGCGAGCCAATTACCGCTACGCTACGGAGGTAGGCCGAATGCGATTATGAATTAAGAATTATAGGGCAATTTTTTTGTTTTGTGTTCGTTGTAACTATGATGGATAGATACTTGAATACCTATTTATTTAGTGTTTGTTGTATTGTTAGTCCTGAAGAGTATAGGTATTTCATACGATAAAAGTATACCCACCTACTTATTTCACTGAGTTTTAGTAGGTACCTATATTAATTTGTTTCTGTTTGTTTTGACCAAATTTCGCCCGTTTGTTAGAGGTTTAAAGACATTATGTAGTATAATTATCAGTATTGTACCCGTGCGAAGCCGGGGCGGGTTGCTAGTTTACTTATAAAAAGATCGGTCACCCATCCGATGGCCAAGCGTGGTGACTAGTGCAAAATTTATGGACACTACCTCCTGAATACTTCCTCTATGTCCATATAAAAAATATGTTATTGAATAGTCATGTAAAGCTCTCAGAAATATTTTGAATACTGAATAAATATAATACTCATACGTTTGTTGACATATAACTCGGATTGCGAGAACAAATTATACAAATACTAGCGACCCGCCCCGGCTCCGCACGGGAACATTGCTGATGTATTATACATATAAACCATCCTCTTGAATCCCTCTATGTATTAAAAAAAAACCGCATCAAAATCCGTTGCGTGGTTTTAAAGATTTAAGCATACAAAGGGACATAGGGATATACGGACAGAGAAAGCGACTTTTTTTATACTATGTAGTGATAACATTAGATTTTGACCGCAAACACTAATCATAATCATTTAATTTGGGTCAACTTATGAGTGTTACGCAATAATTAGTTTCCCCATTCCCCCAACTTAATCAGATTTCTATTAGATACGTGTTATAAAAGAGATTGATAAATGTCAATTTTCAAAAATAGAAGTATATATTTCTAAGACACGTCAAAAACAAAAGCATTATAATAAAAAAATGACACCAATAATTATTTAAAATCGCCCTTAGGATTTGAACCTGCAATGTCAATCAATCGACTTGCCAACCATCATCATCATCATCAGCCCGTATAACGTCCACTGCTGAACATGGGCCATTTGCCATGGTTACCATGCTTGGCAGACGGGTTGGTAACCGCAGTATTATGTTGTAACACACAAGGAAACGCAGCTGCCCGTTCCTTGATATACGATTATTATAGATGATGTTATGACAATCCGGAATAACGGCTTAACGTGCTTTCCGAGCCACGGAAGGTAGTCCCTCAACAACTAGACGCGGAAAGAAATCTTAGAATTTATGCAAAGATTTTTTGTGCAGTGTGGGGATCGAACCCACGACCTCCGAGAATTAAAGCGAGCCAATTACCGCTACGCTTGGGAAGTCGCCGGCCGTATTTACGACTAGCATTTACGAGTATTTCTCTTTTTAACACGCTTTTATTAGCTTGGGTTGTATGTAACGGAATCTTTGAACTTAATTTTCACCAGTTTCCAGAAGTCTGATTAATTTGAAACTTTGCATACGTTTCAAGGACTCGCAATACGCGGACATGCAATAATTTGATAACAGTTTCCCATTATCCTTAAAAAATAAATAATAGTTTAAAAAAAACACGCTTTTTTAGCTTCCCGAACTAAAAAATAATAACTAATTTTCACATCAAAATAAAATTATAATAAAGTTTAAGTTATTAACAGAATAATTCAATTCAGAGTGAAATGCGTGGGGTGCTTAATAAAGTAAATGTCACAATCATTCTATTGGCAACTATCTATGAGAGGAGAGTTATGAAAAGTGGTAAAATGCACCCCACGCTTTTTACTCTGAATTGAATTATTCTGTTAATAACTTAAACTTTAGTATAATTTTATTTTGAGGTGAAAATTATTTTCTATTTTTTAGTTCGGTTAGCTAAAAAAGCGTGTTTTTTTAGATTTTTTAAATTATTATTTTTAAATATCTAAACTTCATTGTTATATTATAACCGCTACGTTTCTCATAATCCTGTCATACCAAACAATTTTACCCAATGTTTGTCCAAGCGTCCATTCCTAGTGAAACAATTAGACCAAAGTCTTAAACAGTGCAATGGCTGGCTGCCAACATTTGCGTAGTTAAGAGGATCGCTGCTGCAGTTCTCATTAGCAGTGCACGAACTACTCTTTGGTCAACTGAGATTCTTAGTTTCTTGGATTTCAGCTAATTGATTTGATCAATAAAATTGTATTAAATAAGTTTGTATTCCAATCAGGTATCAGATTCCAGTATTTATTAGTACTTTTTTGTACACATATATTAATAGCTTCGAGATAAGCTCAAGTTAATCGAATGCTGTGTTTAAGGAATCGAGCTTATTTGGAGCATTGTTTATTCTAAATTTAATTAAACCTGTCATTTTATATATTGTTTTATTATTAATATGATGACTGATTGGTTGAGGGACTACCCTCCGTGCCTCGGAAAGCACGTTGGTCCCGATTGTTATAATATCATCTATAATAATCGTATATCAAGGAACGGGCAGCAGCGTTTCCTTGTGTGGTACAACATAATACTGCGGTCACCAACCCGCCTGCTAAGCGTGTTGACTAAGGCAAATACTCCCCCCCGTATCATGTTCAGCAGTGGCTGATGATGATGATGATTGTAAAAATAAACGATATACTAAAGTACAACTAAGACCAGCGCCTCTTATTTCCATATTATATCAGTGCGTAACACTGTGCTTTGTCATCTTCATTTTAATGTACAACGAAAGTACTGGACGGACTGATTTGAAAAATTCTTTCAATGTTATACAAGGTTGATACGACAGAGGGGCGTTAAATTACGCTACGTTTACTATACGTGTTTTTTATTAATCCGATACGGTATAAAAATAAAAAGCAACCAAATTGAGATTTTTTTTCTTTTAAACAAACTAAATAGCTTACAAATCAGAGTAAAACGTAACCACCCTTTGTAAATAAATTTCACTGACCTAGCAAAGCGGCAACGTCGCGCGCGCGCCGGTGCGGGATGTTTTGCAATGATTTGCGTCAGAGCGGCAACAACGCATCGTAAGGAAAGATACATCGTGTTCAAACGGCGCAAATACTTAAAAAATCATTTGCGACTAAACTACTGCTCCTATTTAATTGATTTTTGGTACAGAGCTTGGAAATGGTACCTAGTATAGGCAGTTTAAAGGAAACCCCCTCTGTCGTATCAACCCTAACCTATTTATCAAGAAAGGCTATATAAAATTATGAGGTTCCCGCGGGATCTTGCGCTAGCTAGTGTATAGATATAGATACCGAATATAGTAGACATCACATACAAATAATCCGCAATGCGTACGGCTAGGGGAGCGAATTCAATTCCGATTCAGCGACAACTCTAAATAGAAAACTCATAAACCGTTTTGTGTACAAATATTTTACGACAAACCTTATTCTGTTGGAATGTGGTACAATGTTTTATTCGACATTCGAACAAAATGAGGGTTGAGATAAAATTGTATGTGTACATCAAATTAGTTAAATGAGTTTGTAAGTTACTAATATACTTATAATAGCTTTGTACTCGGTTTCACTCGCGTAACTTTCGTTACCGTAAGAACTTCATAATTAAGTATAGCCTATATCCTTCCTCGATAAAAGGGCAATCTAACACTGAAAGTATTTTGCAAATCGGACCAGTAGTTATTGAGATTATCGCGTTTAAACAAACTCTTCAGCGTTCTATATTCGTATCGATATATTTTGAATAGAAACAAATAATACACTCTTGAGACATCACTACATAGGTATTACTTAGTCACTACATAGTATAAAACAAAGTCGCTTCCCTGTCTGTCCGTCTCTATGTATGCATAGATCTTTAAACCTACACAACGGATTTTGATGCGGTTTTTTTTAATAGATAGAGTGATTCAAGAGGTTTATATTATTAAATATAACACATTAGCATTGCACCCGTGCGAAGCCGGGGCGGGTCGGTAGTTAGGTAGTATATAACAAAGCTGTCGCTTGTCACTGTCTGTCTGTCCCTATGTATGCTTAGATCTTTAAAACTACGCAAAAGATTTTGTTGCGGTTTTTTCAATAGATAGAGTGATTTACAAAGTGTGTTTATATGTACAACTCGGTCACATTATCTCGAGACCTCGCTGGAATGCCCCGTTCTCCTTTCACCTCCCCGCGCTCGCCACGGACGCACCATATCAGAGCGCCGACGCGACGTGACGTCATCGACGCCAGGTCTCGAGATAATGTGACCGGGTTGTAGGTATAATACATCGGCATCGCACCCGCGTGAAGCTGGGGTGGGTCGTTAGTATACAGTATGTTAACTAACAGAGGGCGTTCCCGTTAACCCGCAACAGTATAGCATCCATACATGCAAAAAAAAAAAATACCATTCGAAAACAAAATGTTTTTATTTTTTTTAATATTAAAATATTCACCAAAACGATACGTACAAGAAACACTCTGTGCACGCGTACTTGAAGAAAGGCAACGCTAGTACTACGTAAGTACCTACTTAGGTACTATTCCGCGCTACTATTTTGATTTTAAACAGGAGGATTCAAATTTATTGCCAATTAATTATTTTTTTGAATTCGGATTATTTTATGCTTATTTTTCTATGCTGATATTTTTGTTTTAATCTATTAATGATATAGATTAACGAGTTTAAGGGAACGCCCTCTGTTATTTAACATACTGTATACTAATATTATAAGGAGGTAAAGTTTTTAAGTTTGTGACGTTGTAGGGGGAAATCTCTGGATCTAATGAACCGATTTTGAAAATTCTTTTACCAATAGAAAGCCACTTTTTTTTCGTTTTGACTTACGTAGGTAACCACGAGGCTTTTGCTACTTCACCGGGCATAAAGGCGAGCAGAGCTCCAGCCTTAATAAATTGTTTTACAACTACTAACTAAGCAACCTGCGCAAGAGGGCGCCCCCTGTGGGGCTTGACCTCGGCTCAGGGCGGTGGCTGGCGATGAGATTATGACTTTTAGTATTTTAGGGGAGTTTTGTCTAACTGTCGCTCTACTTTACGTAGAAAGCCACGTCTTGTGAGTGTCATAAGCTATTTTAAGTTAGTTACCACGGGAACGGGATATAAGCGGGTGTGGCCGCCCGGGACACCTAGTTTAATGACAAAGGTAAACCTCTCAAATGTAAATCTATCCTAATGATTTCATGTGTAACAATTAATAGAAGGCGCTGACATGGAACGTACCACGAATAAAGCGACGTGTAGTGAAGTGAAGTGTAATCGTATGAAACTGTCTCACATGAACGCCGTCTACTACATAAGACAAAGTAAATCTATATAGGTACTAGCTAGCAGACACTTTCTAAGCAAGCGTGTATCATCTGAGGCCTTATCTTCGCCTTCATCATCAAGCGAGATTATGGTCAAACGTACGCCTAGATTTAGTAAAAAAATAAAAAAAACAAAAAAAACACGCTTTTTTAGCTAACCGAACTAAAAAATTGAAAATAACTTTCACCTCAAAATAAAATTATAATAAAGTTAAAGTTATAAACAGAATAATTCAATTCAGAGTAAAAAGCGTGGGGTGCATTTTACCACTTTTCATAACTCTCCTCTCATAGATATTTGCCAATAGAATGATTTGTAGCCTCTATGTTAATGTTGCTTATTAACTATCCACGTGCAAAATTTTAGCTAAATCCGTTTAGCAGTTTTTGCGTGTAAGAGTAACAGACAAACTTACAGCACGCGGTTTCACCGACGTAGCTCCTGTTCCCGTGTGAACTTCATAATTGAATACAGCCTTCTTAGATAAATGAGCTATCTAACACTGAAATAATATTTTAAATCGGACCAGTAGTTCCTGAGATTTGCGGATTCAAGCAAACAAACTCTTCAGCGTATTTTTTTTAAACCCCCAACACCCTATAAGTCTCCATAGTGACATTACTACTAGTAGGAGAGCTGGTACCAATATTTGGGGAGGTATTTGTGGCTGATGAGTAGCGGGGCTAAGACTCCAACTTTTTTTTCTTAATATTTGAAAATAAAATATGAAATTTTTATATGTTGTAGTTTAATGTTAATAATTTAAAAAAATAAGCCAGACGATTTAGTCAAGATTTTAACATTGCCAGACGCATGCAAAGAATTTTGAACACATAAAAAAACTGCATTTGAAACAACTTGAAATTTTAAAAGGGACTCAGCCAGGTCTGCATTTCCGAGTTGGGTATAGTAGGAGAGGTGGGGGACAAGTTTTCAGCTTGCCTCAAATACCTACCCAAATTTTGGTGCCAGCTCTCGGACTATACCTGTCGGCCATTCACCCAGTAGTTGACCCTGTTTAAAAAAGTAATTAAAAGGGCTTTCAGACTCTACGATTCATTTAATTTTACCGTATATTTTCATGCTTCATAACGTTTGCAGATTAAGCTAAACAAAGGAAAATAACGCACACGCAAACATAAGTTACTAGTTACTACACAAGAATTAACCGGTTTATGATCGCAACTCAGAGATTTACATTTTATGAAATTTTGTAATTAGTGGCAATGCTAGGGGACTGTACTTTGCATACTAGATATAGATTAAAGTAGCCGACTTGTTAGCTTTTCTTTGCGACTTTATCAGCGTGAAATAGTTGCTATACATAGACATTTTATTAAATGCTGAATAAGTCGGCAGATTGCAATTAAAAAAAAAACCGGCCAAGTGCGAGTCGGACTCTCGCACGAAGGGTTCCGTACTAGTTGCAAGTGCCAACCTTATTTTTGATATCAAGAATACAACAAGTAACATAGTATAAAAGTTCTTGTAGTTCGTTGTAACTTTGATTGAATGAAAGCTAAATTGCGGTTTACGATTTTTGACGTATTAAAAAAAAACTACTTACAAGATCTCGTTCAAACCAATTTTCGGTGGAAGTTTGCATGAAAATGTACATCATATATTTTTTTTAGATTTATCATTCTCTTATTTTAGAAGTTACAGGGGGGGGACACACATTTTACCACTTTGGAAGTGTCTCTCGCGCAAACTATTCAGTTTAGAAAAAATTATGTTAGAAACCTCAACATCATTTTTGAAGACCTATTCATAGATACTCCACACGTAAGGGATCGATGAAAAAAATTTTTTTGAGTTTCAGTTCTATGTATGGGGAACCCCAAAATTTATTGTTTTTTTTCTATTTTTGTGTGAAAATCTTAATGCGGTTCACAACATACATCTACTTGCCAAGTTTCAACATTATAGTTCTTATAGTTTCGGAAAAAAGTGGCTGTGAAGGGGTTCCGTTTTTTGCCATTTGGCTACGGAACCCTAAAAAACCTCAAATAAAACAGGTAACATATCTTTTTATGCCGCGTGGTTTCCGGCTTAGAATAGACCACCTCATGTCCTCCCATGGGTGTCGTAAAAGGCGACTAAGGGACATATGGCTGATGGATGGGCAGCAGCATCTATTAGCTCAAGGTTTACATCTTACTGCGATCACCAATCCGTCTGCCAAGCGTGGTGATTATGGCAATATTCCTGTACGATCCTGGCTTGCCAAGGTCTGTTAAGAGGAGGCCCATGTTCAGTAGTGGACGTAAACGGGCTGTTGATGATGATGATGATGACATATCTTTTTATCATATTTTATAATTCGCCAGTATATTATTATATTTTTTAACACATCATATTATTAATTACTTTTGCAATATCAGCCAGTTCAAACAAACATTAATAACTTAATATTACCAATACCCTTACAACATTCTCTCTTTGCGTAAACCATAAATATAAAGCCGACGTAGCAGCTAATTAAGCCCAGTCTAATCAGAAGTACAATAAAGTGTAATTAGCGAGGCTTATCGAAGTCCCACATCTACGAACTTCGAGCCCACTAGCCGAGCAAAAGTTCCTTCCATTGTATTACTTGTTTACTGATTTTTAGTTTCTATTTTTGCAGGTATGATGTATTTAGTTAGTTTGTTTATAGTTAACCAAATAAAAAGTATAGATGGATAGCTGCAAGTAACCTACTGAAGCCAGTAAAAACTCGGCCTTCTCGTACATACACAGCTTACGCATACGCACACACCCGTACCAAAACTACGCCTTATTTTGTAAGTCGACTTCCTAACCCTAAAATGGATAGTGGCAATATATTAACCACCATATTTTGAACTTTATGTACTTGTAATAAAGAAAACAATGACTTTAACCCGTTAAAGGGCTAATCGTGTAATATTGAAAATGTCTCGCCCTTTTTAAATTTCTTTTTATAGGAAATTGTGCCTGCGATTTCGTTCGCGTGGAATAGTGACTTAGAGTAGCAGTTTTAATTATTTTTATTAGAGCCTTTTTTTCGCTTTAAAAAGCAACCTTTCTTTCTCAGGTTCTACGCTATCTCCGTACCAAATTTAATTTAAATCGGATCAGAACTTTTGGCTTGAAAGGCCGACAGACAGACAAACAGAGTTACTTTCGCATTAAGAATATTAAGTAAGGATGGATCTGTGTCATTCTGGATAACATTTAATAAGCTAGTCTTCGGGATAATGTTGTGGTACGGGATGTCAAATTAGTTTCCTGGATCCCTAAAATTTTGTTAATGAGGGTTGTGTTTGACATGACTTCCATATATTTAATCGTCAACGGCGTCAAATCAGTCCCTCTCCTCAGAAAAGTTATGAAACTCTAATGGAAATGTTTCAATTATAGGGGGATCTCAATCCATATAAACCATTTACAAGTTTTTGGGTTTCAAGTCGTAATAGGTTTGTCACTTTGACGTTACCAATACTTTGTGTATGCGAATTGGGAGTAGAATTGAATTGCCTTTTGAGCCGAGTTCGGTAAATCCCATTTTATTATCGTTATGATTTTACAATAACCTCCGTAGTGTAGCGGTATTTGACTCGCCGTACAGGAAATCTTTGTGAAAATTCTAAGTTTTCTTTCCGGGTCTGGTTGGCTGAGGGACTACCCTCCGTGCCTCGGAAAGCACGTTAAGCCGTTGGTCCCGATTGTTATAACATCATTTATAATAATCGTATAGCAAGTAACGAGCAGCAGCGTTTCCTTGTGTGGTACAACATATTACTGCGGTCACCAACATCAGCAGTGGACGTTATGCGGGCTGATGATGATGATGATTTTATAAGTCTACTAGCTTCCACGTGCGGATTTACCCATGTAACTCCCGTTCCCGTAGGAATAATTAATTTAATATAGCCTTTCACTTCCTTGATTAATGCGTTATCTGACACTAAAATAATGTTTCAAATCGGTCCTTTAGTTGCTGTGGATTACCGTGTTAAAGCAAACTAACAAACTCTTCAGATTTACATATTAGTATAGATTTGTGTATTTACGTATATAGTATGGTTCGTGGAGCGTATACCAGTAGAGCGACAGTTGCACAAAACTCCCCTAAAATACTAAAAGTCATAATCCCTCAATCTCATCGCCAGCGACCGCCCTGAGCGGAGGTCCAAGCCCCACAGGGAGCGCCCTCTTGCGCAGGTTGCTTAGTTTGTAGTTTTTAAACCATTTATTAAGGCTGGAGCTCTGCTCGCCTTTATGCCCAGTGAAGTAGCAAAAGCCTCGTGGCTACCTACGTAAGTCAAACCGAAAAAATCAAAGTCATAATTATTAAAAAAAATGGAGCGTATACCAGCTACATAATTTATCAGAGTTGAATGTAAGATATGTCAAACTTTTCTTTAATGTGGTTAGATTGTTAGCCTATTATTATTATTATTGATGTTTAAGTACTTTATGCATGCTGCAGTTATCATTAAAATATATTGCTCGCCGCAGTTAAAGCATTCCGGACAAACTTTCGTGGTTTTTGGTTTGCTTATGTGTATATATTGTATTTTTTTGTGTAAATAAAAAAAAAAAAGAAAAAAAAAAAGAAATCACAGAGTACATTTTAAGTGACTGCAAAATGGAATCAACATATTATCCTTAATGCTTCTGCCGTGGTAATCCACGTCAAAATCCTATGAAACCGTAGTTTGTTTTACCAACAACATCGTTGAAGTATAAACTCAGACTCATCTCTCCAAACAGCTTTTAACACTCACCAGTTAGTTGAGTGGCAAATATTTCTAATCTGTTAGAAATTGAACTGTTTTATGAAGTAAATATGAATTCAATAATGGAAGGTAGCTTTTCATTAATGAAGTGGTTAAGGCTTTGTTTTGATATCATAGTGATTTCATATCAATAGAAAATATCGTACAACTTGATTAACGGATTTAAAGATTGACCTAATTTGTCGTCTATTGTATAATACATGTGTATCAATTATTTTCATACTAATTTGATGTAAGGTTTCAACATAGACAGACTTCTGTATATTATATTCTATCTATACTAGTATATAAAGCTGAAGAGTTTGTTTTCTTGCAGGAACTAATCTCAAGAACTACTGGTCTGATAAAAAAAATACTCAGTATTATATAGCCCATTTATCGAGGAAGGCTATATTTTATTTTGAAGTTCATCACGGGAACTGGAGCTTCACGGATGTAACGTGTGTAGTATAATATAATATTTATATCATCAGCCCTATAGTTCTTCGTTTTATATTATTTCCGAAGTATGTAGGGTTGTTCTTCTAATAAATGGAGCACCGGAACATAATCTAGAGTTCAGAAGCCTAAGGTCGGATGTGTCATTATACGTCAGAATCATTCGTCGTATGTCGCTTTATCGTAAACTGCCTTACGTCCAAATCTGTCTGATGTATTATATGCATACATACATTCGTCTTTATGGATTAAACGATATTTATTCAGCACTTAGGTATTTACATACACTTGTACTTGTCAATTATACAAAATGAAATATGATTAATATAATTAAAAAAATCACGGCTCAGGGCATATGCTTCTAAGGTCTAGAAATGTTCGATAACAAGTCGATTATTTAGTATTGAAATTTTATTTGGCTCTAACCTCTAACGACGTCAACTAGATGCCTTATTTTACATTTTATATTCGACAAAGTTTACCTTCCTGATCCCTTCAAATGAAACCACAATCACTTCAATTTAAAAGGATATTACGAGAATTTAGGCAATTTTTCAATCAATTTTGACGAAAATTTGTGGTAGAATGTCGTGTGATTGGTGTAACAATTTAGATTTTGCCTGTAATTACAATGTTAAGGGGTATTTTAACTGTGTAATTATTTTTGGATTATAAACGTCGAGAATTTGATAACAAGCATTTAATAAAGTGTTCCTGTTTTTGTTCTTGTTTTACACAGTTTCTGAAGTGAATGTTGAAATGAACTTTTTTTGCTCGTAAAGCTGATGTAATTCCACCGGTTTTAAATATGTAAAGCTGGTCATAAAAACGCGTGTGTTACCAAAGCAAATAGCTAAGGTATAGTCCATACAAATTCCATAACAGTATTATTTGCCATTTCGCGCGCTGTTGCTATTCAAATTTCGAACTAATCGCCGCGCGGCGCCAGTCAGCAGTAGGCAGCGCTAGCGCGCTGTTAAAATGGCGGGAAAGCAACAGTGTGCATTCACAGATTCAGTTTATTTTAGGGATGGCGATTCTTTCCGAAAATGATCGATTTTTAAATCGAATCGAATCGTGACCTAATGAATCGATCCACAAAAAAATCGAAGCCAAAAAGATCGATTTCTGAAAAATCGATCTTTTCTTCAAGTTTTTGTTTATAATGTTAAATTAAATTATTTTTTTGTAAATAAATCTATTTTATTAAAAACATGACACATATTATAATTTAACGATCTCTTATCAGTAAAATCAGGTGATTCGATGATAAAAAATATTTTTATTACCATATCAAAAGATCAGATCAGGTATAAAATAAGACATTTATTTTTTTATGTATTGGTTTACAACGATAAGAACATAGATAATGTAGCTTATAGTTCCCAATGGTTAATATTTAAACTTTTTAAAAACAACAATCTGTCATAAAATCGAATGTCGATTTTTAAGGGTGAAATATCGATTCACTGAATCGATTCAGTACTACATATCGATTTAAAAAATCGTTTTTTTTGGCTCCAAAAATCGATTCTTCGATTAATCGATCTCAGATCGCCATCCCTAGTTTATTTAAAATAAAAAAAACAGTTTATTCGGTAATTTAAAAACTTGGCTGCATGCTCTAACGTCTTTGCCAACATTTTCACGCAGATTCGGCAGAAAATAATTTTCGCGCCATTTTTCTCAAATTTTCTTTTCTTTGTACATACTTGTATTGTGAAAAATGTTTTTTTTTCTGTTTCCTCGCAAATGTGTTAAAAAACGTCGTACGATATACGTGCGTATTGGTTATAACATGCTCGGCTCAATTACGCCCTCGCCTTCGGCTCGGGCTGAAATTCCGCCTCGCATGTTATAACCATCATAACGCACTAATATCGTAATGTACTATTAAACTATGATTAGCTAATTTAAGTGTTAGTTTATCTGCGAGTAGGTATGATAAAAAAATTACAGTATATATGAGTTTTCTAGAAAACAAAAATTTACGGCCTTTAGGCCCGGATTCCTCTGTCGCTGACGTCGGTCGCGTACCGTCAGTCGCGTAGCGCGCTGACCATCAGCGCCAATGAAAACATCCGTAGTGCGATACTGACCGCTCCACGGTACAGGCATCTCCAAGTGGATTTGTTGTGGATTTGTGAAGCGGAGTTTGAATTTGGGATATTATTATGAACCCGTTTATAAATTGTTTAGTTGCTGCAGCATACTTACCGATCTCCTTTTTTTTATCATCGCCCTCATTATTGAATTCGGGAAAAAGTGCTTCATAAACTTGTAACCAAAATTTTGCTCTGGCATCGCGATCTTTGTAAAGTTCATTCGATAAATCCCACAATGCGGGACGTAGGCGCACCTCGGCAATCACACGTTCGGTATCAATGTTCATGGTGGCGGGCGACTGTACGCGCGCGTGCCGACGGTCGGGAACAGAGTGAGGACGCTCATAGCGTTCTATAGCGCGTCAGTCGACCGACGAACGCGGCGCTGACGAGCGAGACCGACGCGCGTCATCAGCGGCGCGTAGCAACTCGCGCGCCGCTGATGTCAGCGTCACAGTGTGGTGCTTCATAGAACACAACGTATATTCGTACGCGCGACCGACATCAGCGACAGAGGAATTCAGGCCTTAAGATTTTTTTAAGCAAGACAATGCTCTCTGCGTTATATTACTTTTTTAAAGTTTAATTATTTAAGCCGAAGGAAAAAAGTAAGTTGGCATGTACTGACAGTTTTAATTAGACAGCCAAAGTTAAGTACTATGAATGAAATCAATCATAACTTTGCAAATATTCATACTAATCTAAACTTAAAAATATACTTAAAATATCTAGTGTTGATATTCCGTTCAGAAGTTTTTTGAGCGAAATTAACAATTTGGAACTATCATACATCAAACGCATATTATTTTATTTAAATAATTAATATCAACGGCCGTGTGGTCTCCGGCTTAGGCTGATGGATGGGCAGCAGCATTTATTAGCTCAAGGTTTACATCTTACTGCGATCACCAATCCGTCTGCCAAGCGTGGTGATTATGGCAATATCCCTCTACGATCCTGACTTGCCAAGGTCTGTTAAGAGGAGGCCCATGTTCAGCAGTGGACGTAAACTTGCTGTTGATGATGATGATGAATTAATATCAACATTAGGCAGTTTCCTGCTACTACAATCATCATTACTTTATGTAGGAGTAAGCTGATGCCCTTTATTCCCTTAGAAGATGGCCAGAAAAATTATAAAGTCAATAGTGAAATTCCTGATCTTTAAAATAATAATAAATATTTTTTGTTGTTGTATATAATATGCTCCCAAAATATGTGATATTCTTTGACAGTCAATAGTATTATTTATCGTTATTTAATATTAAATATTTTTATGAAATAATACATTTTATTTTACCAGAATGATTATTACAGATACAAGCGCGAGGTCCACTAAAAAAGGACTTCATTAAAAAAAACATCTACTTTAATATCATAATAATATTTACATATAAGGATAATTTTAATTTCCTATATAAAAAAAAATTCTTCACTAACATTGTCACCGACAGTTACTCGTATAAAAAGATGGCATATTATTTAGGAAGCTCCTTAATGTTTTTATTCAAGATATTACACCCGTGTGGTTTCCGGCTTAGAATAGACCACCCCGTGTCTACCCATGGGTGTCGTAAAAGGCGACTAAGGGACATATGGCTGATGGATGGGCAGCAGCGTCTATTAGCCCAAGGTTAACATCTTACTGCGATCACCAATCCGTCTGCCAAGCGTGGTGATTATGGTAATATCCCTCAACGGTCCTGGCTTGCCAAGGCCTGTTAAGAGGAGGCCCATGTTCAGCAGTGGACGTAAACGGGCTGTTGATGATGATTACACCTAAACGAAAATATTCGTAATTATGTTACTGGGATTAAAATAGCACAACCAATTAGTATTTGAGCAGAACTTTGACTCATAAATCCTTTACAACGCATAAAATTTGCTGCTTCTTGTCGCTTTCATTGCCTTTCTCTGGTTTTTACTGCGACCTTTAGTACTTACTGTAAAAAAGTATGAGATTTTAGGTATTTTTTTTACTCTACTGCGGTTTTACAACTTTTTGACTAATACGTTAGACGTTAATGTTGGTTCTTTTTTAATTTTTATAACAAAAGACAATGTTTTTTGGGTTATATGTTTTTAAAGTTCACATTTGCCGTGATTAGCTACACCGCTGCCATAGGATTCTAAGGAACCTTGCACCAAATAAAAATTGAAGACGGAGCGCCGCGAGTAAAATAAATAAAATAAAAAAGTTTTTACTAAAGTAGGTGTTTGTAAATAGTCAAAACATATTTTGGCTTATCAATTTAAGGTGTTAAATTAATTAATTTTATTTGATGAAAATATCTGCAGGAGAATGAATCTCGCTGATATAGCTCTACGCATTAGCAAGCTGAAGTGGCAATGGGCAGGACACATAGCTCGAAGAACTGACGGCCGATGGAGACCACGAACTGGCAAGAATAGCGTGGCTCAACCTGCACGATGGACGGACGTCCTCTTTAAGGTCGCAGGGAATCAGTGGATGCAGGCCGCTTGCTATCGTTCCCGCTGGAAATCGATGGGGGAGGCCTATGTTTAGCAGTGGACGATAACAGGCTGATATGATGATAGTACTCGTGCAAAGCCGAGGCGGATCGCTTGTATAGGATAAAAAAATGTTTTATTATTTTGTGTTGAGTAATCCTTATATTTTGATATTGTAAAATAGGAAGTAGTATTTTACGTCAGTACTGGTACAAAAAAACAATATTCCATCCGCAGTGAGTTGTACTGAAATCTTCTTCTTCCTGCCCTTATCCAATATTGCTTGGTGTCGGCGCAACACGTTTGTTTCTTCCATTCTGTCCTGTCGCCCGTCACTCTATCACTAACTCCTTTTTGCATATCATTCTTCACACAATCCATCCATCTTTTCTTTGGCCTTCCTCTCCCTCTCCATCTACATGTATACTTAAAACTGAGTTGCACTGTTGCACCATTTATAAAAAAAAGGATTCCTCTGCGTTTCTTGCTAGTTCTTCTCAGATTCCACATCCAGAACCGGTGGTAGTAAAAATAAGGAGCATCATAATAATAAAATTTATATTTTAAATGTGTCTATATGAATAACGAATTTTTTGAATTTGAATATTTCCAAACAGCACACGCATTCTTTTGAAGCACCAATTTAATTGCCATCAATATATAGCACTCCCGCAAACTCTTTACAATGCGAGCCACATATATGTATAAAGCTGTCCAATGTAAATTTAATGGACTATCAAGTTTGTAGTCACGCACGTAAAGCGCCAACTTTATGTGGCTTTTACAGCACTTTTGGTGATTTTCATCTACACTCCAGTTTACGCGGCTTTTCATTTTTTACAGCCAGTTATTATGAACTAATGTGTACTGTTACACATATGATTTATTAAAGGTTGTTGTACTTTTGACACTGTTTTAATTTAATTTCAGCTTAAACTGTCCGGTGTGGTTTCATATTTATGCATATTTTTCATTTTTGTTATTTTAAATGTTATGCGTGTTATTAATGAAGTCATGTTATTTGTTAAAAATAGCTGCTGCCTATTTGTCTGCGTAAAATAAGTCCCTTCTAAATCGGTAATATCGTTTAGGAGGTACACGGACAAACAAATCGACAGACAAAATAAAAAAACCTATAGCCTTATGAAGTTAGCTTACCAGTGAATAGTTCCGTCAAAATCGGTTCAGCCGGAACAAAGAGTCAGACAGACAGACAGTTTTTTTTTTGTGTTTTTGTTATCAGTTTATACATTTAGTAAAACCTGTTAATTTTTAGCCAAATTTGTAGCCCAATGGCTAAGGCGTCGAACTAGTGATCACAATGCGCCGGTTAAATCCCCACCCATTGCACAACCGACGTGAACCCCCTCGTAACACAAGCATTTTAGCTCAGCACGAGGGGTTAACAAGAATACTAGTAGACTGCAAAACTCTGCTAGTAAACATGACAAAAAACAAACAAAAACACATTATCGAGAACTTGAACTGCAGCTTTCGTGTTAAACGCACTGACGGACTGAAAATCGCACCGACTTAATTTTCAATAAGTAAACCTATTAGAAAGTTCGTTCTCAAAACTAGTAAAACAAACTAAAGCCCTAATATCTACCGCCAGGCTTTCTAACTAGAGTTGCCCAACTATCGATAGTTTCGCTATCGATAGGTGACCTCGAAAAATAGTAACAATATCGATAGTGCTATCGATACTATCGATATCACAAATTAACTAGTACTATTGATTGGAAGCAATAGTATCGATAGTATCGATATTTTTAAAGTAATACTATCGATATTATCAATAGTATCGTTGCATTAAATGATTAAAACTATCAATACTATCGATAGTTTATAAAACTATCGATACTATCGAAGACCAACGCATGTTTAGGAGCAATACTATCGATAGTATTGCTCCTAAACACAAATTGGTCCTCGATACTATCACTAATATCGATACTATCGATAGACTATCGATACTATTGATATGACGTCAACTATCGATAGTATATCGATAGTCGACTATCGATAGGCAACACTATTTCTAACGTGCAAACTTTAAATAAATTGAGAACATCCACCGTAACAGCCTTCCCAGTGATTTAGTTAATCAGCGTTTTACAAAGTTTTAGTCAGTTGTGCAGCACATATGTACTGCACTTGTAGAATAATTTGCTCCTTCAGTAAATCGACACTCGTTGATTGCGGACCAAGTTTAAGTCGTTCCATTTGTTCAAACTCCTATAACATAATGAAACTCATTTTTTATACGGTTATTATAGGGCATTTAACATTGAAAGTCATGTCTAAATAGGCATGAAGAATTAAAAATTCTATTTAGTCCGTCAGTTACATTACCAAAAAAAATAAGTCATTTTTTTCGTTCTTCAAACAAAAATGACGAATATATAGCGCCTTGAAATTTTGTGGGACGTTACTTCTGGGTACAATATAATGTTTTTTTTTTTTTTATTGTCCGGGGTGAAATGCTTTGACGCATTCCCACCGCCGCTGCAGCGTATTCGCGCGCTGGCGGTGGGATATGTGGTACTCGCCCTCTCCATAGTGTGGTATGCTTAACTCATACCACGAGGAGAAGACCCTACACCACTAAAACCTCCCGGACACTCCTTCGATCCGCCGTTGGCGGGAGCCGGGTACGCATGAGCAATCCAGCCCCCCGACGGTACCCGCGGCCAATATGGTACCGCGGGATCTCCAGGGCCACATTTACAGTGGCCCATTTGCCCAATTATAAGGACGACCGGAGTGTAGAGGCGTCCCTACTCCTCATGGGTCAGCCTCGAAGGGAGCGGGGCCCATGTCTCCCACTCCCCGAGGCCGAGCCTAGGGCGGTAGGCGGCGGGAGGTACAATTTAACCTATTAGTGACTTCACAAACCCCCTATCCTGAACTTTATAGTTTGTTGTTGCTCTGTATGTTTGTCAATTTTTATTGATTTGATAAATTAAAAAAATACGTTGCCAATAATTTTTAGTAATCTAATTGACGGACTAATTATATTTTTTAGATCTTCATGTCTATTGGTATAAAAATAATAATAATATATTTCAACGCACAAATACTGACATTAATAACAGGTTGAGACACTATAATTAGCTTATTTTTAGTTCTACCCACATGACTTCTGTGTCTGAACTAGATAGTAGATATGTTATGGCTAATAGCCGAAGTGCGGCTACACCTAGGTGCAGTCGACAACTTGCGGTTAAACTTAGGTCCACCTTAATAAGTTCCTATAAGTTCCTCTAAGTTAACTCTAAATTAAACAATACCTATGCAATGGACAAAAAGGTGTTGGGGTGGTTAAAAAAAAATAACCTAAACCTAAACCAATGGAGTCGAACAGGGACTTATAAACGCATGTGGCCGACTGCACCTAGTTGTAGCCGGCTAAAACTAGGTGTAGCCGCACTTCGGCTATTAGCCGTAACAGATACATAATATTATTATCTGTATTTCAGACAACAGCGCTCTTCAAAGATATTGTTACGAGTTTTTTTTTTACTTTTTTAAACGATTACTAGCAGAGAAAAAATAGTACCTTATATATGTTTCACTGTACGCTGTTAGTTAATCTGTCCGGACTAATGTCGAAGATAAATCTGGCACAAAGGACGAGTTCCCGGATGAGTATGTGACGTAATTTATTTTTATGGTGCTCTCCCACGTATGGTGGTTGTTTGGGGTCTACGCAGAAAAATGTTATGAGTAATAAAACTAGCTGTAATGAATTAAAGTAGGTAGGTATTTTTAACTACCGTAAATGTTTAGCACAGTCATGTAACTATAAGAAAATAGGTATTAATTTCTTGATAAACAGTAGTAGTAGTAGTAGAAGAATATTTTGTAACTAGCTGCGCCCCGCGGTTTTACACGAGTCACTCTGCTTCAGTGGGTCGGAGCGTAATATTAGGTAGCCTATATGTTAATCCAGCTTCTAAACTATCCGCGTGCAAACATTCAGCCAAATCCATTCAGTAGTTTATGCGTGAAAGATAAACAAACATCCATCCATCCATACTTACAATCTTTCGCGCTTATAATGTTAGCAGGATAAATATTTTCATCAGATTGCCATTAATATTTTATTTAAAAAAATCTATCTGGTAATGGTTAGATTTAGTGCTAACTTTTTGCGTATGCTTTGCAAATAATGGCGTTTGATATAAGATTCGGCAACGGTTAAATTGGCATTGTTACCGCTCAAACTTTTTTTTTTTCTTTTTTTTTTTAAAAGACTACTCCCGCACTAGGGATATAAATCCCTGTGTCGCAGGGGACTTTACAAACATACATTTCACGGACACAAAGTACACCCAGACTCAGAACAATTATTTGTGGTTCACACAAATAATTGTCCCGGGTGGGAATCGAACCCAGAACACCAGGTCCCAGAAGCAACTACCGTAACCACTGAGCCACCGGTGCAGTCGTTTACCCGTGGCTTCACTCGCATTGTTTTTTTTAAGCATCCTACTTTGCTTCTAATACCTCCAAGATGATGTGTACGAAATTTCATGATGATAGGTTAAGTTTAAGATGTTCACGTGAAAGCCTAACAAACGAACTTACCTACACTACACTCATCATCATCATCATCATCAGCCCGTATAACATCCACTGCTGAACATGGGCCTCCTCCCGAGAGGGAGGGTATTTGCCATAGTCACCACGCTTGGCAGGCGGGTTGGTGGCCGCAGTATTATGTTGTACCACACAAGGAAACGCTGCTGCCCGTTCCTTGACATACGATTATTATTGATAGTAGTATATTATTGGGCATTCTAGGCCACTTTCGGCAAATCGCTCGGCGAGTACGCCTCGCTGCCGAAAGTGGTCTAGAACGCCCAATAATCGGTAATCGACTTGACTCGTTAATTTGTTCATTCGTTCGAGTTCTTAGCATTCTGTCCCACAGATCGCTCGTACGTGAAATCTGTTACTGTTTCAGTTTATAAATAATGTTGTAATTAACACATGCACTCATTGTTAATCAGTTTGTTGACAACAGTAATCATGAAATTCGTAAAACAACCACAATCACTGCATGTAAGCACTATTTGCGATGATTTTTGTAAAACTAGATCTCGTCATGGAGAATTATTACCTAATTCAGTACGATGTATCATTTGCGGACCATCGAATTGTGGAAAAACAAATTTACTTATTGGACTTCTTATACATGAAAATGGTTTACGGTTTCAAAATGTTTATGTCTATTCAAAAACCTTACACCAACCAAAGTACATTTTTTTAGAAAGAGTTTTACAACAGGTACCAATTATCTCATTCCAGAAATATCAAGGGAATGAGGAAGTTATAAGCGTTCAGGACGCAAAACCCAACTCTGTGATTATATTTGATGACGTTGCTTGCGAGAATCAAACTAACATGCGTGATTATTTCGCAATGGGAAGGCACAAACACATCGACTGTTTTTATCTCAATCAAACATATAGCAAAATCCCTAAACAGTTAGTAAGAGATAATGCTAACTTAATTATATTATTCAAACAAGATGATATTAACTTGAAGCATGTTTATGAAGAACATGTTAACACTGATATGACATGGCTTGAATTTCGTGAAATGTGTTCTAAAATATGGAGTGAGCCCTTTAATTATGTTGTAATTAATAAAGATTGCAACAAAAATAACGGATGCTATAGAAATAAATTTGACACTTTTGTAGTCTTTGATTAGAAATACAAATATTTAAGATATGGTACTTACATGATATCATTATTCCTTGGTCAACTCTTCATCGATAACTATTATAGTCCGTAAAATCGTAGTAATGGAAAAATCACTGAAAAGGCAAATTGTTGATGCTGCAGAAGCTGTAAAGAAAAAGGTACGAAAGATGCGAGATTTGGAGACTGAAAATAAGCAAGCATTGGAATCAGTTTTTAGACCTGTAACAGAGTCTCTAAATTTTTTAGCTGACACCAATAAGCAAACTGACCTGTTGCGATCTAAAGAAGTTGAAGAAACAAAAGTTTCGTTTAAAAACAATACTTTACAGAAAGACAGTTCTAATAACGAAGAAGATAGTAATGTAGAAGAAAATGAATGTGATACCGACAGTGATGAGTCGTACCAATCATTAGGAGACAATAATCAAGAGCGTAATACATCATCCTGGTCAGTATCTGCGGAAGCACTAACAGATATTCCATTTGGTGTTCGAGCGGAGCGAGGACAATTGATGTTAGGTTCTGCTGTCATAATGATCAGCGATGATTACATCACCGTTACTGGACGGAAATATCGAAGTACTCCAGGACTGAATTCAAAATTCAAAATTCAAAATTCAAATTCAAAATTATTTATTTGTCAAACATAGGTGTACAAAGATCTTATGTTATTACATTATACAGTGTGCGCTATGTTTTGCCAATAGTGACATACAAATTTTCAAATATGTTCAAAAAATATGGAGAAATTACAGTATATCAGATATTATAAAATAATAGAGACAATTATTGTATTACTTAAATTAAATTATCATTAAAAAAATCATCTAATGTGTAATAACACCTTTTAAGTAATAGGTCCCTCAAAGTGACTTTAAATTTTTTTACTGGCAAGCATTTTATCTTGTCAGGTATTTTATTATATATTTTGGGAGCAATACCAAAAAAACTTTTTTTCATAAGTGCAGTTTTACATTTCACATGGCATAATGTGTTAATATATTGAGCTCGGATTGGCATTTTCTTTTCTGTAGCTAGTTTTTGGAATAAGTCTGCATTGTTGAAACAATTATTATTGAAAAAGGACGTAGATTTAAGCACAGTTACAGAGTCTGATATGCAGAATTATAAAATGATGTTGATTGCCACAAACGCACATCGTCGAGACTTTGATTCGAACAAACCAATAAAAAGTAATAAGGGACAAAAATATTTGCAAGTTATAAAACCTCTTTTCAAACTGTCGAATACTATTCAAAACAGTCAAGCAAAGGGGAAAGGGCTACCCTTGACAAAAATGTGGAAAAAAAATATAGATTTTGTATATTGGGATGATCCTAATGAACTTGTGGATAGGTTAAAATTATTAATTGCATCTCGAGACGCTGGTAACACTGGATTAGACAACGAAATTATATCTATTATTGAAGAACTGCGTGAAAGTAAAATTATTAAGTAATAAATAATTGATATAAATTTTTCACCGTTCATTTTATTATCAACCTTTAAATATAATACACCTTAAATATGAATGTAGATAAATTTGGACACCATATTCATAAGAGAATGCGTTTCTCTGAATTATTAGAGTTCAATGAAAATGCATTGCTAAAATCTGAAAGTGGTGATTTTGATTTGAAAAAATCTAGATTAAGAGGAATTAGATCTCCTGTAGACATAGATGATGCTGTAAACAAAGATTACGTCGATCGATTGTACGATCAGATAATAAAGGAAGAGAATAGAGTGATTGGATTGTTGCGTGCTCAAATCATAAAAGAGGTCAAAATAACAGTCCAAGCCACTTTAAAAGCGAAGATACCTGAAGTTTTAGTTCAGTTGGAAGATAAGTTTTATAACAAAGCAGAAGTCCAAAAATTACTTGAAAAAACTCCGTGATGGCAAAGCAACAAATTGTTAATGAACTTCACAAAGCAGCACGAAGAAACTTTGTTAGACGTTCAGTTATTTTAAAAGGCATTGATGACTTATGGCAAGCTGATCTGGTAGATATGCAAAATCTAAAAAAGTTTAATAAAGGATATAATTATATTTTAGTGGTAATTGATTGTTTCTCAAAGTATACCTGGACAGAACCACTAAAATCCAAATGTAAACTTGATGTTACTCGTGCATTTGAGCGAATACTAACTACGAGTAATCGAAAACCTGATCATTTACAAACAGATTCTGGGACAGAATTCTATAACGTAACATTCCAAAAGCTTATGAAGAGCTACAATATTAACCACTACTCTTCGTATTCTACCAAGAAAGCTTCGATTGTAGAACGGGTTATTAAAACGATTAAAAATAAATTGTATAAGTACTTTAGTCTCTTTGGGAATTACAAATGGTTAGGTTTACCATTAGAAGTTATTCTAAAAACCTATAATAGTACAAAACATCGTACCATCAAATTTAAACCATTCGAGGTAAATAAGTTGAACGAGTCAAAGATAAGAGAAAATATTCAAAAAACTCAGAAACTTACATCACGCCGATGTCAACCTAAGTTCAAAGTAGGTGAAAATGTTCGGATCAGTAAATACAAACATATTTTTGATAAAGGTTACACTCCTAATTGGACAACTGAAATATTTACTGTAAAACAGATTAATAAAACCATACCACTAACATATCATTTAGAAGATCATCGAAAGCAAACCATTAGAGGATGTTTCTACGAACAAGAACTTCAAAAAACTAGCTATCCAGATGTCTATTTGATAGAAAAGGTTCTTAGAAGGAAAGGAAAGAAAGTTTACGTGAAATGGCTTGGCTTAAGCAACGAAGAAAACAGTTGGATTGATAAAGATGCAATTATGAATTAGGATTATGAATATATAACTGTGTTTGTAAGGATTTTTTCATTCATTACACTTTTGACTATGCAAGGCGGTGGACTAGTTAATAGTGTGATTAATAATCTGCCGTTCGAACTTCATTTGCCTGGTTATAACTATTGCGGACCGGGTACAAAACTTGAGAAGCGATTGTTGCGAGGCGATCGAGGTGTGAATAAACTAGACGAAGCTTGTATGCATCACGACATTGCATATGCAAATCACACAGACTTATCTAATCGTCACAAAGCGGATTTACAACTTTTAAACATGGCTAAACAAAGACTAAAATCAAAAGATGCAGGGAAAGGTGAAAAACTTAGCTCATGGATAGTGAGTAAAGTAATGAAAGCCAAATTAAAGTCAGGTGCTGGCATTAAAACATTCAATGCTTTTGTGTCAAAAATTAAGTCAAAAATTAAGAAACTGAAACCTAAAAATAGTAAAACATTAATCAACATTGCTTACTCAGCTGCAAAAAAGATATTTCCAGACATTCAGAAGATTCGCATTCCCCGAGTTATACCAATACCAAAGACAGGAGGAGTCTTACCTTTAATTCCAATTTTCGCTGGATTATCGGCTTTAGGAAGTTTAGCAGGCGGTGCAGCTGGTATTGCGAAAACCGTAAACGAATACAAGACAGCTCGAAAAAGCTTGCAAGAATCAGAACGACACAATAAGACCATGGAAGCTTTAGCGTTGGGCAAAGGGGTGTATATCAAGTCTCATAAAAACGGTAAAGGGTTGTTTATAAAATGTTCAAAAAACTAAATAGAAAGCTGCCTAATCGTCCTTTAACTAATATCGATATCAGTGAGCATGCACGTGACATCCCATACTTTCGAGGAGTCTATATGAAGGATCGGTTACCAAGAACACCAAAACGCATTGAATGTGGTATCGTTAACTTAGACGATTCACAAAATGAAGGAACGCATTGGGTAGCTTATGCTAAAATAAACAATTATTGTGAATACTTTGATAGCTTTGGCGATTTGAAACCTCCGATGGAATTAATGCAGTACTTTAAAAATTGTAATGTTTTTTATAACTATACTAGATTTCAAAAATTTAATACAGTAAACTGTGGACACTTATGTTTAGAATATCTACGGAAATTTTGGAATAAATACGTATAAATATTATGTATTTCTTTTATTTCAATCATTTTCATCATGTCACTCACCTTGTCGATAACTGCAAACTCGTCTGATTTATGTACATATTATCCTAATACATTACAACTTTATGGATCTTATGAGTGTGCCTTATTGCATTTCACAACATTTAATTCAATTCCAAACATTGACGAAACGAATAATAAGTTATATTACGGCTCTAACGAAGTTCTTGAAATACCTGAAGGCACTTATGAATTACAAGATATCAGTGATTATTTAAAATCGGAAATAAAAGATTGTTCAATAAAAGTACAGTGTAATAACAATACTCTAAAAACTTTGATATACTGTACCAAAGATATCAATTTTACTAAAGAAGGAACATTTAGGAGATTATTAGGGTTTAATAAACAGATTTTAAAAGCCAATAAATGGCATGTGTCTGAGTTACCAGTCAACATTCTGCCTACGACTGTGATCAGGATAGAATGTGACATTGTAAGTGGTTCGTACATAAATGGAAAACCCAGTCACATTGTGCACGAATTCGCACTCAATGTGCCACCTGGATATAGAATTATAGAAATTCCGAAAAACGCCATATACTTTCCAATCAACCAAAACAACATAAGCTGTATACATATCAGGCTATTAGATATAAACAATCGATTAATAAACTTACGTGGTGAAGAAGTGCAGCTATATTTACATCTTAGAAGAAAAAATGATTGAGTACAATAAATATGTGCATCAACAAATTGGGAACGTCAGTTCAACTAAAGTGATCAAGCAAATAAGACCTCGGTCTAAGAAAAAAATAAAATTAACAAGAGACAATAAGGAATTTCTTAAAGCAATTGGTTTGCTAAAATGAATATCTTAGATGTTTTATCTGCTCCAACTTACGACAACACTGTTGAGGGAATTGAATTTCATTCTTACAAACCCTACGTAACAAGCTTCAACAGGAACGATGAAATCCGTATACCTATTAATCAACAGGATCTGTATATATTACCGTCAGCAAGCACTTTGTATTTGGAAGGAACTATAATCGTTAGCAAAAAAGATTCAAAAGATAAAGCGAGTAGTGTTTCTTTAACAAATAATTTTCTGCTCTACTTGTTTCAAGATATAAGATACGAATTAAATGGAGTGGAAATTGATAAAATAAAAAACGCTGGTGTGACTACTACGATGAAATCATTAGTGTCTATGAATGAGAGTGAATCGAAGATATCTTATGCATGGGGTTGGAATATCGATGGTATAAAAAATATTAATGGAGGTAATTTTTCTGCTTCCATACCCCTTTGTAACATTCTCGGATTTGCAGAAGATTTTAAGAAAGTAGTGATAAATAGTAGACACGAATTGATATTGTTACGAAGCAATACTAACCTCAACGCTGTAAAACTGAATACCGGTGAAGTCGTAGATGATGTTCAGATAAATAAAATTGTTTGGCGTGTACCGCATGTTAAAGTGTCAGATAAAGAGAAAATTAGTTTGTTAAAACTGCTAGAGAAAGACCGACCGCTCCAGATGATTTTTAGAAATTGGGATCTGTACGAATATCCCACTTTACCTAAAACAACGAAACATACTTGGTCGATTAAGACTTCATCGCAAATAGAGAAACCGAGATATGTCATTATCGGTTTACAGACAAACAGAAAAAACAATGCAAACTCTGATATGTCTCTGTTTGATCACTGTCATATTCGTGATGTTAAAGTGTACCTCAATTCAAACTACTTCCCATATGAAAATCTTAATGTGAATTTTGCTGATAACAGAATTGCTTTATTATACGAGCAATACACTAGATTTCAGCAGTCATATTACGGACGCCGCGCGGAGCCTTTGTTAAGCGAAAAACAATTTAAGGACTTGGCTCCGCTCTTCGTTATTGACTGCTCCAGGCAAGCAGATAGCTTGAAAGCAGGCCCTGTTGTGGATGTAAGAGTGGAAATTGAAACTGATTCGGTTATACCTGATCAAACTTCGGCATACTGCCTTATATTAAACGACTGCATAATTGAGTATAAACCGTTAAGCAATACCGTGAGGAAAATATCATGAATCCTGAAACTATAATAGTGGACGTTCAAGGCTTTAAGGACCTCTTCAACAATTTTATAGTAAAAGAATTAGCTTTGGCCACTCGTGATTACACACAAACCTTCTTAGTTAAGCCTCCATACTTGTTCAGATACTTAACAAGCAATGAACAGAAACAAGTCAAATGGCTAGAAAGAAACAGAGGCATTTATTGGAATGAGGGAAATGTTGACTATAGGGAATTCCATCGTATTATCGTTCCATACTTACAAAATAAAGAAATTCTTGTCAAAGGCTTGGAGAAGGTGCAGTGGATAAAGGAGCTATGTGAAAATTGTAAAGTATCAGAACTTGATGAGAGTCTGTGTCCTAATTTATCTATTTTGCATAAAAAATACAGTAATATAGATTCGAATTTAAATTGTAACAATCATTTAAAGGAATGTGCACTTAAAAATGTATTATGTTTAAAAAAATATTTAGAGTGGTAATGGTAATTAATATGTAACTAACATAAAAGGTTATTGTTATTTTTTAAATAAAACATGTTTCTCTGGGTTGTATAACAAGTACTGTGGAGGAAAAATAAATAAATTGCAGTAATCTTTTTTCATTGTGCTCGAAAAATGTGTTGTGTATTAAAAAAAAAGGATTTTAATGAAAATGTATTTTAGGTTTATTAAATAAAAAAAATAATTTAATCTTAAATATGTGTTTATTTCATTAGTTGACCTGTCTAATTACATTGTTCCACAATAAAAATAGTTAAATTAAAAGAGTTTATCAAAAATAACTTGAATTACATAACCATAAAGATTCAGCATAAATTTATACACATATAACTAAAAATACTCCGCCCCCCTAAGACTACCCACTGACCTAACAATCAGTAAACCCAAAAAATATAAAATTAAAAATCACTGTCTATCAAAGTTTTTGAAATTTTTTTAACTAACGATTCCGTATCGTCCATAACACTATCAATAGCTTCTTTAACAATGTATTGTGCATTTATTATCACGTTCTCACTTTCACTATCACTGTCACTAGTGTTGTTATTGCAAAGATCAACAACTGATATTTTTATCAGTTTTATCCCGCGTCGATGAAGTTTACTCATCACGAAAGATTTTGTTGGTTGTTTCTTATGGGAAGGCTTTTCCCGACGTTGTCGCCGGGACTTCTTTTCTTTTGTTATTTGACTGCAGTGAGGAGGTTCGTTGCAAATCATCTCAGAAAGTCCTTCGTAAGGATTCTGAGCGTACTGGCTGAACTGAACTTCTGAGTCGTAAATCTGAAACAAAATGATTAACATCCTAATCAGTGAAAATATTTGGTACCTACATTAAAGATTTTAAATTAGTTTTAAAATTTAAATATATACATATTTTACTTACCGATGACATGATTATGACGTACACTGATAGACCAAAAAACTATAATATTGTACACAAGTACTCGGTGAGAGTAATATTTTATAAATAACCTAAATATGTACTCTGATGGTTTTAATTATATTAAAATATTTAATTAATTATTGCTAACCATTGCTAGTTTACGATAGTGAAATGTTAATAACACTATAAATGCAAGCTTGTTATTTGTTGAGGTTTGAGTTTATACATGCTGCAACAAAGGTTAACCTTATGAGTGTGTAGATAAGATTTACTTTCAATAATATTTTACAACTGATATTTAAATAAATAATGACGAACGTCGAAACGGATGTTGTGATCATATTACATTCTGGATGAAGAAACTTCAACGAGTCGAGGTTTCATTACCTATTATTTAACCAACTTAAAAAAGGAGGATGATGTTTTTGACCAAGTTTCTGATAAATAAAACAAGTACATGGTCACACATTTTATTTATATTTCTGCAATCAGTAACTTATTAAAAGTATACTTAAGTATAATATCTATGTATACACTATACATACATAAGTTTACATAAGTTTACATTTACATTTATTTATATTTTCAAACAATTATTAAAATTAAAGTATACAATTTTATCTAATTTAAATCTAACACTAAACTTAATCACATTTAGGTAAATATTTACCTTATTTACAATTGCTTCAAATTAGTTGAGTGACCCCAGGCCTGCGTTGATATTTTGTTTGCAGATATCGCTCGTTTGTCGTCGTTGTTTGATAAGGCAATTTTATTAATACTTTGGGTAAAAATTTCGTGCTTGATAGATTTAAAAATTATATTTTTTTTACGAATCAATCCACCATTAAATAAAATATGTTTGTAGTTCGTAATGTCTAAATCTCTCACTACGCATACTTTTACTCCCTTTGCTTTTTTAATAATTTTATCTGGGGTTTTTATAGAATAAAGTTTTGATCTTAATCCAACAAATTCAGAAATATATTGTCCACCCATTTCATCTTTGAATAGCCCCGGAACTTTTTTGTTATTGAGAGGGATATTAAAAACGTTTTGTTTTTGATAATTGCTGGTATCAAAATACTGCAAAAAATTCAACTTGAGATCGGTATAAAAATCATCAGTATATATTTTGTAGACAAACGAATCGGTATCTGTATAACACAACTGTACTCGGTCTTCATAAAAGGGTTTAATAATATTGTAATGATAGTTGTACATATGTGATTTAGAAAGCTCTAATACAGTGAAACCGATATAAATTGGTTTATCTAGAATAATTTGGTCTGGTTTCATTTGTATTGCAACTAAATTTTCGGATAGAATAGATACACTATGGAAATAGGGGTTGGCTATAAGTCTCTCAGCGGATTTAAATTTCTTAGTTCGATTAAATGTGTCATTCCATTGATTAACTAAATGAACGCTTACTCGGTTTTCAGTATTTTCTAATGTTTTGCCGAATACGCTGTTGTTTAACAACTTAAAAAAGTCCTGTTCGAAGGAACTTTTAGCGTTTTGTCTTAACTGTGTATTTAGATCTATATACTGTTTTAAGTAAGGACTTTGTCTAAACGTAATAACCCTATGAATCTTACGAAGTATTAAACCGTGCTCAAGACACTTTTTTAAATGAACATAATGTATAACGTACCTATACTTATTATATAAATTAGCAATCAGTTTTTTTGTTGTACCTCCAGGCGGTATACATTTTTCAGGACAAAACGGCAGCTCATTGTGAGACTTATGTAAATGTTCAGGATACAAAAGATCGACTTCCAATATATACCCCCATTCAGCGTTGTCCTCAACATGCTCTACACATAATTGATCTATTTCATTTTGGATGAGAAATCTAAAACTAGAATACGGTAAATATTGACACATGCTAAACCCATACAGATTATTACAGTCTAAGTATACTATGAAAGATTGAGGTTCTGTTGCATTACACTCAGGCATATATTTATGATTCGCTTTTGCATATCGATGGGAACACATACACAACCCACCACGTATACCGCTTTGAATCATTCGAACCATGGCTAAATCCGACATGAGTTCTAACTGAACCCCTGTCTTAAACAACATTGCGTCGAACGACAAACTAGGAGCAGTTATATAAAACGCCGGATCTAGTTTATAATGCTGTTTACATGTTTTTCGGAATTGTTCGAATATATCAGTTAATAAAAGCACATCTGTTTTTAAATATAAATCTGTATAGTCACCCAAATCGTTAATACTGAACATATTCCAAACGGTTTGAGCATGATTGTAATCGTCATGGCTAATATCTTCGTTGGTTAAAGAATTATGAAAATAACATTTAGGTGGTAACGATTTCTGATCGTAACATTTCCAATCTGACATGTAATCATAAGGATATATGCCTTTCCTTGTTAATAAACTAAATTGTCTTTCATCAGGAAATTGTGATTTTAGATAAACGAAATCTGGTGACTGTAAAGTTTTTGCGAGTTTGTCTAAACTTGCGCCTAAAAAGTTGAACGAATCTAAAAATCTTAATTGTATATACTCATTACTAGCAATAGGAATAAACTTTGTAAACGTTGTGTATTTTTCCTTAGTCTTTGGTATAATTCTAATTTGCCCAGGAATTTGACCTAATTGTTTTATAAATAAATGACAATCATAACCAGATAAATTATGAAAAAATATTGGCACAAATTTAGGTACTTTATTTTGTAAGTTGCAATGTCGATGTGCTGCACCACGATAACGTCCTGAAATATGACAGTGATCCCTTACCCGATCGCTTAAGAGTAAATTTTCACATATATGACAGACAACTGCGTGTCTGAAATCATAAGAATCATTTTTAGTAAATAACATAGGTTCGTTTTTTGTTAAAATGGTATGTAGTGCTTTAAGATCGTCAGTTAAAAATTGTATGAATTTGGAAACACAATCAGTACCTCGATAACATCTATACCCATTATTGGTATTATTAGTAGATGATACGATATTGTAAGCGAACGCAGCAGGCACATGGCGCTGCAAGTTTGATGTCTTGGCGTTTTCGGACTCGTTGTAAGAAATCGGATACAGCAATGTTTCGAAATCAGCGTATATGACAAATGGAACGTCTTGTTTTCTTTCATAATTTTTGAATTTTAAAAATGAACCCTCATCGGGTAATATTGTAACAACACCACCACACGAATGCGTTTCAATTTGATTTAAATTAGGAAAAAATAATAAGCACGTCTCGCAAAAATATAATTTACTGTGGTGTCTGGTTATCTGGTTTCTAACTAATCGCGGTAAATCTTTAATTAGACAATAATGAGTGTTTGTATTATTTTCTAAAAATAAGAGATGGATGCTCTTAGATTTCTTATTAGTAGTTGTGTACAACGGTCCAACAATCGTCTTATTATTTTTTAATCCATAAACAAAAATATTTAAGACAGGGTTATTTTTCTCAAATACGACTATATCAGAAAATGTGATTGGAAATGTTAAATCGCTAATATTTAAAACATCTTTAAAATGGGGATAAGACGTTACTCGGTTAGGATGTTGAGTTGTGGGGTACAAGGCAGCCACAACACACCATAAAAAACAATTTTCATCCCTATTTTGAATATTTAAACATGCTTTTTTGTTTTTTATAGCATTAGGCAAAGGTATAAATCTAGACCCGCTGAGAGGTTGATGTTTATTAATGTTAACTTCTAAATGAGAATTACTTAAAAATGTCCAACCACTATCTCGATGCTCAAATTCTTCTATTTTCTTTGTCAGTATCTCGACTACTGATTTATAAATAAAATCAAAGTTATAATAAAAGTGAATAACAAAGTTTTTGGTAGCAAACGACTTCAATTCCTGCTGATCATTTTTAAATAAAAGGAAATACGAAAAAAGTTCAAAGTTAATCTTAACAGTTGTATGTTTTATTAGTAACTGATCTATTAGAGTTTTAACGTATACCTTTACACTGTTGAGGAACATTTCTGGAAAATTAATTGTTTGTTCGTTAGTTGCAGTGATTCTGTAACTCGAAATTCTACCTTTAAACGAAGAGTTTATAATTGAAACGTTATCATGCAGAAGGGTCGTACTACTGTTTTTATGTACATTAGTACGTAAATGACTTGACCACCGTCGATTATCTACAGACACATTACAAACTGTACAGTATGGCATTATTATTTGTTATCGTTTGATTCACAATAATAAAGTCGTTCAATAAAACTCAAGTAAATACGTACTTACTACTAATATTATGGATCTTATACAGATACGTTGCTTTTGGGTTGATACTTCACGCGTCGACGTTGACAAAAGTCGTTCGAGACTAGGTCTAACTAACTCTTGTTTCCTGTTCGTATTGTACCATCACATTAATTGGTAAAATAAGTTAGACATTATATTTCTGAAATTAAACAATATAATGATAATCGGTAACCACTAGACACAAATGCTAATAAAAGTAGAAAATATAGGTATTGGCTTCATATCTTACCTAGATACTTCGTGATTCGACGTTGACAAAAGTCTTTCGAGACTAGGTCTGACTTGCTCTCGTTTCCTGTTCGTATTGTACCATCACATCAATTGGTAAAATTAAGTTTACTATTATATTTCTGAAATTAAACAAATAGAATGATAATCGGTGACCACTAGACAGAATGCTAATAAAACATAATAGAAAATATAATGAATTTATATCTTACCAACAAATAATTGTGTTTTATAATTTTCTAATCGACGTTCATTTTTAAGAAACCTTGGAAGTCAGAATGTCGATATTTTTTAAATTTTCTTTATTTCAATGAAATTTGTGAAAAATTACCAATCTTTATAGACAATTTATTTTATTCTCAATAAAAGAACGAGATATACAACGAGTAATCATGAGGTCTTAGTCAATAATGCTTTGAAATACCTATCAAATTTGGAACCAAATAATTTTATATGATATTGCGTAAAAATTACACGTGTGCTCAACCTACTTATTTTTCCAGTAAGTTGACACTTTTATTTGTCTAAGCTATTTTACCTAAGGTTACCACGAGTTTACATTTATGCACTCGAGCACATTAAAAATGTTCGATAACTAATGTAATCGGTGTGACAACCCTGAGCGCTTTTACTACATCAACACTAATCAACGTCGATGCTCCTGAAATATCACCTAGCCAATTATTTTTCGTATGTGTATAATACGACCAAGAAAAAAGTTGTTCTTTACATAGTTATTTGGTCAGTTGTACATATTCTGAATATAGCGATATTATTGTAAGTTTCTGACTTATAATCAGTGTGTTATCGGTGTGCTCTATACAATCGACTCGACGAGCGTGCCAGTAGAAATCTTCAAGACTCCAAGTACTTATCAGTGATAGTTAGACAGTAGCTGCTCACTGCCACTGTATCAGCCATCCGACCCAACGACATAGTCACTGTGCCTGCCGACCGACTCTTCAAACTAATTATTTGGTATTCCTAAATAATTAAGTGAAAATGTAAGTATAAAAACCATCATTCTCCACAAACTTCTGACCCTGCATGGTCAACCACGACATTTTTTTAACTTTATGTATTTATTTCAGGTCAGACTCTGAGTACGAAACCAACCTATCAAGTGTTGTGATGGAGCACGACTCTAAGTCTAACCGCAAACCAACTCTACCAGTCCCTAGGAAACGGAAGTCAACAAAGCAAAATTTGACGCATCCAAGGTAAACTTTACGATTTATTTGCTTCATTGTTTTGTCAATTAATTGCATATGACATTCGCTTGATGCAAGCGACTGCTATGCTGATGTCGCGGGTTCAATGCCGGATCGAGATTAATATGTGTACATGAATTTAATTAATAGCAATGATTTTTTATGTTCCTGTGTATATAAAGTAGTATGTTTTTACTAATAAACAGTATTTAATTGTAATGTATATCCGCTGTCTACTATTCATAGGACATGGTAGCGTTGTGTAGTATGTCTCGTCTCTTATTCTTGTATATTTTGTTTTAAAGCACATTCAGGTTAAAACTATAAATAAATTTGGGTGCAAATTAACAAGAGATCAATTTGTTTGTTTCAGTAAAACATCGAAATCTGACGTCGATATATTTGGCATCAGCCGCAAACATAACAACGGGAGGGCAACAGCAAACAGCGAAACCTCTTCTCTCCCGTCATACTTCGTGAACCGAGTGGCCCACGGCAGTGAGCGGCGAACGACAAGCACGAACGGCGAGTACTACATCGATTGTAAAGTATACAAAACTGAGGACGCGCGCGTCACCGACTCGTTGGAGCTGTGGAAAAAGGCGTTGGGCCGCATTAAGGTCCAGACCGACATCAATTCTATACAATGGCGTAAACTACAAGAGTTTATTATATCGACTGATGCTTTATTTCCCGAACCACCAACATATTACGATAAATAATACATTGTTTATCAACGGAATTATAATATTGTAATTTGTGCTCACTAAAAATAAATGAATCTCATTAGCATAAGTGTTTCATTCAACCTACATACATGTACCATCCACTATTGTGATAAGGTTGAAAATCTATTAAAGAAATTTGATAGATTCAAAGCGATGGTGAAATCGGTTCGCCGAGCGATCTGTGGGACAGAATGCTAAGAACTCGAACGAATTAACAAATGAACGAGTCGAGTCGATTACTGATTATTGGGCGTTCTAGACCACTTTCGGCAGCGAGGCGTACTCGCCGAGCGATTTGCCGAAAGTGGCCTAGAATGCCCAATAATATACTACTATTGATGATGTTATATCAATCGGGACCAACGGCTTAACGTGCTTTCCGAGGCACGGAGGGTAGTCCCTCAACCAACCAGACCCGGAAAGAAATCTTAGAATTTACACAAAGATTTTCTGTCCGGTGTGGGGATCGAACCCACGACCTCCGAGATTCAAGGCAGACACTACACTACACTAGAGAAATTCATCTTTTACTCATTAGACTTTTACAAACGGACACGGACACACAGCACACCCAGACTAAAAAAAAAAACTCTCGCATTTGGTAAATCAATCCCTGTATCGGGTGGACTTTACAAACACTTAATTCACGGACACAAAGGACACTCAGACTAAAAACAACCATCGGGCGTTCACAAAAATAATTGGTCGGAGTGCGAAGCAAACCCAAAACACTAAGTCTTAAAAGCATCTACCGTAATCTGAGCCACCGGTGCAATCAAATTTTTCGTCTCACTTTGAGCATGGCAGCTAATTTTGTTACACATCAACTACGCTTATGGAACAGGGAAAATGAATGGTCTAAACAATAGACTACGTTCTTTGTATCTAAGTAGTTTATCCAACTAATTTGGTAGACGAACTTATGGGACGCTCTTGGATAAATTAGGTCAATTTCTGGTTTACCCTGAGTTAGAGAGACAGTTGGCCTTGAAGCTGACAAAATTTCGTGTTAATAGAACAACAAAAAGGATAAATTAAAACAATTTATAAACATTTTAGGAGATAAGAATGTGAGATTACGAAGATAAACTAGTCAGGCTACATTTATTGGTTGATGGGAAATCTTTTTTGGGATATTGTTCTTTCACTTCTAAAGCGATTAACTCCAGTACTGAACATAGACCTCCTTTTAACTAGGAAAGCCAGAGACGTTTAGGGATATTGCCATAATCACTACCCTTGGCAGCAAGAGCTAATGGATGCTGCTGTCCATCATTATAAGCGGTCGTAGCCCAATGGCTAGGGGCATCGGATTTGTGATCTTGTGGTCGCCGGTTCGATCCCCACCCATTGCACAAAACTCGTAACACAAGCATTTTAGCTCAGCACGAGGGTTTAACAGGAATACTGGTAGACTGCAAAAATCTGCTAGCAATCTTAATAAAAAAATGAGATAAAAAATCAGTGGTGTATCTATTAGTCGCTTCTGACGACGTTCATAGGAAGACTTGGGTTGATGTATTCTTTGGCGAATACCACAAGGCACTTGACCACGGAACGAAAATTTTTCGTAGAAAGAATTGGCAACCTAGCACCTATAACAAATTTGCTCAACAATTATAGAGTCAATAAGACAGGATACAATATTGAAAAATATGAAAAAAAAGTATTTTATTTTACTACCTTATTATATATACTAACTAGTCCCTCACGCGCGGTTCCACCCGCATAACATATCTTCCTTATGGTGAAAAAAACTTCAAATCTTCAATTCAGAGGCTAGAGACAGGAGTAAAAACGTTTGACACTCAGTTATATGTTACATTTATATGCAAACATTATTATTTCAATTACCGCTCTCACGCAACTCGTTTATTTCGCAAAAATAAACAGTTTAAAACGAACCGTGAAACCAGAATTACACAATTACTTTTTTCATTATATATGCTGTTAGGTAGCAGGTATCTCTCCGGGCGTCCCTATAACTGGGCAAATGGGCCACAGTCAGTGTGGCCCAGGAGACTCCGTGGTGCCATATTGGCAGCGGGTGCTGTCGGGGGGCTTGCTTAATGCTTAACATTTCGCTGAGTATTAGACACGACTAATAATAACAATAATTCTAGAGGTCAGTTGCATAAGGTCGGATGTGCCATAATACATCAGGCACTTACGACTACATGCGTCTGAAGTATAATAGTACCTGTCTTTATGCTTTTGAGGTGTAGAATTGTGAATAACAGTCTATCGTCATGTCGTTGAATCACATTCTTAACCGAAATTACCCTCATCTCAGTGATTGCGCGTTACTATGCACCTCTTGCTTCGAAGCCAGTTAAAAGCCCCATAACCTATAACATTTTAGGATGATATTAACAAAATTGGATGCTGGGAACGCGGAGTTGGAGGAGAATGAGTGGGTGTAATGAATGAAAGTGGCGAGTGAATGGATTAAATTGACTGTGCATATTATATCCTAACTGTGACCGCGACTCCGCCCGCGTGGATTAAATTTCATTTATAATTTTAGATTTTTGGAATACAGTTCCATATGATGCGTTGCGGAGGGAAAAAACGTCCGTAACGTCACAAAAAAGCGTAAGCTTTTTATGTATAGTCTATGAATGATGGCTACACAGTGTCTAGTGTCTAGTCTACGTAGTGACTGTTATTATAAATAGCTGTTTCTGCATATAATTATTATATATTTTTATAAATTATTGTAAATAAAATAAAGGTGTTAAATTTTGTAAAGCAGTTTCTTTGCTTTTTATCGATAAAAAAATCATAATAAAAAATGTGTACCCGAATAATTATTTTCTTTATACCTCGAATAGAACTTAAAATTAATAATATGTTTATAATAAGGAACTTCGTTCCTATCCGGTGTCCCACGACACCACACGAGTTTTTTCTAAAATAAAGGTAAACTAAGTTTCACAGCTGATGTAATAAGGAGTAATTTAGGCTACTATTATTTAGAAAATGTCGAAACTAAAAGTAGTCTAAGCTATTCCTTATTATATCATCTATCTACCAGTGTAAGTCCCGTCAAAATGGGTTTAGCCGTTCCAGAGATTAGCCGGGGCAAACAGACTGATAGACAGACACAAATTGTAAAAAAAATATATTTAGGTATATGTACAACCTCCGTAGCAGCGTAGCGGTATTTGGCTCGCTTAAATCTCGGAGGTCATGGGTGCAATCCCTACGCCGGACAGGAAATCTTTATGTACATTCTAAGATTTCTTTCCGGGTCTGGTTGGTTGAGGGTCTACCCTTCGTGCCTCGGAAAGCACGTTAAGCCGTTGGGCCGGTTGTTATTACATCATCTTTAATAATCGTTTTGGCGTATGGCAGCAGCGTTTTCTTGTGTGGTACAACATTATACTGCGGTTACCAATCGCCTACCAAGCGTGGTGGTGACTATGGCAAATACCCTCCCTCGGGAGGAGGCCCATGTTCAGCAGTGGACGTTATACGGGCTATGCATTTAGTAAAAAAATAAAATATTTTTAATTGTGGTTTTGTTGTAAGTACCTACCCTTTTCTGCTTTTAGTAATTTTCCATTGAAATTAAATGAAAACGTTTATTGATAATGTAGACCAATCGATCCTAAAGTCAAATACAAAGATAAAAAGATACAAGGAAAAAATAATATAGCCTAATTAATTAGTATACATTTCAAAAGTTATGTTATTAAATATAATTTAAATCTACCAAAGTGGCATGTGATAGTCAGTATTATAAATATAATTAGAATCAACCAGCGCGGGCTGGGATTAGGTCAGAAGCATAGAACGCGTCGCGAGCCTCACCTTGCAAGGACGACCGGACCCTATCCTAGCTTCCTACGAGTCTTTCTCTATCTATCTACGTTGTGACACCCGGAGAAGAAAGACTAGTTATAAGAAACTCCGAGATAATTATTTTTGTCATCTTTTAAAGTCTTTGATTAATCATTTATCAAAATACACTTCAATTTAATTTATTTGTATAGCCGAAAATAATGTTAACAATACTTAAATGTATTACGTAGTGTGTAAATATGTTCCACAGTTCGGAAATTCGTTAAATCAAATAATAAACAGAGCAAAGTCCCCGGTATTTGGACAACTAATTAAGTGGTTATCGAAATTTACAAACTTTATTATTGCCTTTCATTTAACGAGTGGTCCCACGTGGATTCACCCACACAGCTCTTGATTTTGTTGGAATTTGCAAATTAAATATAGATAACTAGCTTCATCGCGTGGTTACACTCACGTAGCACCCGTTCCGATGTCAAGTTCATTATGCATTATGATCATTTATTGATAAGTGGGCTGAAAACACTGAAAGATTTTTTCAAATGGGACCAGATAGGTCCGTTGGGAGAATAGTAGTTCTTGAGATTAGTGAGTGCAAGCAAACAGACAAACTCTTCAGCTTTATATATATTATTTTAGTCATTTAAACCTACATTACTAGAAATTTAGGTTCATCATCATCAGCCCATATAATGTCCACTGCTGAACATGGGCCTCCTCCAGAGAAAGGGTATTTGCCGTAGCCACCACACTTGGCAGGCGGGTTGATGATCGCAGTGTTATGTTATACAATAATACAACACAAGGAAACGCTGCTGCCCGTTCCTTGATATACTATTATTATAGATGATGTTATAACAATTGGGAGCAAAAAATGTTGGTTACCTATGTTTTATTAACAAATTCCTACGTTTTTAATCAAAATCGGAGGTTTGAAAAGTAGCCGTAGCCCAATGGTCCCCACCCATTGCACTACCGACGTGAACCCACTCGTAACACAAGCATTTTAGCTTAGCACGAGGAAATAACAAGAATACTAGTAGTGTGCAAAAAGACTGCTAGTAATGTTTTTTTTAAACTATACGATTGAATCGTACGTAAATATGTAAATGCAATAGTCTTATTTCCATTGATATTTTGCTAACATACATATATCCACGCCCCATTCCCATAGGGGTAGGCAGAGACCAATTCCTTCCACTTGTTACGATCATGACATACCACTTTCGCCTCTTTTACATTCATTAATATTCTCATGCATGTCTTTCGTTTTAGGTTACTTTTAACCTGGCCTTTCTTAAGAACGTCCTCGATTTTAACGTGGAACGTCCGCCTTGGTCTTCCCTTTCCATCTCTTGATATTTTATTCGTGTTAATACCCGAAAATGACACCCTACTGTAAATATAATCTGCGAAAGTCTGAAGTCTTACCACGGAAGTTAAACAAACTTAGTATGCAAGTATACGTTCGGATATACATTAACATGTCCTCCCCATCTCCGCTGTCGTTTGGCGTTCGAGCGGTGTTCTCAGTTAAGACAATGTTTCCGTCGTTTGGAACCGATCCAATATGAATACGACACGCATTAGAAGTCGCTACTATTGTTGTACAAACACTCTTTTCATATTGTTCGACGCAGAGAAGGAAGAAAGGAAAACTTTATTTAGGTTAGTATTGTAATCATCACACCATTGCTGAACATGGGCAATCCTGGGATGGTTTTGCCTTAGTTACTATCGAATTGCTAGAGGACCTTGGACAGATGCTATTGCCTCGATGGAGTTTCCCAATAAGTTGGGCTTAGAATGAACATGGACAAGACGAAAGTCATGTAAAACGCTCAGGTAGTTCCCAACTCTATAGCCGTTGGGTCCATTCTCGAAGTTGTGAACGAATACGTATACCTAGGTCAAACGATCCAACTAGATATGACCAACTTAGAGAAAGAGGTCAATCGTCGAATCCGACTCGGCTGGACAGCGTTTGGGATGCTACGAGAGATCTTCTCGTTTCCCTTCGTGATCCAGACAGAAATGAAAAGATCCGCAGGAGAAAGACGGTGGCTGACATAGCTCAACGGATTAGCAAGCTGAAGTGGCATTGGGCAGGACACATAGGTCGAAGATCTGATGGCCGATGGTTCACGAGTGGAGACCATGAACTGGCAAACGCAGCGTGAGATGACTGCCTGCACGATGGACCGTCGCCCATACAGGTCGCAGGTAGTCAGAGGACGCAGGCCGCTAGCAATCGTTCTCGCTGGAAATCGATGGGGGAGGCCTATGTTCAGCAGTGGACTACAACAGGCTGATATGATGATGATGATATATCTCTACAGATCCATTGCAGAATAACTAATACAGTGATCCAGGAATGCAATTTCATCCCAAGCATTCCGGCTTCAATTCTCAGCAACCTAAAACAGGCATATGAATGGCATGCAATAATACAAAACTACTCTGTTATCCAGAATACCTAGCCATACGACGAAATACACAATACGGCTGCTATTTATAGACAACGATTTAAAGGCACCATGCTGAAACTTTTTCCTGGCGTCGTACTATGGTTAGTAACGATTATAATATTTTGTGGTTAATGGGCCATGCGATGTTTTCCTTGACTGCTATGTCTGCGTTATATCTATTGTTGTCATAGGTAAGTAAACATGTCCATATTTTAGATAAACGTGTATTATTTTTATTATTTATGAATTTATTAAAGAATACTACAGATGGAGTTGTGAAGTGTAGAGATGTCAGGTTAACTTTGGACGGAAACTTTGAACTATTATGAAGTTGTTAGTGACCACTTGAAATTTATATGATTTTTTAAGAACACTTAAAATTACATAAAGGTTGCTCCGCGTTTTTTGTAAATAGTTGTCACACATTATGTTAAGACAATTAAAACTTTAATTACAACTGGATAACTTTGGTAGCTTTCTAATGGTGACATAATTTTAAAAGTCGGGCCTTTAGTTCCGAGGCCTTTTAAATGTAAACAAACTAACAATCAAATCTACATTTCTTATAATAACTAACTTCCGCTCGCGGTTCCATCTGTTTAACTCTAGTAGGAACTTCATAATAAATATAGCATATGCAGCCTTCCTCAATAAATGGACCTCGGCCCAGGGCGGTCGCTGACGGGTAGATTGAGGGATTATGGCTTTTAGTTTTTTAAGGGAGTTTTGTGCAACTGTCGCTCTACTTTACAGTTCGCGGGCCTCTCGGAGTTCAGGTCTACGAGGGTATCGCAAGGTTATATATTACCGTGTGTATTAGAACATAGTAGTAATGGTAATCATGTTGATTATAAATCTCTCCGGGAAGTCTCTTATTCTTATGATAAAAGAACATTAATTTTTAACTGGAATCCCTTTCACTTTTTCCCCAGCATCACGTATATATATCAGCAGTGTTTTATTGTGTTTGTCAACAATTAATCTTAGCAGTTAGCGCCGCTCATTACTCTCGCTAAGTAATTGTCTTATGTGCGATTTAAACTTTTGCTACCGCTGAATGAAAAATACGTGCTTATATGTTTGAGTGATTTGTTTGTACATTTATAAACTCAACCTTTACTTACACCGTGTGGTTTCCGGATAAGAATATCAGGTTCACTTAAAGGTGAAGTGTAGGTATTTTTTTTTTCATAAAGTAATTTATTTTGCTGCCTGTTGAAAATAGGTGTGGTTTTAATAAATGCGAACAACCGATGGAGGCGTTTAATACTTAATCCTACTATATTAACAATTTTAGTTCCGGTGCGCAGGTTTTTAAATACAATATGGCTAGTAAGTATCTTTAAATACTAGGTCCCACATAAGTCAGCCTTATATGACTCCAGTTTATTCCTATAATCTGTATATATTCTATTTAACTGGCATTCACTTTTGCCTATGATACATATTCGTAAACTACTTTTATTTTAGAATATTTAAATTTGAGAGAATAATTTTATACCGCCGTATTTGTAAAAGTTTCTTATTCACATAACTATGCTAAAATAATGTGAATTTATTTATCCTACTAAGGTTACGGACGCTAAAATAAAGTTTGTATGGATGGAAGTTTATTACTCTTTCTCGCAAAAACTACAGGAGAGATATTGCTAATATGGTGTGTACATGCATAGTTTTTAAGCTGGGTTAACAAAGAGGATGTAAAACTTCACGCTATGACCCACTGGAGTAGTCCAATGCGAGTAAAACCGCGGGATATACTTACTTAATCTTTATTGTTTGTTTTTTACGCAGTGGAAATCTTTTATAGACTTCCCACCGTCTTGGGAAAAGACGGTGGGGGCGTGTGGGACTCCTTCACTTGCTCCCGGCAAACTACCACGGTTGTCTGCCTCGGACGCGACGATGGCCCTGGGCACTCGAATAGATCGACAACCAGTACCAACGTCGTGCGTCTGTATCTCGTGAGAGACTCCTCCTGGCAATGATTGACCCCTCCCCTACGTCTTTGCGTTTAGGTAACCAGAAGCTACATATTATGTTTACCTCTCTCCGAGATCACTACCAATTGCACGGCCAGAGTCGCCTATCTGGCCGCCAGTGGTCCCAAGGGCGGCGTATGACTAGCAGAGGTGGAAACCTGTCATTGAGCTGCTCAGCTTTCGCGCCAGCATCGGGTGCCGGCACGAGCTGTCTCGCACTGATTGTGCAGCATACTTACTTAATCTAAAAGAAAAGTGACTTTTATCCTATAGTTTTATAGTTTTACAATAAATACAAATTATTGCAAAAAAAAGGCATAAAAACTTATTGTAGGTGGTATTTTTTCGATATTATTGTAGCACACATACATACCTGGGAACCTCCTTTCCATGTATATTGACACACACACACCAGCTCATGACTGCGGTCTTAATTTATTAGTTTGTTTGTGTTTATTTTATGTTAACAAAATACATTGTGAAACGATATTTAGATGCAATATTTAGAAAAGTAATAAAATTTTCTTGGATAAGTAAATAAACAAAATTAAAAAATAAATACGATATACGATTATTATAGATAATGTTTTAACAATAGGGACCAACGGCTTGAAGTGCTTTCCGAGGCACGGAGGTAGTCCGTCAACCAACCAGACCCGGAAAGAAATCTTAGAATTTACACAAATTCCTGTTCGGCGTGGGGATCGAACCCACGACCTCCGAGATTTAAAGCGAGCCAACTACCGCTACGGTACGGAGGTTGTCATACATAAGCTGTATATATCCCTCAGTCTCCTCTTAGACACCCAAAGACATGGGTGGTATATTCTGGGTTAGAAACGACACGCCCATTAGTCAGTTAAATCCTTGATACTACTTTCTTTAAGTTGCAAACTATCCCCTATGTTATTATCCCCTTTTTCGCGATTAAGATAGCCTACATCATTTTCCAAAGTCAAGTCAATTTTGTATCACGTTTCATAATTATCGGTTTGGTTGTTTAGGCTTGTTAGCGTAACAGACTAAGTTACTTTTCATCCCACCATCTCGGAAAGAGTATTTTTAATCTTCAATATCTGAGTGGAAAAGCCGTTTTTATTCTCTAGAGGATAAAGTAAATTGAATTTAGAACATCGTGTGCACTAAGTTTGTGAATTAAAAAACCTTAAACCTATTTACTGCTACCTCTATGGTGCCGAATATATCAAACAACTTTTTTTTAATTTGTTAAAAACTCAGACTCGGAACCTTCTTGGTGTTCTTTTTTCAATTTGCTTTGTACATTTTTTCACGTCATTGTTAAACCTTATATTAAAAACAAGAAACTTGAAAACAAGTGAAAAAACTAAAATGAGTGATTCTAGCGACGAGGAAGTTTGTTTGACGCCAACAGAATTGACTGAAACTGTTAATAATGCGCATTTCCTCGCTGAGGTGGAATGAAAAGTTACGTGTTGCACTCGAGTGCAAAGATTTTTCGCCTCGTGCTCTTTTGATTCCCTCGCTAACGCTCAGGATTGCTCGGTCATCAAAATTGAACACGCGGTTAAAAAGCAACTTTGCACTCTTGTATAACAAATAACTATTCACCTACAACTTTTATTTTAAAACTAGAAATTATTGAGTAGCTTAAACTTAAACGCAACATTTTATAAGTCTCAAGCGTTTGGTTTATCTTATTTAGCAGGGAAACCGATATTTTGTTTTTAGTTTTGTGTCTTTTCTATATTAATACCCAATATTCATATTACATAATCATTGCTGTACTTAAAACTCGGAGCACTTCTTTTTTTTTGTTTTCCGGGGGAATTACATTTACTCATTCCCACCGCCGCTGCAGCGTATCCGCGCGCTGGCGGCGGGATATGTGGGTAGTTGGGTAGGTGGTATGCTTACTCATACCACAAGGAGAGGACCCTACACCACTAAAAATCCCCGTTGGCGGGGGCCGGGTACGCACGAAGCAATCCGGCCCACCGAAAAAAAACTTGTAGCCAGCAAAACTTATTACTTTAATTTTATTCTTTCCGTAAAAGTTAAGTGAATCTAGGAACAAAATGACTTTGATACACAACACACAGTAGTGATACCATTCATTTATACGAATGTACTTAACCCAAAAAAACAGTTCTGTCACTAACCACCTATAATAAAACGTAATGATCAGCCATTAAGTCTGAAAGCTGTCTTTTCATTAGCAGCCGTCTATAAGCCCTTTCTCTTCCCAGCACAATAATCGTTTATTCTTGGAGATAATAAAATATTCTGTCCCAACATGTTCTACAGCTATAATAAAACTGCATGACTATTATATTGAGACGGGAATCACAACACCGATGAGCATTAACCCTCGTAACCCATCCATATTCAGAATGCACTATTAAAAACACACGCCTCGGTCACAGACTGAGAAAAACAGAAGAGACTGTTTCGTCACAGAGTTTGTTACTGAAATACATTTTACACGTATTTCTGAATACTATTGGCGTAGATTATGTTTTTTCGGAGAGACATCTATGTAGTCCTGAGGCTTTTGCTATTTCACCGGGCATAAAGGCAAGGTATATAAACGACAAATTAAGCTACCATCGCAAAAGGGGTGCGGTCGCAGAGACTTTTAGTTTTTTGTGATGTAGTTTTGTGCAACTGTCACTCTACCTTACAGTTCGCGGGCCTCAAGTCTAGGAAGACTTGAGCTCGTAGAGTGCATCGGAAAGTTCTTTTCAGGCTAAGGGTCGGAAGGTCAAGGAACTATGTTCGGTGAATATGTACTTTGCTACATTGCAATACAGATAGTGGTAGGAACTTATCGTATTGTCCGCGTTCATCAATCAGGTTTACGCTTGGTTGCTTATATTCTGATATAAATATTTTTTTATCACATATATTCAAAAAGAGCTAGTTTATTCCTCGTAAACAGGGACCAAAATAGCTCATTAATCCCTAGGGACCAAAATTGATTTGAATTTGGAATGTGGATATTGTTAACAATGTTTCAATCAGCAAAGAGGTGAATCACAAACCATGCGGGAACAATGTATTGAATATGTGACTGGCTGAAAAACTGCGAGCGCGCCAAATTTAAAAAAAGTTGATGAAAAATAAACAACGCGCGAAATTAAATGCATTCTGCTTTCGTTCGTAGTTGATTCATATTGAGATTTTAGAATTATAAAAAATGAGTGCGTCTTCCTCAAGTGAAAGTATTATTATGTCTTATGGTTCTTCATTGTACGTAAATAAATTCTTGTTCATAAGTTGCACTTACTTATTTTCTCATAGAGGGTGATAAAAACCGGCCAAGTGCGAGTCGGACTCGCGCACGAAGGGTTCCGTTTCAGTTACAAGTGCGTACCTATTTTTGATATCAAGAATAAATAAAAAAGCGTATGTTTATGAAATGAAATGTTATTTTATATTTTTATATTCGAGTTGATTGAATGAAAGCTAAATTGCGGTTTACGATTTTTGACGTACTAAAAAAAACTACTTACAAGATCTCGTTCAAACTAATTTTCGGTGGAAGTTTACATGGTAATGTACATCATATATTTTTTTTAGATTTATCATTCTCTTATTTTAGAAGTTACAGGGGGGGGGACACACATTTTACCACTTTGGAAGTGTCTCTCGCGCAAACTATTCAGTTTAGAAAAAAATTACATTAGAAACCTCAACATCATTTTTGAAGACCTATTCATAGATACCCCACACGTATGGGTACGATGAAAAATTTTTTTTGAGTTTCAGTTCTATGTATGGGGAACCCCAAAATTTTTTGTTTTTATTCTATTTTTGTGTGAAAATCTTAATGCGGTTCACAACATACATCTACTTGCCAAGTTTCAACATTATAGTTCTTATAGTTTCGGAAAAAAGTGGCTGTGACATACGGACGGACAGACAGACAGACAGACAGACTGACAGACAGACAGACAGACAGACATGACGAATCTATAAGGGTTCCGTTTTTTGCCATTTGGCTACGGAACCCTAAAAAGTAGAGTGTCCACCTCGGGAGCAACACTATTTTAAGCTCGAGTGACATACTTTTAATCCCTCGCTGCGCTCAGGATTCTACTTAAGAATCCCTCGCTCCGCTCGGGATTCTACTCTAGAATCCTTCGCTCCGCTCTGGATAAAAAAAAACACTATCGCCTTTAAAATAGTTGTTTTCTCCCTTGATAAACAATCTACTATTCTTTCTTTCTTTCGTAGTTCTATAAAAATATTCAACAAAATGATTTTGTACACAAATATCAGTGTACCACAAAATTGGTTAACTCAGCCCAGTTGTTTTAACTAGTTAAGTTCAAAACGAATATCTTATTTGTCTGTTCTATTGCCTGTTGTATTATTTGCGGGCGTTTTGAAGTGGATCGTATTATATTTTCTTCGTACACTTGGTGGTCGACGCGGCGGGGAAGCGTTTCCGAAGTAAATGAGGCGAGAAGTCTCGCAGGTCTTAACGAGAAGGCGCCAAACTCCGGGAGAGTGTCGAGTTATCACAACTTCTGCAACGGTTAAATGACTTTAGTGACGTCATATTAATTTACACCATTTATGAACAATGTTAATATAAGAGCTTAGACTTGTGGAAGAGTTAAGACATGTCATAGCCAACTTAAGACAAAGGTGACGGTTTGATAAGATGAATCCTATAAATGAATATGCAATTTTAAAATAACTCAAGTCCGAATTCGACTAGCCCTAAATATTTAGCTTTTTTCTAAATTGGAAATTTAAATATAAACAACTTCAACCCCAGCATGTTCTATCTTAGGTCGTCCCTAAATTTAATTACATCAACCCATTCTACTTAAAAATGGTTAAATACAATATAATTCTTACTGCAAAAAACTAAGTATTTAAACATAGTTTTGATACAAAACTCATTATTCATTTTTATGCGTACAAAATATATATCTATAACTTGATATTACGGCGCATTAAACACGGTCGCACTATAGATCTAGCGCTCCCCTACATCTCCCCTAACAATTACAAGTAGAAGAGATTCTCCAGACATTTTATTCCAAGATTTCTGATTCAGACATTTGCAGAGATTATAACATTAATAGCGTATTACTCAGGATAAAAGTACCATTAAGAAATCCTTTAATGAACCAGCTAACTTAAATAAGGATGTACCTGTCGACTAAAGTCGACATAATGCTGGTATACGTTTTACATTGCGTGTTTGAACATTTAATTATTCCTGCGGAGGTGGTTCGTTTGTAAGCGGTCTTAATGTGTATTTGTAATGTATGCTAAATAATTCGTTTAGCTCGTTTCAAAGTGAATGATAAAGTCTTTTGCGGAACTATTAGATTGCACTTTACACAAGTAGGTATGCAATTAAGTGAATTTGAAATGTATATTCGTTTTAAGTAGTATTTAAATGCATTGTGATACTTATAAAATTAAATATAATAAGTAATACTTTCATTTTTCTATATTCTACTCATATTTTTTATGAAGTTCCCACGGGAGTGAAAGGGTTCCGGAGTTTGAACTCCGGTGTCCATGAAGTTAGTCAATTTCAAGGACACCGGAGTTTATCCGCTAGAAACGTGCCATCGCCGACAGGAATTTGGACTAGGAAAATTCAGAAGTTTATTTCAGTACGGACTTAATAAGGATTCCGGGTACAAAAAAAAAAGAAATGAGAAATTGAAGTGTTTGTTTTCTTCTTTATTGTACAATAATTTATAGATATTTTTAATTATAAATAAATGCACGTGTTGTTGGGGGCCCCATTTACATGTTTATTTTTAATAACAACAATAAAGATATAATTTAAGATAATACTAATCTAAATAAAATTACAATAACAACATAACAGAATAAACAACTCAAACAACTTAACATAAAAATAACCTATTAAAATTAACTAAGAATTAAATATACCAAAAGTAGTGATATTTTATTGATAAAGATTTTTGCAACATCTCGACTCAATATAATTTACCTTCATCGGTTTGAATTTTCTTTTAAAATATAAAATGAATATAATATTCGCCGACACCTTCTGGTGATAATATGAAGCCGATAAATTATATTTTTCTTCCATAACACTCTCGAATTAATCTTCATTGAAAATGCTGAGATATTTTCATAGCATTTTCCTTGAAGAAACGCTCCACATAATTCTTATATTGACTGCCTTGAATTATATTTTACATCTTAAATGTGTAAAAGATTTAACTATGGATGTATTGTCAAAGTATTGACTGTTTCGTTGGTCTAGCGGTAATACCACTTATATTTGACTTAAAACGGGTTCAAGACCCGTCTGAAAAACATCTGTAACAAAGAATTTTTTTCCAGAAAAAACGTTCGGGAGGATTTCTTCTTCTTCTTGCCCTTATACCATATTACTTGGTGTGTACACATTTGTTTCTTCCATTCTGTCCTGTCACCCATCACACTATCACTAATCCCTTTTTCTTTCATATCACTCTTCACACAATCCATCCATCTTTTCTTAGGCCTTCCGCTTCCTCTCCATCCATCTTCCTTTTTTTTCCTTTTCTCTTTTAAAAGACAACTCCCGCACTAGGGAAATAAATCCCTGTGTCGCGGGGGACTTTACAAACATTCATTTAACGGACACAAAGAACACCCAGACTCAGAACAACTATTTGTGGTTCACACAAATAATTGTCCCGGGTGGGAATCGAACCCAGAACACCAGGTCTCAGAGGCAACTATCGTAACCACTGAGCTACCGGCGCAGTCTACATGTATGTATGTATATGTGTATTGGACTATTACTATTTATAAGGCGATTTATTCAGAATTGCAGCGTGCTTACAAGTGTTTCGTTCCTTCACAGAGTGTTGACGAGTCGAATTTGCGAAGTAGCGTTTGAGTCGTCAACACATTTTTGTGCGGAATTTACTTTAGATATTTTGTTTTTAATTTTAATTCTAAAAGTGATAACTAAAAAGCTATACTTAATATAAATCTGCCTGTAAACCCCTAATCTATACAAACCAGCTTCCACGCGCGGTTTCACCCGCGCAACTCCCGTTCCCCTGAAAACTTCATAATAAAATATACCTTATTTCCTTCCTCGATAAATGGGCTATCTAAAACTGAAAGAAAAATTCAAATCGGACCAGTAGTTCCTGAGATTAGCGCGTTCAAACAAACAAACTCTTCAGCTTTATATATTAGTATAAGATTTGAAATCAGGGCCAGTGCTAATGTGGCGGTGTCTCAAATAGCTGGATCCCGTGTTTGGCGGCAGTTAACAAAGCTGGCGTATCGCCAGTCTCCTTGCGGCAGAATAAATCATATGTTCAGTACACTGGGACACTTGACTCTTCGTTTTTTAGGCACGAATGGCGTAGTGCAGGTTTTGGAGGGTACCTACTAAATAACAATGGTAGGTTAGTTATGGCTGTACCAATGTATCGTAATTCTAAATTTTGCTTGCCAACGGAAAGTGGTTATTTATGTACCATTGTCAAATGCAAACGAAATTAAAAGAATTGTATTTGGATATTTGATGATTATTGTCCATGGCTTTCATGGTCTAGTTACTAGTTAGTAAACCGGTTCGATTTCATAGTCAGTTATTTTCATGGTCATAATCATTTCTTTTTACTAGTTTTTGTTCGGTAGAAACAAATGGATAGAAAATACAACTTTAAATATAAGTCTATATTATTATAATAATATAATAAGGATGGATGGATGTTTGATACTCTTTCACGCAAAAACTACTGAACGGATTTGGCTAAAAGTTTGCACGGAGACAGTTTATAAGCTGGATAAATATATAGGCTACAAAATATCACGCAGTGACGCGGGTAAAACCGCGGGGCGCAGCTAGTAAATCTATATAAATATTATTAAGAGGAATTATTTGATTGTTTGTTGATATTGAATAAGTTCTGAAACTACTGGACCGATTTAATAAGTCTTGCATCATTAGAAAGCCATGTTATCCAAGAGTTTAGTACCTACTCTTGAAAGCTAAGCCACTTTTAATTATGAAGTTCTTCTAGGTACGGGAGCTATTTTTATAAATAAATTTGAAGCGGCCATAGCCCTATGGCTAAGGCGTCGGACTTGTGATCTTGTGCGTCGGTTCAATTCCCACAGATTGCACTACCTACGTGAACCCGCTCGTAACACAAGTATTATAGCTTAGCACGAGAGTTAACAAAATTACTAGTAGGTAGAAAAACTCTGCTAGACTGTTAAAAAAACATCTTTAAACAAAAAATAGATCTCAGTCCCCACATATATTTTGGCGCCAAAAGGTACAAAAACATATAAACACTGTCAAAAGCATACGACCTCTTAAGAGTTTCCGCGGATTCAACTCATGTTCTTATGATGCGTCTATTATTTTACTACCTACATGACTTTATAAGATTGTATGAGAGATCATATTATACTACAATTATTAAAGTCCTAATATTAACACAATAAAATTGTATCCTCTCATCCCCCATAACAGCTTTGTGCTCATTCATATAGCTCTAAAAATTAGCCACACACGATAATCTAACCGTGTAAAATAATATATGGTAATCAACTTAATTCAATATCGAAATTGCTACAAAAACTAATTAATACACCAACCGAGGTATGAAATCATACTGTATCATTACATCAAATAATAATACACGAAATTCCATTCCATTTCGGCATCCATTCAGAACCATTTTATATTCATTCCGACCCTCAATATATGACCAACAAAGGGTACCGTCGTACATTGATACAATGTCCGGCAATGAACAAACCCTTTCATATGTAACGAAGACGATGTATTGAGAGCTGGGGCCGTAGATAGTTGGAATATATTTAAATAAGCAGCACAGCCCAGTTATTGAAGGTAGGACTTAATATGACGCTTTTGCAGAGAATTTTTGATGAGTTGTTTCAGCTGGGGAGATGGTGTGGTGTTAGCTTGATGGTCATCATCATATTTTAACGTGATCCTTTGAATGTTACAAGAAATTAATTTTTTTTTGTTTCTTTTTAAAAGACAACTCCCGCACTAGGGAAATTAATATTAATCCCTGTGTCGCCGGGGACTTTACAAACATTCATTTCACGGACACAAATAACACCCAGACTCAGAACAACTATTTGTGGTTCACACAAATAATTGTCCCGGGTGGGAATCGAACCCAGAACACCAGGTCTCAGAGGCAACTATCGTAACCACTGAGCCACCGGTGCAGTCAGATTTGACGTTTATTGACGTTTTTTTTTTTTTTTTTTGACGTTTAATACTTCATTTTGAATACTTATCTGAAACACTTAAAGTTACATCGCTAGTTTTTTAAACACATACCTACCATTTGTTATTATTGGTTTTTATCATTATCTACACTACCCATCCGGGAGTGGTGACAACCGCCAAAGTCCCGTTCCCGTGAGAATTTCATCATTAAATATATCCTACGGTACCTACTCCGAGAAAAGGTAAGAATGGTGAAATAATTTTTGGAACGGGTTCAACAGTTCCGGAGCATGTTAAATGAAAACAAACATACGATCAAATATTTCCTCTTAACAACATTAGTATAGATAGTGAACCATTTATTCTTCTTCTTCTTTCGTGTTTCAACTTATTAGTGTTTATACTCTATTTAAAGCCATTTTACTGTCCTCACATGGGTGTCGTAAAAGGCGACTAAGGGACATATGGCTGATGGATGGGCAGCAGCATCTATTAGCTCAAGGTTTACATCTTACTGCGATCACCAATCCGTCTGCCAAGCGTGGTGATTATGGCGATATCCCTCAACAATCCTGGCTTGCCAAGGTCTGTTAAGAGGAGGCCCATGTTCAGCAGTGGACGTAAATGGGCTGTTGATGATGAAAGCCATTTTGACCAGTAAGTCGCCACTACAATGGCCTCTGTGGTTCCCGTCATCAGATCCTCCATCGTGCAGCTGTTAGGGTATGATGGGCAGGCCAACGTGTGCGACATAGACTGTGGTTGGGTGCCACAGTGACACTGTATGTCGTTGTCGTCAATCATGCCCCACTTGTGCAGATTGAGCCTGCAGCTGCCAACATGTGTTCTTAACCTGTTAAGCGTTTTCCATACTGGCCACGGTAGGTCACGACCAGTAGGAAGTTCTCCTGCAGGCTCAATGTAATTTGGAGGAGGAGGAAACTTTGCGGATCACAGTTTTAGTCTAGCGTCTCCTGAGTTAACTATAGGTGATGACGTCGTTCTAAGGAAGCTATTTATATGAGTAAGTAGATTCTTATTTAACTACATTCCAACTATCTCTCTCCCCCCACCTCTCAATAAACCGTCTTCGTTAAACTGAAAAGGTCTGTCTATTATAAATGTCCATCACTTTATATTATAAGAGGTTTCTATGGCAACTCATTGTAATATTCGCTAATTTTTAGTTTTGACATAACTGCGTGTCTGTTTTTGGAGGATTTGGAATGAGCAGTTAAAATTGTAAATATTACATCGCGTTCAATGCAAATGAGAATTTTAGGTGTGTTTGAGAGCCGTGAACTGACGCCAAATAGGCACATTTGTTTATGGCCGAAACGATGACAGATGTAAAACTAATGCTTTTTATTGAGTCAAAATATCAAACATACATAATATAACACATATAAGGAAAAATCCAGAATTATTTCCAAATTTGTATCTTACATTTGTAAAGGAAATTTTACCGCAAGACTATCTCGCGGAAAAAATAACTCTGATATGTCTTAATAAGTGGAAGTTCTAACCTTTGTTTAAAGCAACATCTTAGCTACCAGCTTGCATATTTATAGGCATCGGAATGAGGACGAGTGGACTTCGAAGAGATTGCTAACCATTCACCTTACTAACGATGCATTTTCGCAGCATTTGTTTGTACTATTTAGCTAAGTTTCTGTCCTATCCTTGATACAGATGGTGAAGTTAATAGTATTGAAACCCATACAAAATTTCATCGAGTATGCTATTTGATTGTTGATGAGTAATTATCAAACTATATTTCTGTATTATTTTTAATATATCATTATGATGATATCAATACCGCCTTAAAGAAAAATAATTGACGCATGTATGTAAACCTGGAGGCTAATTTATCACTACATAGTATAAAACAAAGTCGCTTTCTCTGTCCCTATATCCCTATGTATGGTAAAATCTTTAAAACAACGCAACGGATTTTTTAAAAGATAGAGGAATTCAAGATGAAGCTTTATATATATATAATACATCAGCATTGTACCCGTGCAGAGCCGGGGCGGGTCGCTAGTAAAATATAAATAAAAAACAAAAAATAATTTATTTTTTGTTCATATACGTGGCATCATCAATGGGGCCAACTAGATTACCAGCGCTAAATTCATAATGTATAAATATGTGGATATAGCATAAAGCGCAGGCCACACCGCCAGCGGGAAGGCGAGCAATCTAGGCGGGCGAAAATCGTTTCACCTCTTTTACATACTTCGGTTCACACCGCGAGCTACCGACTAATATATTTGTTTGTATAGTTTCCTCCTCTCGCTTTGCCCGCCCGCCTAGCTCGCTCGCCCGCCCGCTGGCAGTGTGGCCTGCGCTTAAAGCTGAAGTTGGTACCTATTTATGGTGCACATAAAATATTCTGTCTATTAATAAATTATATCATGTTTCTTTTCGCAAATCAGTGCATTATAAATAAATAGTTTTCTTGCTTTCTTTGATAACAATGTCTTCGCTACTCTACGTTTACCATGCATGCATAAAATATTTAAAATATGTCAATTTATTAAGTTAATGTAGATTCAATAATACAGTAACAATGACATAACTAATGCGTTATAATAACCCTACAGTAATAACTAATACATTTTTGTCAAAGTGATTGTTGATATATTCTGCACCAAATTAAAAGGGTGCTGCTGTCATTAATTCTCTTCGATTTCATGGATTAAATCCAGTAATTAGGCAACTTGCTAATCATAAAATGACCTAAAAATGTTTAATTTTTTTTTTCCGACGGACATATTATGTTGTTAGCCCCGAGGCTTTTGCTACTTCACCGGGCATAAAGGCGAGCAGAGCTCCAGGCTAGATAAATGGTTTAAACACTACAAACTAAGCAACATAAGAGGGCGTCCCCTGTGGGACCCGGACCTCGGCTCAGGGTGGTCGCTGACGGGGAGATTGACGGATTATGGCTTTTAGTTTAGGGGAATTTTGTGCAACTGTCGCTCTACTTTACAGTTCGGGGGCCTCTCGGACTTCAGGTCTAGGAGGGCATCGGAAGGTTGACCTCCAATAAATACAACTACCTACTAAAATCTACATTGCAAAAAAGTTAAACTAAACTAAAACTAAACTAAAAAACAGCTTGTTCGACAATCATAATATTAAAATTTGAATCAGTGTCTCACGAGGTCAAGCCGTTTTGTATACCGCTATAAATTTCTAGCGAAAATATGAATGTTTCAGCGGTTAAATTATTACGCACAGGAAGGTACAGACCGCAATAACAAGGCGGTTGAACTCCGCGAAAATTTAAATAGCTCCGTTCTATGTATACCTGAACATTTGAGGGTTAGAGGGAAATATGCGTCGTTTATTTAATGGCTAGTTTACGTTACCTGGCTAAATGATAGGTCGCACCGGTTTTTAGGCGTTATGTTGAACTATTAAGGACCGCTTGTGGAAATATTGGACGTTGTACGATCAATAGCTTGTACTTACCTGGATTCTGAAGTTTCTGATTGAATTTATAAAATAATTAGAATATGGATGAGATTTGATACTTTAGTTGATATGCAAGAAGATATATGTGTATGTATATGTAAGAAGAAGTTGAAAAATCTTTTTATAATTCAATTTTAATCGCGATCTATACTGCTAGGCGTCCCGCGCGCGCGCACGTGCCTGCTGCAGCGAGCGCCGCTCACGCGTGCGCTGCGGGCGCTCAACACGTTGGCTCACAGAATTAATCTCTTTTCGTGCACGCTGAGCGAATTCACACGGGCCGCTTATTGTGCAATTTGTTTAGTTTAAGTTACTATAGAGTTACCATTTTTGTCTTAATTTATAAGTACATAGGCTACTGAATTAGATATTAATTACCTGTATTGATAGTTTTATGTGTGTTTATGTATATCAACTATGGAAAAAATAAGAAAGGCTATAAGCTATATTTAATTATGAAGTCCCTATGAGAATAGGAGTTACGTAGGTGAAAACGCGCGCGGAAAGCGAAAAATGGATGAGATATGCATTTATGTTGAAATGTATATGCAAAAAGAAGTACTAAAATCTTTTTATAATTAAATTTTAATTATTATGACTTTTGACATGGTTATATTAATATTTCACTATGAAACAGTATAGATGGGTCTCGTAGCCTTAGGCTGACCTCATATTAGCCGTGCGCGTTCCTCGAACGTTTGAACGATGTGAGCACTGATCACCTGATCCCATCATCCCCGCCGTTGTCTGCATGGTGGCACCCCAAATCTTACTTATGTTGCTTTTTTTCTCTTATATAAGAGGAAATAGTTACTAGGTATATACGCCAGCTTACTCACTGCAGATATATTATTCAACCTTCCTCAAGTATTCCATACATTCATACAACCAACAATGATTGTTCAAGACATATATTCGTACCTTTTTGATATCGTCTTTCTTTTCTGTACCATCATACTGCACTGGTGGCTGTAGTAATTGCTTATTAGGCCTGATGTTTTGGGTTCGATTCCTTTCCCAGACAACTATTTGTATGAACCATGGATAGTTCTGAGTCTGCGTTTTCTTTGTCTTTGTTTTGTCTTAAAAAAAACAAAGTTAAATAAAAGCTTCTAAAATGAACAAAAATACACTTAATCAAGTTCCCTGGCATTTCGATAACATAACAAGCACGTACAAATTCGCGTTTGTTTTTATAAAGAAATATTTTCTCAACCCGAAACAATACAATTTTGTAACATAAGTAGCTATACTTTGAGGCGTTCTCCCTCCGTGATATTGTCGGACGATACAAAATTCAATAACCCGTGTTCTCGAGGCAAAGTTTCGCCTCTGATATTTCAGCGGATCGGTTTGTTGGAAGCTATAAATTTTTCCTTTAAGGATGTATGACATAGAATAGCTATGTTACTAATGGTTTTGGAGGGACAAAGGTATTTCGGGTCATGGATTTGCACTGAGAGGTTGCCTATCGATGGCATGCAGGTCCCGTCCTCTCGAACGATTTCAACCATGGCCGATCATCTCAAAGGAAGTCATCGGTACACGACGATAAGTACTTAAATTTGAAATTGTATTTTAATGGGCAAATTGACACATATGATATGAAATTATGTTACAATGACGTTAATTTCTAGAAGTATTTGTCAAATGGAACCTAAATATAATAATTTCTGTTCAAAATACTTGACTGCTTGTATAAACTCAATATGAAAATTATTATTTTTGTTTATGTCTTTAACTTCTGAAAACGCTATCAGCCATTTTGTGACGTCATACATCTCGTTAAAAAACATGAACGCGATCCATTACTATTACACTTTCTGAGTCATTACGTCATTGATCTTGGACACAGATAATGTATATAGATCATCATGGCTGACATCGTTTTCATCTCTAAATGTCAAGCCAATGTTAAAATATTTATTTTAGTGCTTTTTAGATCTCAAATAAATGCAATATTATTTTCTTGATCTAGTAAAACCATTCTTAACCATATAAAAATAATATAAAAGAAGTGTTAACTAGCCTATTAATGTATACGCAGTTCACTGCTGGAGATTGAATGATATTCACTGTGGCAGTTATGCCATTGTCACCATGATTGCTCGTTTTTCTTCTTCCCTGGTCTTAAAAGCGAGCAGGCTTCCTTATTCAATGGTTAACCTAACTACAAATGAACTCAAACACAACTCCACTTCATCAGTCGGTCGACATCCACTGCTGAACATGTGAATTTCTTTTTTTTATGTAGACCTTGGTTCACCAGGGTCATTGAGGAATCGACTTACGAGAAGAAGAGATATTGGGGCCCTTTGCTTTAAGAAAAGGGCCCATGTGATCTACAGCTGGGTTGCGGGCAACGACAACGGATGTCGTGCATTACTATTAGCAGTTCACAGTCTACTCATCTTAATATGTTATGTATATTTATAGAAATAAGACCAAGATTCAACCTATTGTTTAAAAAAAATTAAGCTCGTTGGTTGGAAAATGAAATCAAAACGTTACATACATTTTGCTCTAACAATGATATCTATTTATTTACTAATCACAGCGTAAACAATCTGACAAAGCGTTTGTAGTAATTACACATCTAAATCAGAGCTGTTTTACTGCGGAAGTACTTCCATGGAACTATACTTAAATGTGATATACGGGCGGTGTCATCGTTTAATATTTAATACCAAATGAAACTTTGCAGATATTAGTCGAAGTAATGCGGATCATTACCGATAGATGGCAGTAACGTCCACCTTAGAGACGTGTTATAAAAGAGATTGATAAATTTCGATGACCGGTAGGGTTCCACCATCGCCTAATTGGTTAAGGCATTAGGGGCTTAACCTAAGATGCAGGTTCGAGTCCTGCCGGTGGTCGAATTTTTATTATCTCAATTTTGAAACACAAATTACATTATTAATGTTGAGATTTTGAACGCAATGAGAGAAAATATTTAGGTTAGGCTTATTCTAGTTGCTTTCTGAATAGTCGATCGACAGAAATCGTAATAAAATGTATGGGATTGACGTATATCATGTGATTAAATTAAACGATTAAAAAAAAATGTCCATCTCAACCGTTTTTTTTCGGTCACGGCAGCCAAACTCTGACGAGATTGGCCATACCATTATGGTGCAGGAATGTGTGCACAAACGAGTGTTCTCTATTCCTTTATTTAGTGAGTCGGTGTTGCCGATAGTTAATGTTCTTTCTGAGGCACGGGTAAAAAACCACCAGCTTTATGATTTTGGGCTGGTTTGGGAAAACATTTTACCGTCCCGGGCCTTGAACTCCGGGTCTGTAACGGTCGTATTTTACACATTTTACACTGGTTTCTACACGCGGCATTACTCGCCTAACACTCTACTCTTTACTCCAGTGCCACCCTGAGCGTTGGTCCTAACCCCTTAAGGGTGCCCTCAGGTGGATGTCGCTTAGACTTTGGCCGGATTCTGAGAAGTTAATTTTAGACCTGTTACCTTTAAGGCATCTTACTAAAATGTATGTAAAATGTGTACATTTGTCATTTATCGGACGACAGACGGACAGACTGATTATATATTTTTAGCAACTTAAGTGACTTTTGTTAGGTTAAGTCTTACACGTTGTAATTTTGACAAGTACAAGGGTATGTAAATACTTAAGTGCTGAATAAATTTAATTATTTCATTAAGAGATATTGTCATAATCATCACGGTCACGGTCACTCAGGGTTGGTTACCGCAGATAAACTAAGATGATTTTGCGTGGCCCAGAAATAAGACAATAACCAACTCCAAATTTAAAGCCAGACTTTTACTACTGGGCCACCAAGTTATTCTTTCATGATTGACCTATAATTTTTCCTAGAGTTTCTATACAACAGCCTCATAACCACGAGGTTACGATACAACGTTGCCGGTTTTACAGGTCACTGAACTAATACGATCAAGGGTTATTTATTTCATGCCAATGTTTACAATTTTTAAGTTACGTTGTATTTATTTCGTATGTATTTTTATATCAAATTGACTTGCATATTAAAATGCACAGCCAAGTTTAAGCAAACCAGCACAAAGACGCTGACGTTCAGTTTAAATTTAGAACCAACCAATATAACTGCGGCGTCACAATAGCTATAAAATCAATATTGAACCATTCAATTTCAGCTATAACTTATTCTTTTCATAGATAATAAAAGAGTTATTTCGTTCACGAATGTTATTTGTATTGACAAATAGTTTAGCCATTTCCTATTCGTAGGATTTTAGATCTGTCACGGAAAATAATAAGAATCATACGTTGATCAACTCTCTTGTTAGTTGACAAAAAACGAGGTTTAGGTCGGTTAAAAAAAAATCAATGGAGTTCAACAGGACTTATTGAAATTGAAGTTTTTGTTTTGCTACAAAAGTAACAGACTATGCATTATATTATGTCTTGTTTAGTTAGGTTAAGTCGAGTGTCATAATAATGACGTAAATAATATAATAACTGGCAACTAAATTTAACAATATGAGTAGCATAAAAGTTTTTTTTTTACTAACGTAGTTTTACAGTCTACTAGTATTCTTGTTAACCCCTCGCGCTGAGCTAAACTGCTTGTGTTACGAGTGGGTTCACGTCGGTAGTGCAATTAGTGGGTATCGAACCGGCTACGGCCACTAAGTTAGGCTAAGTTGATCAACTTGCGATTCGTATTATTTTCCTGTGGCAGATCTACCACTTTATTAGTGGTAAAATCATCAAACTAACATGATATGAGTTATTAACACCAGTAGGTAATGCACTTGCAAATAAATCATTTCGCTGAGCATTAGCATTACTTACTGAAACCAAACTTACTGAAATATTCCAAAACACATATAAGTATTCTAATACCATGAAATAGGTCAAGGTTGTTGACAGCAATAGCAATTAGTATCCCTGTTAGCGGCCACTTGTTTTGCTCACTCCGGACGTCAGTACGACAGCTCGCGGTCAACTTGGCGCTAAACTACCGCGGGTTTTGTTTATTAGTTTTACTGCTATGTACAATTATGTTAGTAAGGAGAGAAATGACTATGTTCTAATGGTATGTTTTCATTTATGGTTTCGTTATTGTATAACATACTCCCTTTGAATGTAAGCAATCAATCTGTAAATAAAATTAAAGCTTTTGTCAACATTAAACTATTTAAAAAAGCTTATGATAATATTGCTGATTATTTAAGCGACAATACGGCTTGTCAGTGACTTGCTTAGATGAATACTACTAAATTTATTGTAATATCGCAAACATAAAAAAAGGATTCCACTGAGTTTCTTGCTAGTTCTTCTCAGAGTTGCCACGTCCAGAACTGGTGGTAGGAAAAAAAAAACAAAGTGGACGCAAGGTAGGAAATGGGCGTGGGCGTGGGTTTTTAAAGAGAGAACAAGAGGTGTTCACTGCTTGAGGAGCTGTCTACGACTAACTTTATTAACTTATAAAATAAATTACATTGGGTTATAACAATGGGTTGTTTATAATCTACTTATCAGTAATGAGGTAATGTGAATACAAGTAAGGTCGTAGTGGCTTCCTTAATGTTCTTATTTGTATGGAGGCAGCATGCTTATGCCGACATAACTCCTCCCACGTTAAGTGAGAGGCGAACGAATGGTCTTGCGATTTGCTTGGGGTGGTCCTCTTCTATTTCCTCTTGCTGGATCGAGGTTCGTCTTGACCTTGGTTTCCACCAGACTTTGTAGTACGCGACGCCGCATTCTGTTGCGCTGAGTATGATGTTTAGCCATATTGATGGCCAGCTAGGTGTTATAGGTATCCTAGGGGGTGATTCTGGTATTTCTTGTATGTATTCCGATTTTTGTTATCTTTAATGTTGTCTAGTTCCATGTCTTCTAGCTCTATTTGTATTGGTAAAGGGATAGTTTTTATTATATTTATGTATTTCCAATGTGTTTTCAGGGTCCTTCCCATGATGTATACCTGACAGTTATTGTTCATTGTTATCAGGTAAGTCCCTCCCTTTGCTTCGTTGATATTGTACATCTTCTCCGCAAGTGGTTTCAATTACTTCCTCGTTTTTCAGTATTGCTAACCAACTGTTTTTCTTGATTTGTTGTATGATATTGTTGTTATAGTTGGCTGTAACGTGGGTGCAGTTGTGCGGGACTTGGTGTTGAATGAGTTGTGCTATGCAGTCCTCTGAGTTTTGAAGATCTTGCCATTCTAGGTGTTTGCAGATGGTCTCTTCTTCAGCTATCTTTATGCAGGGTTCGTGAGGATAAGCAAACTCGTTATTTTTCAGAATCAGGAGGGGGTTTTTCGGAATTAGGATAGTAGTATTTTTGTTAGGGATGGAGTAAAGGTGTAGTAGGTTGTATGTTGTAGTAGGTTGCATGTTTAGATACTATGGGCACTTCTAGTATAAAGTTAAGTGATTCATTGGTGCTATATGCTTTTACCGTGATGGCTTTTTCTCAAAGGTGGATTTTCTTTATATTAGGATTGGAAGCTAGGTTGCCTTCAATGTTGTTTTGAATGAAGTTAAGTTCTTCAATTAGATAACGTCTAAATTACGTGTAAATGCTTTTATAACCGTTCCCAAACCGGCTATCAAGCCTCTTTTCGGTCTATTTATGTATCTTAATCCAAGAGTTTCTAAACCTAGATATGTTATCTTACTTTCTACCACATCAATGAGATACTCTATTTGTTTAGTTATTATTAGGTTATTTATAGTTTCATTATCCTTAAGTTTATATGTGTATAGTTGCTAGATATATCTGAGTAAATATCACGCAGTTGCGTGGTGTTACATACTATTGCTAAATGGTATGTATCTTGGTATTGCGCTTTGACTTCAGTTAAAACTAGTATGCCGTTATGATTGTCTATTTATGGTCATGGTTCGCTGAGGTGGCGGCGAACCGGAGCATTGCGATGCAGGCGATGGTGTTTCTGAAACATTTTCAGGTCGCCTTAGTAAATGAAAGTGCACTCTGATGGTTTTCGCGTTTACGTGTTTTCCTACTATTCCCGCTATTTGCTCTGGGTGCAACTGAACTACTTTATAGGGTCCTAAATATCTTTGGGCTTTAGTTTATTACTTCTTGCCGTTTTTCTAGCTGTTTATATACTATGTCTCCTACTTTGAAGTTGGCTGTTTCGGTGTTTTTGTTTGCTCTTTCTATTAATTCTTGTTTATCATTTGTCATTTAATTATTGATTAGTTTTTGAACATTTTCTAATGGAAAATGTCTGTTTATGTTTTATCACGTATTATTGGTAGAATTCCTTAGGGCAATGTAACTCTAAAGGTTCTGCGTTTTTGTGTGTCCGTGTAGTAATTCGAAAGTTGTGAATCTAGCAGTGGAATTTATGGAGTTATTGTATGCGATAATGGCGTATTCCATTAAGTTAGTTGGTTCTTCTTTATCTGTTATTCTCAATTCTGATTAGTTCAGCTAGGGTGGAGTGTAGTCTTTTGATTGGTGAGTTCGAGTTAGGGTTGTATGGGGTAGTGTTGTGTTTAGTGTTGTCAAACTTTGAGTCTGAGTCCGTTGTTAATTTATGCGGGATTCCTATGACAAAAAGCTTGTTCTCTACAAGCTGAGTAAGGTTTCGCGATGTGTATGCTCGTTGATGCTGACAATGCGATTGCTTGGGCATATTTTGTGAAATTATCTATGATAGTTAAGAATGTAGTGCCCCCGCTACTGTAGAGGTCCATGAACATGTGTTCCATTGGTTTGTGATGTTTCTCTCAGAGAAAGGGGAAGTTTTTTGTAAACTATTTTATTTTATTGTAGTCTCCTTAATCTTAATTTGTCTTCTTCATATTTAGCTAAAGAAATAGCCTGATATATATTTTCTGCTGATTTTAATCTCACAAGAATTGAAGTAATCGGGTTTAATTTATCTAAGAATATATCTACTGCTAATTTTTGATACTCCTTACTTTTAGAGGGTTCTGCTGTTATAAGAAGGCTAGTGATGTGTCTTATTTTGTCACCAAAAACTTCTAAAGAACCGATATCTCTATTAAGTAAAAAAAGTTCTTGTAACAATTGAGTATTATCTCTATGTTCTCCGAAACGTTGCAGGAGTACTTGTTTTATTGTTTCCCATGTTCGTGCACCTTTATTTTCTGCTAAAGCTTCAACTGCCTTACCAGTTAGCTTATTTTTAATGAGGTTGCCTATATGGGGGCTATCCTTATTCGATATTTGCGAAAGAACGTTTTCTACACCTTCAATGTAGAAACGTAAGGTTCTTTTATTTCCGTCATAAGATGGAAGTAAAAGCCATAAATTATAATAATCGATTTCCACTGCTGAGAATACGAGGTTAGGTTGTTTAAGGTTGTTGGTTGACCTTTTATCCTGAGCCATTTTATCTACAAGATTTATAGGAAACCAATGAAAAACTTAACCCAATACAATTGTACAGTACCCAAGAATGTGTTAAACACACGGGAAAGTCAATTGAAAAATTAAAAGGAAAATTCGGGAGTTAACAGAGTATATGCTTACGCCACGAACATTGCCGATGCCAGGCTTCGATGTTAGATGACTCGTCTCAGCTGCTGGATACCGATGCCACCCAGGGTAGGTTCTTCTCGTACAGCAGGTCCGAAGTCACGAATCTTCACTTATATCAAACCGAAACTATACGAGATTCCGACCGCGCCAGTTAGGAGATAAGCGTCAGCAAAGGGGTTTTTAAATAGAGAACAAGAGGTGTTCACTTCTTGAGGAGCTGTCTACGACTAACTTTATTAACTTATAAAAGAAATTACATTGGGTTATAACAATGGGTCGTTTATAATCTACTTATCAGTAATGAGGTAATGTGAATACAGGGAAGCTCTTAGTGGCTTCCTTAATGTTCTTATTAGTATGGAGGCAGCATGCTTATGCCGACATAACTCGCATCATAAGAATATTATTTAATATTCTTATACTAATCTATACTAATATTATAAAGCTGCAGTGTTTGTTTGTTTGTTTGAACGCGCTAATGTCAGGAAGGGTCCGATTTCAAAAAATCTTTCAGTGTTGGATAGTCCATTTATCGAGGAAGGTTATAGGCTATATTTTATTTTCAAAAAAATAGGGATCCGTAAGAAAATTGCGCTTTGTAACACAAGGTGTAAAATCGAAAAACTATTTATGCGTGCGCTGCAAAAACTATTTACAATAGAACAAAATGATGTACTACGGGTTTGTAGGTCTTATTAAGATCTACAAAAAAGTCCGCGAGAGCACATATCTAACTATCATAGTTTAGTGTCACAATAACCGCTTTTATGTACATAAAAAAATTAAATCGTCTGAAGAAAGAAACTACGTTAAATGTGTATTGTAATATTAATCCTTATCCAAATTAAGCATTGTGTTATCAAGGATATTTATGTAGAAGTAAAATACTTTTTGTTTTATTCTAATCGGACATTTCGTTGAGTAATTATCACGTGTATAAAAATTGGTACCTAATAATGAGTTATTTGCCATAATAGATAAAGCTAAAGAGTTTATTTGCTTGAACGCGCTAATCTCAGCAACTACTGGTCCGATTTGAAACATTATTTTAGTGTTAGATAGCCTATTTATCGAGAAAGGCTATAAGCTATATTTTATTATAAAGTTTCTACGGGAACGGGAGTTACGCGGGTGAAACCGCGCGCCGGAAGCTAGTATATTTATAAAGCTGAAGAGTTTGTTTGCTAGAACGTGTTAATCGCTGATATTACTAGCCCGATTTGAAAAAATATTTAAATATTAGATAGCCCATTTATCGAGGACGGCTATAGGCTATATTTAATTATGAAGTTTCTACGGGAGATACGCGGGTGAATCCGATCGCGGGAAGCTAGTTCTTAAATAATGTTCATATGATGATGTGAATAAAGATATACTCACTGACTATTTTTAAGAGGGTACCCCACAAATACCGCTCGCTACTACTTTGTAAGTCAGGATCAAAGTTGGCATAAAGAGTAAAATGCAATAAGCACAGAGGCCCTCCAAGTTCAAGGAAAAGAAGAAGAAAAAAAAAGACTATCATAGAGCCCGGAAAGAATTTAATCAGACAGAGATTAGTAAGTAAGGTTTCATGGTGTCACGGTTTCAATCAACGCGCTTGGAAAATCTTTAAGTTGAATCAAAGTTTTGTACCGGTTTAACTTTTTCTTTAAAAATATGTTCTTATTCCGCTACGGATAGTTTCAATCATCTGCTGAATCATCAATCTTTTTGTATGGGTACATTATTATGAAGGATAACCTGCGTAACGTAGCGGCATTTGGCTCGCTTTAAGTTTCGGACGGAGGTCGTGGGTTCGATCTCCACACCGGATAAGAAATCTTTGTGTAAATTCTAAGATTTCTTTCCGGGTCTGGCTGGTTGAGGGACTTCCCTCTGTGCCTCCGAAAGCACGTTAAGCCGTTGGTCCCGAGTGTTATAACATAATCTATAACAAGCGTATTATACCAGGGAACGGACAGCAGCCCTCAAGAGGAGTTTCTCAATTTGGCTGTACTTTTTTTGTTCGTTTTCTCAGCCCTTTCGACAGGGAGAACCGTCTTTTGATGATTCTTATTTTATTTGAAAGCTAGTGCTTTATGCGTGGTCCCATTTTAATTGTCTTTTCCCCGTCTTGGCCTTGGCAAAACTTGTTTTGACAAATGCCAATGTCACAAGAGAGAAAACCAAATAATTCTTAATGTTGCAGTATTACTACAAATTTATGAAATATTAAATTATATAAGTTTATGTATGTGCGCCAAAAATGGACGAATAACTGAACCGATTTTCAGATTGGGATTTTTTACTTTTAAGTGCATATTAATTTGTTTTGGTATATCTATTTTCATTAAAGCCCTTTTTTTTGTAAATTTGTTAAGTATCATTTTTATTCGCTACGGTTCACGCACACATTTGCAAACATACTGAAACATGATTCAGATGTCGCAGGTGACTCTCAAAATGTTAGGTAAGGTTTTTAAGTTACTTTTAAGGGTACAGACGTGACCCCATTATTAAGACTCTACTGACTGTCTATATTTTACCTGGATATATGTTAAATACCATTATAGCTAGACAGTTGAATTTTTCACAGATTTATGTACTAAAAGAGAATTTCTCTCGAAAACAAACAATTATGATGTTGTTTGGCGAGGGATTACAAGTTTGTAAGTATGGATGTAAGTATGGACGCTAAAACTACTGAACGGATTTGGCTGACATTTTGCACCGGAATATATTATACGCTGAGTAACATATAGCCTACATAACATCACGCTCCAACCCACTGGAGCAAAGTAACACGGGTAAAACCGCGGGGTGCAGCTAGGTTAAAATATATAGCGTGGGCGTAACAGTGGATCATATTACAATACGTAAATATAAATAGTTACAGACAATCTCGTCTTTCGAATTTACCGTAATCCAGTCAAAAGTCAAAGTCAAAGTCAAAAATTCTTTATTCATATAGACACATTTAAAATATTTTAAATCATGTTCTTATGATGCGTCCCATTCTTTGACTACCACCAGTTCTGGACGTGGCAACTCTGAGAAGAACTGGCAAGAAACTCAGAGGAATCCTTTATTTTTAAATAAATTTTATTTTACAATGATTAATAAAGCAGTATTGTTTCAGAGCAACTCACTCCCAAGCAGTTTTAAAATCAAAGCAACAGAAATTCCAAATACAAAGATTTCATTATCCAAAAGTGCGCTCACTGGTGAGCAAATTAATAGCGTCCGATTATGTTCAGTGCTCACTGCTTAGCCTCAATAATGAGCTCGATGTCTTATTAATTGCTGCCATCCTTTTAATCTCGTCCCCCTTCGAAACGGGGTTTAGCATGGCTTTAGAACAAATCTGCGTAAGATTGTTTTGTCTAGTTAATTTTAAACCAGTTTAATATAACTGTGCAGTTTGAATAGGCATCAGCTTAAACCTTAGAGTGTACACAACATTAAAGAGCGTGCGTATCGCTGTTTGTCAATTGTCAGAGGTAGTAATGTATGGCATAGCCTTTTTATAGTTAAAATAAATACTTAATTTTCTTGTATCTTGGTTCCATGACCAACTTTTGCAACTTAGTACAGTACATCATGATAGTATTATAGAAACGACTTTATATGAATATTGCATGGCATAATTAAATATATCTTATGTTATTTCTGGATAACGTATCTTTCTAATGAAAGAATTTTCGAAGTCGGTTCAGTAGTTCTGGAGCCTATTCAATGCAATGAATACAATTTTTCCTCTTTATATTATTACTATAAATTGTCCTAATACTAAAATTCAACATTTTGAGAGTATATATATGTTAACCTTAACTGCAAATACGTTTTACCCGTCAGTTTACTCTATGCTTAAGTTTAACTTAACTTAAGCATAGAGATAGCTTATAAGCTAAATGAGCATTTACTTTTCACCCCGTTTACGTCTACTGCTGAACACGGACCTCCTCTTTAACAGACCTTGGCAAGCCAGGGTCGTGTAGGTATATTGCCGTAATCACCACGCTTTACAGGCGGATTGATCGCAGTAAGATATCAATATCTTTTACTGTTTTGCTGTTAGAAGCTGCTGCCCATTTATTTAAAAGCGTCTTATTGTTTTGTACATTTAACTAAATGTTTGGTATCTAATATCTTGTATGTTGTGCAGAATTAAATGTATACCTAATAATTTTCTTTCTATCTTTCTATCACCTGTATGTTCTCTCTTACGACTTACTTAATCACCTCTTACGACTCCTATAAGTAAATTCGGGATGGTCTATTCTAATCCGGAAACCACACGGCTTTTAGCTATATCAGTCTCAGAGTTAAACGCAATAAAAACATTATTTATTTGATTTATGTTATATAACCAAATGGCCCTTACAAATTACATGGATTTATTGCCCTTGGTAAAACTTAAAGGTACCTTCGAAGGGAATGTTGAAGTCACTGTACTGACATCATGGCGACATAAATATCAAAGTTAGCCGCCATTCCGACCACTAGGATCACATCCTTAATAATTCCGTTTGAAATGAGCCTCGATTCCGTTAAGACTTTTTTCCCTTTTTAATTAAAACTGCTGCGATTCCAAAATGGCCTCTTTAGAACTTGAAATTTGCATTCATTTTTTACGTGAGCAACTTTGAAAGCTTTTGTTGGAGAAAGTACAGAAGGAATACTATTTGCATACAGATTGATTGGGATAAGGCGATTTGTGTGGAAATAATAGTTTGTAGTAAAGCTGTTTGGATAATGAATGAATATTCGTAAACTGCATAATTATAATGGCTGTAGGGCGAATTTATATACTTGATGCTAATTTTGAATAAAATCATAGTCATACAACATTTTGCCAGTGTAATACACAGTACTGAATAAATAAAATAAAATAAATAAAAATCATTTTTATTTACGTAAACCTATTACAGGCACTTGCAAATAGTTAAAACAATAATTTATTATTAATCTATGTATAATTTTAACATTTTTAAATGAGCATATCGGAGACTTCAACTACAATCTTTTGAGCAAAAATGAAGCTACAAAACAATATAAAGACACCCTTAAAGCGTACGGATATAATATACTCAACAAGGTACATCCATCATACTGCACCCGAGAGACATCAACAACCAAAACCATACTGGACCATGTCATAACGAATCTAATGGAACATCAGTATAATTTTGCTATCATTGAATCTGCTCTATCAGACCACAAGCAGATCTACCTGGAAATGAAAAATATTCAACCAAATCCCTTAAGAAAAACAAAATATAATACTATCAACTATACCAAACTATATAAAACAATAGAAAGATTAAACATTATGAAGTTTACAAACTTTGATGATTTATATGAATGTATGAAGCAAGCTGTAAAACAAAACAAATTAACAAAATACAAGATCCTGAACATTCCCACTAAAGATTGGATAGACAAAACTGCTATAAATAAAATTGAAAAAAGAAATGAAATTTGGAAGCAATGTAAAAATAATCCGGAAAACGTAGAATTAAAAGAAAACCTTAAAAAGGAAAGAAGTGCAGTATTCAATTATATTAAAAAAATTAAAAGAAAATTTTACCTTGCGCTATTTCATCAATATAAACACAAGCCTCTTAAAATGTGGCGGCTAATAAATGACTTAACTAACTTAAATAATAAAATTAATGACAGTTGTGCCCCGTCGAAACTACAATTAGAATCGGGTATAAAAATTACAGATATGGGAGAAATTTGTGAGCAATTCAATGATTTCTTTTCCAATATTGGCATAAACCTGGCAAACAAAATACCTTCCCAGTACCATAACAAATGTATTTACTCAAACACTCACACATGCACACATATCCTTTCTCAGTTAGAACCAGTTTCGGAAAATGAGGTAAATGCACTCATATGTAATCTTAAAACAAATACTAGCACTGGCATTGATGGTCTTAGTGCAAAAACAATAAAAAGTTTAAGAGAATTATTATTAGCACCTTTGACCCAGTGCATCAATCAAAATATACAAGATGGTGCATTTCCCGATTCACTAAAAATTGCAAAAATATCTCCTATATTCAAATCAGGCTCTAAATTGGATCCGGGCAACTATAGACCCATCTCCGTGTTACCAATATTATCAAAGATTTACGAAAAGGTTCTACATAAACGTTTGAGCAAATATCTGGCTTCAATTGGTTATCTCTGTGAAAGACAATACGGTTTTCGCAAAAAATCTAATACATTATCGGCAGCCATTGACTTAATAACAGAAATTAAATCAAATATAGATAAAAAACACGTGGCGCTGGGTGTTTTCATTGATTTAAAAAAAGCGTTTGACACCGTTAGTCATGAACTGCTTTTGAAAAAGCTAGAAACTGAATTAGGCATTACGGGAACTGCACTAAAAATTTTTAAATCCTACCTCACAAATCGGTGTCAGGTAGTAAAAATCAATGAAACCATCAGTACCCTTAAACCTATAAAATGTGGAGTTCCTCAAGGGTCTATATTGGGTCCACTCCTGTTCCTCATATATGTCAATAGCATAGACAAAACAGGCCTAAAAGGCAATATAACCCTGTATGCTGATGATACTTGTTTATTTTATTATGGCCACACAATAGATTCTGTCATTGCAGAAGCCCAGAATGACTTAACTTTGTTGCAAAATTGGTTTGCATGTAATCTTTTAACAGTTAATGCATCAAAAACGAATTACGTTATTTTCACCGCAAAGAATAAGAAAGTACATAATCATCCACCACTTACCATCAATGGTCAGATAATAAAGAAAGTGGCATCCGAAAAATACTTGGGTCTTAACCTTGATAGTCACTTGACATGGAAAAAACATATAGAAAAGATCAGGTCTAAAATTACTTCTTTGACAGGATCGATTCGAGGTATCGTTAAGTGTGTACCGCGGCAGGTAAAATACACTATTTACAATTCACTGGTGAAGCCACATTTGGACTACCTTATTGAAGTGTGGGGATGTGCCTCTAAAACCAATCTACAACCACTACAAATAGCACAAAACCGAATTATTAAAATATTATTTAACTATGACTACTTGACACCGACGGACCAGATTTACAGTGAAACAAAATTAATGAGTATAACACAAATATATCACTATAACACATGTATCCTTATTCACAAAATTCTACACAAACATATACATACACAAATAAAATTTATCACAAAAAGACAGACACAAAAACGCACCTTAAGACGAGTATATAAAAATAACATACAACTTCAAAAACATAGAACTAATTATGGTAAGAAAAATATTATGCACGAGGGAGCACAACTTTATAATAAATTGCCAAATGAAATAAAAGAAACTGAATCTATTAGAAAATTTAAAACTTTGTTAAAAACTCATATTTTAAGGGGCAGTGTACTATAATAATAGTAATAATTTTAATTAATTCACACATGTATTTATATAAATAATATTATGAACACACCTAGTTATCCCATTGTTATATTAATTACAATAGCTATTTAAATATTGTTTACTCATAAACAATCTCGGACTGTGTAAACGCCACTTTATAACACACGAGGAATGTGATTCGGTAAAGCGATAACTCTGCACAGACGAAATAAAAAAAAAAAAAAAAAAAAAATATCTATGTACCTACATTGTAAATAATAATTATTGTTGTTAATTATTTTTCGTTTGCTAAACTTGTTATATTATTGGTGTTGTTAAATTAGGTAAGTCTCATCTAAACGCTTATAATTTTATTTAATAAGTAGCTGTGCCATTGGGATTATATGTACTACGTATACCATTATCTCAGTGCCATAAGCTAACTTAATATAATGTATTTCTCGTAAGTGATTTATTGTAATCTTTGAGAAATAAAGATATCTTAAACCGTAAACCATATTAAGCAGGTATTTTAGTTATTGTTTTTAATCATTTTAGTCTTAACTTTATTATTTTACTATATTGTGTCCGATAGCTTGTTCTGTCTATATTAAATTATATTATTATAGAACAATTGTCATTATTTGGGCGGACCATGAGTATATAACTGACTTAACGGAATGGACAAATAGGCAGATAAAATAAAAAATAGCCTCTTTTTATACCTTATTCTATCTATTCACTACCAGTGAGAGTCGCATCAAAATCAACACAAAGACAGACAGACTTCGATCAATTATTGATCGAAGCATACAGACGATAAAAAATAATTGTGTGTTTTGTTATAAGTACATTATTCCTTTACATGCATTGAGTAAAAACTAGGCAGATCAATTCTATTTTTTTTTCTCTTTTTAAAAAGACAACTCCCGCACTAGGGAAATAAATCCTATATTTATGTGTATAGATAGCTTATCCGGCTTATTGTATCGTGTATACTTAAGTAGCCCTTTTACGTCCACTGTTGAACATGGCTTCCTCTTTAGAAACCTTGGCTCGCCATCGTATGCTTTGCTATAATCCAGCGGTCGGCGACACGCGGCCCACGGACTTCTTATTTGCGGCCCGTTAATGTTTTGTAGCCGTACCGCGATCGATCTTATACGTCCTTGTAAGATCCAGCCTTAAGAACGCGCTTCACTCTGCCCAAGAACGAGCAAATGAGGATGAAATTGTAAATTTTTCGATGTGATGTGACCACCTAAATATTACCAGTACGGCCTACCTGTAGTTTATTTTGCCTCTTTGTGGCCCTGTCTGCCAAAAGGTTGCCGACCGCTGCTATAATCAACACGCTTGGCAAGCGGTTTGGTCACCACATTATAAGTAGGTTATCTTAAGCTGTTAAATACTGCCGTCCATCCATCAGATGAATGTCACTTAGACGCAACTGCCAACATCCACGGGAAGACAAGGCGTGGACTATTTTATAACTGGTACCACACGGCTCCTGTCCTGATGCTTCAATTATTTCTGTAATCAAATTCATAATGTTACTAAACGATGTTATGTGACGTCATTATACACACAACAGCCCAGCGCAAAGTTAATTACAATTCTGTCAATAATCGTTCACATTATGATGTCAAATTTTCTATGTGACATTTTTAATTTTCGCAAATTAATGTTAATGGTAGTTGTTTTTATGTTTTAAAAGAATGCGGTGTACCGAATACGTTTTTTTTTTAAATTATTATACAATATTTTTATAACGCTTTGTCTTTTTCCTACCACTAGTTTTGGACGTAAAATAACTGGCAAGAAACTCGAAGGAATCCATTTCAATGACAAAACTGCTTGGGAGTGAGTTGCTCTGAAACAATACTGTTTTATTAATAATTGTAAAATAAAATGTATTTAAAAAAAAGAAATCCTCTGAGTTTCTTGCCAGTTCTTCTCAGAGTTGCCACGTCCAGAACTGGTGGTAGTAAAAGAAAGGGACGCATCATAAGAACATGATTTAAAATATTTTAAATGTGTCTATTTGAATAAAGAATTTTTGACTTTGACTTTGACTTCAACTTAAGTAATTTTCAGATAGATATTCAATATATAATGTATTATTTTATATTCACCTTTATTTGTTGTTAAAGGTCGTTAAAAATTTTGGAAAATTACTAAGTTGAAATGGATGAATTGGAATAAATGAGTTTCTTGTCAGTTATTTTACGTCCAAAACTGGTGGTAGGAAAAATACAAAGCGTCAAAAAAATATTGTATTTCATATATTATCTTTGCTATTTGTAAGTTGTCAAGAGTATAGAAAAATATACATCTGTTTAAAAAGTATAGTTTTCTGAGATATATACCGAAACATTTGTGACAACAATACCAAAGCGGGCGAAACTTAGACTTGAATTTCTTTTATCAATATAAGAACCACTATACAGCCTACCCTGTAATAAATGGTTAAAGCCGTCAGTTTTACCACAACACAGTAATCAATAAAATGATTTGGCTTTGTTATCCTGTAAGATGGAGGCTATTCAGTCTAGCAGTTCAGTAGGCATACCAACGAAATGCTATACCTTCTGATCAAGAATGATTTAGCACTAGGTATTGTATATCGAAATGTTCATTAAATATATTTAAGTAAAGTTAGCAGCATATCATAATCAAAACACTGAACTAATGAAATAATGCCAAAATGATATACACATCTATATACCCACTGTGACAGGTCCATAGAGTAGAAACAAAGTACGTAGAAAAGATATTATGAACATGACTTCAGGTGAAATAGTATAAACACATAAGGTATTCCTAGGTCTAAAAAAATGGCGATGTAAAATCAGCGAAAAAAAAAAAAAAAACCACCTCAATTTGTTGCTTTTTTGTTGCTAATTAGTTGCCAGAAAATTAATTTTGTTGCTTCAACCGATCGAAAAAAATCGGCAATAACGCTAACTTTACAATAAGATAGCGTGGAAATCACTGGATGTGGGCTGATCGATCAAGCGAATAGTGGTCAATTTGTTGCTAATTTGTTGCTGAAAGATGGTAGGGAGAAATAAATAAAAAAAAATAAAAATAGTTTTTTTTTTCAATTATGCCAAAATAAATAATGTCCACGCTAGCTTAACTAACGATTTTTCCGTAAAAAAACGATTGTAAAAATTTGTTGCTGCTCATACTGCAGCTTGTTTTAGCATAAAGAGTCAGCAACAAAATAAGAACCGGAAGTCAAGATTAGTTGGAGATCGGTATACAAAAAAACCGACCACGCTAGCTTAACTAACGATATTTCCGTAAAAAAACGATTACAAAAATTTGTTGCTGCTCATACTGCAGCTTGTTTCAGCATAAAGAGTCAGCAACAAAATAAAAACCGGAAGTCAAGAGAAGTTGGAGATCGGTATACAAAAAAAACCGGCCACGCTAGCTTAACTAACGATTTTTCCGTAAAAAAACGATTGCAAAAATTTGTTGCTGCTCATACTGCAGCTTGTTTTAGCATAAAGAGTCAGCAACAAAATAAAAACCGGAAGTCAAGAGAATTTGGAGATCGGTATACAAAATAAAACGGCCACGCTAGCTTAAGTAACGATTTTTCCGTAAAAAAACGATTGTAAAAATTTGTTGCTGCTCATACTGCAGCTTGTTTTAGCATAAAGAGTCAGCAACAAAATAAAAACCGGTAGTCAAGAGAAGTTGGAGATCAGTATACAAAAAAAACCGGCCACGCTAGCTTAACTAGCGATTTTTCCGTAAAAAAACTATTGTAAAAATTTGTTGCTGCTCATACTGCAGCTTGTTTTAGCATAAAGAGTCAGCAACAAAATAAAAACCGGAAGTCAAGAGAAGTCAGAGATCGGTATACAAAAAAACCGGCCACGCTAGCTTAACTAACGATTTTTCCGTAAAAAATCGATTGCAAAAATTTGTTGCTGCTCATACTGCAGCTTGTTATAGCATAAAGAGTCAGCAACAAAATAAAAACCGGAAGTCAAGAGAAGTTGGAGATCGGTATACAAAAAAAACTGGCCACGCTAGCTTAACTAACGATTTTTCAGTAAAAAATCGATTGCAAAAATTTGTTGCTGCTCATAATGCAGCTTGTTTTAGCATAAAGAGTCAGCAACAAAATAAAAACCGGAAGTCAAGAGAAGTTGGAGATCGGTATACAAAAAAAACCGGCCACGCTAGCTTAACTAACGATTTTTCCGTAAAAAATCGATTGCAAAAATTTGTTGCTGCTCATAATGCAGCTTCTTTTAGCATAAAAAGTCAGCAACAAAATAAAAACCGGAAGTCAAGAGAAGTTGGAGATCGGTATACAAAAAAAACCGGCCACGCTAGCTTAACTAGAGATTTTTCCGTAAAAAAACTATTGTAAAAATTTGTTGCTGCTCATACTGCAGCTTGTTTTAGCATAAAGAGTCAGCAACAAAATAAAAACCGGAAGTCAAGAGAAGTTGGAGATCGGTATACAAAAAAAACTGGCCACGCTAGCTTAACTAACGATTTTTCAGTAAAAAATCGATTGCAAAAATTTGTTGCTGCTCATAATGCAGCTTGTTTTAGCATAAAGAGTCAGCAACAAAATAAAAACCGGAAGTCAAGAGAAGTTGGAGATCGGTATACAAAAAAAACCGGCCACGCTAGCTTAACTAACGATTTTTCCGTAAAAAATCGATTGCAAAAATTTGTTGCTGCTCATAATGCAGCTTCTTTTAGCATAAAGAGTCAGCAACAAAATAAAAACCGGAAGTCAAGAGAAGTTGGAGATCGGTATACAAAAAAAACCGGCCACGCTAGCTTAACTAGCGATTTTTCCGTAAAAAAACTATTGTAAAAATTTGTTGCTGCTCATACTGCAGCTTGTTTTAGCATAAAGAGTCAGCAACAAAATAAAAACCGGAAGTCAAGAGAAGTCAGAGATCGGTATACAAAAAAACCGGCCACGCTAGCTTAATTAACGATTTTTCCATAAAAAACGATTGCAAAAATTTGTTGCTGCTCATACTGCAGCTTGTTTTAGCATAAAGAGTCAGCAACAAAATAAAAACCGGAAGTCAAGAGAATTTGGAGATCGGTATACAAAATAAAACGGCCACGCTAGCTTAAGTAACGATTTTTCCGTAAAAAAACGATTGTTAAAATTTGTTGCTGCTCATACTGCAGCTTGTTTTAGCATAAAGAGTCAGCAACAAAATATAAACCGGTAGTCAAGAGAAGTTGGAGATCGGTATACAAAAAAAACCGGCCACGCTAGCTTAACTAACGATTTTTCCGTAAAAAGTCGATTGCAAAAATTTGTTGCTGCTCATACTGCAGCTTGTTATAGCATAAAGAGTCAGCAACAAAATAAAAACCGGAAGTCAAGAGAAGTTGGAGATCGGTATACAAAAAAAAACCGGCCACGCTAGCTTAACTAACGATTTTTCAGTAAAAAATCGATTGCAAAAATTTGTTGCTGCTCATAATGCAGCTTATTTTAGCATAAAGAGTCAGCAACAAAATAAAAACCGGAAGTCAAGAGAAGTTGGAGATCGGTATACAAAAAACGTTTTTTTTTTGTATAATAAGTAACGATTTTTCCGTAAAAAAAATTATTGTGAAAATTTGATGATGTTTCGATTCTGTTTCGATGTTTTGATTGTTTCTGTTTCCGAAATTTTGTTTTTAAGATTATATAATTAACTTCCATTCGATTATCTTGACAAAAAAAAGTTCGTGTTCATATCATAATCTACAAACAGTGTGATACTGGAAAAAGAGGTAGGAAAAAAAAGTTTAAAGTTTTTTTAAAGTATAATTCGATACCTAATACTTTGCATAATGAGTCATACAAAGTAAACATAAGAATGAAGAATATAAAATTACGTTCTAAAAGTTTTTTTACGGAAAAATCGTTAGTTAAGCTAGCGTGGCCGGTTTTTTTTGTATACCGATCTCCAACTTCTCTTGACTACCGGTTTTTATTTTGTTCCTGACTCTTTATGCTAAAACAAGCTGCAGTATGAGCAGCAACAAATTTTTACAATCGTTTTTTTACGGAAAAATCGTTAGTTAAGCTAGCGTGGCCGGTTTTTTTTGTATACCGATCTCCAACTTCTCTTGACTTCCGGTTTTTATTTTGTTGCTGACTATTTATGCTAAAACAAGCTGCAGTATGAGCAGCAACAAATTTTTACAATCGTTTTTTTACGGAAAAATCGTTAGTTAAGCTAGCGTGGCCGGTTTATTTGTATACCGATCTCCAACTTCTCTTGACTTCCGGTTTTTATTTTGTTGCTGACTCTTTATGCTAAAACAAGCTGCAGTATGAGCAGCAACAAATTTTTACAATCGTTTTTTTACGGAAAAATCGTTAGTTAAGCTAGCGTGGCCGGTTTTTTTTGTATACCGATCTCCAACTTCTCTTTACTTCCGGTTTTTATTTTGTTGCTGACTCTTTATGCTGAAACAAGCTGCAGTATGAGCAGCAACAAATTTTTGCAATCGTTTTTTTACGGAAAAATCGTTAGTTAAGCTAGCGTGGTCGGTTTTTTTTGTATACCGATCTCCAACTAATCTTGACTTCCGGTTCTTATTTTGTTGCTGACTCTTTATGCTAAAACAAGCTGCAGTATGAGCAGCAACAAATTTTTACAATCGTTTTTTTACGGAAAAATCGTTAGTTAAGCTAGCGTGGACATTATTTATTTTGGCATAATTGAAAAAAAACTAATTTTTATTTTTTTTTATTTATTTCTCCCTACCATCTTTCAGCAACAAATTAGCAACAAATTGTCCACTATTCGCTTGATCGATCAGCCCACATCCAGTGATTTCCACGCTATCTTATTGAAAAGTTAGCGTTATTGCCGATTTTTTTCGATCGGTTGAAGCAACAAAATTAATTTTCTGGCAACTAATTAGCAACAAAAAAGCAACAAATTGAGGTGTTTTTTTTTTTTTTTTTCGCTGATTTTACATCGCCATTTTTTTAGACCTGGTATTCCTCGAAGCGCTACTGTTTTGAGGTGCTTCTAATGAGGCGCTCCTTTTATATTCCTCGGAGCGCTCCTTTTAGTAGCGCCACCCGATAGTAATTAAAAATATTAAAATTGAAGAAAACCTTGGGTGGGCTTCAAGGTATAAAATATTAATATTTTAATTACTATGGGGAGGCGCTACTAAAAGGAGCGCTCCGAGGAATAAAAAAGGAGCGCCTCATTAGAAGCGCCTCAAAATGGTAGCTCTTCGAGGAATACCTCAAACACATAACCACTATCCAGTATTCACATATTAAGATTTATCCAAAATACATCAATGCTTGAATAACTGTATGTAACTGTAACCTTATAACTGGAGATCTATGAGGGAGGCCTATTTCCTGAAGTGGACGTCTGAAATGATTAATGATAAGATTCCCCATATTTCTAGGAATAAGAGTCATCCCGTATATTTCCAACAATGGACAGCACTAACTAAATATGATGATGTGGGACGACAGGTAGTTATAATTAGGGGTTTTGAACAGCCAGAATGTTTACAAAGTTAAAATCCAATCGGATACATATAGTTTAACTATATTGTGTATCTATAATAAAATTAAACTAGCTTGATCTATTGCATCAAATTCTCTTTTACACATCATTTTGTACTCTACAGTAGTACTACTCTTAAGTTAGCAACATGTTCGCGGTGCGTTTTTCCATTCTATACAAGGCCAGAACGCAAGGGTGTGAAACTAATCACGTACAGATTGGAAATAACTTTTTTACTAAATTCTTCCAATATATACAAGAGCAGTACGCAAATACTCACGCATACTTTGTAGTGATGTAAGTAAGTACAGCGCTCCAAAACGTACAGCGCCAGTACGCATGCGGACCAATAGTGTAGAAAAGAAACGTTGTAAACGTTGTTTGTTGTCAGTGCAACCCGACTCGGATAAGTTAGGTTAGAAGACTAAGGCGGGAGCTCCGCTTCGCTCCCGCCTTAGTCTTCGTGGTTTTTTTTTAAACCACTCAGAAGTAGGAGCCCCGCGATGCGGGGCTCCGTCGAGCTTAGTTAGCAGACACAGATTTTTTATTCACAATTAAACCTAAAATAAACCTCATATGGCGTCTACTAACTAATCTCGACGGAGCCCCGCTTCGCGGATCGTAAGTAAGTTGTGTAGTATAGTCTGGAACGAAGACGCAAGCATCCACGGTACAAACTATACACGATTAGTACGCAAAATTCGTATATATATTGTAATCACAGACTTTAAAACAGCATTACAATATATACACGAGCAGTTTCCTATGGTTGCGTTCTGGCCTTGTATAGAATGGAAAGACGCGTTCGCGGTACATTTTTTATGTCTTATTGGACAAATGACCTGACAATTAATGGTAGAGGGGTCCAAATTCACGCACAGCTAGTGCCAGTACAATCGGTTCTCATTATAAGCTCTAGCCATAGCCCCCATCTTTCACCAACTTGCCACGCGTCATTATAGCCATCTTTGTCCCGCAATTTCTCATTGTCATCGTAATAAATGACATAGAATAAAATCACATATTTTGTGTTATCTGATCTTTTTTTTTCGGGGGTAATGCATAAGAAATCCCCACCGCCGCAGCAGCATTATATGCAGAATTCCCCCTCCATAGAAATGATATGCTAATCATACCAGTTTACCCACTAAAACCCCTGGGTGCTTCTCCAAACACCAACAATAGGGCACCGGGAACTGCTACTTAATATTGTTACAGTCGCATCACAACATGCCTGTAAAAACCTTTTATATGTTGATAAGAATATTAATAGTTTTTAGTAAAAAAAGCAACACTCATAATAGTACTAAGCATAATCTCGTTTTAAATGCTACCTGTCTCCACAAAATTAGCAATTCTTTTTAACTTTATGTAGCAATCTATACGCTTCTATAACAAACTTCCTAATAATGTGTTCCTAATAAGAGATATTTCTACAAACAAGTTTAAATGATATTTCAAACATGAATTATGTAAAAAGGTTATTATAACATTTCTGATTATATCAATGACAGATCTGCTTGGGAGTGAGTTGCTTTAAAACAATACTGCTTTATTTATAGTTGTAATATAACATTATTTTTTTAAAAGCATTCCTCTGAGTTTTATTTAGCCAGTTCTTCTCAGAGTTGCCACGTCCAGAACTGATGGTAGCAAAAATAGGGACGCATCATAAGAACATGATTTAAAATATTTTTTACGTGTCTGTATAAAAATATTAAAAAATTAAAATCTGATCTACTGCAAAATTCTCTTCTACACACAATTTTATATTCTACAATAATACAAAACTGAAGTTGCCAACATATTCGCTACACATTAGCGGTACGCACGACATTAATCTTTGTCAACCAGCAGCGGGTAATTAGTCGCGAATTTATAACGCATAATGAGTGCCAGTCTAAACTGACTGCAGTATACGTTATGTATGAGGCTTAGTTGGATGAGAGACAGGGGTGTAGCTATAGGTGCGTAGAGGACGGGGCACGAGGCAAATATTAGAAAAGCGAGGCACTAGGTATCTTATGGCTGATTCGATAAAATAATAAAAGCGCCCGTAGCCCAATAGCTAGGGCGTCGGATGGACTTACATAGGCAGCCACGAGGCTTTTGCTACTTCACCGGGCATAAAGGCGAGCAGAGCTCCAGCCTTAATAAATGGTTTAAAACTACAAACTAAGCAACCTGCGCAATAGGGCGCACCCTGTGGGGCTTGGACCTCCGCTCAGGGCGGTCGCTGGCGATGAGATTGAGGGATTATGACTTTTATTGTTTTAGGGAAGTTTTATGCAACTGTCGCTCTACTTTACAGTTCGCGGGCCTCTCGGACTTCGGGTCTACGAGGGCATTGGATGGTTCTTTGCAAACTAAGGATCAGGGGGGAAACTTAGCACGAGAGGTTAACAATAATACTAGAAGTGTGCAAAATCTTTGCTAATCTTTTAATTTTAAATAAATAATAATAATATCAAAAAAGGTTTGACTCACTTACTTACGTGGAACACTTCTTAAACCTCTTAATATTATTTTAATTATTATGATGAGCCCGATGTGTCCCACTACCACTTCCCTTCCTATAGCAAAACTCCTATAAATAAATTTATATCCAACCATTTCCACTTTATACATGAGAACGTATAAAGTGGAAAGTGTCGTTCCAGTAAGAACTTCGTCATTTTTAATAGCCTTAGCCGATAAATTGGTTAGTTAACAATGCATTAATTTATCAAAACGGACCAGTACTTCCTGAAATTAGCAAATTCCGCGTTCAAGCACACAAACAAACAAATAAACAAATTCTTCAGCTTTAAATATTAGTATAAATTAATTCAATGGACAATAATGTATCATAAGTGTGTAAGTTTATTATTGACCTACACGCAAAATTCCAGTTTAAATTTTGCTATTACTCCTTCTGCGGGTCTGCTGGAAGAAATTCCTGTATTGAAATAAGCTATGCCTTTGTGTCATGTGTTCTTTTTATGTATTTTCGTTGTTTGTATGTGTTATGTATGTACATAAATAAATAAATAATAGTCAAGCGTCCTCTGATACACTTGGGCCCCAACTTGTCAGTAACGCTCAGCCCATTACGGCTCTTTATTTTAACGCCCATTGATGTGAGATTCGGCTGTAGTGTTCGTTAGGGCAGGAACTCGGGTGTACGTTACAACACACGTAATGACTTGTTTCAAATCTCCAGTACAGTATCTAGGAATCCCACTTTGTAGCAGCGTTCACGTGTGTATTGAACAGGACTAACAAGCATGGTGATTTTAGTAGAAAACCATTCAGGGGTGACTAGGGTTGCCGGATGACAAAAACTAAAATATCGGGGGAAAACTTCGTGATGTCGGGATTTTAGGATTATCGTCGGGATAGATAAATATAACATAATAAATAAAGATAAATCTCGCCGGCGAGGACCGCGTTGTGCACGCAGAATAAACCAGACCTGCAAAGAAATCTAAGATTTTTACACAAAAGATTGCTTGTCCGAAGTGTCGATCGAACCCACGACCTCCGAGACTTATACGTCATACCGCTTCGCCACGGCGGCTGTCTACATAACTTTGTAATGAGCCAAATAAAGACGGCTTATTAAATCTGCAGTACACACAACCTCCGTGGCGTAGCGTCCGTCGATCCGTAAGAAATTTGCGATTTTGTAACCCAAGGTGTAAAATCGAAAACCTATTTATGCGTGCGCTGCAAAAACTATTGACAATAGAACAAAATAATGTACTAAGGGTTTGTAGGTCTTATTAAGATCTACAAGAAGTCCGCGAGAGCACATTCTAACTATCATAGTTTAGTCACAATAACCGCTTTTATGTTCATAAAAAATATTAAATCGTCTAAAGAAAGAAACTACGTTAAATGTGTGTCGTAATATTAATCCTTATCCAAATTAAGCATTATGTTATCATGGGTATTTAAGTAGAAGTAAAATGCTTTTTGTTTTATTCCAATCGGACATTTTGTTTAGAAATTATCACGAGTATAAAAACGCAAAGAATTGGTACCTAATAATGAGTTATTTGCTTTAATAGATAAAGCTGAAGAGTTTATTTGCTTGGACGCGCTAATCTCAGCAACTTCTGGTTCGATTTGAAAAATTCTTTCAGTGTTAGATGGCTATCTAACACTGAAAAATTCGAAAAAGACATTTATCGAGGAAGGCTATAAGCTATATTTTATTATAAAGTTTCTACGGAAACGTGAGTTACGCGGGTGAAACCGCGCGCGGGAAGCTAGTCTATAATAATCGTATAAAAAGAACGGGAAAGAACGGGCAGCAGCGTTTCCTTGGTACAACAAAATACTGTGGTCACAAACCCGCCTGCCAAGCGTGGTGACTATGGCAAATACCCACCCTCGGGAGGAGGCCCATGTTCAGCAGTGGACGTTATACGGGTTGATGATGAATGCTAATCATAATACCAAATAACATAACCACTATAGTGGAAATATAAATACCATGCTTGTACCAAGACAAAGTGCCATAAACGGAATAAAGTTTAAAGGCACATTGTATAACTTTCTTCATCAGTGTTGGTGTTATGTAAGGATACTTTTTGATGGTTTAATCATAAACATAGCGTTTTCTATATTTAAACAATAAAATTGTTACCTTAGATAAATCAAATACAAAATACACAATACTACAACACGACACCGGTGTGTTATTATTAATCAGGCCACATAACATCCACTGCTGAGCAAGGGACGCCTTCCGAAGGAGGGTTGAGGATTTGCGTCATAGTCACCACGCTTGGTTTTGTTTTAACACACAAAAATACGCTGCTGAACGTTCCCTCGTTATCATAGATCATGTTATCACTATCTGATCCAACGGCTTAAGGCGCTGTACCTAGTCAAAATAGGCTTCACAAAACAGTTTTTTAACCAAATGCTTACATTTTAGAGCAGCTAAAATAATATATGTTAATCTTGATCATATTTATGGGGGGACCATTGTGTTCAAAACACGTTTTCGGTAAATTTTCTCGATAAAAAAAAACCATAAAATAACCATTTAAATTGAAATTGTAGCAATTGTAACTGTATTATTTATAAACAAATCTTGATAATATTAATAACAGTGATGTAATATATAATAATAAAGGGAACTGTTGTTTTTATTTATCGATTGGAATAAGATATTTGCAAGGATTAATGTATTAAATAACTCGAACGAGTCGAACGAAACGTTGCGCCATCGCGGCGTCTCTTCGCTTCTCTTTCATTTCTACGCGGAGCAACAGTGACAAAACTAATACGTAAAAGTCGTCTATTCACCGCGCCTTAATGTGCTTTCCGAGGCACGGAGAATTAACCAGACCTGCAAAGAAATTGAAGATTTTACACAAAAGATGGCTTGTCCAAAGTGTTGATCAAACCCACGACTTTACTTCACGGTGGTTGTCTACTGGCTTATTAAATCTGCTTTAATGAATCAGAATCGCCATAACCGCCCCAACATCAGTATAACAGTCCAGATTACCCGAAATTTCGTGAAACCAAAGTCATACTATTACGTTAAGCGTTATTTCCTCTGCAATTGGGAGAGTCACTAACATCCTAATTATATGGAAATTAAACGACAGAGTTGCGGTTAAGTAAGGATCATTTGTAAGCAGTAATTCTCTGAGTATTGTTACTGAATAGAAAATGACTTTCCTGACATCATTTTGGTAAGACGTTTATTTAATGAATAGTAACTTGAAAGGGTACTTAACTTTTTGGAATATTCACGGTTTGATTATTGAGTAGAAAATTGTTAGCGAATTTACGAGTAAATGGATGTCTGTTTTGTAATGACAGTGCTACTTTTTACAACAAGTAATAATAGTTAATAGTAAAATTACAATATCTAGTTTCAAATAATAATACGAATCAGAAATGTAACTGATACTTGCGGTTTAGGTATCTTTTTATCTATGATACTTTGCCAATAGTAGGTATATGATGATGATGGTGCTTTCTTTGGGTAAATATTCTTTTAATCGGCTAATTTATCTTTTATTTATAATGTAAGTTAAGAATAAAAATGTCTTATTGAGATTATTTTCACTGAAAACTTTGTTACAACTGGTTTTTCAAAATTCAATCAATCACCTAGCCTGTTAACAAAATTTCGCTGTCTAATTAAATTCCTTTTCTGAAAAAATATATAAAATTGAATTATTCGTTTCAAAAATATCAGATGTTAACCAAATGCAAAAGCAATGCAAATGTTTGGTCCGGCTTATCTCAATAACTGTTTGACCGAAATTTACAGGGACTGTTAGATAGGTAATTATATAAGTTAGTACTTTCTATTTTGCATCATGTTTGTTAGGCGGCCCAATTTCGAATGTAGGTATTTCAATTTCAGATAGTTTATATAACAAGGAATAAATCAGAATTCGTTTTAAATCAGGTATTTTTTAAACAATATTTTCCTTACGCGAACAAAGTCGCGAACAGTAGATAAAATTGTTATAGATAAAAATTATGAAATATTTTTATTATCAATATACATATGCTAGTTAATGTATGATAAACATTTTCGTATTGCTTCCAATGACAAACGTCATCATTGGCAGTAATATGAAAATGTTTATCATACGATAATCATAATATACATAATATATAATTATAGCACGATTATCAAATCACATTACCTAATTATGCATTTGAGAAACTGGAGCGTGGCAATTAAGACAGAAACGCTTGTATGATATTACTACGGAACGGTTTACAGTAAGCAAAGTTAGTAGACATCTCTATTGCTAGATGTTGATAGAAAACATTGCTTGTAGATATCTCGGTCCATAGCAAGCAGAAACACAGACATCTCTGATCATAGATAGCAATTCTCGCAGTAAACTTTATTCATAGAAACGACCGATTCTAGATATCTTGGTTCAACGCTGAAATAAGTTTTAGCAGCCGATTAGAATTTAAAAACAGGGCGATAAATATTAAAGTTAAGTTCTCTAAATAAAATAAATTTTCTTGGATATTTCAAGAAAGAAAATATTGGTGAAAAAATAACAAAAACCTTTTAGACACAATTAAACGCCCCCCCTAATAACCCCCATAACATTTGGCTTTCAAAAGGCATTCATAAAAAGTGTCAGCGTTACAAAGCGAACAATTACGAACGATCGACTGCCACATAAAGGGAATCGGCTTTTTTAATTAATTTCTCTGCCAATCGCAAAGAATAGAAAAATATACAGAAGTGTCATATTGACAAATATATTATACTAGCTTCCCGCGCGCGGTTTCACCCGCGTAACTCCCGTTCCCGTGGGAAATTCATAATAAAATATATCCTATGTTCTTTCTCAGGCTCTAGACTATATCTGTACCAAATTTCATTTAAATCGCTTCAGTAGTTAAGGCGTGATTGCGTAACAGACAGACAGACAGACAGACAGAGTTACTTTCACATTTATAATATTAGTAAGGATTAGGAACTACTGATCGAAATATTAGCTACTTAATATTTGCTTTTCGCACGCGCAAATATAGGGAAAAAAACCCGTTCCCATGGGAATTTCATAATTAAATATAGTCTATGTCATATGGAGACAGTGAAGCTTTCCAACGGTGAAAGAATTTTTCAAATCGGTTAAGTAGTTTCGGAGCCTAATCTATACAAACAAACAATGAAATCTTTCCTCTTTATAATATTAGTATAGTTATTTTGACTACTTATTTAACTTTATATTACGTACTCCAGAATGTATGCCATTATTTTAACCGTAGATAGTATTAATTGCTATTATTAAATTAGTGAAGAAATGATATGTGAAATTATTTATGTTAAAATAAGTTTGAATGCACCCAATCTAATGCATAGTAAAAGGAAACGAAACCGTAAAAAAGTCACAAAACAGTGTAACAACTTAGTGTAACATAATGATTGAAAATCTCTGCACCAAAATGCATCTGTGTTATTTATATCAACATGATTAACACGTAACGTAATACGTATTGATGAGGTTTTTTTTCACAAATTAGATCCTTTTTGAGTACTTTTTTAACTGTTTTTACATCACAAATTACTAGTTTTTAGGGTTCCGTAGCAGGCAAGCAGTCTGCGTTGAATCCAATGGTTTAGTCGGTGACCGTAGAATACAAAACACAAATTTCAGTGGACACCACATAACCACGGCGCATGTCACTTGGTGCCGCGCTACCCCAAGGAATTTTCGGACACAAAAAAATTGGGGCATATGTCTTGTCTTATAGTGTGCCTTCTGTTTGTTTTTTTATTCAATGACCGACCTTGATGCGTGTCTTTTTATAGCCGATCGGAACGATGATTGATCGACTAATTTCGCGTAGGTACATGAAAAGTTTGACTGAAGTATTTTGTTCATCGGTATTTCTGACGGGTTTTGGGCCTGGTCTGAAGGATATCCACAAAAATAGGAACCGCGTATTACACAGCCTATACTTTATCTATACTATTACTGCTAATATATTAAAGCTTAAGAGTTGTTTTGTTTGCTTGATCGCGCTAATCTGAGGAATATTTCAAATCTGAAAAATAATTTTAGTGTTAGAGCCTTCCTCGATAAATGGGCTTTATTTATCGAGGATGGCTATATTATAAACTTCCTTTGGGCACAGCAGTTACGCGGGTGGAATTACGTGGGGGAAACTAGTAGTTCTATATAACATTAAAAACGCATGCGGCACATACGGTACTTTCTCGAGACACGCGCGGCCGCTCCGTTCCCGATATCTGTCACAGACCTTGGGAACGGAGCCATACATTTTCATACTCTGACCATTGTCGCATTAGCCGCGTGCATCAGGCACACTTGATTGATTGCGTGCAGCTGCGATCGGCCGCGATGCACGGAAATGAACCTTTAGTCTAGAGAATATTGTTAAAAACCTCTACAACGCGTGTTAGGCTAGACTGCGGTGCGTTTGCGGTCAAAGTAACCTAATGTCTTCCCTTAGTTTTACAATACTCTCTAATATTCATATCTACTTAAAACTACAAAAAATATCTATGGTAATTTTATAACATAAACCGTTATGATGTTGTGAATAATCCCTGTCAGTATGCCCACCACGACCTCAAAGTGTTCTCACAAAACCACCAAGATCCGAAATATCCGTCACAGGAATCCGGTACAAATTAAGCCCATACCTGCCCCGAATACCTCACCTCTCTTTGGGCCTCAAGTTATTTGTATTCAGGATACACGCCTCGACTTTACCAGTTACTTGTTTAGGGCAAAGAAATGGCCTTTTCGGTTCCAAACTTTTCTATTTCTGCCCATTCCGGTTGCCGAACGGTTTTAATGTTCGATTGTTTTTAAGGTAATTTTTTCGGGCCGAGGCTTTTGACAACGTCTTGGGTAAATACTTTAAGCTGAGAAATTGCAGGTTCATTTTCATTTTTGATTTGAGTGAAGTGGAATGTTTTGTTTTTTTGGAAGTTGAGTGTTTTGAGCGTGATGCAAGTTAATCAATTTGAACAAAATTAAAAGTTACTATACACTAATTTATACAACATTTGTTTGATTTGATAACAATAGAAAACGGAAATCTATACAAAAAAATATATGTAATTGAAAAATAACAGGATATAAAGTTTATGAATGTAAATATGGTAGTACTTATAAAATAAACAAAATAACTAGCTGTAGTCTGGATCTCAGAACAGCTGGCAAGTTTCTGGCAGGACTTTCTCTGGTACAATCTACCAGCTAAAATCCCGTCTAATTTAATGAGCTATAATAAAGGCTACTTACTATAGGTATTTTTTATTCGTGTATTGCGCCAAAAATATAAAACCTAAAAGCTTAGTACCGATTTAGACGAGATTTTCATTGTTAGACTTTTTGATTGTGGTTATTCCAATCAGAGTTAGGTAGGTCACAACCTCCATTGAACTAGCATGGAACGTTATAATTTGATGTTTTCTCGTGCCTCAAAAATCAAATACCTAATTATGGCTCGTTATGGTTGGCTGTAGCGTTTCTAGATGGTTTTGGCTGTAAAATCATTTTTATGACAATCATAAGTCTGTGTATTAAACACGGTCAAATTGCACCTTATTTATCTTGTGCATATGTGTTCTTTATTATTCAATTCTAAACTTTTATTGCTTCTACAGCAGGCGGTTATAAAAACGCCATACTGCCATCGAGTTAAAAGGCAATGAGGGAAAATTTATATATATTACGAAAATTAAATATAGAATAGGTACTTATTCAAATTACTTGAGAGCTAAAATCACAAACAGTATGATTTTAATCGATGAAAGATGATTTGCATTTTTGTTAGTAATGTATAAGTTTAAAGCTACTGGACTTAATGAGTTAGCCAGTAGGTTCTTGCTACTTCAACGGGCATAGGACCATAAAAATCGATTTAAAATATGTTATCTGGGACCGATGAAGAGGAATAGAATGGTTGTAGAGAACCAAGATTCACTTTTTTTTTACTAGCCAAAGCCTCGTTGCTGAATACATATGTAGAGGAACGGTTGTTGGTGTTCCTCCACAAAAAAATTAAGATCATCTTTGCAGGTCGAGGTGGAATGCAAAGCGGCCGATGGCCATTCGTTACTGTTCAGAACTTGTATATGTTCGAATAGGGTTCATCCCTAGACCATAAAATTCTATTTAGTCCATAAGTTAGATTACCAAAAAATATTGGAAACGTATTTTTTTTTGTTTCTTTAATCAAAACATGACGAAGATACAGTGCGTTGAAATTTCATGTGACGTCACTTGTAGGTACAATTTTACCTAGGAATGACATCACAAGCCCTACAGAACTTTGTAGTTTGTTGTTTATCTGTATGTTTTTATTGATAAATTAATTAGTGTCCGTAGTATTTTATCACATATACTTATTTCGATCGCCAATTTAAAGATCTCGATTTAGTTAATTATTTATATCTATTTAAAAATGTTTATTATTGTTAGTTTTTAATTAGTCTTTATTAACTTGATTGTACCTATTCTATAAAATATGTGATCTCTTTGTGTATCTCTAAGTAATTGTAAATTATGGGTTAAATACCTGAAATAAACGATTATTATTATTTTGGTTGTTTTGTTTTTTTTTCTCAGCTCTTGGGCTGGAATTAATTATTAATCGTTTATTTCAGGTATTTAACCCATATTTTACAATTACTTAGAGATAACTAATGGATAAATAACTAATGGATAAATAACTAATGGATAAATAACTAATGGATAAATAACCAATGGATAAATAATAATAAATAAATAATGGATAAATAATGGAGATAAATAATGGACACGTATTTTTTTATTTATCAATTCAATAATAATAATAATAATTATTATTATTATTGAATTGATAAATAAAAAAATACGTGTCCAATATTTTTTCGTTATCTAGTAGAGGAGTCGTTATCCCTATTGGCTTGCGAATTTGTATTTCACGATACAGATTAGTTGAGATACTACGTGATAGATGGCGCTGCTTGTCTTCTAGTAATTTAAACGCCTATTGTAGATGTCGCTTCACATATGTCCGTATTTAGAAACAAGGATTTTGCTACTTCACCGGGCATCAAGGCTAGCTATGGTCCAGCCTTAATAAGTGGTTTAAAAACTACGAACTGAGCAACCTGCGCAAGATGGTGTCCCCTGTGTGACTTGGAGGTCGGCTCAGGGGGGGATTCCGGTATTTCTTGGACCTGGAGTTTTGTGGACCAAGTTCATGGCTCAAATTAAGCTAATGTCCATTGGATTGAGATAGGCTCATCGTTTCATTATTCAGGATTATATATTTAGGTAGGATAGGATATTTTATGATGGGAACGGAATCAATGCGGGAACAAAATGTGCAAAACTATGTCTGAAGTTTTGATTGGTCAAAGTAGAACACTACTATAAAATCTTCAACATACATACATTCACGCCTCTTTCCCAAAGGGGTAGGCAGAGATCACTGCCTTCCACTTGCTACCATTTAGGCGTACCACTTTTGCCTCTTCTACATTAATTCATCTCCTCATGCATGTCCTTCGGTTCAGGGAACCTACTTTTAACCTGGCCTTTCTTAAGAACGTCCTCCAAAATCATCTTCTATCTTGTGAAAGTCACGTGATATAGTCACATGGGACCGTGAATAATACACGCTGTGTTGTGTAGACAATGACTGATGTGTTTTATAGCGTTTCGATGTCACGGACTGGGTTTGGAAGTTTTTCTTTGGTATTATAAACTGTTGTCGATATTCGATACCTCTAAAAGAACAGTGATAGATAACTCTTTGTTTTATATCAGTAAAGGTTTTGTATAAACAAAACTATTTTTCCATGCGCAGTTTTAACCGCGAACTTCCGTTCCCATTGGAACTTTATAATTAAATAAAGCTTAATAGCCTTCGTCTATAAATGGGCTATTTATCTTTTTCAAATCGGACCAGATGTTCCTGAGATTGGCGCTGAGTTTAATCTAATAATTTAATTACTTTTGATGTTTAATATTTCCGTTTTACTTTTCATATAAAACTCTCAAGTGACTTTTGCTCTTGACTATACTATTAATATATGTTGTGCATATCTGTAATAGATGTAAACACCTAGCCCTATTTTTTTGTATATGTAATACCTATTTATCAATGTATGTGTTTATGTTGTTGATGTGCCTCAATAAATAAATAAATAAATAAATATAATAATCATCAATATTTCAGCCGCACAACGTCCACAGCTATAGACATGTACCTACTTGCAGTTGGAAGCCGCCTACATCCACCGTGATTCCGCGGCCTTACCCACATCATTCGTCCATCTAGTTGGTAGATGTCCTACGCTACGCTTGCGGATCCGCTTTCTCCTTGAGAACATTTTGGCCCCAACGGCCATCTGGGCTCCGTGCTATATGGCCTGCCCGTTGCCACTTCAACGAACAAATCTACAAAAATATTAATATCATAGTTACAAATTAATTTCCCAAAGTTGTCGTACCTACGCTCTAACATACATATAGCTAGCGAAGTTCGTCACTCGCCAACACACTAAAAACGATCGTATGTGCCGAAATTTGGGAAGTGCTCACCTACAACAGTCACGTATAGAAGTGTATAGTATACCTCTAGTGAGTGGGAACTAGTTCAGTGATTATTATGCAATTTATCGCAGCATGTCTGTAGTAACAGTTGGGTAACATGTACCTAAGTAAAACAGGCTATTTTTTAAAATAATTCTGGAGTTTTCCGGTACAATAAACTGTTTTTAAGTTAATATTTTGAAAAAGTAATACAAAAATGTTCTAATACAGTTATATCAAAAGAAACGGAAAATGAACCTAGCTACGATTTTTAAACATTATTATGTTTCAATTTACTGTCTGCGGGCGTAATAGTAATAATAGGTAAGCTCATGTGAAACAGATGATGATAATACAAACAGGAGAATATGCATAACAAATTTATTAAAATCTTAATGGATTACACTCTACGATACTTCGAAATTTCAGTAACCAATTAACCGGACATTATCATCAATCCGTATGACGTCCAATGCAGAACATGGGCCTCCTCCCTAGGGAGAATTTTTCTATAGTCACCATGTTTGGCTGGCGTGTTGGTGACCGCAGTATTATGTTGTAACGCAAAATGCTGCTGCCCGTTCCTTGATATACGATTATTATAGATGATGTTACAACAATTGGGACCAAAGGTAGTCCCTCAACCAACCAGATCTGGTAAAAATCTTAGATTTTGCACATAGATTTCTTGTCCGGCGGCATGAGAATTAAACCCACAACCTATCAAGACTTAAAGCGAGACTTTACCGCTACGCCACGTATCATCAACAGCAATAAAACACGTTCACCGAAACAGGCATAGGTATTTTAGTAATCTGCCTGTTTTAGGTAACTGTATGCTAATATCTATCGCAGTGTTGGCGCGTCGCAGTGAATTCCGAATGAGATGGCCCGCCCATTCACTTGCAGATAAGCCACTGAATCTACCAATCCTCAGAAAACTACTGTAAATAGAAACGGAAGTTGTATAGGGAAAATAGAATTTTGCTATTACTATTTAAGCAGTACAGTACACTTAAAACATTTATTTCAACAGGAGTGTGAATTGTACATACTTTTGATGGTGGTAGTACAAAGTTTGGCACACTTAATTTTTAGTTTTCCGTAGTCCACAAGGAACCCGTCCGGGCTCGTACTCCGCCGTTACTGCAACGATTGTCAGGAAATTTGGTGGAGAGATGTATATTGAAGATCCAAAACTTGGTATTTAAAATTATGGAAAAATATTTTTTTCAGCCATACTACGGCAAGTTAATTTAAAAATTAAATTCAACTAACCCCATCGTATAGGGTATCGTTGGAAATGTCTCTTAAAATTCAACAAAAACTGCCTTGAAACGATGTAGATCAAATCCCCCAGTCTCGAGAAAACTTAATACAAAGTTAAAATCAGAGCGCCCCCCCTTAACTTTTGTAATATTACCAAAATAATTCTGAAAAAAATGTTATATATACCTCCAAGTAAGTACTTTCAACTAAAATTATAGCGGACTCGGTATCATAGACAGTTATTTTTATACATCTCGACCAACTTTTGTAGTTACAGTCGCCCTAACAAAATGTATGGAGTCGACCGCAAAATGAAATTTAACTTTATTAATAAAAAAATATGCATTTTAGAAACCTTTCATGTGCGTGCCCGACACGCTCATGGCCGGTTTTTTTACTATAAGAGAATTGGTACCACTAGGTACTTTTAATATTCAAAAACAATACCAACCTTAGGACTAATAACATTTGGGCCGGATTGCTTATGCGTACCCGACCCCCGCCACCGGCGGATCGAAGGAGGGTCCGGGAGGTTTTAGTGGTGTAGGGTCCTCTCCTCGTGGTATGAGTGTAGCATACCACGCTATGGAGAGGGCGAGTCCCACATATCCTACCGCCAGCGCACGAATGCGCTGCAGCGGCGGTATGAAGGCGTAAAAAAAAGCATTGCTCCACAAAAAAGAAATATAATAACATTTGCGTTTTATTAATATACTTAGGGACTCCTAAATATTTAATGTTGCGAACAATATCATTATATTGTTGGCACATTAATTTGATATTCCACGAAACAATCTTGAAATACAATGTCTAATAAGTTTGTTTTATTATAAAAAACACCTTTGATGTGATATTTCTCTATGAGCATTTATTTTCATAAGCACTTAAATGCTATAGAAGATTAATTAATGCTGTTAAAGAAAAGTACTCGTTTTCTTTTTCACAAATAATAAATTATTTATGTTATTTGGTAAACAAGATAAAAAGAATTTACTTATCAAAGTATTTGTTTTCTGTTCATTATTCATGTTGTATTATTAATTTATGTCAATGTTTTTACGAAAGATAGATATTCCCATATCTATCTTTCGTAAAAACATTGACCCGGGACAATTATTTGTGTGAACTTACTGTTTGTGATACAGGGATTAATACATACATAGAGCGGGAGATGTGTTCTACAAAAAAAAAAGTTTTTTATTTTTTTTTATTATATCTAGCAGTTTTGCAGTCTACTAGTATTCTTGTTAACCCATCGTGCTGAGCTAGAATGCTTGTGTTACGAGTGGGTATACGTCGGTAGTGCAAAGGGTGGGACTCGAACCGGCGACTTCAAGATCACAAGCCGCTTCAAATATAGTGTTTCCCAAAGTGGTCCACGTGGACTCTAAGGGGTCCATGGAAAACTCGACGGGAGTCGACGTTGGTCAAAAAAAAATCGGGTTCCCAAGTTGCAAGTGTGTAATATGATAACAAGGAACCACAAAAACCAGTAAATTTTTTAAAGGGGTCAACGAGAAAAATAAGTTTGGGCGCCTCTGATATATCTGGGTGTCACAACGTATAGGTAGATAGAGAAAGACTCGTAGAAAGCTAGGATAGGGTCCGGTCGTCCTCGCGAGGCGAGGTTCGCGACGCGTTCTATGCTTCTGACCTAATCCCAGCCCGTGCTGGTTGATTCTAACTATATTTATAATACGCGACTATCACATGCCACATTGGTAGATTTAAATTCTATTTAATAACATTACTGTTAAAATGTAAACTAATTAATTAGTCAAGATTTTTTTTGTACATTTTTATCATTGTATTTGACTTATAATAACTACGATCGATTCGTCTAAATTATCAATAAACGTTTTCATTTCATAGGGAATCATCATCACCAGATTGGAGACAATAACTATGTTGAAGTACACCACGTAATTACAGATACACATCGTGAAGTAAGTCAATGTACAGCCTTCGCAATTCATTATTCATCAGCTTTATTTCCCAGCAACAATAGTTGCCACTCGAATTACCCTTTGTTTCCTACGTTCAAAAGAGTCCGTTCAATTTTTATTCCAATTTCAATGAAAACTGGCCAAGTTTCGTTTTTTATTGTGAAATTATTGGGGGAAGTTGTGGGTGCGATAAATTGGGTGGTTTTTGTTGGCTATAGCCGTGAAGGTAATTGGTGTTTCGACGAACTTAGGCTTTGGGCACATTTTAAATGTGTTTTGGAGTATAATTGTGGTAAATATATCTCATTACGTTGATTTGAGATAAGTAGGAAATACCTAAGTATTTGCACTTTTCATGAAGGGGTCAATTTTAATCAATATACAAGTTAGCTAGAGAAATATTTTCGTTATATCGTCATCATCAGCCCGTATAACGTCCACTGCTGAACATTGACCTTCTCCCGGGGGAGGGTATTTGCCATAGTCACCACGCAGGAACGGGCAGCAGCGTTTCCTTGTGCGTTTCTTCATAATACTGCGGTCACCAACACGCCTACCAAGCGTGTTAACTATGGCAAATACCCTCCCTCGGGAAGAGGCCCATGTTCAGCAGTGGACGATATACGGGTTGATGAAGATGATGATGAGTATAACAAGAATTTGAAAGTCTATTTATGGGAAAAGGTTCATGTTTTCCATCCAATTAGAGCATCGATTTTCGGAACCATATCAAAGCATAAAATTAAATGACCACACTCATAACCCCTAACCCCGTTAATATGTTCTCTTTCACCCTTCATGATATGCTATTAGAGTTAATTAAGATAATATATTCACACTTTCCCCATAATAATAATAAAGTACTATTAATGGCACAGTACTGAAACTCGACCCATTGTTTATTTATTTTAATTTATTATATAAATTTTATTAACACGTGTTAATAAAATTTATAAAATAAATTAAAATTCTCAGCTCAGATTAATGACTTTAAATTAGGTACAAAAGTTATAATTATTTGAGTTAGAATATGGTCTATTCTAACTCAAATAATTATAACTTTTGTAATTATTCGTAAGAGGTGTCGTAAATGGTGACTAAGGGACATTCAACTGATGAATGGTCAGCAGCATTTTTGGTTACTTACCATCTTTCTGCAATCACCAATCTGCCCACCAACTGTGGTGATTGTGGTGATATTGATCATTTTAGACCCTACCAACCACTAAAACCCCCTCGGACACTCCTTCGATCCGACGTTGGCGGGGGTCGGGTACGCATAAGCAATCCGGCCCAAATGTTTTTAGTCCTAAGGTTGGTATTTTTTTTTGAATATTAATCATTAACTCTGTACAGCAGTGGTTCGGTATTTGTATTCTGTGAACGACCGCCTGCACCATGGACCGACGACCTCATAAAGGTCGAAAAAAGTCAGTGGATGCAGGCTGCTAGCAATCGTTCCCGCTGGAAATGGATGGAGGAGGCCTATGTTCAGCAGTGAACGACAATAGGCTAATGATGGTGATGATGATAATTCTGTTAATGATAGTGGTGACCTGTTTTTTATGGTTTTGGTATGCACACTTGGATTAGAAACAGAATATAAACAGAAGGTTTTTTTTTTGGACGAATGTGTGTAGTTAATCACGAGGTTAGGAGTTAGGAGGAAAAGAGTATCTTTTAAATTTTTATGAGGAATTTTGTGCAAATGTCGCAATGTAAGAGTGTACAAACATATAAGCTCTTCAGATTTATATACATTGTGTTAATTAAATAACGTAAAATCTCTTAGGTGGTGATTTTGCTCATGGATATGAACAACTTTTAATATGGGACCAACTTTGTAACTCGAAAAAAAATCCATTCATCCATTTTTCATACATTTTGGTCGTGTAGGTATTGACAATTTATATGGAACGGCTGATTTTTCCTTCGAGTTACAATGTTGGCCTCTTAGAAAAAGTTGTTCATATTCATGAGCACAATCACCACTCAAGTTTTGCGTTATTTAATTAACACGTTGTATAAGTATAGAGTATATATTTTGTTGCAATGGTAGCATGTAGAACATTGCATAATAATAGCAATAAGACCGGCGATTGTACTTTAGTTATAATTGACGATTGGTTCATCATCATCATCAGCCCGTACACCATCCGCTGCTGAACAAGAACCTAGAGGCTCTTGTTCAGCAGTTCTTCGGGTAGACCCGAGGAAGGGTTTTGCCATAGTCACCACGCTTGGCAGGCGGGTGGTTGGGTTTTTTTCGACGTTTCTAGGTAATGCAATAATTTTGGATACAACGACGTATTTTCAAATCTTCGTAATAAAATTCTTCTACACTTATAAATAGACATTTAGAATTTTATGTGTCATAAAAACTGTCCGTAACATAAAGACATTAAATTTGATGTCCCATGGAGTAACAGACCAAGTAACATAGACAACTATAAGATCTCATAACGAAGTAAGTACAATATTATAATTAATTTAATTGCTATTTTAACATGAAAGCTGTGGTGTTATTTGAAATAAATAAATAAATAACATCGAAATTGTTCTTAAACCAAAGGATCATTATGTGCTGTCATTTAATTAATTGTAATTTTAAATATATTTTATTGTATTTCTTTTGCTTAACTTTGTGGTATGTGTCTCCTTACATACAGTTTCATTTATAGTGCACCTACTACATTATTTCTGCACCACCCTATGGTAGACTGGTAGAGAATGCCTCTGGCATTAAGTCCGCCTATGTACTTTTATAGTGCTAAAGTTTTTAAATAAATAAAAAAAATAAAAATTTAAAACGACTCGTCTATTTATTTTGCAATTCAAATTAATAATTTTACTGAATGATTTTTTTTAGTTTGCCGATAGAACAAATAACTAATTGCTTACTTATTATTAACTACTATCCGATCTGACCGATCCAAAACTATAAAATAACTACTAATGCCTTACTATTGCTAGAAAAAATATATCATCATCATCATCATCAGCCCGTATAACGTCCACTGCTGAACATGGGCCTCCTCCCGAGGGAGGGCATTGCCATAGTCATCACGCTTGGCAGGCGGGTCGGTGACCGTAGTATTATGTTGTAACACACAAGGTAACGTTGCTGCCCGTTCCTTGATATACGATTATTATAGATGATGTTATAACAATCGGGACCAACGGCTTAACGTGCTTTCCGAGGCACGGAGGGTAGTCCCTCAACCAACCAGACCCGGACAGAAATCTAAGAATTTACACAAAGATTTCTTGTCCGGTGTGGGAATCGAACCCACGACCTCCGAGATTTAAAGCGAGCCAATTACCGCTACGCTACGGAGGTTGTGCAAAAATATATAAATCTTATATTTTCCTATCGCTGCACTGTATGCAATGTCATTAGGTTGAATTAGCGACCCGGCTCCGCACAGGTGCAAGCTGATGTATTATACATATCCCTATGTATGCATATCAAAGCCAACATAGGGACAGACACACGGAAGTAAGCGACTTTATTTTATAGTATATAGTGATTTTTATTACATTTTTTCATTCAAATGTCAAGATTGCAGAAAAAATATATGGTTTATGTAAGTTTTGTATTCAAATAGATATAAAAATATGTAATTTTCTAATCTCCGACAGGGACATAAAATTCTCTTTATTTGATTATACGATTTCAGCATCAATAACAAAACGTTGTCACGTCGTGTGTAAGTTGTCTGTTCTAAGTTTGAAGTAAACGAATGCCCTTAAGATTACTTGCCATAACTCCGATGATTTGTGGACGAAATAAATTGTACTTATACATTATAGTAGGCTAGGTTTACCCTATAAACGTTTTAACCCATATATTCTTGCATTCAGCATTTCAGATCATTGTATCTGTAATTAAAATTCCAGATAAGAAAGAGATTCTTTAACAAATCAAACGGTATGTCTCTTTATCAATGAAGATAGAAAAAAAAATATTTACTACCCATATGCAAGAACAATAGGTTAGATGCAGAGTTTACTTGGGAATCATCATAAGGTATCGATTTCTATCGCTATAGCAATAGAATTTGCGACGACGCTTTCTACTCAGATGAATACTTAAAGCCAAGTATAGTTCTTGTATACGACAGTTTTATTATGCGAAGTTTTCAAAAGATCTAAAATAACAGTAATGTTTTTTCTTTTTTTTAAACATTACTAGCAGAGTTTTGCATTTTAATAGTAGTCTTGTTAACTCCTCTGCTAAGCTAAAAAATGCTTGTGTTACGAGTGGGTTCACGTCGGTAGTGCAATGGGTGGGGTTCGACCCGGCGACCTCAAAATCGCAAGTCCAACGCGCTAGCCACTGGGTTACAGCCGCTTTACCAGAAAAAAAAATGAATAGAACCAACCTATAGTAAAACTTTTTCTGAAACTTTGAGAAGCATTCAATGATTATTTTTATTTAAACAGGCTTTTCTGTTGGTTTACCTTTGAAAATTAAACAAACCAATATATTCAGAGCTCACCAATAATATATTAATTTTAATTTTTGTTCACATTTCGTGAACGCCAAACTATAATTTGACCTCATTTCTTAAATGACGTGTTCCTTTGTATTCTAAATTGTATCTTAAGTCCATTAAAATAGAGTATCATTTTGGAGGGAATACGAATGGTTGTTTGGATATATAAGTGATGGTGTTATAAGGAAAATGTGGATTCCTAACAGTAGGAAGCCGCTTGATATTTAATTACACAGAGTTCCAACTGGGACAAAGGGACAACGATAATGGAACCGTTAAAAGCGTTTGCTACATTCAGCTATTGTGGAAGCTCAAATCATAGAATATGAATCAACCATATCTCTGCTAAATTAGGGCTAGATTTCGCAATAAATGTTTATAATATGCTTTGTTAAAACAATGGTGGCTCTTTACTTTTAATGTTGACGACTTGATGATGTTATGACAATTTTGGTCTGCAGTATCATCATCATCATCATCAACAGCCCATTTAAGTCCACTGCTGAACATGGGCCTCCTCTTAACAGACCTTAGCAAGCCAGGATCGTAGAGGGATATTGCCGTAATCACCACGCTTGGCAGACGGATTGGTGATCGCAGTAAGATTTAAACGTTGAGCTAATAGATGCTGCTGCCCATCCATCAGCCATATGTCCCTTAGTCGCCTTTTACGACACCCTTGGGAAGACATGGGGTGGTCTATTCTAAGCCGGAAACCACACGGTCTGCGGTATATCGTACTGGAAAGACGTTAATGTACGAAGCAAGATTGTTATCAAACAGACAGATCCAGGTACAAAATCTTTACTTATATGTTAAGTTTTTCCTACTTACTCATAACCTCTACGACTTATGTCGCTACTCCATGGGAATCCCCATAATAAACATGCACGAGGGGAGACCCCTCTGACTCCGTGATATACCGTGTGTTTTATACAGCACAACTTGTATTGGGCTTTGACTTTATTCTAAAGAATCATGTATTTTAATATAAAGCATACACAAATTACTTAACCAATTGAGTCGAAATTGGGAAGCATATAGGACCTTGACTAACATAATAATATAAGCTGTAATATACCACATTTAATGCATGGGAGCTACACTTAAATTTTATCGCAAACCCTAATTTTTGTGACTTTTACTTCAGTATACGTTGACTTAGAAGATTTTATCAAGCTTAATAACAATATAAGTTTCAGCTTGGTTTCACACGTTTCCAAGATATAGGTCTTGCCAGACGGACAAATAGATGGAAGAACGTGTTATCTTGTAATGATTCTGTTTCATTTTATAAGATTTCGGGAACCCTAAAATCAAATAATTCCCCTGAGTCTCATCTGGTTAATTGAAGTATCTGTTCATCCATCCATCCGTCAATCTCGGTCCACTGCTAGACATAGGCCACACTTCCACTTCCAATGTAGGTACTTTGGCTACACTTATATCACTTAGTTTCATATTCATATCACAAATTAATTTAGAAATGAGATTATTACTCGATCTAATTTCAACATTATCACAATTTAGTACTGTTTCATTGAAATATGTATTCGAGCGTAAAATCCTATGAATTAGTACGAAACAATTATCAATCAATGCGATTTCATCACGACAATAGACTAATTCAGAACCTTAATCTTTTAACCGTGAAATTAAATTTTGCTTTAATCTGCATCTCATTGTTTCATCAATAACAATCAAATTTTCTCGTCATTTCAAATTAATTCTTATTCGTATTTTTTTTAATATTAATTTATTATGAGCTTGCGTTTGTCCCTGATCTCACCTGATGGTATGGTATGTGAAATGAAATAAAAACGTTTATTAATAATGTAGAAGAATCGATCGTACTGATTATAAGTCAAATACAATGATAAAAAAAACAAAGAGGAAAGAAAAATCTTGACTAATTAATCAACCAGCGCGGGCTGGGATTAGGTCAGAATCATTGAACGCGTCGCGAGCCTCGCCTTGCAAGCACGACCGGACCCTATCCTAGCTTCCTACAAGTCTTTTGACACCCGGAGAAGAAATACTATAAGAAACTCCGAGATCATATGTGTGATTTGCGGAAGAATTAAGATGGAACACGGTGGCCTAGCTAATGCCCATTCACTCTTGACTTGAAATAGTAACTATTTATTCATCTGTGATTGAAGTCCGTTAAATATAAAATACTTTAAATTTAATCACCATTCCATTAACCAATTCACCCTGTTAATACTCAACAAAATTATGATGAATCAAGTTTTGTGATTTTAAACCTTATTTTCAAGCGGTAAAGCACTAAATGCATTATTCTGTTAACTAGAAGCAACCATATTAACATTACTGTTAATGTTTAGCAATATATTGTGCTCTATTATTTTACTTGACTACGCCCAAAGCAAAGGCTATTTCAGCAGTCTTGTTTGTATGTATTTAGCGCCTAATATCTGGTTTAAGATCTTTATTTTCTCAAAAAGAATACGTATTGACTTACATGAGTAATTATTTTTTTATAAAACTATATTTTAATTTATATCGGGCGATGGCTTACGTCACTACGATTTTATAGTAATTACAATATAATATTACTAATTTTATTCATACAATTTATTAAAATATACTTTAATAAACGAATAACAACTTAAAATTAATTGACTACAAATAAATACAAACAAATAAATAAAAATTGAAATTGAAATAATTATGAAAGAAAAATCATTTCATTGTAGGGTAATTCGGTAAAAAAGTGCACCATTGGCTGAAATTTTGCACCGGCCTAGGTTATACGCTGGATTAATATATAGGCTACAAAATATCACGCCGCGACCCACTAGAGCTGGTAAAACCGTGGCACATAGCTAATATTTAATAATAGAGTTTAAAAAATTGTAGTCGTTTTGTTATAAAACAAAGCGACTACATATTTTTGGCCTCTATGGCCTTGTAATAATATACAAAAGTAATTAATTATAAATTACTCACTCCCCGCGGGTGGTTTCACTCGGGCAGCTCCCATTTCCATGGGAACTTCATAAGATAAATATAATAAATAAGTATAGATTATAGGCTTCCTCAATTAATGGGAAATCTAAGACTGAAATAATTTTTCATATCGGTCTAGTAGTTCCTGAGATTAGCGCGTTTTAGCAAACATAAACTCTTCAGCTTTATATATTAGCATATAGATGATATAGGTTGTTTAAGTAGGTATTCATCATCATCATCAACCCGTAAACCGTCCACTGCTAAATATGGGCCTCCTCCTGGGGGATTTGCCATAGTCACCACGCTTAGTAGGCGGGTTTGTGACCGCAGTATCATGTTGTACTAACACAAGGAAACGCTGCTGTCCGTTTCTTGATATACGATTATTATAGATGATGTTATAACAATTAGGACTTCTTAGGGTTCCTTTTGGCAACAGATTTTAAGACAATATTAGTACAGTAATGTTAATACATATTAATAGGCTTTGAAAAGATTTCGTAAGTAAAAATAAAGTATCAGAATCAGAATCTGAATGGACTAAGCAAAACATTTTGATACGGTTTTTAATTTCTTCTTACAATAATTAGATAAGAGAAATATATGTCACAATACGGACGGACTTACAATGAAGTCTGTAGATATGTTAGATTTGCTGTTGTTTACTACTGTTATTTAGCTATTTCATTGAGTAAAATGTGTTACTTTTAGTTTTTTTTTTTCAATTCCATTCTATCCAATTATTTTTCATCTTTAAATAATGTATAGTGTCACAAAGAATGTCTCATTTCCATACGGATTTAACAGTTTAGTTGTTGACTGCTGTTACTGTTTCCCAACTTTTGTTACCAAACATTATTTTAAGCTGTATGTTTTCTATAAATTAAATAATTCTATACATATTATAATAAACCTGTAGAGGTAAGGTTACAATAAAAATTGTCTGTACATGAAAAAAAAAGCTAAAATCTGAGTCAGGAGGAAGTTAGAAGTAAATTAGAACAGATGCAGATTTTTTTTTTGTCTATTTGTACGGGCTAATCTCCAACACCAATGCATCCATTTTAAAGAAATTTAGCATGATGGTACCTTACATCCCCGGTCAATATTTTAAATTCCCTAATTCACCGAAAATTAATGAGCTCTCGAGGGATTGTTAAATAACCGAAGGAATAACAAACACCACGCGGACAAATCGCGGGCATAAGCTAGTTAATAATATAACATAGGTTTGTAAGCAATCCTACGCATAAATTTTTATATACTACTACGAAACTAGCACATAACATAGCAAAAAATATTGTATAACTTTTTGGGTCAGGTTTCAAATTATAAACATAAATTAATGTCATTGATATATTTAATAATAATTAAGTTAATTATTGATATATTTGTTTTTTTTGCATCTATATAAATATTGTTAATTGACTAATTTGCCTTTTTTCAGTAATTAAAACAGTTTCAACCAGATAATACTAAAATCTCGTTTAATTAGTATAGTTTTTCATATTTAGGTTTACAATCATGGATAACACACGTGCCCTTTGACGAAGACTTTTTAGACACTGTTGTCAAGAATGATTAGCATTATTTGTATCCCACGGAACCTTTGCTCTTTATCCAGCAGTTGCATTTTAGTGAGCAACTATTCAAGCAACATGTCCATTGTTGGCTCTCTTGTTATCCGTAAGTTATAACGTTTTTATTGCACCGCAATCTCACCGCAACTCTTCATTACTCGCTGCAACTTTGTGCGCCTGTATATTTATGATGCTGCTTTATAAGAACTTGGGTAGTGATGAGATATCTTCAGATATTAAGCTTGGCAGAGCTCGGTATTGTGCCCATAAATATGATGATAATAAGTTAATTGTAATACTTGAAGTACTTTGTCGTATGCTATTAATAAAAAGGAATGGAGTCCAATATAAAAAGTTGGAAAAAATAATATATGGCGGTTATTTTAACAGGAATTCTGAAGAAACCCAAATTCTTTTTAAGTATAATTCCAGATTCAGGGACCGACTGCAATATTGCGGTTTATTTTAGCCATAAGGCCCAATTGATTTTACGTTTAACATCATCAAGACCAAGGTTGTGCTTTCCGAGACGCGGAAGAGTCTACTCGTTTCCCTATTAAGCAGCCTCGGAAATAAATAATCGATTTTACACAAGTTTTACCGCGCATCGAAATCTAACCGAAGACTTTCGAAAATTAAGACGATTAGCATTATTAATAAAAAAAATACAGTGAATGGGAAAGCACTTAATTATCATAATGATCAAATGTGTTGGAGAGTTATTACATTTTATACTGAGTGCAACGCAAGCGATGAAAATTTTAAATAATCTGAAAAGCATGACAACATTTTGTTAAAATTTAGTAAGAAATCTTTGTACATACAACTCATTATACAATAACCATTCTCCTTACAGGAAGTGATTTCGTCGTTGCAATATAAAGAAACGTACTAAATACAATTTTATTCGTATAATTTATTTTTCATCATCATCATCATCATCACCAGCCTGTTGTAGTCCACTGCTGAACATAGGCCTCCCCCATCGATTTCCAGCGGGAACGATCGCTAGCGGCCTGCATCCATCGACTTCCTGCGACCTTTATGAGGTCGTCGGTCCATCGTGCAGGTTGTCGTCCTACGCTGCGCTTGCCAGTACGTGGTCTCCACTCGAGAACCTTTTTGCTCCATCGGCCGTCAGTTCTTCGAGCTATGTGTCCTGCCCATTGCCACTTCAGCTTGCTTATCCGTTTATTTATTTTTGTAATTTATTTTTACTATTAGAATATTTTTCCCCTGGAATCTTTTAACATTAAAAAGCACGTTTAATCTCAGAAATAATTGTATTTGCCTTTTATTAATATACTTAGGGACGCTTTAATATTTAATGTTGCGAACTATTTTACTTCTATCCTCGAACAGAATGTTTACAAGCCACTGTTTCCAATCTGTATTTTCTCAACTGTATTCTTTAAATATTTTTCTTTCATTAAGTCGAAACGCGCATTGTCTTGTCATATAAAGAAAATTTATTATTAACCGAGGTAAGCCTCGGGTCTTTGTAATTTTTGTTTTAAATGCGGATACATTTTTGTACAATTATTTCTGGAGCAGATACTAAATTATGTCTTTGATTTAACGTTTACTTGAATATAGGTACTTAATTCACTTTCATGTCAATGGGATGAGAAAATTAACAATACCTAATATATACATTTATACAAAGGGCTTGCTCTATATTAAAAACAATAATTATTTCCTAATAAATATAATGTAATTAAGTGACAGTTTGAGCACTTGTTGGATAGTATGCTCCCGCCTGGAAATGGGTTGCCTTGGGCAACCTGGAAGTCTTTAAATAGACTCCGTGCCCAGGTTGGCTGAAGCAAGGAAAACCTGTTCAGGTGGAAATTCATAGACGATTCCGCCTTGGAGTGTAAGTGTGTTGCTGTTCCACAAATGAGGGGACACTTAATATCGTGTCCTGCGTGTCCTGACAGCTGCACGTTACAGGTACTGATGGACGCTGGTGATGATGCAAAACAAGTGGCCGAATTCTGGGCCGAGTCCATTTAGATTGCTATCGACCTGAGTGGTTTTTACTTGTAGTATTTGATCCGTTTTGTATAATTCGTGTGTTTTTGAATAGCTTAGTTTATTTAATTTTACATGTTTAATTAAGTTTAGTATATTTTATTTAAATAAGTATATTTATAGAAAGATTATGATAAATTAAATTAAAGACATTCCCACAAAAAAAAAAAATGTTATTAATATAAGAAAGCTCAAAGCCGCTCAGCGAGCTATGGAAAGAGCTATGCTCGGCGTTTCCCTGTGTGATCGAATCAGAAATGAAGAGATCCGCAGGAGAACGAAGGTCACTGACATAGCTCACCGGATCAGCAAGCTGAAATGGCAATGGGCAGGACACATAGCTCGAAGAACTGACGGCCGATGGAGCAAAAAGGTTCTCGAGTGGAGACCACGAACTGGCAAGCGCAGCGTAGGACGACCGCCTGCACGATGGACCGACGACCTCATAAAGGTCGCGGGGAGTCGGTGGATGCAGGCCGCTAGCGATCGTTCCCGCTGGAAATCGATGGGGGAGGCCTATATTCAGTAGTGGACTACAACAGGCTGATGATGATGATTAATATAATAAATCCTAACAAAACTTAACATTTCTTTCATGTTCAATTTATTGATTTAATCTGCGCATTGTCATTCAGCTTACTGAAATTCACTTTTCGAACTGTTACAGGAATACCTCAAATTTCGCTGACATCAGGAGCAAAAACGAACAAATTACAGAGTAGAAAAATTTCGAGTCTCAAGTGACAGTTTGCAAGTGTTACAACGGAAACTTTTCTTCTACCGTTGTTCTTATTATTAGTTACAACGATCGTTCTTAATCTGCGTAAGTCATCGTTACTCGGTGTTGCAACTTCGCTCTGATATATATTTATGTCGCACTGAGAACGTATATATGTTTTTGTTAACGCGAAATGATATATGACGTAAGCGGAGCCTGCAATGTTTCGTTGTGTTTTCTAAAATTGACAAACAGTATTGTTTGAACTTGATCCTTATTCACTTGTTTACAGAATACAAATTTGAATGCAATGGGGAAGGCTGATTAGCCAATTTAGTACTGGTTTAACCGTATGTTATTTTGTCAATTGTCGCATTTTTGTTTTTATGTTCGTTTTCCTGAACAATTTGTCTTCTGTGGGGAAGTCGTACGAAGGTAATGTTGTTTTAAGAGTTTTTATTAACATAATTTCCTTGGCGATCCTATGATGTTCTTATGTAAACAGATTATTAAAAAGAAAAAAATGTTCATTGATCTAACCTATTCAAAAATGTCGCATTGTCATAGCAACGCGACTTTTTATTACGTTGTTACAACAAGCAACAACTTTTTCTTCTTTATTAAATAGCAATGTGCCGAATGCTGACAATTCTGCCAATGTCAGAAAAATATGTCTTATGTTAAATTCAAGTAAAATGTCGCAAATCAATATACCCATTATAAATCTTCTCCGTTGCACAAGCAACAACTTAAATTATATCGATAGTTAACAATTAGCCACTGATTGCTATTCCAACGCGATGTTTGGACATTTTACGATGTATCTACCTACTATATTATTGCTGTCGTATTTTTTACGTAATAAACTAGTAGTTTGTGGGGGAAATTTTTAAATTTAATTTCTTAGTAAAATTTTGTACTATTTAAAGCCAACCAAAAGATTCTAGAAAAGTTTTGATAAGTTTGACTAGGTACTAGAAGAGTATGCCATTTATTTTGTCCATCAATAGCTCGACTGTACACATCTCGATCAAATATTGACATGTTCGTCATTGAGATAACAGCCGTCAAGGAGTATGACAGATAGATGTAGCTGTTAATTAATTTGACTAGAGCCGCCTTGAGCACGTGTTAGCCAAATTGATTCGGTATTGAGAGTGTATTGTCGTCTGATTGAATTTGCGAGGGAATTTGACAAGATTAAATATGGAGGATATTAAAAATCTTCATTGTAAAACAAAGTACTTTACAGTGTTGCAAGCATGAAGTTCCGTAACGGTTAGGACCATAGATATACCGTTTTATTATGTAGTTAGCCAGAGGACTTTTGCTACTTCACCAGGAATATAGGCGAGCAGAGTTCCAGCCTAAATAAATGGTTTAAAAACTGCAAACTAAGCAACCTGGGCAAATGTTGCGCCCCGTGTGGGACTTGGACCTCGGCTCAGGGCTGACGGGGGATTGAGTAATAATGACTTTTGATCATATATATAACGATAAGGTTTCTATAGAGAAGACGAGCAATAAGCTAAATTATATCCCGAAGCAAGCATTGACACAATTTAATTAGTTGCAATGAGGCCACTGTGATAAAAGTGTTATCAGTGGAGAGGGTTTATCATGTACGTATGTTTTGGAGATTTTACAGAATGTACAAGTAAATTAAAAGTAAAAACTAGCCTATATAATACTGCCCTGCTAATTGTACTTGCAGTAATCGTCATTTTTGCGATTTTCCCTTTTTTCCGATTTATTTTTTATTTTTTATTTAAAACTTAAGCACAAACTTTTGTACCAAGGTGGACTTAATGCCGTAGGCATTACCTGCCAGTCGACCTTAGGGTGGTGATGAAACAACATGGTAGGTGCGCTGTAGTTTGAAAAAGATAAAAGAATAATTTAACTCAATTAATATCAATTAATTGATAAATTCTAAGAAAGCATATACATACAGCTATAACATACATAATATATAACATTATAATAACATATATACACATATACATATTTATATACACTCTAATAATAAATACAATATATATATCATAAAATTAATAAATTATACACTGATGAGAATCTACCCTAGCTCTTGAGGAGATGTTGTTTCGTTTTCCTTTTAAACTGATAGCGGTTCTTTGCCATTCTGATCTCAGGTGGCAGTGCATTCCATAGAAGAATAGACTGCACGAAAAAGGAAGAATTGAGAAAGTTAGTGTGGTGGTAGTTATGGTGGAGTAGTTAAAATTACATTTCAGGACCCTAATCTATACATAAAGCTTGTTATATTTTAATTTTTTAGGTTTACTTTTAAAGTGATGTAATATCTTGTTATGTTGTGTTGTATGTTGAATCTTGGTTAGATATAAAATAAATGTGTTTACCGCGTTTATCTCGAAATCGCGATTTTGCAAGTACTGCGTTTACATTAAGGAAGGCAGAATACCCTATAATAGACACAGCAGGGGAAGCTCCGGCAAAATTAGTCAGCTGTCAGTTAGCCATGTTAAAAAAAAAATATTTCGTTTATTTCGTTTATACATTCATATTCGTTTACAAAAAGACCCTTCAATGTCATTTATTTACATATATTAACGTTTGCAGTACGAAATCAGTATACCTTACTATCTCCCTACCCTTATTCTACTAGTCAAATAAAATCACATTAGGTTTTCCCGTTAAGTATTGTACAATAACAGCTCTAAGTCCAGTTTTGCACCGGTACCTAGCAACAGACTCTTCCTAATAACATTCGAATATACATAATTATAGTATTTATGTTCGTACCAAGCACTCACGTATACCCCAAGGTGTTATTAAGCATTACCCGTTAGAACAACCCAATATCACTTAACTCGATCGACTATAGATCCATAGATTATCTAGCATCGTAGGAGAAAATTATCCTGTTATTATCTAAACATAATGGAGAGAGCGTATTCATGGACAAGTTTGATATATAAGTATTTCAAAATTTGAGATTAATAAAATTCGACCACCGGCAGGATTCGAACCTGCATCTTTGGGTAAAGCCCCCAATGCCTTAACAAATTAGGCTACGGTGGAACCACAGCCGGTCATCGAAATTTATTAATCTCTTTGTAACACGTCTCTAAGGAGGACGTTAGTCAAATTTTGAAATATAGTATAAGGTAATCTTTTCCATAAAGAGTTTAAAACATTTAAATCATGTGAAGTTTGATATAGTTTTTTATTATATCTATACTAATATTATAAAGAGAAAAAGTTTGTATTTCTGTATTTTAAGATTTTTGTACGTTTGATTCGAATAAAATCGATAATTCTTTCACTATTAAAATGCTACATGATCCCTGAGTAACATAGGCTATATTTTTACAGAAAATTAGCACCCGTCGGAGCCGGAACGGGCCGCGCTAGTCTGTATTAATATTATAAAAAAAAGGATCTTTTTAATTGTTTGTTTGTTTTGAATAAGCTCCGAAACTACGGGACCGATTAGAAAAGTTCTTTCACCGTTGGAAAGCTACACTATCCCGGGATGACGTAGGCTATATTTAATTATAAAGTTCCCGCGGGATCTGGAGCTCCGTGAGTGAAACCGCGCCCGCGAAGGGCTTATGAATTAACTCAAAAACAATATTACAGATTTCAGCAATTATAAACAGAGGTTTGTATGTTAAGGATAGATAAGGAAACATTTGTTTGTTTGTTTGCATTGAACAGGCTTCGGAACTCGTGGACCGATTTAAAAAAAATCTTTTACAATTAGAAAGCTTCGTTATTGATGAGTAACATAGACTTTATTTAATTATCATTCTTACGGGAACTGGAGCAGCGCAGGTAAAACCGCGCGGTGTAATCTATTGGGCTATATGTAATAAGATACGCATGGGCTCAACCCTAAAAACGTGCGTTTTTAGGGTTTCGTACCCGAAGGGTAAAAATGGGATCCTATTACTAAGACTTCGCTGTCTATCTGTCTGTCTGTCTGTCACCATGCTGTATCTCAAGACCCGCGATAGCTAGAAAGGTGAAATTTTTACAGATGATGTATTTCTGTTGCAGCGGCAACAGAAATACATCATCAAATAAAATAAAATATGTAGGGGGGTTGCCCATGCAACAAACTTTTTTTTTTTTTTCGGTGTCAATAACGGCTCTTGAAAATGGTACGGAACCCTTCGTGCGCGAGTCCGACTCGCACTTGGCTGATTTTTATTTACGTTACGTTACTAGTTTTTGTGTCATGGATGTTAGTGCAGAGGAGAATTCTAAAGACACACACAATACTTGATTGTTTTAATAGTGACATAGACTGCAATTAAAGGTGAAATCAAATTTTATTTACACTACCTATAAACAAACTGTCAATGAATAATATTATCGTTTCTATAGAATTGGTGTTCAATACAAACAAAACATTGTAAGTTTTGTTATTGAACGCAACAATCCAATTATGTTGCAAAATAATTGCCATGTGCAAACCAATTGTCGGTGTGAAATTAAACAGAATAACATAACGATGCACGTATTATCAATATCATATCTATGTTCAAATGTAAAGAGTTATTTAACACCGTTGCTCGTAAAGCTGATGTAATTCCACCGGTTTTAAATATGTAAAGCGGGTCATAAAAAACGCGTGTGTTACCAAAGCAAATAGTTAAGTTATAGTCCATACAAATTCCATAACAGTATTATTTGCCATTTCGCACGCTGTTGCTATTCAAATTTCGAACTAATCGCCGCACGGCGCCAGTCAGTAGGCAGCGCTAGCGCGCTGTTAAAATGGCGGGAAAGCAACAGTGTGCATTCACAGATTCATTTTATTTAAAATAAAAAAAATCAGTTTATTCGGTAATTTAAAAACTCGGCTGCATGCTCTAACGTCTTTGCCAACATTTTCACGCAGCTACGGAAGAAAATAATCCTCGCGCCATTTTCCTCAAATTTTCTTTTCTTTGTACTTGTATTGTGAAAAATGTTTTTTTTTCTGTTTCCTCGCAAATGTGTTAAAAAACGTCGTATGATATACGTGCGTATTGGTTATAACATGCTCGGATCAATTACGCCCTCGCCTTCGGCTCGGGGTGAAATTCCACCTCGCATGTTATAACCATCATAACGCACTAATATCGTAATGTACTATTATAGAAAGGGAACTTTTGTAAAACGAAAATATTATTGTGTTTATTTCATCATCATCATCATCATCATCATCATCATCATCATCATCAGCCTGTATAACGTCCATTGCATAACATGGGCCTCCTCCCGGGGGAGGGTATTTGCCATAGTCTCCACGCTTGGCAGCCGGGTTTGTGAATGCAGTATTATGTTGTACCACACAAGGAAACGCTGGTTCCTTGATTTACATTTAATTATTATTAGAATTTACACAAAGATTTCCTGTCCGGGGAGGGGCTCGAACCCACGACCTCCTAGATTTAAAGCGAGCCACCCTTAATCAACTTTACTCGGAAAAATAATTATGTTATACATATAAAACGGACCGAGAGACTTAATTAACTACTGTCTCTGTTGATATGAAAACAGTTGCAGCAATGAAAAAGATGGAAAAGAAGTGTATATTTGGTATGTAGCTAGGTATTAATGACTTAGTACATGTTTAACCAGGATTTACATCCCTATTCCTCGAATCCAATAAGAAATATCGTAGAATAAATTAAAAATATATTTTCGAGTTACAAACCTTATAGTTGAAAACCTTTTTTTCGGACGGACATGGGTTTTGCTTCACTGGGCATAAAGGCGAGCAGAGTTGTTATTGTTTAATTAATTAATAATCACTTTCTTCAGCTGCGGCCACGAGAAGCACGATTACAGAAAGTTTTGAGGATAATTTGTGTATTTCAAGCAGGTAATGTTTACAGAGTTCTTTAGATAATGAAAAAGAAAAATAACATAAGACGATCGTATTTCCCGCTGAAACCGGCAAAGATAATATAATACCATAGAAGTGCCGATGGCGCGGTGACAATACGTTTGTGGCCGGCCGAGATGGTACGACCGGCGGCCGACGACAGCTCGAAGTGTCTTACTATTTGTATTGTGCGATACAGGTTACTTGAGATGCTAAGTGCTAGATGGCGTTGCTTGTCTTATTGTAGTTTAAACGGCTATTGTAGATTTCACTACACGTTCATGGAAGTTCCTCATGATTGTATGAATAAAACAAAAAGAGATGGGCGGTCGGTATTATTTTTCAATGTAAAGCGGACGGTAGTCCTTAAAAGGTTAGGAACAAATAGAATGAATGAATTATTACAATTTCATAAATCTACTTACTTTCACTGTTGGTGACCCACTGCTGAAGAAATATTTACACCGAACATAGCGAAAACATCACGCATGGCTGCCCATCTTCCGTCTATACCAAGGCCGACTCATGGAGTATTCTAATTGACTGAAACAATTGCTCTTCCAGTTCTCTAGCAAATGTCATCACAATATCATAACCAATAAACCATAAATGACTTGAATAACACCCTCCGTAGCGTAGCGGTATTTGGCTCGCATTGAGTCTCGGAGGTCGTGGGTTCGATCCCCACACCGGGCAAGAAATCTTTGTGGAAATTCTGAGATTTATTTTGGTGTCTGGTTGGTTGAGGGTCCCTCCGTGCCTCGGAAAGCACAAACAAGCGTATGCCAGGGAACGGGCAGCATCGTTTCCCTGTGCATTACAACATAGTACTGCGGTCACCAATCCGCCTGCCAAGCGTGGTGACTATGGCAAAAACCCTCCCTTGGGAGGAGGTCCATGTTGATGATGATGATGGTGACTTGAATAAGATGTTAGATTTGAAATAACGAAATGCTGTTGTTATTCAAACGATATCTCAACAAAGAAAGATGTCTCATTTACTCCGAAACAACATCCTTAGTACATGTACATTACATTCGTTTGCAATGCAAAGTGAACAAAGTCTCCCAAGTGTATCGCGATGTTATTTAATTGCAGACACTTAATAAATTGCTCACGTGTCATGGGCTCTTCGCCACTGAAGCAGCGAGTTTGCGACAACTAAGAATTCAACCAGCCAAGTTCTTAGCACAATATTATTCAATGTTTCCGTGCAAAATGCCTCTGCGCCCTGTCCTGCTATGTTTAAAGTCTTGGAACGGTGTGTGCTGGATGTGACTGATAATTAAGCAGTATTTTTATTTTATAATTTATTTTTATGCAAACAGTTTTAAAAAACATTCATGAAATGCGTAGTAATAACTATATAAAAATTTAACAATACTTAATTAAAAACATTTTCCCCATATTATAAATATTTACATCATCATCATCATCTTCATCAGCCCGTATAACGTCTACTGCTGAACATGGGCCTCCTCCTGGGGGGGGTATTTGGAATAGTTACCACGCTTAGCAGGCGGATTGGGAACCGCAGTATTATGTTGTACCACACAAGGAAACGCTGCCTGTTCCTTGATATACGATTATTATAGATGATGTTATAACAATCGGGACCAACGGCTTAACGTGCTTTTCGAGGCAACCCTCAACCAACCAGTCTCGGAAAGAAATCTTGGAATTTACACAAAGATTTCCTCGCCGGCGGCGTGGGGATCGAACCGACGACCTCCGAGATTTAAAGCGAGCCAAATACCGCTACGCTACGGAAGTTGTTAATACTTATTTGCCCCATTGGCTCCTTATTCAGAACGATAGGTTTAGGAGGTTAGTCTTTTTTTACTATAAAATAGACAAACGCCACAGCTCGGGACACACTCAAATACTGAATACTATAAATATACTATACTATAATAGGTTGTGCAATTTCTACCTAGAAAGGTTATGCCATGAAAATGTAAATCGGCATTTTGTCAACTTGAATTGAAACTTATCATAGTGTAGGTATATGGTATATTATATATTTTACTAGTCAAACCATCTCTTTCAAACAAAAATAGGTTCATCCGTCCGAGAGCTACCATGCAACAGACAGACACACACACACACACACACAAACTCACAGACACGTCAACATATAATACCCCGACGTTTTTGCGTTGGGGGTTAAAAACTTACACGCTTAACGAGCGACAAGATTACCTCATTACGGTGCATATACTTTAATATTTCCTTTATAACATAATATCATTTTAATATAAACCTATATTGCAAAAAATTGTTAATTTTAAATTCCACACCACATTTCGAACTGATCAGAAATCTATAAAAAAACATTTGCAATAATCTTTTCAGCTTGGCTTGTATAAAAATCCTTGGATAACGAGGCGCTATGCATTGGCACAACAGAAGTTGCGGTAATGGCCCATTAAGTTGCAAGCTCACTCCTCTGAGGATAACTAAGGTAATCGCCAATTTATCCAGTATGAACCAAAGATTATTATAAAGTGCAACTCGGGATTTGAATTGTTTTACTTGGGAACAGTCATCGTTTAGTTGGAAATGGTTTGTACTGCTTTATTCTAGAACAAATGAACAAAATGGTCCGTTTCTGCGAATTTTTAAATAGATTTTGAATTCACCGAAACCTTATTAATTTTAATAAGCTGTCAGGGTAGGTTTTGATTTTTCAATGTATTGTTTAAGTTTCTAGACCTTAAAACAGATTATTATGTGAATTTTGAAAGTAAACATGTTTGTAATACAATCTTGTTTAAAACCCTGAAGGGATCTTCAACGAAAAGAAAGACATTTGGTGAAAGGCGTTTGTCTAATAAGATTAATTAAAAATAACTTACAATATCGTTTTGGGGAACAGTAAAGATGTTGTAAATACACTACATCAGCCCGTATAAAGGCTATTACTGAACATGGGCATCTTTCCGAGTGAGGGTTTTGCCATAGACACACCACGCTTGGCAGGCGGGTTGGTGACCGCAGTATTATATTGTAACACACAAGAAAGCACTGTATCTCGTTCACTAGTATATAAAACAATTAGGGTTAATGCTGTGTAATGTGCTTTCCGAGAGGTTTGTCTCTCAACCAACTAGACCCGGAAAGATATCTTGTACGACATAGGGATCAAACCCACGACTGCTAAGATGATATAAAATATATATTACTTGAAATAAAATATGTAATAAAACATCATTCCGAAACACATAGCAGCAATTCAACATAATTAATGAAACAATGGGCCAATTCTACACAAAGTCTATATTTTTAGTTAATTGTAAATTCTATATACATTTCCAATTTCTCTATATCCATAACAGTAGGTGGCAAACGATATTCACGGCGTCTTGCGGGCACAGCCAACGTCTTTCGCTTCGGTGAACTTTGAATTATTTTCCAAATACAGTTACATTGCCACATACGAAATTTGCATGCAAGTTTCGAATTTTGGCACGTTAGGAGGTATGCGAGTATGTATATGGCTTCGTGAGTAATTTTAAGTGCTTTGTGGCATAGCGGTGTATAATTTATGGCGTGCTTAGTTGCTGCTAGTGACTCCGGGTGGATTCGAGATCTATGGCAAGATTTGGTCGAGCCTTAAAGCAATTTATATGGTGTAATTTCAAACATGTATGAATTATGATTCTAATAAAAAGCATCTCGTGTTGGATGCAGCGTAGACGACAGACTATCCGTGGTGCTTTTATATAATAGTCTAGAGGTATAGAAAATATAACTTATGCAATTACAAGCATTGTGTGCCAGACTTTTTGCGCGCCGAATGTTAGTGCTTATAATAAGGATAGTGACAAAAAAAAATGGTCTGTCACATCTCCAAGATTGTAGTACCGATTTACTTCTTTGATTATTAAATAGCTTGAAACAGCAGCAGCTACTTACTACTTTATTAACACTTAGTATGTTTAAAATGTATGTTTAGATGAATATCCAGACGAGGTGATTTTTTGTGGCTTACTTCAAAGAAACTGCAGAAAATTAATAAAATATTTTATTTTTTTACATTTGGCCTCAATTTGAAGCGCATACTTAACTTAAAATTGGAGAATAATAAATTAAGATTAAAGGCAGGATTCGAATCTGCAATATTAAGTACAGCGTACCACTTAAGATCTTTTAATGTAAAAAAATCGACTGTCGTCTCCATGAATTCCTTAGGTATTTCTGGAGACGCGCCGCGTCACGCATGACGTTGGGCGGCACTACGTTCAACCAGGTGTAGAAATCAATGTGTTTAAGCATTTTTTTTTCTTTAACAATTCAGATGCGGGCCGTACCGCGCAACGCTACGCGTCTCCCTAAACGAGCCTTTAAGATTTATTGTAGTTGAATGATCCCATTACTCTAATTTGTTTATCCTCAAATTTAATTAAAATGCAATGAATAAAATTATGATCAGATAGTTCAGGTCTTATATCAATATACCTAAATAGACAATATAAACGACATTTATTTAGCATTTAGGTATGAATAGGTATTTTTGGCACCCTTAAGGACCACGGCCTACAACAATTAAAATTAAATTGAGTGAAAACTGGCACGAAACAGGCGCTGGGGCCAACGCGGTCCTCGGTCTGTTTAAAGGGGATCCTAATTGAGATAACCTGCAAGTGAATGCCTTGTGAATTTTTGTGACTAGTTAAAGTGTAGGTAAATTCTTAATTACTAAAAAAATATCTTTTATTTTGTTGAAACATCCAATCTCAATTTCTTATTTGTATCCTGCACTACAATAGAGAGCATAATGTAATACAAGCAGCTACATTCATTAACTAAGACTTGAGACTAAGTACTTAGGTTTAGAGAATGCTAATTAGCATCCCAGTAATTCACTTAAAGGATTGCTACAGATTCAGTGCCCACGTAGTGCATTGTGCAATTAGAACCAGGTGTAAGTGATAATCGTCGTTTCTCGTGTTCATAACGTTTGCTTCACAGTTCATAACATAGAAATAGTTAAGAGACAAAAGAACAAAGATAAAGTTTTATCATTTTATTGTTGACTAGCATCTCTTCTTCTTCACCCGCGTAATTACCGTTCCCGATGAAACTTCTGAATTAGATATAGCCTAAAGTCTTCCTCAATAAATTGGCTATCTAACACTGGAAGAATTTTCTAAATTGGACCACTAGTTCCTGAGATCAGCGCGTTCAAGTAAGCAAATTCTTCAGTTTCACTATCACTATCACTTCATAGTATAAAACAAAGTCGCTTGCCGCTGTCTGTCCGTCCCTATTTATGCTTCATCATCATCATCATCAACAGCCCGTTTACGTCCACTGCTGAACATGGGCCTCCTCTTAACAGACCTTGGCAGGCCAGGATCGTTGAGGGATATTGCCATAATCACCACGCTTGGCAGACGGAATGGTGATCGCAGTAAGATGTAAACCTTGAGCTAATAGATGCTGCTGCCCATCCATTAGCAATATGTCCCTTAGTCGCCTTTTACGACACCCATGGGAGGACATAGGGTGGTCTATTCTAGGCCGGAAACCACACGGCTTATTTATGCTTAGATCTTTAAAACTACGCAACAGATTTTGATGCGGTTTCTTTTAATAGATAGAATGATTCAAGAGGTAGGTTTGTATGTATGATACATCAGCATTGCACCCGTGCGAAGCCGGGACGGGTCGTTAGTTATATATGTAGTATTAGATTCCCGCACGGGCTTCAACCCACGTAACTTCCGTCTCCGATGGAACTTCATAATTAAATAAGAAACTCAGCATTATATATTAATATAGAGTAAAGATACATTTTTTGAATGATTTACACAGAATTACTCGTATGTATTTTTATAATTTCAAAATCACACCCAACATAAATTAAGTTGATTAAAGATTTCGTGCCAAAAAAATGATAAATCGCCTAAATTATAATCCTCCATCCATCACGAGTGCCACCTCACTCCGCTGACAAAGTTATAGCTGCCGCGAATTTCCCTTGCAAATTCAGTTTTAGGCCGCGGGCTAGCTCCAACTAGGTTGTGGACAAAAATGGGTAGTAAGTGCGAGCGAAACGGCTTTGAGGCACGTTCTCATATCATTTTGGACATTGTCTGTGGTGCTATATGTGCAAGTGTAACAACTTCGTTTCCTGCAAATCGAAAGTACCTACCTACAAAATTCATCGAAAATAAGAGTTCTCACGCTCTCACGCCGTGTGGATTCCGGCTTAGAATAGACGAACCCATATCTTCCAATGGTTGTCGTAACAAGCGACTAAGGGAAATTCACCTGACGGATGGACAGCAGCATCTATCATCTCAAAGAAAGAATATCTTACTTCGGTCTTATCTGCATGCCAAACGTTCATCACGTTTGGCATGCAGATTGGTTATGACAATATCCTGACCCTGACTTGCCACGGTATGTTAAAGAGGAGGGACATGTTCAGTAGTGGACGTTAACGAGCTAATAAAGTAATCCCCGACATCAGCCGACCAGTCACCGCAAGCAGCACCCGTTCAAGAGTATGACGTGTGACGCAGCCATCGCCTTCCTCGCCATATTAGAGGGAAGGTGGCAACCATGCGAAGTATAAGGGAATTGTCTATAAATAAGTTTAAAATAACTATTAAAGCCAAATTGTGCCGCAGGGCTTTATAAAATTTAAGGAACAATTTAAAAAAGGATTAAGTTTATAAAAAACACTCAAACCCTAAAAACCAAACTGGCTGACCAGTCGCCAATAGTACTTTCAGTTATTTAAATATAGTTGTTTTGTACTAAAATAATAAGTCGTCTCTTTGTTTGTTTATTGTGCTAGTTAGCTATGGTTATACTCATTCATCCTAAGAAAAGGGCCGCGGTACTCTTTTTGAGATTTAATAGTTCACCAGCTAAGATGTTCAGCGGACTTATTAATCTCTTGGAACCGGTAAGGCAAAAAAGATTTTTTTTTTTAGGTATTCAGATCTATATTTACAAATTGTCTACTATATAATAATAAAGTATAGACCACTAGACGATCTGTAGAGAGTACAAAATCTAAACTAATATAAGATGCTGAAGAGTTTGCTTGCTTACCGCGCCAACCTCAAGAACCGCTGGTCCGATTTGAAAAATTCTCTCAGAATTAAATAGTCTATATATCGAGGATCAATGTGAACGGGAACTACGCGGGTCAATCCGAATGCGGGAAGCTTTTATATTCGTACCGTTTTTATGAATTCTTTATTGTTAACAAAAAAATGTTTTCCGAATCGGATACACAAATCACATCAATCACACTCAATTCACATACTTTCCACATATTTTTCAAACAAAAGAAACCGGTTCATTTCAATATATATATATTTTTTAATTACTGTCAATATTTTTTGCTGTCAGAAATATTTAAACCCGCTATTTTAAGCTTTAGGCGAAGATAAATTTCATTTAAAACCATTTCGGGCTCCACGTAGCCTGAGTACGAAGTCGACAGGCGGAAACTCGAAATATTAAAATTCATAATTCTGTCGTAAGGGAAAGTTTCGATCCGGGAAGCTTATTGGATAATACGGTTCTACCGGGACATATTGCGAGTCGAAATGCGAGGAATGTCGAGGCATTTCAATAATATATAAACATATAATAAAGGTTTACTGGGTCGAACGGCTTTGAATTAAAGATGTCTGACAAAAACGGTGGCTCGAATCTGTAACAGAAAATCTTTTATTTAAACTGTGTGCACCGACAACTCAGGGGTTACAGTAGTTTGCTTCTGGAACCTAGTATTCTGGGTTCGATTCCCACCTTGGACCATTTGTATTAACCATAGATAAATTGTTCTGAATCTAGGTATGCTTCGTGTCCGTAAATTGAGTGTTAGTAAAGACTCCCGCGACAAAGGGATTAACTTACCTAGTGCGGAACTTGTATTTTAAAAAATAGATAAAAAAGAAAGTAAATGAAAGTTGCTTTTGAAACCTGGTAGTCTGGGTTCGATTCTCTGGGATAATATAAGTCTGTCTGTGTTTCGTGTTGGTCAATCGAGTAGTCTCCCGAACTGCTGAATGTCTTACAGGAGTCACATTTTTTTATTTAGTATTTCATAAAGGTCTAGAAAAATTGGTCTCGAGTCTTCATATCATGTATCATAATTATATTGTAACAACCCACCCGCCTACCTAAACCAAGTCCTAACCTAACTAGATGATCACGGCCTAAAGACCCTAAATTAACCTACCTAAATGGAAAATAACGATAATTGGGATTTGTATTGGAGTTTATATTGATTAAATATGTTAAAGAAATGGCTCGTGATTGGTGAATCGTCAAGTGGTCAGGAATACGTTGTGGCCGAAGATAACCCTGATTACATTGAAAGGAGGAAACTAAACTAACTACTTAAACTATAACTGTTACACTACTAAATTTTTCGGGTATTTTCAAAGACAGAATTATTGAATATGTTTAAGTAAAGAATGGTAAAGTGAACATGATAAAAGTCATAACTTATATAGGTTTTAAGGAATTTAGTCAAAATCTATGAAATATAGGAAATGTTAATAAAGGGCCCTTTTTTACACGGCTTGAGGAATCCTGCCCCTCACCCGCAGGCATTCAGTCCATCTCGTCTCCAGACTTGGATAATCGTCCTCCGTGTCTGGACCGCAGATGGTCTTACAAGGGACATTTCCTTAATACTTATTTGTTACATTGAAACTAAGGGACAAGAGGACATTCTCTTTTAGCAAAACTATGTCTTTGGTCTAGACAGTCTCTGATAGTAGTCCTCTACCTACTTCCTTAGAGTGTTCAAAATATATGTGACAATAAGCAAATGTTATACAGTAAGTCAACTATATTTATCAAATAACAAATGTATATTCGTATATCCGCCCATCCTGTTTAAGATCACATTTTTAGCTTTATGGTCACATGAGGTTGCCGGAGCTCGCCTAGGATGAAACAAGATCAGTAAAACATACATCTATTTTATTTTCTCTATGAAGTTAAATAATTAGTCTAAATTGCAGAGCTCATCCAGATTTTAGAATTATAACTAATAACTTTATTTATGTAAGGGAAATAATATTATATAATATACAAGGTTAATAAAAGTATATAATTAGTTGAAACTATTTTATGCATCTCAACTAAGAAATATCAACAATCGTATTTCTGATCATTTATCAAATATTATTAGATATGTGGCATGATTAAGGTTCGTTTCCATAAATCATGATAAGTAAACATTCCTTTATATATCATTTCAAATTAAATATATTTATAAAGTTTATATTGCTATTTACTTATTTAGTTTGTATTACTATAAATTACCATCTTAGTTTTGATGGAAAAGAATACGAATCTGTAGTAAGTCTATGCTTTTTATAGTAATTGAGTGACACTTAAGATAAGTGTATATCCATTCACATTGCTTCTACCTTGACTTCACTATTAACTCCGTTCACCGCCAAGTCGCCATTATTCCCTTATTTATTTCCTAATTCGGGACTCAAACAACTTCACAATGAAAAGAATAAAACAATGACTACAAAGACAAAACAATGCTTTACAGAAATCACATATTCACTGAGAAAATACAAGAGATAAACGTACAAACAAATCTTTTTCCAAAGGACACACCTACTCTCTCAAGACGCTAATATCAAGAATCCCAAGATGTCTTCCTTTCTTTCTAAAAACTTCTATTTTTCCCTCCAAATAAAAGTTCCTAATCGCGGATTCGCGCATGCGTGTTATGTCCGAATCATAACTTGACCAAATTATAATAGGCTACTTAATGTTCGAAATCCTCTATATTCAAAGAATCTTTTATATTTGGTCGTATGAATCATTGCTGTCAACATCTAAAAACAAACGAAATTACAAGTTAATATCTTTTCAATACTTAATATTTTTGTTGTTTAAACTATTTGTTGAAACGATATCCTAAATTATTATTATCTAAATATTACATAAATATGTTTCTTTTTTAAGTTATCTCAATTATTTAAACTATTATAAAATAATTGTTCATAAAAGAAATATGATTGAATACGAACTATCTCTGATTTACAGCCATAGATTAAATATAAATATTGAACATATATTTTTAATTTAATTTATAGTATTTATAATAAGTAAACTGCTTTAAGTTCTAAAAGAATTATTGAACCTATTTAAATATGTTAGTCTATTTTAACTTAATGTTTTAAGATTATTTAACCATCTAACGTAGCATAAAAACAATGGAATGCAAATTAGTTTATAACGTTTTTGACTAGATGTCATCACTATTAGCATTATTGGTCGATGTAATAATTGACTATTTAGTAACTTTGAATTTTATCACTAGATGTCACTGATTACCCTATTCATAAATAGCTGTTGATATTATTTTCCGTTTGTAGGGGATCTTAATCGATATATTTTATCACCCCTCAAAGGGCTTTGGGGGTTCTTTAGTAAGATATTACGTTTAGTTACAGTCCGCAATTTAATGATAATTAAACTTACAAGCAAGTTTGATTGAAACATAAATAACGTAACGTACGAAAGTTCCGTTACAATATCTAGTTCTTTGAAAGTTTGAATATATATTACCCAACGCGCATTAACAAACTCTTAACATCTCCTTTTGGGGAATCGGTTTAAAATGTTGACTCAGCAATAGCATCTATGAAAAAGGACCAAGTTCAAATGATGTGCTCAAAACACTATCTAAGCCTATTTTATTTTTTCCATTATACAATTTTATCATCTGTTCTAATCAGCTCATATTTAAAGCAACCAGTACAACTTCGCTCATCTCTAAAAGATATTAACGCTAAACGCCATAACGCTCACAAAAAAAATAAAAAAAAGAAAGACGGGGAACATTGCTCGATATTATTTTTTCCATTAAACGTAATCTTATAACGCTTACCTTTAAATGTAGCAAAAAATTCAAATACGGAAAATGCTGGAATTGACTAGCGTAATTGAATATCCCTGTATCCATAATCATATTTGCATTTTATCAAAATGATAACGTTTATGTATACATTTTGTAAGTGCTCGTTTATATTTTGGAATATATTGTATTACCCCAAATTATTGTTTTCAGGACTTGTTGGTACCTTGATGGTATCTTGATGCATTATCCTTTGATTGAAATAACATCGGATGATGTTGATACGGATTAGTTCGTTGAAGTGGTGGGCAGCCCATATAGCACGGAGAACAGATGGCCGTTGGGGCCGAGTTCTCGTATGGAGACCGCGGATCGGCAAGTGTAGCGTAGGACGTCCATCAACTAGATGGACGGATGAACTGTTAAAGGCCGAGGGATCAAGATGGATGCAGGCCGCCTCCAACTGTAGCAACTGGAAATCTATGAGGGAAGCCTATGTCCAGCAGTGGACGTCCTATGGATGGTGGACGGCTGAAATGATGATGATGATGATGTTGATACTAGAGTTGCCCAACAATCGATAGTTTCGCTATCGATAGGTGACCTCGAAAAATAGTAACAATATCGATAGTGCTATCGATAGTATCGATTCTATCGATACTATCGATATCACAAATTAACTAATACTATTGATTGGAAGCAATAGTATCGATAGTATCGATACTATTACATTATAATACTATCGATAGTATCAATATTTTTAAAGTAATACTATCGATACTACCGATAGTATCGATAGTATCGATAGTATCGTTGCATTAAATGATCAAAACTATCAATACTATCGATAGTTTGTAAAGCTATCGATACTATCGAAGACCAACCCATGTTTAGGAATAAACACATATTGGTTCTCGATAGTATCGATACTATCACTAATATCGATACTATCGATAGACTATCGATACTATTGATATGACGTCAACTATCGATAGACTATCGATAGTCTATCGATAGTCGACTATCGATAGGCAACACTAGTTGATACCAATAGTATACAAGGAACGACTGAAGGCAACAGCGTTTATATCTACACCAGTGACTAATCAACAATCCTTAGAGCTTGTACACAGCGGTTTTTTTATTTTTTCGTTTCCTAAAAAACTTTTCAGTTTGCATAGCATTGAAATAGTCTACTATTTCAATGCTACATAAACTACGCAACAAATACACACAAAACAGTTTATTCACTAGCTTGTATGTTTCTTCACGTCATGTTGATATAAATATAAGTGGGTTTAACATAAACACGAACGAGCACTTATCAGTAAAAATACCACCGAAACGCAACGGACCCAAATTCCTGACAGTCGAGGGGCTAAGATAGGAAACGTGTTTTATTTAACTACAAAAACTGTAGTCTAGATTCATTTCGCCCAAAAATGTGTCTAAAGCTGGCATGCACTTCCGCATAGATGATAAAGGTTTTGTAGTGCAAACGTTAATTTTAATAAAGACAGTTTAACAATGGGCAAGATACAATATGGTTTGCGAAACAAACACATTTTATTGAACTACCTTCCCGTACACGGTTTCACCGACGTAACTCCCGTTCTTATAAGAACTTCATAATTAAATATAACTTAAAACGTTAACAGTGCAGATATAAATGAGTAAAATACCCCTCACGTGCTATTATGTTTTGGGGAAATTTGATAAGATAAGCATAGGTAATGACATATAAAAAAAAAAAAAAAAAAATTAAAAAAAAAAATTTTGACCATTTTATTATATGGTTCATTGTTCATACGTGTATATCATAAAAACTGGCACAGTTGGTACGTGCAAACTCAAAAAAAAGGCATTCCAGTGATATAGACTCGTGGCCCATTTGTGGTGCACGCACGTGTGATGATGTCTTAATAGTGGCCCACATGCGGTACATGCACTGTGAACGCCTTCCACTATGAATGGGCTATCTAATACTAAAAGAATTTCTTATCGGATCAGTAGTTCCTGAGAAACAAACTATTGTATAGATGACTAGCTGCGCCCCGCGGTTTTTCCACGTTACTCTGCTCCAGTGAGTCGGAGCGTGATGTTTTGTAACCTATACGTTAATCCAGCGTATAACCTTTTCCAGTGCAAAATTTCAGCCAATTCCTTTCAGTAGTTTTGGCGTGAAAGAGTAACAAACATCCATCCATCCAACCATACTTACAAAACGCGGGCGGCTAAACGAATCACCCGTTTGTATCGTAAGCAGCAGTAAATTCTCGTTAGAATTGTTTTTCTCTTGTCATCATGACTGCATTTCGATTAAGCGACCTGCAATCCGTGTCCTACATGAATAATTCCGTGTCCTCTAAAAAGCAGATTGGCCTAAATTCTAAACAAAACGTTCAGATTCAGCTCGGGTATAATTTACCGCGCAATGTCCGTAGTTCCAAATTGATTCGTTGCGGCGCCTCCCCTTCCGTGTAAGCAGGTATTGGGACCGGATGAAACTCAGCGATCTAAGAGCTTAAATAATATCTACATTGTTATTATCTCCTAGATTTTGTCCAAGGGTACATGCTTCTGTCTCCTGAACATTTGTCGTAGATATGAAGCTGAATAAAAAAATACTTAAGAAAATAAAGACAGATATAGTTAATGTAATGGCTCGCAGATCGCGATTTTCACTTTTCATTTTTCACTTTGAGATATGAAAATAGCAAACATAAAAATAGTGTCAATTGTTAATTGTTTTTCTATCCAAGTAAACGGGATCCAAGTAATCGAGTGTACTTACAGTTGAAACCCTTTTTCTTTCCAAGAGTGTCGCCCCCTAGGCAAGTGGTATTTACATTATAATATAATAATAATAATTTATTGCAGACCAAGATAGTCCATAGAGTGTTAGTAATACACAGGTACTTAAGAACTAAGTTAGTAATACACAAAAAATGCAAAAAACAAACTAGCTTAACATTAAAATTATCCTTTATGTAGGCGGATCCAATGCCTCCATATAGGACTCTCAATGTGCTCAGCAACCACCCTCAGGTAGCTGTCGGGATTGTCCCTCACTCTTCGCATCCGCGATGCTGCTCTTTTCCTAATTATTGCATAGTACCCATCCACTTGTGCTTGTGCAAACATTGCTGACGCACTGCAATAACGAGGCAGTCCCATCAACATCCTGAAGGCATTGTTGTACTGAACTCTCAGAGCGCTCACGACCCGCTGCGTGCAATTGGCCCACAGGCTGCAGGTATTATGGATGGGCAGCAGCATCTATTTGCAAAACATTACTTAACATCTTACTGCGATGATCAATCTCTCTGCCAAGCGTGATGATTTTAGGCAATATCTCTCAAAAACCCAGACTAGATAGAGATATGTAAGAAGGAGGCCTATGTTCAACCATGTACGTAAACAGACTGTTTAAGAGACATGAAGTGAATTCATTTTGAAACCACAGAACAAAAGAAGAATCAATCAAATCTATATAATAAAAATCAATTGCTGTTCGTTAGTCTCGCTAAAACTCGAGAACGGCTGGGCCAATTTAGCTGATTTTGGTTTTGAAATGTTTGTCGTGGTCCAGGGAAGGTTTAAACGGTGAGAAAATATGGAAAAATTGAGATGGAAATACTAAAAATGATAATTTTATTTTCCCATACAAATGATTATACCTGTCAAATGTTACAGTTTGGTCCCGTCATAGATTGATTGACAAACCAAAAAGTGACATATACAATGCGTGCCAAATAAGAATAGGACTATCAAGACGCCATTTTGTTTAGTAATACGCGCAAACTTCGTTACCAAAGCGTATGGTGTGCAAAAAAATCAATAAAGAGATTATATTCAGTTTAAATATTTAATGTACGCTTTTTTGGTATTTCTTATACATTCCACGTCAAATTAATTATAAATGAGGATTTGAAAATAAAAGGACGTGTATAAAAAAATATATTAACGATGTATTCGTAACTTTTCTTAATGAATACTGATTTCATACCTGTATTTATCCAAAATTATCTCTTAATGAAATTCAATAAATTGTATTTTCTTTAATGAATATAATGTTTACACAATAATTAAATCTATGAACAAAAAAAATAGATAAAATTTCTTTTTTGCACTTTTTTTTGCTGGCAGTACTAATTTGACAGTTATCGTGTGAAGTTGGCAGCAAGCGCGGTCCTATTCTTAGTTGGCACGCATAGTTGTCGATAGTATTTTAAAATCAGAAGAAGTACATTTCCAGACGAAAGTTGATCTGTCACCATTGTCAAATATTTATAGGTGGGTTCAGAATTTTATTTTGATATACTTACGAACGTACACCGTTCATGTTGTGCTTCTGGCTTCTTTTGGTAATTTCCAATAGCTTAAACTCTTCCGCGGTGATATTGAAATCTAGAAAACTTAATCTATCCATGATCGATGACGTTAATGAAATTAAGAATTTATAATTCTAATTTTTGTGTGAATTATTTTTTTGATTTATTAATTATTTTTGTTCGACATGAACTGTGACCACATTTTGAACAAAATAAAAAATAATAACTGCTGTAGTTATTTGCTTTGAATTCGTCAAAACGTTAAAAAAATGTTGCTACTATAAGAAATTCGTTGTCGTTCAATGTCCATTTTTTACCGGTTGAAAATGCATTAGGCATCCACGGCCACAGTGGCGGGGTATGCCGAACTCCCCTGTTTATAGCGATGATATGCTTATTATATCACTAAAAGATGATTTACCCACTTAAACTCAGGATGTTCCTCTAAATGCCAGTAAATTAAGCACCAGGAATAGCTAATACATAGGTATACATCCGGTACCGTGGCGATGCCTATGACCTAGCAGTCATGGACTCTCCTGAATTTTTTATTTTAGGGTCCATTCAATGCACCTTTTGGGGGCGCTCGGAGCACAACTACAATGCTACTCATCATGGGTCGGCTTCTAAAAGAAATTTGGACAATGTTCTTTCTCCTAAAATCACTCAGCCAGCGGACTTCTACTGTATGGACAATGGTCGGTAGCAAGAGGACGGATCACTCTCGATCCACCGCCCAAGCCGGAAACTTCTCGCACCAATGTGCCGTGTGCTGTCGCAGTGATGACTGATGACAGTGAGCTTCCGGATCACTCTCCCTTTTTTCTTTTAGAACATTCTAGCATTTTGGGCTAGATCGCTTGAACCAGTTTTGAAGATTGAATCAAAATACAAAAATATATTAAGTGTATCGCATTGATATTTTAAAATGATTTTTTTTTCATAAACTATAGTAAGTACCACCTACCTACTATTTGTTATTAAAAATCATTGGTATATCATCAATCATGGATAGAGTACATTTTTTAATCTTTTAATTGTGATCTTATGATGTTTCACATAACATTGAAAGAATGCGCGCTACTCTTAGTGCACATCACGGTTAGTTCAGTGCTATCACTCCTTATATTAAAAGTTCAATTTAATTAAGAGATTTAGCTAAGACAGTACAACGTCTGTCAGGTCAGCTAGATTGATCCAATCTTCAAAACTGGAAAATCCAAAAATAATGGAATAGCTTAAAAAAAAGGAGGGTGATTCGAGAGCCGAAAACTCAATTTCATAAGTCATTACGCGGCAGCACACTGCACACTGGTCGAGGGTTTGGGCAGTTGAGCAAGAGTGATGGTATCAGTCCTCTTGCTACCGACCATTGTCCAGTTTGTAGAAGAGCCCGGAGCATGTTCAGGAGAAAGATCTCTCCTACCCATTTCACCGAAGGCGCAGAAATCGCAGGCTGTCCCCAGAGCCTCGGCCTTGAGGAGTGGGGAACATAGCCCCACTTTCTTTTAGAGCCTGACCCGTGATGTGTATTATAGAGACGTAGTGGTGCTCCATGCGCCCCCAAAATTTGCATTTCATGAACCCTTCGAGGAAAAGCTTCGAGAGAGTCCATGACAGTTAGGTCATAGGTATCGGACGGTACCGGATGTACCGTGTACGGATTAGCTATTACCAGTGCTCCATTAACTGGCATTTAGGGGAACACCCTGGGTTCAAGTGGGTAAACCATCTTATCGTGACATAATTGGCATATCATTGATCATGGATAGAGTAAATTTTTTAATCTTTTTTATTGTAATCTTATGACGTTTGACATAACATTCACAGAATGCGTGCTACTCTTAGTGCATATCACGGTTAGTTCAGTGCTATTACGCCTTATATTAAAAGTTCAATTTAATTTAGAGTTTTAGCTAAGACAGTACAACGTCTGTCGGGTCAGCTAGTTATTAATATTTATTTCTAAAATTTACCACAATCTTAATACTCATACACAAACGCACAATCCCCCGCGTTATGCGGGCGGAGGCGGCAGCGGTACATCCCAATGTATAGGTTTAATTAAACCGTGCACGATGGCACGAGCGATGCGCGCCAGTTGAGTGACGCTCGCATATCTTTTATTTTTATATTTGGCCGTAGTGAAATTTTGTACCTCCAACTAAACATTTAGCCGTTCCAACGGTTTCGTTTCTGGGTCTGTCGCAACGCTCCCGCACCGCTACCGCCGCCGCCCCGCAGGACCCAGAATACGTGCCCGCGCCCTTATTTCCTAACGAACACAGTATTTTAGTTTGCACTTAGTGTAATTAGTGAATTGTACAAAGCAATCTTCTTATTTTTGTTTGTACAGTACAAAACTAAATTAGTTACGTGCTCGTTGCCAAATATTATTATAGTGATTAGTTTATATTATCAAATTGTCTTCTGTAAACACAATACGGAATGTAATTAGGTATTGAATATTGCGTATACTGAAGAGTGGATCATCAGCCCGTGTAGCGTCTACTCCTGAATAAAGGCCTCCTTCAAATATGTTACCGTAGTCACCACAATTGGTAAATGGATTAGTGATGGCAGTATTATGTTCTTACACAGGTCATCGGAGCGAGCCGTTTTCTGGTGTATGATTGCCAAAGATTTACGAAGAATGTTTTTTTGATTAAAGATAAGTTTAGTTTTTTGGCTCAAGAATCAAAGTATGAAACAGTTATTCTATTGAAATATTTCGACTAAAATAAGTTCTACAGAGCGTATAATCTATATTAATAAAACGCTTGTCTTGAATAGAGACCTGAAACTTGGAGGGTTCTTTACATCATTACCTACATTTTAATTTTCTGCCCCTAAAAGATTGAAAAAAGGTGCCTTTTTTATGAAAAAAATCTAAATTTACGTAGAAGTTGCGGGCAATAGTATTTACTATCTTAACAAATATATAACGAGTGAGTTCACATCGGTAGTATCCGGCGCCGTAGTCTAAGATAAATACCGAGGTTATTCCGAAGTAAAACGCCTTACTTTTATTGGCAGCACTCAAAATGTTCTTTCATTTCCTTAAAAACTTTGTCAGAAAGCAATTAATTGAATGATGTTATTATAAAATAAGTTCGCTTAAATAGCAATGGGAGCCATTAGCGAACTTACTGGAGAAAATAATTACATTCCCTCGAGAGTAGAATGAATCTGTGAGTTTTTTTTTGTATTTTTACAATGGGTAATATTCTAAAATGAACAACAGTGTCACAACACTAATATCTGCGTTTTTATGGTCACTAAACGTTTCTGACAACCTCCGTAGCGTGGCGGTATTAGGCTCGCATTAAATCTCGAAGGTTCGATCCCCACGACGGGCAAGAAATCTTTGTGAAGATTCTAAGATTTCTTTCCGGTTCTGGTTGCTTGAGGGACTACCCTCCGTGCCTCGGAAAGCATCATCTATAATAATCGTATATCAAGGAACGGGCAGCAGCGTTTCCTTGTGTGTTACAACATAATACTGCCTGCCAAGCGTGGTGACTATGGCAGATACCTCCCCCGGAATTCCCATGTTCAGCAGTGGACGTTATACGGGCTGATGATGATGAAACATTCTATAGCCATAATATCCGCGGCATAGTAGTCTCGGAGGTCATGGGTACGATGCCCACGTCTACACGCCCGCCACAAGATATCTTTGTGTAAATTCTAACATTTCTTTCCAGGAGTAGTGATTGAGGGACTACCCTCCGTGCCTCGGAAAGTACGTTAATCCTTTGGTGCCGATTGTTATAACATAATTAGAGAACAATCAGCGTCTTCTTGTATATTACAACATAATATTACTATCACCAACTCGCCTGCCAAGCGTGGTGACTATGGTAAACCCCTTTCTCTAGGAGGCCCATGTTCAACATGGACGTTGTACTGGTTAATTGTGAAAATATATTTATACCGTTAAGTGTGTTAATATATTTTTGTGTACAATTAACTAAACTTTCAGATTTTTATAAATGAATGATTACTAGCAGAGTTTTGCAGTCTACTAGTACTCTTGTTAACCCCTGGAGGTAAGCTATAAATGCTTATGTTGGTGTTACGAGTGGTTTTATGTCAATGGCAATTGGTGGGGATCGAGCCGGAGACAACAAGATCACAAGTCCGACGTCTCTAGCCATTTTTTTGTATATGTCTGTTCTTTGTGAATGTATTCAATAAATTATTTTCCTTTCTTTCTTTCTAATAACACACTAAGCACATGTTTTAAATAAAAAAAATGATGAATGGATGCTTAATTATTACAGAGCGTGGTAAACCAATTAGCTCAATAAGCACAAAGTTGGCGGTTGGAGTAAAAGTTATTCCAATGAAGTTGCTCCTCCGAGACCCGCTGAATGCAGACCGACGATTTGTGTATTACATTATGTATGACGGAAATTTCTGTTGGTTACTAATTGTATTAATGGCTAAATGTGTTTGTGTTATCTTTCTTAAAAAAAACGGCCAAGTGCGAGTCGGACTCGCGCACGGAGGGATCCATACCAGTTTCAAGTGCCAACCTATTTTTGATATCAAAAATTAAAAAAAGCGTATGTTTATGAAATGAAATGTTTTTTTTTTATTTTTATATTCGAGTTGATTGAATGATAGGTAAATTGCGGTTTACGATTTATGACGTATTAAAAAAACTACTAACAAGATCTTGTTCAAACCAATTTTCGGTGGAATTTTGAATGGTAATGTAGGTACATCATATATTTTTTTTAGTTTTATCATTCCCTTATTTTAGAAGTTACAGGGGGGGGACACATTTTACCGCTTTGGAAGTGTCTCTCGCGCAAACTATTCAGTTTAGAAAAAAATGACATTAGAAACATCAATATCATTTTTGAAGACCTATCCATAGATACCCCACAAGTATGGGTTTGGGGGACAGACAGACAGACAGACATGACGAATCTATAAGGGTTCCGTTTTTTGCCATTTGGCTACGGAACCCTAAAAATGGGGTATAACCACTAGTATAATGTTATGTTTAAGGATAGTTTTAGCAGTCATTTATATAATTTACGGCAAATTATCAATTTCCTCCTTTTCCTGATTCCTCAATCCATACGTCAGTGACCGCTTCGAACCGAGGTCCAAGTCCCACAGGGACCGCTCTCTTGCGCAAGTTGCTTAGTTTGTAGTTTATAAACCATTTAATAAGGCTGGAGCTTTGCTCGACTTTATGCTCGGCGAATTAACAAAATACTAATGGTTATCTCCAATCTATCATATCTATGCCGCGTGGTTTCCGGCTTAGAATAGACCACCCCATGTCCTCCCATGGGTGTCGTAAAAGGCGACTAAGGGACATATGGCTGATGGATGGGCAGCAGCATCTATTAGCTCAAGGTTTACATCTTACTGCGATCACCAATCCGTCTGCCAAGCGTGGTGATTATGGCAATATCCCTCTACGATCCTGGCTTGCCAAGTTCTGTTAAGAGGAGGCCCATGTTCAGTAGTGGACGTAAACGGGCTGTTGATGATGATGATGAACGGTTATCTCCATAAATGTGCGTCCGAAAAAAAAATCTATCCTCTTAAGGGAATTTTTTAATAATTTCTTATTCCTTGCTTACGTCATAAAGAGACGTACCCTCCAAGTACCTATCAGGTCTGTACGATCACCAGTTTAGGCTGAGCGTTGATCCGTCAGTCATTAAAGTTAAAGCATTTTATATATCATAGATAGATTCAGGGCCGAATTTAGAAGTCGGGAGGCCCCGGGGCAACAAAGGTGAAAAGGCCCCCTTGCCACAAATAAGTATATCTCTAAATGTGCAGAAATTTTGAAGTATGTACCTACTTTTCAGGACGATTTGAATTCTGATATTTTACTGATTGTCTAATTTTGGTGAACAAGTATAGCTGAATAACCGTTATTACAATATTTAAGAACCATTATATTTATCATGATTCTACAAACCACTGTATGCAATGGTACTACACCGAAAAAATAAATAAAAGAAAAGTTGTAGAATTTACTTGTCAGAATTTGAAATATTTTAAATCTGTATTGTGGGGGCCCCTCTATTGTGGAGGCCCCTGGGCAGTTGCCCTCGATGCCCTTCCTTAAATCCGGCCTTGGATAGATTATACAATTTTAAACTTTCGCGTATCATAATTATAATTTATAACACACAGGTATTACACATCACCAAACAATACAACTTCAATACCATATCGATCGAAAATACTTACAAACATAGTAGGTATTCCAGAATCGAATAGAATTCGTACAGGCAGTACGCTCCGAGGCACTCACTTAAACTTGGCGCACGATTAATATCAACTCAACGGTTCTCACCAGGCCTCTTCATCTCCACACTCAAGTTCCAACTTAAACTATTGAGGCATTTCTAATTATTTAAGCGTATGATGTAGAGAGTTCTGAAAACACCACTCATATTTAATATCGTTCAACTTTAATTAATCTTCGAAAGTTATAGTATAAGTATATGAAGCAGCATTTGACTATATTTATTGTGGACTAGGTGTACCGTGCGGTTTCGGGCCGCGTAGGTCCGGTTCCCGTGGGAACTTCGTCTTAAAATACAGTCTATGACACTCATAAGTAATGTGACTATCACTGTCAATCGTTGACAGTTAGGTATTTCAAACAAGTATTAGTTATGCCAATTTCAATAGAAAAAAGTTGTAGTTAAGTTTCTTTTTAATTTTCAATGTTCCGCTCAACATAATAATTATGTCTTTTCTTTCATATGAATCTTAAATGGCAATAATTAACACAACAAAAAAATTATGAGCAAAATTGTACCAACCGTTCACGCGTGATGCTATGACCAACGGACATAGAGATTATATACCTAGACTGGCTATAATTACGGTTACAAAGAAAAAAAAATACACAATATACACAAAAAGTAAATCAACAGCTTACCAGACCAAAGTTTAAAATCTCAACTACCTATATAGTTTCTAGTTTTACATTAAAAAAAAAATAGTTTCTGGCTATCAATTCCATTATAACTAACCTTTTATATAATTAGGTAGTGTCCACTAGCGCTATTATTCTTTCACTGCCGACGTGCGCAAACGTATCCAGTGACTGACCAAAGGAATATAAAACTGTCTCCTATTTAAGAATCCAAGCGAAGTCGCTATCTCGTGACTTTAATAAAATCAATTTATGTCGTGTTCCAATTCCACAACTGTAGCAAACAAATCGACGAGTTGTGAAACAACTTTGAAAGCCGAGCCTCGATTTGACAAGAATTGGATTCCGTTAGATAAGTCTTTATAAATGTATATTTGTGGTTTGTATAATGTGTTTTATACATTATGGTGATCGCAGTAATCTCTGAATGGATTGGGAATTTCCATCGATTCGTGGAAAGAAAATTTGTATCACTGATTTTTCTTATCTATTCTTACTAGAGATGGGCCGACTATGCGCCGACTAGTCGGAAAAGCCAACTATTCGGCATCGTTTATAGTCGGCGACTAGTCGGCGACTATTCGGCAAAATATGCCGATTATGGTCGGCGCATAACAAATGAAATTAAACAAATAATTTGTTCTTGTTTTATAATTTCTAAGCATTACTTAGAGTAGTTATCTAAAGTTGCAGACTTTACAACATAGAAACGTATTAATCAGTCAGTAATTAAGCTCAGCGGCCGCGCGATGACTGAGCCGAGTAATGACGAAAAAGCCCAAACACCTTCGACAAGTAGGTATTAGAACCGATTAGTCGGCTAGTCGGTTAGTCGGCAAATACTATAGTCGGCCCATCTCTAATTCTTACACATAAATAAATGCATGTGAATGTGCAACAAAAGCACCTTCCGGTTACTCTCATTAAGGGACCGATTTTGAGGGGACTATTTCTTTTTTTTTACTACCACAGTTCTGCTGTCCACTAGTATTCTTGTTAACCCCTCGTGCTAAGCTAAAATGATTGTGTTACGAGTGAGTTCACATCGGTAGTGCAATGGGGGGAAATCGAACCGGCGACCACAAGTTTGACACCATAGCCATTGGGCTACAGCCGCTTACTTTCACTGGTCTATAGCTCCTTTTATTTTGTATGTCTGTTTGTTTGTCGTATATTCAGTCTAATCTCCAAAACTTGAATACCGATTTAGACGGCATTCACTGGTAGAAATCTGACATTATAACGAGTAAATGAGGCTTTCTTAATAATCTTTCTATTTTTCCGAAAATAATATTTTCCATATTTGTTGTGTAGCTACGGAATTGCGGGCTCTCATCAGCTATTATATTTTCAAATATTTAAACACACGGTAGAAAATAATACCTATCTAATTTTTCTGACACCTTTATATTTTCACACAATAAAATAAATATAAACTTAACTTTGAATGTAATGTGTATTCTCACACAACTACATTGTTTTATTCTCACACAAAATTTTGTTTTGTCATACATTTTAACCAGACTTAACCTACATTGTATTGTATGCTAAATAAAATTATGTTACGTTTAACCGCAAACACTTTTAAGTTTACCTACGCTATGTATGTAATGCACTTGAACTATGATCCCATTATATTCATGTTATTATTATTTTATTTTGTGTATTTTTTTACTCAGGTCTAGGCTGGATTAAGCCATTATTAAAAAACTGTTGTGGAGAGTGGAGAGTGTCGACTCTCCGATAATTAAAAGTTTTGTGAGAAGGATAATCACTGAACATTAGTTTGGGGAGGTCCTTTTCACAATACTATTTACCTACTCTGTCTTCCATATAATATATTAGTTACTAACACTAGGAATAAGTAATTTTATTGTTTTTTTTTTACTAACACTATGGATCATTGTTGTCTGCAAAATAAAGAATATTATTATTATTATTATTATTACTAGGTAGGAGAACCCACGAGGTTTGATCCCCACTCCGGACAGGAAATCTTTGTGTAAATTCTTTAGATTTCTTTCTAGGTCTGGTTGTTGGTGTTGATTACCCTCCGTGCCTCGGAAAGCACATTAAACCGTTGGTCCCGATTGTTATATCATCATCTATAATAATAGTATATCAAGGAACAGGCAGCAGCTTTACCTTGTGTGGTACATCATAATACTGCAGTCACCAACCCGTCTGCCAAGCGTGGTGTCTATGGCAAATACGCTTACTTGAGAGGTGGCCCATGTTCAGCAGTTGACGTTTTACGGGCTGATGATTATGATGATGATCAAGGAACGGGCAGCAGCATTTCCTTGTGTGGTACATCATAATACTACGGTTACCAACCCGCCTTCCAAGCGTGGTGTCTATGGCAAATACCCTTCCTCGGGAGGAGGCCCATATTCAGCAGTGGACGTTTTACGGGCTGATGATGAATGAATGATGATGATAGAAAATAAAGTGCCCTAGTGGCTCGTTACATTTGTTGATTTTGAGACCTGGAGATGAATCACGTAACGATATTTCTGGCAATTGAAAATTTTGGCCCTAGACTACAAAGAAACAAGTTTGATGTTTTTTTCTGCTGCACCTTTAGTAGTCAGTGACGAGGCACTACCAGAGCTCCAGCCTTATTAACAACAATAGTGACTGATAGTTTCTTTCATGCTACTAATTTTTGTAACTTAACCAACCGGTTCGCCACAGTTCACGTTACAACAAAGCGATCTAACACAGGCTAAACTACGGAGCGCAGGTGCTCATGCGTACCCGGCCCCGTATCGAAGGGGTGTCCGGGGGGTTTTAGTGATGTAGGGTCCTCTCCTCGTGGTATGAGTTTAGCAGACCACCCTATGGGCGAGTCCCAATTATCCCACCGCCAGCGCGTGAATACGCTGCAGCGGCGGTGGGAATGCGTAAATGCATATCCACCGGACAAAAAAAAACGGTGATTATTAATATTGTTTCATAATAGTCTACTAAACAAGGCCGGTAGACCCGGAGGGCATTTCGAAAGGGTAGTAATTTTTATGGGTAGGCAGAGTTCGGACGCAGGGTAACGTTTAGAACCAGATATGAATTGGAGTAAAGCAATATAATATGGTTCAGTTTCCGAAGATCTTAAATGGAAACTTAGTACCTACTAAAACAATGTAGTTAAATCATATAGGATACTTTAGAATGCAATAATAAACTTCGCTCGATTTTTTAAATCTTAAAACTGCTAACTCTTAACAATAACATTGTTTTAAAATCAAAAACATTGTAGCCCCACCACTAACACAGCATCAAAATTGCGCACTTGTTCTCTAAAATTCGGTCGCTTTACACCGATTCTAAAAGTCAATTACACGGATTGTAATAAAGGCTTGCTTGTAACGTCAGCAGAAACTACACCAGGAGTTGTAATCGAATTTGAAACTTATAGATTGCAGCGAAATTTAAAGTGCGCGTATTTTGTACTTTTATTCAAATTTCAAATATATTAACGCTGCAAGACAACTTCTGTAGCGTAGCGGTATTTGGCTCGCTTTAAATCTCGGAGGTCGTGGGTTCAATCCCCACGCCGGACAGGAAATCTTTGTGTAAATCTTCTTTTCAGGTCTGGTTAGTTGAAGGACTACCCTTCGTGTCTCGGAAAGTACGTTAAGCCGTTGGTCCCGATTGTTATAACATCATCTATAAACCTTGTGTATAAAATAACGGGCAGCAGCGTTTCCTTTTGTGGTACAACATAATACACTCTCCTCTCATATTCAGCAGTGGATGTTATAAGGGCTGATGATGATGATGAACGCTGCAAGAGGATTTTTTTATAAAATTTATTTAAACATAAAAACATTAGACTTTATTTTATCAAGTTACTGTCAAAATGAAATATTTTGTAGCTTAAGTTATGTAAAAATTGATATCCTGTTTAATACTTGTAAATGGCAAAAAAGTGAATAGTTAGTTTTTGCTAATGCTTAAAGAATTGAATGTGCTAGTAAACACTTATGTTTCATAAAGTAGCGGCAACCCGCGGTTTTACCCGCGTACCACTCTCCCGCACTAGATCGTATTAGGATGACCAGTTTTTATTAGGGTTCCGTAGCCAAATGGCAAAAAACGGAACCCTTATAGATTCGTCATGTCTGTCTGTCTGTCTGTCTGTCTGTCTGTCTGTCCGTCCGTATGTCACAGCCACTTTTTTCCGAAACTATATGAACTATAATGGTGAAACTTGGTTAGTAGGTGTATTTTGTGAACCGCATTAAGATTTTCATACAAAAATAGAAAAAAAAACAATAAATTTTGGGGTTCCCCATACATAGAACTGAAACTCAAAAATTTTTTTTTCATCGAACCCATACGTGTGGGGTATCTATGAATAGGTCTTTAAAAATGATGTTGAGGTTTCTAATGTCATTTTTTTCTAAACTGAATAGTTTGCGCGATAGACACTTCCAAAGTGGTAAAATGAGTGTCCCCCCCCCTGTATCTTCTAAAATAAGAGAATGATAAATCTAAAAAAAATATATGATATACATAACCATGCAAACTTCCACCGAAAATTGGTTTGAACGAGATCAAGTAAGTAGTTTTTTTTTAATACGTCATAAACCGTAAACCGCAATTTACCTTTCATTCAATCAACTATTATAAACATCGATCAGAGTTACAACGAGCTACAAGAACGTTTATACTATGTTACTTGTTGTATTCTTGATATCAAAAATAGGTAGGCACTTGCAACTAGTAGGTACGGAACCCTTCGTGCGAGAGTCCGACTCGCACTTGGCCGGTTTTTTAAATAATACTTTTTTATTCATCAGCCTGTATATCATCCACTGCTGAACATGTGCCTTATTCCAAGGGAGGGTTTGCCTTAGTCAGCACGCTTGTAACATACATGGATACGCTGCTACACTTTCTCTGGCATACGAATGTTATAGATGATATTATAACAACCGGGACCAACGGCTTAACGTGTTTTCCGAGGTACTGTGGGTAGTCCCAGTCCCGAAAATACATCTTAGAATTTACGCTTAGATTTCTTGTCCGGTGGGGGATCGAATTCACTACCTCCAAAACTGAAATCGAGATTTATACCACTACGCTACAGAGCTTGTTAATCTATCATTAACTATTTTATAATTAATTTGATTACCCATGATATGTATTTAGACTTTTAGACCTCATCGTTGTCACATAATGATTATTATACTCGTGGTGAGGTCTCCGAATCGAGATCGTTTCCTCTCTAATTGATTTCGGCCTGCGTGGACCAATAGGCGCCGAGATTAAGTGACGAAGATATTTTGATCATTTGATGCGATCATTGTTTTGCTTGGAGCGAGCCATTTTCCAAGATTTGGTATTGATCGGATTCTGCTTGTGTACTCTTCGGATTAGACTTTGTACAAACAGAGAGCGTCTCGATGCTTGCGGTCAGAGTCCTTTCTATTGTTTTTCTTTTATAATCTTGATATTGTTGAAATAATGAAATTTATTTAGTACTTGGGTATTAAGATATAAGACACTTGTTCTTGTACACCGCACCTCGCTGCCTACTGTTGTAAATGTTTATTGTGTATGTATTATTGAATTTTTCTCTCCCTCTATCCATGTTTGTGTTTTATATGTATGGCGTCCGAGCTTCAAGTGTTGTCCTTACTTATGTACTTCTTTTTTTTATTATTGTAATTGCAATTTTTTATTCATTTTGTGTGATCAAAAAATGTTTTTCTTTCCCTCTTTCTTTCTTACAAAAGTATCACTTAACATTGTATACATTTCCAATATATTTATCCAACGTGGCCGAATGGTCTGGGTATCCTTATTACCTATGCCTATACTATACCTACCCAATACTCAAGCGATTTTACAATTTCAATTAATTGTGGACGCTGAAAGTAGGAGAAAGGATGGTTTTAATCTATACTAATATATAAAGCTGATGAGTTTTTTTGGTTGTTTACTTGAACGCGGTAATCTCTGTAACTACTGGTCCGATTTGAAATATTATTTCAGTGTTAAATAGCCCATTCATCGAAGAAGGCTTTGAAGTTCCCACGGAAACTGAAGCTACGCGGGTAAAACCGCGCGCGTAAGCTAGTTAAACACAAAGTAGCATTTAATTAAATATAATTCCTACCATTATAAACACGAAAGTTTGGATGGATGGATGTTTGTTATTATTTCACGCAAAAACTACATAATGGATTTGGCTGAAAGTTTGCACGCGGATAGTTTATAAGCTGGATTAACATATAGGTTAGACAAAATATCACGCTCCAAACCAATGGAGCACAGTGTCGCGGGAAAAACCGCGGGGCGCAGCTAGTGTCAAATATACTTATCCAACGTGGTTAAGGCATCAGGGACTATACTAACTCAATACTCAATCGTTTTTACATTTTCAGTTAAAGTTCCAAACGAAACGGAAGCTACGCGGGTAAAGCCCCGCGCGGAAGCTAGTAAAACATAAAGTAGCATTTAATGAATATAACATTACCTAAATCAATTGAATTTTTTTTAGTTATATGTAATTTTACTTTTCGTAGTTTTTAATTATAGGTTACTTTTAGTTGAAAAAATAAAACATTACTATATATTATTTATTTATCGTTTCATAAAAAGTACAAAGTAGGCTTATGATGTAAAGATTATGTCTCACAAAACTGTGCATGCACAGTTTTCCTGTGAGATCAATGGTTATACATGAGATATTTAATATTTAATTAGGCATGTTGTTGTTTTACATGTAAAACATGATACAAACATGTTTTCTACATTATGGTTTTATACATAGAGTACTATTTATTATTTTTATTGTCAATCTAATATGCAGGTTCGAATCATGCCGATGGTCTTAATTTATAAATATCAAATTTAAATATTTAATATGTGGCAAACTTTATTTTAAAATAGTCCAAAATAAAAAAAAATGTATTAATTATTTGATTTTTACAGATTTTATGATCCGGCTCTGTGTCCTAAGATATATAACAAATGTTACAAATAACTTTCATCATATTTTATCTTTAGCGTTATATTCAAACTGCAGTCTACCTTCTCCTTGACCAGCAGAGCCACTCTTCCTAGCTAATAGCGCTAATTCCGCCGTGACCGTTAGTATACATTTCCCAGCGTCTTATAGTGTAACAGTTAGTGTAACTGAACAACGTACATTCCAACCCACCTTCCCGTTCGTTAAGCACAGAAGCACTTCGGTGCCAAACCGAGCAAATTCGAGCGATCTCAAAGCGTCAATTAACAAGTCCCCTTCATTTCCCGAGGAAAACAAAGCAGCGAGATGTCGAGTCCTCTCATAACACGGACCATCTGAGACGCTTGTAATTAATCCAAGCTTTCTGAGCCGCGCCTTTCTAACCGGACAGTTCAACAAAGCGGTCGTGTGAAGTGTAACGAAATACACTTTATTTTTATCCAAATGACAAGCTAAAAGAAAAAGTAGTAATAATAATCTCGACTGCACCGATGGCTTGGTGTGATAGTGGCTTCTGAGACGATAGTGGCTTCTGAGACGATAGTGTCTTCTGAGACCTGGGTTCGATTCCCACCCGGGACAAATGTTGGTATGAACCACGAATATTTCTGAGTCTGGGTGTGCTTTGTGTCCGTAAATTGTGTGTTTGTAAAGTCCCCGTGACACAGAGATTAATTTCCCTAGTGCGGGAGGTATTATTAAAATATATATATATATATATATATATATTACAAGAGTTAAAAAGCAAGTACATTTGCAGGAAAGACTATTGTTTGAATTTATACACCTTGATGTTATGGTCGTTCATAATACTGAGCAAAATGACGTATTTCGGTAATAAAATCGATCATTCAAATTTACAGATTAAAATGACTTCGAACCTGTGTTAGGGTCTAAGGGCGTTCGTTCGTTTAATCTAGATTACCGTCTATTGTAAGGCACTAAAGATACTTTTGCCATGTACAACATTATCCTTACCATCTCCTTATGGGAAACGTTTTTTTGTAAAAAACATAAAAATTTAAGATTCGATAGCAGGTACTGATGAAAAATTGCCAAGTCGATAGGCATGAAGAATTAAAAAAAACTATTAAGTCCGTAAGTTAGATTAATAAAAAATATTATAGAAACGTATTTTTAAAATATGACCAAGATACAGCGCGTTGAAATTTTGTGAGACGTCACAAGCCCATCTCCCCTGGACTTTATAGTTAGTGGTTGCTCTGCTTTTTTCCAATATTTTTTAGTAATCTAACTGATAATTAAAAATGTTTAGTCTTCATGCCAAATACAAGTAATGACAAAAAAAACACTATGTATAAAAACAACAAATAAAGATATGACTAAGACTACATAATATTTAGTCGTAGGCTAATCTTTGTTTGTATTGCTATATAAAACCACATCATCATCTGAGGATGAAGATGTAATGATAACGATACGTCTACTGCTGTACATGGGTTCATGGAACGTGGAACGAGTCCCACTTAACCAGCACAGCAGCACACCATTAGGCAGGCGGGTCCAAAGTCAAAGTCAAAGTCAAAAGTTCTTTATTCAAATAGACAAATATTTTAAATCATGTTCTTATGATGCGTCCCATTCTTTTACTACCACCAGTTCTGGACGTGGCAACTCTGAGAAGAACTGGCAAGAAACTAAGAGGAATCCTTTTTTTTAAATAAATTATATTTTACAATGATTAATAAAGTATTGTTTCAGAGCAACTCACACCCAAGCAGTTTTGTCATTAACATAATCAGAAATTTTATAATAAGCCTTTTTACATAATTTATCTTTGACATATCGTTTAAACTTGTTTGTTGAAAGATCTCTTACATTATTAGGAAGTTTGTTGTAGAAGCGTATACATTGCCCCATAAAAGAATTGCTAATTTTGTGGAGACGTGTAGCATGTAAAACGAGATTATGCTTAGATCTAGTATTAACATTATGAGTGTCGCTTTTTTTCTTAAAACTATCTATATTCTTATGAACATATAAAAGGTTTTCATAGACATATTGTGATGCGACTGTAAGAATATTAGTCTCTTTGAATTTCTTCCGTAGGGAAACCCGCGGACCAAGTTTATATATAGACCTTACAGCTCGTTTCTGTAGTACAAAAATGGTGTCAATGTCCGCACAGTTTCCCCACAGAAGAATTCCATAAGACATTACGCTATGAAAATAACTAAAGTAAACCATTCTAGCAGTATCCAAATCAGTTAGTCGTCTCATAGTTTTAACAGCATAGGCCGCAGAGCTAAGTTTTCCTGATAGTTTCGCAATATGTGGGCCCCATTGCAATTTGGAGTCAATAGTTATTCCCAAAAAGACAGTTGACTCCACTGGCTCCAACCGAATACCATTTATTTGCACATTCGTATCAATTTGTTTCACATTAGGTGTAGAAAATTTAATGACTTTGGTTTTGTTTTCATTTAAATGTAGATTATTAACATTAAACCAATGGACTACCTTCGAGCTGATTTGGGTTATTGTGAATTGGCAAACCTGATAATTTATATGACAAGTTAAAATGAAATGCCTCTAGACGGCTTTCACTAATGGGTACAAAACTTATTTTTTTACTTTGGATTTTATTGGTTTTCTTGGGAAAAGATACTAACTGTCCACAATGGTCTGACTGTAACATATTAATTACAAATTTATGTATAGGTTTTAAGTTAGTGAATATATTATCTATACAAGTAGCACTAGAGGCAGTAATCCTCGTAGGCTCAATAAATAAATTAATCAAATTAAAAGTTTTAAACAAATTTAAGAAGTTACAGGTTAATGTATTCTTTCCGTGCCCGCAGTATTATGTTGTTACACAATGTAACACGCTTAAAGTGCTTTCCGAGGCACGGGGGATAGTTCCTCAACCTTTTTTTTTTTTCGTACGGACATATGTAGTTAGCCCTGAGGCTTATGCTACTTCACCGGGCATAAAGTTCCTCAACCCTAACACTGAAATTACGTGGTGATATTGATGAATTTGAATAATCAATTCATCTGGATGAAAGAATTTGCGATGAGATTAAAGCTATTTTTTCTGATAGCATTGCTTGCTTCAATTAATTAAAGACATTGAATGGACCTTATTTATTTCATTCTATGCTGTCCTTTTGAAATCTTCTATAATAATCCTAAGCCACCAAGGATAGCAGAATAAGCACTATTGTTCTAAAACTGTGTACGTGTTGTGCTTGAAAGGTGTATTCAGTTTAGTTTCCAACATAGAAAATATAACCTTCATAGTTAATGTCGATGTTGGGTTTGACCAACGTAGTTAAAGATAATTTCGTAAATATCTACTAAGAAGTACTTTCTCACTTTAGTATTCTATGTGGCAATGCGATTTCCATTTTGTTTGAGCCACTTATTACTCCCAATACAAATTCAGAAGTCAGAAAATCCTATTTTGGCCAAGTAATCTCAATTTAAGCAACGTTTCAGCTTTTGTTAACCGTTTTCTAATTCAGTTAACGTCTTGTTATCTTGCTTCAGTGCCGACTGCCACGTCTATCTAGGTGTCCCAACCCTTCAATGTTTTAATCAATTAAAATTGGTCCTTACGGTGATATAATAAGATTTCCTTTTAATTGGTTGCTGGATGGTTGATAGGCTATTTAATGACTGAAGTTATGTATTAGTATGCTCTAGTACTGATGATGATTAAGGGAGTTTTGATGAAGCAAATTGGCAGGGGTTTAATGGTTAAGGCGCGGTGAATAGACGACTTTTACGTATTAGTTTTGTCACTGTTGCTCCGCGTAAAAATGAAAGAGATGCGAAGAGACGCCGCGATGGCGCAACGTTTCGTTCGACTCGTTCGAGTTATTAAATACATTATTCCTTGCAAATATCTTATTCCAATCGATAAATAAAAACAACAGTTCCCTTTATTATTATATATTACATCACTGTTATTAATATTATCAAGATTTGTTTATAAATAATACAGTTACAATTGCTACAATTTCAATTTAAATGGTTATTTTATGATTTTTTTTTATCGAGAAAACTTACCGAAAACGTGTTTTGAACACAATGGTCCCCTCAAAAATATAATCAAGATTAACATATATTTTTTTAGCTGCTCTAAAATGTAAACATTTGGCTAAAAAACTGTTTTGTGAAGCCTATTTTGACTAGGTACAGCGCCTTAAGCATTATTTTGGTGTTAGGATTATAAGACAATACAACTAGCAATTTAGATAAGATTATTATTATTGCTATTGGTTGATCCGTGGATGAAATTCAATAGCTGATAGGTATTTCTTGTTACGGTAAACCCTTTCCATTGAAAGAGTTATAAAGGGTAATGGTATAAAACACTGTTGAACTTTTATTTTACTGATCAAATATAAATAATATTTTATATCACATCATCATCATCATCATCAGCCAGTATTACGTCCACTGCTGAACATGGGCCTCCTCCCCAGGTTGCCATAGTCACCACGCTTGGCAGGCGGGTTGGTGACCGCAGTATTATGTTGTAACACACACGGAAACGCTGCTGCCCGTTTCTTGATATACGATTATTATAGATGATGTTATAACAATCGGAACCAACGGCTTAACGTGCTTTCCGAGGCACGAAGGGTAGTCCCTCAACCAACCAGACCCGGAAAGAAATCTTAGAATTTACACAAAGATTTCTTGTCCGGTGTGGGGATCGAACCCACGACCTCCGATATTTAAAGCGAGCCAATTACCGCTACGCTACGGAGGTTGTCATTTTATATCACGCAGATATATAATTTATCTTTCAATGCGATACTTGTATATTGAAATGTTTGTTTTCTTTGAGTGTTGATTATAATCAAAAATGTTAAAGCAAGTCCGTCAGCCTATCTGTGCAAAATAGATTAATCACTTATATAAATAAATTTTATCTTAGATATGGATGAAATCTTCCTTTTGCTGTGCGCAGATAGTCAAAAATAATGATGTTCAAATTATTATTCAGTTCATTAGAAGGAAAAAAGTGTTGCCTTTGAATTATTCAAACTTGAAGTTTGTTGGAAGGGAAGACCAAGGCGGACGTTCCAAGTTCAAATAGGGGACGTCCATAAGAAAGGCTAGAAGAAGTATCTTAAACCGAAGGACATGCATTAATAAATGTGGAGGGGGCGAAAGTGGTATGTCAAGATCGTAGCAAGTGGAGCGAAATGGTATCAGCCTACCTTCTTATATTGACAAAGATGCTTGAATGTATAAACGCGAAAGTTTGTGAGTATGGATGTTTGTTACTCTTTCACGCAAAAACTAATGAATGGCTGAAACTTTGCACGGAGATAGTTAATAAGCTCGATTAACGTATAGGCTACAAAAAATCACGCTCCAACTCACTTGAGCAGAGTAACGCGGGTAAAACAAAGTATTTATACTTTTAATATTATAAAGAGGAAAAGTTTGTATTTTATATTTTGGCATGTTTTTCCGAATAAACTCAAAAACAACTAAACGGATTCCGATAATTCTTACACCATTCGAATGCTACATTATCCCCGAGTAGGCTTTAAAAGTCCACCCGTGAGTGTATCTAAAATAAAAACTCAATTTTCGCCGTTTTACAAGTACCTAGTTATTATATAGTCATATTTCTAATAAAAATCTTTTTAACTTACAACATAACTATCGACTTTAATCTATTTTTTTTTTTTTTTTATAAAACACAACTCCCGCACTAGGGAAATAAATCCCTGTGTCACGGGGGACTTTACAAACATACATTTCACGGACACAAAGTACACCCAGACTCAGAACAATTATTTGTGGTTCACACAAATAATTGTCCCGGGTGGGAATCGAACCCAGAACACCAGGTCCCAGAAGCAACTACCGTAACCACTGAGCCACCGGTGCAGTCGTTCATTTCAAAGTAATATAGTCGTTGTTAAAATTATATCTTAACCCTTCGACGGTATAATGAGGCCGCCAGGTGCGTCGAGATTGACGCTATATTTAATTAGAGCACTCCACGCTCCGGGGTCTCAAAAGGCCCGGAATTCCCGTTCGCTTGGAATTATTGTAATGTTACGCACTTACGCGTAAGTGCTAGTACAGTATGTTGCGCGTCGCTCCGTTGGTCGCAGAGACCGGGCTGTTGCGATTTAGGGTTAGTAGGTTGCTCTAATGTTAATTAATAATAAATTTCATTATTACCCTTTTATTTAACCTTTAGCCTCGATGACTTTTAGTATGTACGATTGGTATAATGGATGTCTCGGGTTTGGTTCCCAGAGGTATTGTAATATTTCGTTATAAGTTTTTTTAAATCGTCTATGTAAGTAAACGAAATTGAAGTGTCTGTTTGTGAAGCAGAAATAACAGGTTTTCACTTAAATAAAAACCAGTTGGCTGTGTGTCTTTTTGTTCCGCCTAATTTCGGTAACGGCTACTTTCACTAGAAAATATCTAGTTTTATAACGTTTAGCATAGGTTACTTTTTATTTTGTCTGTATGTCTGTTTGCCTTTGTATTTCGCCAAATCTCCAAAACAGTATTGCTTATCTTATAAAATTCTATTTTATATCATTTATATTTTAACTAACCTGTTGCCCGCAACTTCGTCCGCATACAGATGAAGTCGCGAACTAGCATAAATATAAGTGTTGGATATTTTATGCTTCATACACTTAAGATAAAACTGTAAAACGCTGTATCAGTGCCATGTTTGGACTGCAAATCACAGACAGCTGCAAGCTGATGTTTATAAAATTTAACACAGCCATGTCTATATATTCTGGAAGTAGCTTTATTTGTCATGACAATTATTCCCTCACAAATCGGATGTCATTGAACGGAACAGACGTGACGCTAATGAACTATGTTTGAAAAACTCCCGAACGACACTGATATGGAGAAGTATTTTCTGTATGGCACCAAATATTTACAATAAAATACCTAGTGCATACTACCATAGCGGTAAATTTGTTCAAAAAGAAATTGAAAAAAATGTTATCTCTAAATGGGTAATGGGTACTTTAGTATAAAGTATTTCTTATTAGACGAATGTATTTTGTTTTTTTTTTAAAAAGACAACTCCCGCACTAGGGATATAAATCCCTGTGTCGCGGGGGACTTTACAAACATTCATTTCACGGACACAAAGAACACCCAGACTCAGAACAACTATTTGTGGTTCACACAAATAATTGCACCGGGTGGGAATCGAACCCAGAACACCAGGTCTCAGAAGCAACTTCCGTAACCACTGAGCCACCGGTGCAGTAGGTATGGTTCCAAATACATAAAATAACTAATTTAAAATTACTTAAGTTACTTTCATTCTAAGTAATTTTGTACACCTGATACATGAAAACATATTATGCTTCATACTAATAAATGCATCTTTGTCTTATCTTAAAAGAGATTTAAAGTGCAATACAAAAAAAAATGTGCCGTGTGATTTCCGGCTTAGAATAGACCACCCCGTGTCTACCCATGGGTGTCGTAAAAGGCGACTAAGGGACATATAGCTGATGGATGGGCAGCAGCGTCTATTAGCCCAAGGTTAACATCTTACTGCGATCACCAATCCGTCTGCCAAGCGTTGTGATTATGGCAATATCCCTCAACGGTCCTGGCTTGCCAAGGTCTGTTAAGAGGAGGCCCATGTTCAGCAGTGGACGTAAACGGGCTGTTGATGATGATGACAAAAAAAAACAAACAACTGTGAAAGTTTGATGATGGAGAAATCGAAATAAATCGATGCGAAAGAAATCGCGGGCAAAAACTATTTAATATCGTCGTTGATACTGCAATACCGCGTAAGTAACAATAGCTAATAAGGTGTAATTTCATCTGCCAAGAATATTTTCGCTACATATATTTTAAAGGGCAGAAAATCAAATTGCTACATTTGATTTTCAACCTTATAAGCTATAGTCACTTTCGCGGTATTACAGTATCACCGACGATGTATCAATCCGATATCTGTTACTACCAAAAAACAAAAACCAACCTATTTCTAAAAATACTGTCTATAAAATACACAATAAACAAAACGTTTTGGTCTAAAATGGCTTATCTTTACAAGAAAAAATCGTTGTCTCTCTAAAAAAGGGTCTTAGCAACGTGTTAGGATTTAGATTGACCTTTGTTATTGAAGGTACAGGCACAATCACGCCACTAAGGATTTACTTACCTTTTATGTTTATTTATTCGATGTTACAGGGTTTAAACTTATTTCTAAAATGGTTTGACTCGCGCTATTAACTCCCGTTCTCGTTTTAAATTCATCATTAAAAAATAATAATAATAATAATCTTTATTTCCAAAACATTGTAGTATACATATACAAAAAAATATATACATCACTTTCATTAATATACAACACTACAATTAAGGCAATAGGTGAGGTCCTGTATCCTAGCTAGGTTATAAAATAACCTGTGTTAAAGAGTACAGTGCCGTTCCCCTAAAGATGATGACTAGATGTTAAATCGACGTGCCATATATAAGTCCATCTGTTGTCTCCACTACAGACTGCTTTAATGATTATACTATTAAATTTAGATTATGATTATAATTTTGGCTTATAACTAAAAAGTACATATTATTATATTAGAAAGAGAAAATAATGGGTGTGCATGTGTTTGTGAGTTATGTTGGGTGTGTGTGAATTTATGTGTGAAGTGATGTGGTGATGAGTTGTTACTGGTTATTGTGGGTTGTCATGCATATTCAGCCTAAAAATATAGCCTATGTTACTCTCGAATAACGTAGCTTTCAAATTATGAAACGATTTTTCAAATCGGATCAGTAGTTCCTGAGATGAGCCGGTTCAAGCAAACAAACAAACGTTTTTTTATTATTTATTAGAGATTTGCGATATATATTATTAATTTCAGTTAAAAGTGTAAAAGGTTTACTTTCGCACTTTAGATATACTGGATAACTTTTTTTACCGTCATGGAAATAAAAGGGCGTGAAAGGAGTTATATTTTTGTTTTTTGTTTTTTTAACAACATGGAGTGAAAATCATAACGATCAAAATACGTACCTTATTAGGTAGTTATGTTACGTTAGTTAAAATAGGTGACTATAATACTAGGTCGCAATCAAATATGAATGAAAAGAGTAAGCGAAATAGCTACTTAGGTACGCATTTTACGGTTTTGATTTTCACTCTATGCTAGTAAAAAACAAATGATAAAATAACTATGCCTTACACATCTATTTCATTTACATATTATGCCCTATTATTTTAAAGGCGGTACAAAAAAGTCATCCAGTATAGGCATAGCGGAAATTTGACAACAAATGGCAGGTTTTATCTGTTCAATTAGTATAAGTTCTATGTTTAGTCGGCATTCCGTCAAAATCCTGGAAAAAGCCTTGTGAATGTCGCCCGTCTTCATTTTATACCGTTAGAATTATATTGATATTCCTGTCTTTAATTAAAATTAACTTTCAGGAACGCAAAATGTTGTTCGCGAAATAAATAATCTATTAATTAATAGATAAGAAAAGTCACGCTCGGTCCAAATAAATACCTAATGTGCATACATTTCTAGACAGCAAAACCCTTTATCATCATCCTCATCAGCACATTAAACGCTCACTGGTACATAGTACATAGGTCTCCTTAGAAGATGTAAGTAGTCACCACACTTGGCTGGCTATCTTGCTTGGTGTCAGTATTATGTTGTATCTACATAAATCAATTCTGTTACCTCTCTTCTTGATATACGTGACACGGTTGGTAGCTTCTCCACCCACCAGACCTAAAAGACAAATCTTAGATTTTCCCAATACTTTATTGTCTGGCGCGAGATTCAAATCCATGGCCGCCAAGCGAAACGTAGGAGTATTCCTCTTACAGCATCAACTATTTCTGTTTAAGTAGCTTTCATGCTTAAATCATCAAGCGGCTATAGTCCAATCGCTAGGGCGTCGGAATCGCGATCATGTGGTCGTGGTGATCATTGCAATTACCGACGAGACCCACTCGTAACTCAAACATTTTATACTTCTTAAGCTTAGCTCGAGGGTTCACAAGAAGAAATGTGCTAAAACTCTGCTAGTAATCTTAACAAAAAAAATAGTAATCAAAAACATGGTGCAGAAAGGGGAATACTCCGAAACTTATACTGCTAAGTCATGAAAGCTTTCAATGTTACTCATTGGGTATCTTTTATAAATAGGTTCTAACGGTATATGGAATTACTGTCTATGACATCACATGGAAAGGCAAGTTAAAAGTTAAGGCAAGTTACTATTCATCTCTATTATTAGAATCAGGCATTTATATGCTTGTAGACCACCCCATATCTTCCAATCAGTGTCGTAAGAGGTGACTAATATACAGCTGATGTATGGGCAGCAGCATCTATCAGCTCAAGGTTAGTAACTATCTTACTGCGATCACCATCCGCTTGCGTGGTGATTATGGCAATATCCCTCAAAGACCCTGCCGTGACAAGGTCTGTTAAGAGGAGGCCCATGTTCAACAGTGGAAATAAACAGGCTGGTGAAGTGAAGACAATCTCCGTAGGGTAGAGGTATTTGGCTCGCTTTATATTTCGGAGGTCGTGGGTTCGATCCCCACGCCGGACAATTTTTTGTGTAAATTCTATCATTTCTTTGCAGGTCTGGTCGGTTGAGGGACTGCCCTATGTGCCTCGGGAAGCACGTTAAGCCGTTGGTCCCGATTGTTATAACATTATCTATAATAATCGTATATACAGGAACGGGCAGCAGCGTTTCCTTGGTCCACACAAGGAAACGCTGCTGCCCGTTCCTGTTATCATAATACTGCGGTCACCAACCCGTCTGCCAAGCGTTGTGACTATGGTAATAATAACTCGGAAAGAGGCCCAGGTTCAGCAGTGGACGTTATACGGGCTGATGGTGATGGTGGTGATCAGATTAACAAATCATTCTAGATCTACAAAGGAATATATTGAATCTCATTTTAAGAATAATATTCGAAGATAAAACAGATCCTTCCAATATGGAGATTAACCTTCGGTCTTATCTTCACAAAACCTTTCCATTTGTTTTAAGATTTTATTCTGATTTGTACGAAAGGGTTAGTTTGTCATTTCAGCATTTGTAAGGGTTAAGGGCTGGCTATGGAGGCACGAGTATCATTTTTTGATAGGGAAATTGTGGGCCCTTTGTACGACTGTGATTTATGGGAGTTTTTATTTTTATTTGTGTGGGAGTAGATAAATTTATCTGCGAAGTTTGTCGTATTGTGTAAAGTGCTTAATAGAATAGGCGGCTATGGAAATCCTTACTAAACAAGATAAAAATGATAAATATCTACCAGTGTGGAAGTCTATTCCAATACTATTATGTAGAAAGATAAATCTGTGACCACATAATAATAATAGACAACCTTCGTAGTGTAGCGGTATTTGACACGCTTTATATCTCGGAGGTCGTGGGTTCGATCCCCACGCCTGACAGGAAATCTTTGTGTAAATTCTAAGATTTCTTTCCGGGTCTGGATGGTTGAAAGACTACTCTCCGTGCCTCAAAAAGCACGTTAAGGCGCGGTGAATAGACGACTTTTACGTATTAGTTTTGACACTGTTGCTCCGCGTAGAAATGAAAGAGAAGCGAAGAGACGCCGCGATGGCGCAACGTTTCGTTCGACTCGTTCGAGTTATTTAATACATTAATCCTTGCAAATATCTTATTCCAATCGATAAATAAAAACAACAGTTCCCTTTATTATTATATATTACATCACTGTTATTAATATTATCAAGATTTGTTTATAAATAATACAGTTACAATTGCTACAATTTCAATTTAAATGGTTATTTTATGTTTTTTTTTTATCGAGAAAATTTACCGAAAACGTGTTTTGAACACAATGGTCCCCCCATAAATATGATCAAGATTAACATATATTTTTTTAGCTGCTCTAAAATGTAAACATTTGGCTAAAAAACTGTTTTGTGAAGCCTATTTTGACTAAGTACAGCGCCTTTAGCTGTTTGTCCCGATTGTTATAACATCATCTATAACAATTGTATACCCGGGAACGGGCAGCAGCGTTTCCTTGTGTGTTGCTTCATAATATTGCGGTCATCAACTCGTCTGCCAAGCGTGGTGACTATGGAAAATATCCTCCCTCGGGAGGAGGCCTATGTACAGCAGTGGACGTTACACGGGCTGATGATGATAATATAAGATCTTTTCGGTTGCAAGGTCTGATGGTAGAACTGTGGTCAATTTTAGTATGTAAGTTTGTTTAAATATCAAATTATTACCGGTCACTGTGAAAATGTACACATGCTATAAAAATATAAAATCAAGCAAGAACTACCTTTATGCTGCAAAGGTATAAGGTTCGCTTTAAATCTTTGTCTAGGTCTGGTAGCTCAGGGACTGCCCTCATTTCCTCGTAAAGCGCGTTAAGCTGTTGGTCCAGATTGGTATAATAATTCATAACAATTGTCTATCAATGAATGGGTAGCAGCGTTTCCCTATGCATTCTGACATAATATTGATCACCAATCGAGGTGACTCAGGTAAAGCCCTCTCTCAGTAAGAGGCCCATGTTCAGCAGTGGACGTTATAAGGGCTGATGATGATGAAAGAGAGACCTCTCTCCGACTCTATTTCAACATAAAAATAGATAAATATACAAGCCATATAAAACAAAACTGAGTGCAACAGAAAGCTTAGATGACACAATGACAAATATTACTGCGGAGTGCTAACACACAAGAACTTGCTTCTAACATAAGAATATGTAACAGTCAGAACGTAAGTTATGAGCAATCCACGGTTTCATTTAAAGGTAGATACAATAAAGTCATCAATATAACTCGAAAAAAGTATGTAAAAACACAAAGAGGACGCATCATAAGACCTTATTTATTAAAAATATTTGTAAATGTGTATTTGTGAATAAAGATATAGTGACTTTGACTCAGAACTTCGCGTCTAATATGCCTCGATATCAACTGTGTTGCGTTGTTAAATCCTCCTGCTACAAATTTTGTAATCAGCCCATATAATGTATACTACTGGACGTAGGCCTCTGCCCGTTTTGCCATGATGACTACGATTGGCAGAGACCGCAGTATTAAGTTGTAAAACACATGAAAACGCTGCTATTGGAACAATTGATAAACAAAAAAAAATAGTGTTCTTTCAGTGCACATGCATTCAATTCCTGTACGAGTTTAACAAAATCACTTACTCTGGTGTATTATTCACCCTGTGTGTTAACCCCACTGAGTAATGGTTGCACTTCTTTGGGATTTACCCCTCAGCCGGACGGTTCACCAGCGGTGCGGTCGAGATCAAGATAAATACCTACTTTTATATTTACAAACTGAGGCTAAAGTTTAAGCTTGTAGACGAAGAAAATATATCATTAATAGTCTGTGGTTGGTTACTATTTGTTTACTTATTTTTGTTCTGATAGTAGACTTTTTAAACTTTGATTTTTACCCCAAATCAAAGTTTTCAAAGACTGGGGTAGTGGACTGCCCGTTCATCCAACATTTGGGTATATCTCTATCTACGCCTTCTTAGAATTAAGAGCCAAATATAGGTATTCAATTGTCATGCCATCTATACTAACATTATGAAGAGGAAATATTTGTATTTTTTATATATATATATATATATATATTTGTTACGAAAAAACTCAAAAACTACTGGATGGTTTTCGCAAGTTATGAGCAAACCATGGTTTTATTTATAAGTAGATACAATAAAGTTGTGTCATCAATATAACTCAAAAAAGGGTAAATAAACAAAGAGGACGCATAATAAGAAAATATTTGAATGTGTCTCTGTGAATAAAGATATAGTGACTTTGACTTAAAACTTTGCGTCTAATATTCCTTAATATCAACCGTGTTGCGTGTTGGTAAAGCCTCCTGTTGCAAATTTTGTAATCAGCCCATAATATAATATTTAAAGAAGAAACATTTGTCTTTTGTATATATTGTTACCGATAAACTCAAACTTAAACTACTGGACGATTTACAATAATTCTTTCACAATTAGAAAGCAACATTATCCCTGGCTAACAATAAATACTTTATTTAAATATAAAATTCCCATGGGAACGGGAGCTACGTGAGTAAAACCGTAAAGTATAAAATTTGGACTTTGAAATCTACCGCATCTATAAATAAAGCTGAAGAGTTTGTTTGTATGTTTGCCTAATAAAGCCTCAAGTATTAAATAGCCCATTTATTGAGAAAGGCTTTTGGCTATATTTAAAAAAAAGTTCCCACGGAATCGGCAGCTTGTAACGCAAACCGCGCGCGGGAAGCTTGTCGTTCATTATTCTTGTTCAATCCAAGATATTAAGCAATGATTAAGCATAACATAAACAAAGAAACAAGTAACATAATGTAATTCCTTCGCTATTGATCTCTCTAAGCAGTAAATACTACGTTAATCCGATAGGAACCAATAACAAAACGTTTATTAAACACAATGCGGTTTATAATAAACAAATGCAGCACTAAAGGGATCTTGAATAATTCTTTGTCAACTGCGCGCAGCTGCTCTGTGTATTAGAGAATTACTCTGCGTAATCCCTCTCTGGGTTATTTACTCGTCCGACGTTCTGTGGGACGTTAATTTTATGTTTTGATGGAAGTAGGTGGAAATAGGCAACTAACAAAATGTTGTTACTTGCATGAGGAGAGATGGACTAAATGTCACTTTACTTGGTTAAGCAATTGATGCTTGGACCGAAAAGTAAGTAAATACGTTTTAGAGACTAGATTCTGAACGAAATTATTAAATACGAACTCCCCGCACGCGGTTTAAACGATGTATCTCCCGTTCCCGTGGGAACTTTATAATTAAAATTAGCCCATGTCATCCGAGGATAGGGTAGCTTCCCAACGGTGGAAGAATTTTTCAAATCGGTCACGTAGTTATGTAGTCTATTCAATCCAAACAAACAAATGATCAGATCCTTCCTCTTTATTATAATATTCGTTTAGAATTCAGATGGAAATGGCCTAGACTGATTTTCCTCTGGTATAGAGAAGTGAAGTAAATATTTAAGATCTAAGAAAGTTTTAGCTCCATTTATGGTCAACAACATGAACAGCAAGCTAATATAAAACGGTTACCATAGCTAGTAAACAGCTATGGTAACCGTTTTATATTAGTTGGGTTGTATGCCTGCAACTATATGACATAATTAAAGATTAACATATTGCAAGTTCTATTGCTTTTAAACTAGAAAGGAGCCGTGTATACCAACTGTACATATGGATGGTTATAAAAAAATACACTTTCTATAAAGTTTTTTTTAGGACGGACATTATCTTGTTACTCTCCATGCTTTTGCTTATTCACCGGACATAAAGGCGAGCAGAGCTACAGCCTCAATAAATGGTTTAAATACTACAAACTAAGCAATTTGCGCAAGATGGCGCGCCCTGTGGGACTTGGACCTCGATTCGGGGCGGTCGCTGGGGGAATTGAGGAATTATGACTTTAGATTTTTAGGGCAATTTTGAGCAACTGTCGCTCTACGTTACAGTTTGCGGGCCTCTCGGACTTTAGAGTCAACAAGGGTATCGGAAGGTTCTTTGCAAACTAAGGGTCGGGAGGACGAGGGTGGACGCGTCGCGTTCGCGGGCGAACTCTTCTCCGGCGAGTCGGATAGAACTTTCTATAGTAAAGCATTCAAAGATGAGGGAAAATGTTTACCACCGAATCTTATAGTTCTGTAGCGACATCTACAGTAGCCGCACAAAAACTACAAGAAGACAAGCAGCGCCATCTAGCACCTAGCATCCCAACTAACCTGTATCACGCAATACAAGTTAGCAAGCCAATTCAAACGTAACAAGTTCCGAACAGTAACAAATGGCCGACGGCCGCCGAGCATACCACCTCGCCCGGCAAAGAAGATTTTCATTTTCTGTGGAGGGACACCATCAACCGTTCTTCTACACTTCCTTGCCTACCGTATGAACCTGAAAAATAATTTATATCACCGATCAGTTATCAGCTAAAACGATTAAGCCAATCAACTTCCAGCTTTGTGTACTAAACAAAAGATAATTCTATGTGACTCCACTCGCAACCACAAAGTTCTAAGTCTAACTGGAATTGCTCGTAAAAGGTTATATGCAAGCTTAAGCTCGTCCGACGTTTCTGGTTAGCCTCAGACGTAACCGCAGCCCATCATAGGTAGAATAAACGTTTAGAAATTGTTAGTATTACACTTATAATGCAGGGGCAGGTTAGCCACAGTATGAATACTTCGCCGCTATATGAAATTTTGAAAGTTTCGCTAGGAATTTTTTTGTGTAGGTACATGAAGATAACGTTCCTTTTAAAAAGTGTGCGTTTAAAAAAGTTTTAAAATTAGTAAAATAAAATTTTTATTGAAGAGAAGAGCAAATGACTAAAGTATTTAGCCGTGTATGCACGATTGAACAAAAACAATGATGAACGCCGATTGTTCGCACGTGCGTACCACTCCACAACAAACACCGTGGATAAAAATGTTCATGGCAGTACTGTTTGATCGTGTTCAAAATATTTTGTTTGTATGTATACTTTGGGCTTATTCCAAAGTTTCTAGTGTTTTTTTTATTTTTAAACGTGATGCAAGCTAATCAGCCACTTCATTTGAACGGGCTTACGTAACTTCCGTTATCATTATTTTTCGTATGCACTGCAAAATATGAGCTTCCTCCGAGGTGGGTTTTACCACAGTCAGGCTTGGCAGACAGGATGGTGGCCGCAGCATTATGTTGTAAAGCACAGAAAAATGCTGTTGTCCGTACCATGGTATATCTACTATTGTAAATTGTTATAGCTGATCTGGTTATCTAAAGGTATGAAAGGTCCCTAAACAACCATACTCGGCAAGAAATGTTACATTTCATAAAAAGATTTCCTGTCTGCCGCGGAAATTGAACCCACGACCTCTGAAACTTACACCCCCAGACTACTAAGGTTTAACATTCGTGTCAAGCATTCTGTTAAAACTTGCTTTAGTGGATTCCAATTTGCATTTTATTTGTTCTGAGATAATCGAACTAGCATAAGCTGCCGATCCACAGAATAATCACGTATAAAATACAGGAGAGAACGGTGAACCGTCTGTAGCAATACAATCAAAGAACTAACCAACTTCACTTTAAACTTCAGAACAGCGCAGTCTTGATTTTTTATTTCTGCCAAGTTTTGTACAAGCACTGCAATGTCACCTCCACTACGGGGCAAACCATTTTCATAGTTTCATGACCAGACGTTTAAGTTTTTCCTTATAAATTGGTGCTGGGAATTTTTTCCAAAATGGAAGCTGATTTTTCTGGAACTTAGGTGTCACACCCACACTTGGTTATAATGTTATTATTATTAAAAACATTGAATATGCACGAGCTCTTTGTTTGCGGGAGTTTGAAAGTTTCGATTTTGATATTGTACAATGTTATCAAGTTGTACACTATCAAAATATCAAGATAGTGTGATCAAGGGTATAATGCTGGCCAACTTTTTTGTTATCTTATAACTTTTTTTTTGCTATAACGCAATATGGTAGTAGAAATTGTATAGCATATTTTTTTCTTTATTGGAGATATCGACTCAACAAACTTAATTTTGTTATTATTTAAATAATTGTTTGAAAATAATAAGTAAGTACATACATACATATTTTGTATAAAATGAAATTGTCAGACAATAATTCTATTTTAGAATTAAAACTTTCGTGAGTGGTACACATATTTATATTATACAACCGGTTGTACTCACGGTTTTAAATCATCGGATATGTCCGACTAGTTTCGAGACCATCCCGAGGTCCATTCTCAAGGAGTAGTCGACTCGACAGCGCGGCGCCGAGCGACTAACTGAGGTCGCGCGCCGCGCGCGCCGCCAACCGCGCTGCATGTCGTTGGGCACGATCCGAGATGTTATTCGGAGGGTAGTTGGCAATTTGCAGGGGAGGTGCATCTTCGGCCCGCAGAGTCACTGTTGTGTCGGGGGGTCCATCTTCGGCTCGCATAGACGAAATGTTCGCGATGGATAACGCGTCCGGTTGTGCTGGTAGGGTGTCGCTTAAGGTCGGAATAATACACGCCGTGCTGACCGTGTCTACCTCCAGATCCGTGGCGTGTCTGTGGGTTTTGTTTTTTTAAAATGGGCTTCCAGGCCTGCGGCTTTCGACTGGAAGAGGAAACCATCTTAGCGCTATCCCGTGGGTTAAACTATGCTCCAACACCTCGCAGAGTCCCCGTCGAGGACATTATATCGAACCTCGAAAATACAATTTTTCGGAACCGTATACCCCACGGCGATGCGGAGTGTCTTAGACAGGATGTGTCACACATTATACGCAGTTCACCACTCCCGAAACCCAACATGCCCAGTCCGGAATTTACAGCCCTACGCGATCTACGCAATGATCCGGATTTGTTGGTGTTGCCAGCTGACAAGGGTAATGCTACCGTAGTGGTCGACACTGAAGCGTACGAGTGTAAGGTTAGAAAGCTAGTAAGTGATCCGACTACCTACAAAAAGGTTACGTACAATCCGACCGCTAGGGTAACCACAAAAACTGTACAGCTGTTACAAACCCTAGACGACAAAGAACTGGCAGTATTTTTACGACCACAGAATCCTACTCCACCGAAGATATATGGGTTGCCAAAAATCCACAAACAAGATTGGCCTCTTAGACCTATAGTTAGCCAGATCGATGCGCCCACTTATAAATTGTCGCGATATCTCGCAACTATACTGCAACCCTTAATAGGTAAATCGGAGAGCTACGTCAAAGATTCCAGACACTTTGTCGAATTGTTGGCGAATGTGAGGTTGAGCAACGACGAAATTATGGTCAGCTTTGACATCACATCTCTGTTCACTAATGTACCAGTGGGTGAGGCTATTAGCATCATCACCACTCGTTTGCAAAGTACGGATACCCCCACTGAATACATCAAGTGCATAGAATACTGCCTACAAAGCGGATATTTTATGTGGAATAGTGAATACTATCTCCAAATAGATGGAGTGTCGATGGGCTCACCGATAGCACCGGTCGTAGCCAATATCTTCATGGAGTCCTTTGAAAACCAAGCACTTGCAGCGACCTCAAGGAGACCAAGATACTGGTGGCGCTATGTTGACGATGTATTCGCCATAATCGACCGTGATTTACTTACAGGATTCACGGAACATCTGAACTCTAGACATAAACGTATACAGTTCACGGTCGAAGAGGAAAAAGAAGGTGCCTTGCCATTCCTAGACGTACTAGTCATGCGTGGGCCGGAAGGCCGACTGACACATACCGTGTATAGAAAACCGACTCACACGGACCGGTACCTCCGAGCTGACTCCCATCACCATCCGTCCCAATTGGCTTCCGTGCCTAAAGCACTGATCAATCGGGCGCTTAGTATATGTGACCCTCAGTTCATAGACACGGAGCTAAAGCACCTAAGACGAGCACTGGGAAGTAACGGCTATAAATGGCGACAATGCACCCGAGTGGCGAATGCTTCGACTCGAATGAAACCGAACAGTGTGGAACGGACCCCTGCATTTCTACCATACATTCGGGGAGTCACGGACAAGATTGGACACCTGTTACGACGACGTTACAGTATCAGGACAATTTTCCGGCCACCCACACAAATTCGACAACTCCTGCGTTCGCCTAAGGATAAAACTCCGCTGGGTTATCCGGGGGTTTACAAAATTCCGTGCAACTGTGGGCTCAGTTACATAGGGGAAACCCGCCGAAACGTTGAGACAAGATTGAAGGAACACGTGCGATGTCTGAAAAACCATGACAGCAACCAATCGGCAGTGGCCGAACATGGGTGCTCCACGTCGGCGGAACATTACATACGGTTCGATAAAACCTCCGTACTAGCGAGAGAAAAGTATTTCGTCCCGCGAAAAGTGCGTGAGGCTATTGAAATAAACCGCCATCCAAATTTTAACCGAGACAGTGGATGGACACTTCCGCAGGCCTGGAAGCCCATTTTAAAAAACAAAACCCACAGACACGCCACGGATCTGGAGGTAGACACGGTCAGCACGGCGTGTATTATTCCGACCTTAAGCGACACCCTACCAGCACAACCGGACGCGTTATCCATCGCGAACATTTCGTCTATGCGAGCCGAAGATGGACCCCCCGACACAACAGTGACTCTGCGGGCCGAAGATGCACCTCCCCTGCAAATTGCCAACTACCCTCCGAATAACATCTCGGATCGTGCCCAACGACATGCAGCGCGGTTTGCGGCGCGCGCGGCGCGCGACCTAAGTTAGTCGCTCGGCGCCGCGCCGTCGAGTCGACTACTCCTTGAGAATGGACCTCGGGATGGTCTCGAAACTAGTCGGACATATCCGATGATTTAAAACCGTGAGTACAACCGGTTGTATAATATAAATAATTCTATTTAAAAATTACGTATAAAAAACCATGGCGAAAAGTTTTAAATAATAGATTAACTTGGCCATCGGATATAACTAGAATGTATCTCACAAGTGTTTATTGCGATGGCCAAGTCAATCTAATATTCATAACATAAAAGTTTTGAACTTTGATAAGGTCAAAATAAGATTCTGTAAGGTGAGATAATTACGTAATAGCTTAAGATAGAAGGTCCCTTAAGTAGGGACTGAATAAATTAACCAACTTGGTATTACATAGATCTCACAACGTTTTACGGTAAAAGAACTGCGTTACGAGACTTGGGTTTTTTTACAAGTATGTTTTTGATGGCATCTCATTTCTTTTTGTAGATAGTTGTACTTTTTTCCTTTGCTTTACAATTTACATTATTTTTTAAAATACCAACAATGGATTTTACCACTCTGTCACTTGATGATGAGCTTTCCAATTTTTGTAGGTTGTGTTCCTCTTTTTCTTTACCGGTACTACTTCTTAAACTTCAGCTACAGTTTTTCTCAAAGCCCACTCCATTTCTCTATGGGTTTTTCTCGATATCTTTGATGCAACATTATTAAGCATGTCTAGACATTAAATGCTTGGGTTCCGTACCCAAAGGGTAAAAACGGGACCCTATTACTAAGACTTAGCTGTCTGTCTGTCTTTCACCAGGCTCTATCTCAAGAACCGCGATACCTAAACAGTTGAAAAATTCACAAATTATGTATTTCTGTTGCTATAATAACAAACTTAACCTAAAATAAGTATTAAGGGGGGGCTCCCATACAACAACTATTTTTTGGCCTTTTTTGCTCGATATCTATAACGGCAACAGGTAGGCACTTGAAAATGGTACGGAACCCTTAGTACGCGAGTCCGACTCGCACTTGGCCGGTTTTAGTCTATTGTATTCACAAATGGATTATTCCTGCGCTTTAATAGTTCCAAAGTAGACTTAAATTTGATGTAAACCATCCAGACTAGTAACTCTGTGCCCTTATTTACAAAATAACTTAACTTACGCACATATGAATATCCACGTACCTAGCTGGCATGGCAACACTCACCATATGAAACAAGAACAGATGCGTCGTATACTTTTTTATGCTTTATTGATATTCGTCGCACTCGTCAAACGTCATTTAAAATTAATCCGTATGTAAAATTGTTATCTCTCATTGGTTATAAATATTGTCAATGTACCTAATCGAAAACTACAACATCAAGCTTAACAGAGGATTAACATGAACTTATGTATGGCACTCACGGCCTTCTGGCTTTCGGCCTGTCAAAGTTTTTAAAATTACGAAATTGATGAACTGTTTTTGATGGAATTTTGGTAGAACTACATAATACATGTCCGATTATGGCCTTTTTTTAAGACAGCTCCCGCACTAGGGAACAAGCTAATATGTACATAAGTAAATTTAAAGCTACCTAGTTAACATCAAAGTGTGTATAAAAATATTTGATAAAATGATTATATAAATATAGTTTGTGTCAGATTAATAAAAAGTGGTTTGTGTGTATACCTTCGATATCACAGTAAGATTTGTTAGTTGCTTGGAAGAAAGTGACCGTCTTTCTGTGTTTCGAACGGGAAGCGTGAAAGCCGTGGTGTAAGTTTGTCCAGGGGAATGCAAGAATGTTACGCATCTCCTCCGCCACTGCGGTGATCCGGCACGGGCAGTAGGGTATGTGGGACTCGCCCTCTTCATAGCAGTGGAACGCTAATCATAACATGCGAGTAAAACCCCTGGTTACTCCTCCGACCACAATTGGTGAGGGGCCCAGGTACTGTTGCCTATCTGGGATACCCTCTGGCAACGTCCGCGACTCAATTGGTGTTGCGGGCTCTCCTGCGCCCAAATAACCAGTTTCAGGGACGTCCAGATTACACGGGGTCGCTACTTCTCAAGGGACCGCAGCCTCCTGCTGAGACATGGCTCAAGCGGGCAAGCCACCTCCATCAGACGCTGTTATGATTGTTAGTATCCTATCGTTCATAGCACAACTTATGTACTATCTTACTTTTACAATCCATTGTTTTTTTTTTTTTCCTACTTTTTTTTATTTATTTTTTATTACTTGTTAAATTAATCTCTGTGTCGCGAAGGTCTCACCGCTCAATAGATTCACGAAAACAAAGCACCCCCTGACTCAGTACAACTGTTTGAATTTCAGACGAATAATTGTCCCGGGTGGGAATCGAACGCAGAAAACCAGGTCTCTGAAACAACTAACCTAACCACTTAGACACCACCTTTCAACATAATTCCATCTAGGTCCCTATCTACACCTATTCCTCCATTAAATCAAACATATTCATGTACACTGATTCACTGACTGCAAATGTAACTTTGTAATCCTATACATTTATAAGAAATAACAAAGTTATTAATGCAGTTAATGAAACTGAACAACTGGACCGAAATTGCAAAATGTTGGAATTTTCCCATGAGTTTTACACTTAACTCTCCTAATACTTAAAATTTGAAGCTTCTACGTCTGCTAGAAGTGCCTAAACATTTTGATGATCGGTCAGTCAGCAGTGAGCGAGTGACAAAATTACCGAAAATACCAAACTTTGACTAGTTATAATTCGTAAAGTACTGGTTCAAATTAAATGAAATTTGAAATATACTGTAGTTTTACAAAGCTTGCATAGTTACTGAAAATTCAGGCTCCTATCTTTATCCACAACGAAGTTATAGGGGGTCGAAAATCGGCTGAGTTGCTTCGAGAAAAGATAGGTACGGCCGTGCACTTTTTTTTTTTTTTTTTTTTTTTCTTACTCCACTTGGGGGGGCACTGCCGTGCCCCCAGATTCACGCACATACTTATTTATGAAGGGAAGACACTAGTCTCCACGACACAGGGAATCCTAGTGTGGAGTCTAGTGAACTGTGAAATTTCTTACATAACTTACATAGAATATACCTAATTAATATTGTTATACCTATTAGATTGTAAGAAAACTGTATTATTACCTATGTGATCCCAATAAATAAATTTAAAAAAAAAAAAAAATATCTTAATATTTACTTTTTTTTGGAAACATGATATCTCCTAATTGTAATTTCGCGTTTTTATAAAATTGATCATTATTTAAATGTATTTAGTTAGAAAAATCCTAAAATCTCGTGAATATCGTCGGGTAATACAAGTATATTAATTGCGCTGTTCTAAATGCGTTCTTTAGAAATAGCGGTAAAGTATATAAAAATAAATTGAAAGAATGTGAATATTATAAGACGTAAATCGTAGCTCATAGTTTACTCGTGCATTACCCGTCTGCCAAGCGTGATCTAGCAGTGGGCTTTTACTAATGTATTAGGTATCTATACTGATATATTAAGCTTAAGAGTTTCTTTTTTTGAACGCGCTAATCCCACGAACTACTGAACTGATTTGAATAATTCTTCCAGTCTTAGATAGCCCATTTATCGAGAAAGGCTATAAGCTATATTTTATTATGAAGTTCTTACGGGAACTGGATAAACGCGAATGAAACTGTGAGTGGGAAGCTAGTGCCAAAGTACATGTATAATATTTCATATTATCAAATATTGTGGTTTATTCCTTTCCATATACCTAATGCGTTCAATTGGCCGTAGACCAATGGCTAGGGCGTCGGAATTGTGATCGTGAGGTCGCCGGTTCGAACCCCATACATTGCACTACCGACGTGAACCCATTCGTAACACAAGTATTTTAGCTTAGCATGAGGGGTTGACAAGAATACTAGTAGACTGCAAAACTATGCTAGTTATCTTTATATTAAAAAAAAACATTTCACAATTTCAGTACACAATTTAATATTGCAACAAAAAAGAATACCTATATAACTGAGCAATATTGTAAAACCAGTTTTATTATATTTAATAACAGGTTTCATATAAATTGTTGAGCATTTGTTGAGAATACAACTTTGAAACTTAACATTGAATTAAAAGTTGTCAAAGTCTGAGAACATACCCGTGCAGTGCCGACGTTAAGACAATTATGAACTATTTCTCCTATACTCATGACAAAGTATTTGTTGTTCGTATGCTAGTATTTTGCAAGTTTTTTTTTTTTAAACTTGTCGTTTTGTTTACTACATTTATAGGATACACGTGTCGCAATCGCGCAACTATTTTTTTAACCGACTTCAAAAAAGAAGGAGGTTTCTCAATTCGACCTTTTTTATGTTTGTTCGCGGATAACTTCGTTGTTTATTAACCGATTATGATTATTCTTTTTTTGTTGTAAGGAAGATATTTCAAAGGTGGTTCCATGATAAAGAAATCAGGGTATGATGATGGCGGACTAGAGAAATCGAGGGGAACTTTCAAAAATCGTAGGGGCAACTAGTGCGTTTGTAAAGTTTTTTTTTTCATTATTAATATTGATAAGAACTTTACCTAGATAAGTTGTGACGGTTATTAGGGGTCTGATGATGAAGACGAAAGACAGTTCAGGGAACTCTTTGTTAACTGTTTGAAGTCGGTTTATTATTTTTGTTTAAAATTATAAGTTAATTATAAACGAATCGAATAAAAATAATTTGCCTCACACGGGTCTCTTATCTATCTAATATTATAATATGGAAAAATTTGTATTTTTGTATGTTTGTTTCGAATAAACTCATATACTACTGGACGGATTTCGATAATTCTTTCACCATTAGAATGCTACATTATCCCTGCGTAACATAGGCTTATTTATTACTAAAAAGTGCACACATGCGAAGCCGGGACGGGCTGTTAGTAAATTATAATAAAAAAAATCGTCGATGGAAATCAATTCATGAGTTACCAGGTAATGGCCGAGCGGTTGGTCTGAAGGCTTTAAATAATAATAATATTATCGATTCCCCCTTGTTTAACTTTGTTCATCATAGTTCTATTGCCACACATATTTCAATTTCTATTGTCATTTTTTTTAGAATTAAAACTTACGTGAATGTACACATATTTATATTAACTAACCGGCCGTTGTACTCACGATATTGTTATCATCCGACTAGTTTCGAGACTATCCCGAGGTCCATTCTCAAAGAGTAGTCGTCTCGACGACGGTCCTCGGGATGGTCTCGAAACTAGTCGGACATATCCGATGATAACAAAATCATAAGTACAACCGGTTAGTTAATATAAGAATAAGCAACTGTTTAATATAAATAATTTTGCTACCCGAAAAACGCCACCTTAACACCATAAGAAACCAATCGCTACACGACAATGTAGCCCTATAGTTTTTAAATAAGCACCAATTGCATATAAAGAGTATGTAATACCTAATAATACGAGCTGTATATCACGAGAAAATGAGTGAACGAGCCTGTCCCGGTGCATATACATATACTAGAACATTTCAAAAGAAATTCAAGTCTAGACTAGTTTTTAAACGTAAAATCTGGGTCGGCCTTATAAAAGTGTGTTTAATCTTTTATAAAGGGCACAATGGGTGTTGCTAACTAACTTGGAAGAAAAAGTCTCATTGAAAGTGTGAGAAAAACGGGGTAATTACTGGATCGCTTTTGTATATTTTATTTAGTTATTCAACTCAGTGTTCGTTTTTTTTATGTTTACCAGAAGAGTTTTGCACACAACTAGCAGATGTAAACCTTGAGCTAATAGATGCTGATGCCCATCTATCAGCCATATGTCCCTTAGTCGCCTTTTACGACACCCATGGGAGGACATGGGGTAGTCTATTCTAAGCCGGAAACCACACGGTACCCGGAAACCACACGGCACCCGCGGCCAATATGGTACCGCGGGATCTCCGGGGCCACACTTACAGTGGCCCATTTGCCCAATTGTAGGGACGCCCGGAGTTTAGAGGCGTCCCTACTCCTCATGGGTCAGCCTCGAAGGGAGCGGGGCCCATGTGCCCCACACCCCGACGCCGAGCCTAGGGCGGTAGGCGTCGGGAAATTTAGTTCATCCTAGGTTAGGTTAGGTTATGTTAAGATTTACCAAGTGAATGATATTAACAGTTCGAATCGCTAATCGGATCGGAATTTTATCATTAATAGTTGGTATATCTTAAGTTTTACTGGAAAATCTATGGATTTACAGTAGTTCGAGCTTTTACAGTGACATATATATAAGTGAAAATATAAGCAATTTCGCCATAACTTAAAAAAAAACACGGTGAGTATAGTTACCTACTAAATTCAATATAACAGTATACGAGTAGATACTTAAATATCAATAAGCTTTAGTACAAATACTTTTCTAAACTCGTACTGCCTGTATCCAATAATGAATAAATAGTATTTAAAGTCGCATGCAATTTTAATTAACGTCGAGATCTCTAGCGGGCTCCAAGTCCCCTGAGCAATTACCGCAACTTAAATAATAAATAACTTGGCAGCTTGCGATATTTTCTTAATTATCGGTTTTATTTATTTTATCGCATATTGGATCACAATATAAGAGTATTGCGAGCTGTGTAGATCTATAAGTCTCACTTTCATCCTGGTAGATGAGAGAGAACAGAAATTGTGGAGTAAAATCTTAAATTCATTTCAGGGTTTGGTTGGTAATTGAGGGACTACCATCCGTGCCCCGGAAAACACGTTAAGTCATTGGTCCCGATTGTTATAACATCATCAATAATTATCCTATACCAGGGAATGGGCATCGTTTCCCTGTGTCTTACAATTGCGTTCACCATCCCGCCTGCCAAGCGTGATGATTATGTCAAGACACTATGGTGATGTTAATACCCGTGCTTACAGTTAACACTATATCTTGCTTATATATACTCTTGGATCCATATCACTAATATAAAGAAATGCTAAGCTACGTTGTCAAACGGAGTAAAAATAACAATCTTGATATTAACTATGTAGCATGCAATGTTATATTTACTTGCCAGTTGCTATATACCTACCTTCTTGTTAGAAAAGTGCTCTTTTAGCATATAGATATCTCTGTAATCAAATGCTAAAGTGGTTGTTGTACATTTGAAACGCTGCATTCTTACTTCCTGGCAAACTGTTATAGCAATATTTATTTGTTTATTTAGCTGCATTTATATTTAGCGGTATTTTCTTCCGGGTTGAGCTTTTTATTTAAATCGTGGTATATCTAATGCGGAATTCCATGTTGTTTTTAATCGGCTTATGTTTAACTTACCATCAGATATAGTGAAAATGATCACAAAAATTAAACCCGCATTTTAATGTAAAATTGTAACCAAAGTTTTAACATTTCGCTATCGTATTTAAGCAAAATGACTCCAAATAAATCATTTTTAACCTAAAAGTAGTAAATGATCACCAAAAGTACCTATGAAATGTTTTACTAATTTACTATTCGGTTCTGGCACACAAATATAGTTTACAAAATATTATTTTTTTGTAAAAGACTCTGCAGAGTCGATGAAATCGACAGCTTCAGCTCTTCTTTTCACTGTACTCGGTTTAGAGCTTTCCTTGTCCATAGTTTCCCTGCCATGGCGTTTATCTCATCTTCCCACCTGCGAGTCTGTCTGCCGTTTTCTTTTCCTGCTCTTAGGATACAAAACACTATGCTTTTGTTTCACTTTATTGCATATGACGTGGTCCAAGCTAGTATTAGGACCTCGTCATATGCTCCTGAAGGTAAGTAACTTCTAGCTGATAGATATTGCTGCCCATTCATAATTTTGACACCCATGGGAAGGTAAAGGGTGGTCTATTCTAAGCCGGAAACTTTACGGAAATAAATAATTGTAGACATATTATTGCATAATGAACAGCCACAAGCTGTGCTTTAAACCTTCAAACAGTTATTCCCCTCGTTTCTAGTGTTTCCTACAGTGCACAGTTAATACTCGTATTCCCGGGAATAAGTAAAAAATCGTAAAAGAAAAGTAGAAAAGGGGAACTCGAGATCGTCTGAATCATTTGTCTAGAGCAGCGTTTAAAATACGCTGAATATAAAATTTGGAGAACCGGATACCAATTATGCAACTTGCCACAGCAACTTTTCCATAATCGCAATATGTCGAAACATGTTTCTTTGTAATAGCACTTACTGTCTAGTTGTCAACTATATCTTTAATTTTATTAATGTTGTTGGTCTATGACAACGTATTAAATGTCGTATTGCTATGAAATTGAGTAATTTTTTTTCGTTTTGCAATTTATCTGTACAATTATTGCTGTCGTAGTGTGTTTTTCACCCCCGACGTAAAAACGACGGGGTGTTATAAGTTTGACGTGTCTGTGTGTGTGTCTGTCTGTGGCATCGTAGCTCCCGAACGGATGAACCGATTTTGATTTTGTTTGAAAGGTGAATTAGTCAGGATTGTTCTTAGCTATGTTTGATAAAAATTGGTCCAAGATGGCCGCCGCCTCAAAATGGTGGAATATATATTTTTTATCAACTCCCTCGAAATGGATATCAAATGAAAGGTCTTGAATAGACGAATAATGTACTCTATACTCAAAGGGAATGAGGTGTATTAACTAACGAAATGAAATTTAAAAACTCGAAAAATATGTTTTTTGGTATGCTAAGATTTTTAAGTCTGTAATTTTTAATTTAAGTTTTGTTTTACGTAATTGGCTAGCGGTGAAAAGACGCAATTAATTTCATATGTGTGTGAGACACATTCACACACATATGAAACACACGTTACGTCTTTTCAGCTCTTTTCTTTACATGATGTTGTTTATTTACAACAAGGCCACAAAGTTTTCCCTTATTCCCTTGATACTTGTATTATTTTTCATATGCATAGATAAAATTACTATTATAGATATTTATATTTATTTGTGTTCTCATATCAAGTGTAGGTAATGTCTGCAATTTTAAAGAAGAATAAATGCTTTGTACATCTGAATATTCTGTGGAAAATAATTGTTTTTTTTTATTATTATTTACGTGTTTTGCGACTTTCGACTTCTGCACGTCAGTGCACCCCACAATAACTGCATGTTAACACAACCAAGTCAATTACTTACCACGTGTTTTTTTCAACCAATTTGTCTTCGAACACATTTTTTATGCTTTTATTCGCGAGAAATAAGAATAAAAAATACAATAAGCTCATTTAATGCATCAACGGTAACTTATATTTTTATTCTAAACGTTCACTTGTATGACATTGTGACTTTGAGAGACTCTCTGATTTGTTTTATTCATGGCTCATTTCTTTTTCATGTTGAATATTAAAGCTAAAGAACGTAGTAGTACAATTTACGAGTATAATAAATTACACATGAATGAGTAAGTAAGTCATCAAATTAAGTTCTTTTATTAGTCTGTTTTGTAATTCTGCACTCAGCACTCAGAATCTGGAGTGCATTGAACTACAAGTACTAATACAATTGGATTAACTATTGAGAGTCCTACAAAGGTTAAAGGAGATTAAGTTTAAACTTTAGGTTTTGTGTTTTTGTCTGAGAGACTGTCTTATCAAGTAATTAAATACTATATTAGGTAAATTAAATTGAAGGTATTGTTTGCTAGAATGCGTTAATCTCAGGAACTACTGGTCCAATTTGAGGAATTCTTTCAGTGGTAAATAGGCCATTTATCGATGAAGACTGAAGGTTATATGGAGTTCCCACGGAAATGGGAGCTACGTGGGAAAAACTGCGCGCGAAAAGCTAGTTTATAACGTCGCGCATTCTAGAGTGGTGTGTGATACATTTCTGTAGCAGACAGTATACTTTTCTATACATATATATAGGGGAAACATCCCTGTAAAGTTCAACAAACAAAAATTGAAAATAAATAAATCTTCGCAATTCGTCGGTTTAGCACAAATCCGAAGTAGGTATCTCCTCGGTGTATCTTCTTAATGGCAGTCACCCGGAATGTTTGCAAATGGCTCTACGTATTTACTTTACAAATATATTCAAGATGTAGAGTTCCTACTTTGTAGTATGTAGAACATCGATTGTACCGTCGTTTTATAGCGATAATGATAACATAAACATACTGTATGTCATTTTGCTACGGGAATGTAAATTTTATTTTCTAAGGGAGTGGTAGTAATTATTTCTACTTTTAGTGTTTTTGCACTCTACTAGTGATGACCTATGGATCCGAAACGTGGTGCTTCATTATAGGCCTTATAAACGGACTCAGAGTCGCTCAACGAGCTATGGAGAGGGCTATGCTCGGGGTTACTCTACGAAAGAAATGAGGAGATACCTAGAAGTAGGTGGGTTACCGACATAGCTCAACGGATTAGTTCGTTGAAGTGGCAATGGGCAGGCCATATACATGGCACGGAGAACAGATGACCGTTGGGGCCGAAAAGTTCTCGAATGGAGACCGCGGATCGGCAAGCGTAGCGTAGGACGTCCATCAACTAGATGGACGGATGATGCAGGCCGCCCCCAAACGTCGCAACTGGAAATCTATGAGGGAGTCCTATGTCCAGCAGTGGACATCCTATGGATGAAATGATGATGATGATGACTAGTATTTTCCAAGCTAAAATGCTTGTGTTATGAGTACCCACTCACGTCTGACGTCACGGCAATGGGTAAGGGTCGAACTGGTGACCACATGATTCCGTATAACTCCTTTTCCCGTAAAAACTTCAGAATGAAATGTAGCCTTCCTCAATTAATAGGTTATTTCACACTGAAATAAGAATTCAAATTTTTCAAATCGTTTCTTACTGATCCAATTTGAATAATTCTTTCAGTGTTCCTGAGATTAGCTTGTTCAAGTAAAAAAACCACGGAGTTTTTCCCCTTGATTGACTTGTTTATAGGAGTAGTTGGAATGCTTAGGAAGACTGAAATATGCATTTGTGGGGAAGCCTAATGCCTTTTTCTTGCAAAAACGGTATAAATCGAACTTGCAGTAAAAAAACCACGGAGTTTTTCCCCATTATTGACTTGTTTATAGGAGTAGTTGGAATGCTTAGGAAGACTGAAATATGCATTTGTGGGGAAGCCTAATGCCTTTTTCTTGGAAAAAGTATATAAATCGAAATTGCAACGTCTCAAATTTACAGCAAGAATTTGAATGTTCAAGAATCTGGAAGCACGAGAAATTCTGAATTTCCGATATCAGGAAAAGCAAGCTTTATTAATAAATCTTCGGGTTATTGGGCGCTTAATATCAAATATCTTACAGTTCCAAGATTAGATGGAGCAGCACATGATCACAGCAAAATGGATTAGCAGAAACTGAACTCGACACAAGTAGCTACTAATAACTTGAGTGCAAGCGAGTCTCCTACTAACATGGATTAGACTGTCTTCAGACGATACCGTGTTGTAAACATCTAATTTTTTTAATGACGACTGAACTGATAGCTTTTTGGTTACGGTAGTGGCTTCTGAGATCTGGTGTTCTGGGTTTGATTCCCACTCGGGACAATTTTTTGTGTGTACCACGAATAATTGAGTGCGTTATGTCCGTGGATTATTTGTTTGTAAAGTCTTTCGTTTGTACAGGGTTTTAATTCCATAGTGCGGGAGTCGTTTTTATAAAAAACTAGTCAAGTGCGAGTTTGGACTGGCGCACAAAGGGTTCCGTACCATTTTCAAGGCTTGCCTGTTGCCGTTTTTGATATCGAGCAAAAAAGGACAAAAAGAAAAGTTTGTTGTATGGGAGCCCCCCTTAAATATTTATTTTTAGTATGTGTTGTTATAGCGGCAATAGAAATACATCATCTGTTTAAAAGTCAATTGTCTAGCAAACGCGGTTCTTGAGATACAGCTTGGTGACAGACGGAAGCGAAGTCCCGTTTTTAACCTTCGGCTACGGAACCATAAAAATGGTTGCTAATATTTAGCAAAACGATTAGTTATCAGTATTGTTATTAAAACGTAACATTTAAATTTTAAAATTAATATTATTTTCTTTACAAGTCTAGAGCAACGGTTAGACCAGGGAGATTGCAATTATGATTGATATTGATATTAATGATTGGTATTATGTACAGTCACTACATAGTATAAAACAAAGTCGCTGTCGCTGTCTGTCTGTCTATATATGCTTAGATCTTTATAACTACGCAATGGATTTTGATGTGGATTTTTTAATAGACAGTTAGAGGAAGGTTTATGAAACCGCCTTGAGCTAAGGTCCAAGTATCTCATGGGGCGCCCTCTTGCACTAGTTGCTTCGTTTGTATTTTATAAACCATTTAATATGGCTGGAGTCTTGATCGCCTTTATAGTACTACGGCATTTTTTGTTCAATCACGCGTACACGGCTTAATATTGCTTCACTAACCCCAAAATACTGCCAAATAGTGACTGTGGCAAACTCTTTGCCGGAATTCCATCTTTAACCGTGGGCATTTACAGTCTGATGATGAAAGACACCATTCCTTAACAGTATTGACGGTGATCACTTACCATCAGGTGACCCACTTGCTCGTTTGCCTCCCTTTAATATAAGAAAAAGTATATCTATTGCTAGTCGCAATAGATAAGTTGCAACGACTAATCGTGAATATTCTCCGCTCGTATGAAGCACCTTACTCAGAAGCACGAAACCCGTTTTGATTAGAACGTATAGTGATATATAATCTAATACTAACGTAGTGAAGTGCACGGATTCAAATAAACGTTCATAGTTAATACTAGATTGTTAGCAAATACATACTGATTTACAGTTCGCGAATATGAACGATGAAAGTGTTCGTTTATATTTAGTTTACTCTTGTTGTTTTAATAAGTATGAGGTTTAAAATACAGTTTGTTCAGTTTTTATGTTAGAATAGTTGTTAAGCATTGTTGCTATTATTAACAAGCTGCGTCCCGCGGTTTTACCCGCGTTACTCTGTTCCAGTGGGTCGGAGCGTGATGTTTTGTAGCCTATACGTTAATCCAGCGTATAACCTATACTGGTGCATAATTTCAGCCAATTTCGTTTAGCAGTTTTGGCGTTAAAGAGTAACAAACATCCATCCATCCGTCATACCCGAAGGGTAATAACGAGACTCCCGTTTTTACCCTTCGGGTACGGAACCCTAATAAAAAAGAAGAATCGGAGGAAAAGTGTTTCGTATACAAACAATGATTTTTAATAGTTTCTTTCTTGGAAAAATAAATTGCAATGTCCTTATAGAAACAATTTGCCGCACTAATGGCGCAGAGAGGGTTATTTCATGTGACGCGTCTCTGTAACCGACATTTTTACCAATAAAAGCAAAATAGTAGCCGAAAAAACTTATAACGTGTTATTATAGGCGAACTTTTACAATAACCTATGGGTCACTTAGGGTGTAGTGTAGGAGCGAGCGGTTAAAGAATGTTCTTGTTACTGCTTGGCTTGATCTGTTTCTCTCTATACTATAAGGAACAATATATTAATGTATTTTAAACGAACAAACGAATGTCCATCCCATATTCAGGCTGGTTGTATTGCCTATGCATGTAATTCAATCGCAATTTGACATCTGCTAACTGTCCAACGAGTTTCTTGTATTCTAAACATAACGAATGAAGCATACGAACGACGCATTGAATAACGTGCTACTGCCAGTTTGCAATCGGACTGCTGGTCGCTAGGCCCACATTGTACGAAAGTATCAGAGCGCGGGGAAGGTCATCCATAAGATGGACGGACCAAATAATGGCGGCAAAACTTCCTTGACGCGACTTGTGCAAGTCATCAAATGTGTCACAAAGAGAGGACCTACATTGATGACCATGACCACTCTCTCAAGAGTATCCCGATTAAGAAGAAGAAGCACACGGTATTCTCCTGCCGGAAATAAATTTTAATTTAAACGTTGTTTATAGGTTGGTAAGTACTGATAACTATCAACCCTGAATAATCTTTCAACAATCAGATCTATTTAAAGACTTTTCCACGTCAACTTTAAACTATTTTGATTTTCTGTTCAGTTGTTTCATGTTATGGTTGGGTTTGTCAAGGGCTGAATAGCTAAACCGGGACAAAAGTAACATTGGGCTGTCCAAAATTCACGATTAAATCAATCCTCTCTCACTAGAGCCTTGTCTCAACAGAATGGCTGAGTCCACTTCAGTAGAGCGTAGTCAAATATAATAGTCTTTTGCTCCCGAAGATCTTTGTAAGCCGTTTCCAAAATGTTCTTTTTTGCATTATTTAGGGTTTAACAGTTGTGCATGGACTGAGCAGTAAATGTGAGAAAAATAATAGCTTCTATCTCTCTAGAACCGCGTTTCAACAGTGATTGGCTGAGTCCACTTTAGTAACTCGTGGTCTAATAGTCTTTTGCACCTAAAGATCTTTGTAGGCCATTTTCAAAATGTTTTATGCTTTATTCTGGACTGAAAAGTTGTGTATATTCTGAGCAATAAATGTAAGAAAAATAATAGCTCCTCTCTCACTAGAGCCGCGTCTCAACAGAATGGCTGAGTCCACTCCAGTAACGCGCGGTGGCACATATTGTGTATCGTGATTGGCGCTGACAAGTTTGAACACCGAAAATATTTCAACGTTCAATACCGGTTACGGTTCAACGAGATTTTTCGACGGAAAATGGTTCGGGGATTAAGAAGGGGTTTTTGTACTCGTACTAACTATGAGCTTTGTTAACATTTTATCATCGTCACACTTGTGAATTTTTGATGAAACGTTCTTGATTTTGGTAGAAAAAGCGATATGTTTTCGCTCTATTATTGATAACGTTAATTTTAAAACAGATTCCAATTGACACAGTTTAAATATTTTTTTAATCTTTATACACGCATACGCATACGTACGCATACGTTTCCGGCTTAGAATAGACCACCCCGTGTCTACCTATGGGTGTCGTAAAAGGCGACTAAGGGACATATGGCTGATGGATGGGCAGCAGCGTCTATTAGCCCAAGGTTAACATATTACTGCGATCACCAATCCGTCTGCCAAGCGTGCTGATTTTGGCAAAATCCCTCAACGATCCTGGCTTGCTGTTAAGAGGAGGCCCATGTTCAGCAGTGGATGTAAACGGGCTGTTGATGATGACTCGCATACGATCACGTCTAAGGTTGACAACACTATTGGCGTGCGTATTCCTCATGAGGAATTCGTATGCTCGATGGAGTAGGTTCTTGAGTGGAGACCACGAACTGGCAAGCGCAGCGTGGTACGACCGCCTGTACAATGCACCGAAGACCTCATAAAGGTCGCAGGGAGTCAGTGGATGAGTTGAGCTGTGGACGACAACAAGTTGATATGATGATGATTCCTCAAGCGTGTGTTAAATGTGAACGTAGGCAAGGGTAGCAGGTAACCTTGGGCAAGCTCGGCGTTCGTGACAGCAAGAATTATTGACTTTGCCTGAGCGTTTTATCGGTAAATAAATAACCATGATTCAGTAATTTATTTATTTACAGTTGAGAAACAAAACAACGTTATTTATATTAAGTATACACAAGTTGACATACAACTATCGGTTTGTATTCAGGACGTGACGCATCGAAGCGGCAATGGCGGAGGGTGCGGATATCCGATCGGAAGGTCGCGGGTTCGATTCCGACGCCATTGAACTATTGTCAACCCTTCCCCACATTTCATAGTCGAATAATGCTAATGAAATGCAAATGGATGTTTGCGGTTTTTATATCCTGTTTGGTTTCCCAAAGAACGAAGAAATGAGTTCACCAGGTGTACTTAAGTATTGCGATATATGTCTCGTTTTAAGAGTCGTACGTCAGGAATTTTATTTCTCCTACGAAAAAATCAAAGTTAAATCATCTTTATAAATAATAAATATACTATAATAATGATGAATTTTTGACAACCTTCGTAGAGTAGCGGTACTTGGCTCGCTTTAAATCTCGGAGGTCTTGGTGCGATTCCCACGCCGGACAGGAAATTTTCCCTCCCGACCCTTAGTTTGCTAAGAACTTTCCGATGCCTTCGTAGACCCGAAGTCCGAGAGGCCCGCGAACTGTAAAGTAGAGCGACAGTTGCACAAAACTCCCATAAAGAAACTAAAAGCCATAATCCCTCAATCTCCCGACTCCTCCTGTTGGTCCCGATTTTGATAACATCATCTATAATAATCGTATATCAAGGCACGGGCAGCAGCGTTTCCTTGTGTGGTACAACATAATACTGTGGTCGCCAATCCGCCTGCCAAGCGTGGTGACTACTGCAAATACAGTAAACGCTGTCTCTTAATCTAGGCTGACTGTCTGTAGGTATCTTAAGTCAAGGTCAGTATTCGGCATTTATGTAGGTTTGTTTATTAGTTGTCTTTTAATAAATTAGTTTTAACAATAGACTCTCTGTGCTTCTGTTATATTTAAATTAAGTACTGAATGCTCTTGAATAAAGTTTAATTTTTGCTTACAAGCTTAGTTTTTTCATCGTTTCAAACGCTAACAAGTGTTACTCGGAACTATGGAATTGCACGTGCCCAGTGTTGCAAATATTTTCATTGCACTCTTTTTTATTTAAAAATTTGGCTACGCGAATAAAGAACAATAAAACATCATTATAATACGCCGCGATTTTTTAGAAAGTGACTTGTTTTATGAAATTCTGCTGAACTTATTGTAATATAAACATATCTATATATATTTTTTTTAAGTATTCCTCTCATTTTCTGTCCAGGTCTCAGAGTTAGGTACAGGTAGGTAAAAAACAAAGAACACGCATCATAAGAACATTATTTAAACAATTTTGACTTTACTTTGACTTGGCTTTTTCAGTAGTATTATACTAACAGATAAAAAGAACTTCAAAATTTGTGTAAGGGGCTTTTGTGTACATATATATATTATGTCTAAGTATTTTAAATTTTGATGGTACCTATGTTTCGATAATAATACACAATGGTTCAAAATCTTCCTGCCAATACAACTATGAATAAGGTGCATGATGAATATTTATATCTGAAGTTCTTATGAAAATACAGGAGCAGTGTTTATTATCTTACACTTCTGTGGGAGAAGGGTTTATCATTACCGATGTAGCAGGACTTTCGAGTTCACAAGGGAAACATAACTGACTTCCTGAATTATGCTACAAAAACTAATCTATGAACATTGCCAAGTTGCATAGATTTAGAAAAGTTAGTCTATACTAATATTATAATGAGGAAAGATTTGATTGCATGTTTGTATCTTTGCATTGAATGGGCCAGTAGTTCCGACTGGATGGATTTAAAAAAATCTTTCACCAGAATGCGTAACATACTCCAGAAGTAACTATCTACACTAATATTATAAAGAGGAAAGATTTGTACCTATTTTTGTATGTTTGTAATGAATAGGCTCAAAAAGTACTGGGCCGATTTAAAAAATTCTTTCACCAATAGAATGCTACATTTTTCCAATTTGACATAGGCTACATTTCATTTTGAAAAAAATTAGGGATCCTTGGTAAAATTTGAACAATGTAACCGAAGGTGTAGAAAAATGAGTCTTAAAATGTCTTTCGTCGAATGCGCTGCCGAAACTATTAGCGAAAGAACAAAATAATGTGCAACAATATTGAAGAACATCATAATGTCTACAAAAAACTCCGCGGTAGCATATGTCCAACTATTGTAGTTATGTCACTACAACAACTTTTTTCATTTTAAACATTAATGAAAATGCTAACCAAATTCAAACCATGCTATTTATGTGTTTATATTAATCCTTATCCAAATAAATTATTTAATGGTCAAGACCATTTAACTACCTATAAAATAGTTTTTAAATTATTTAAATTGGACTTTCCATTCAAAAGATATTACGAATTAAAAAATTCAAACAGTAAACAAAACTGCCATAGCGCCGTGGCCGTTGTTTGCGATGCAGTCTGAAAAGCGCGCCGGGCATCGCGGCGGGCGGGGTGGAGGGGGCACTGATCTATATATATAAAAATCAATTGCTGTTCGTTAGTCTCGCTAAAACTCGCGAATGGCTGGACCGATTTTGATGAAATTTGGCAGTAATCGTCGCTTTAACACAGGGAAGTTTTAAACGCAAAGACAAAAAGGGTAGGTAGGGGTTAAGTAGGTGTAAGGTAGGGATAGGGTAGGGGTAGGAGTAGGGTATTGGTAGGGGTAGGGTAGGGGTAGGGGTAGGGTAGGGGTAGGGGTAGGGTAGGGTAGGGTAGGGTAGGGTAGGGTAGAGGTAGGGTAGGGGTAGGGGTAGGGGTAGGGGTAGGGTAGGGTAGGGTAGGGGTAGGGGTAGGGGTAGGGTATGGGTAGGGTAGGGTAGGGTAGGGGTAGGGTACGGGTAGGATAAGGGTAGGACATAAAAGTCCACCCGTGTGAAGCCGGGGCGGGCCGCTAGTATTTAATAAAGAAGTTCCCTCACGAACAGGAGCTATGTTCATGCGAAACAAGAATAGTTTATGTTAGTTTTAAATTAGATTAATTTTAGTTGTATATATTTTGTTTTGCGATTGATCGATTTGAAGATAAATAAAACCAATGTTTTGTTCTGAAACAAAGAAACGACATTAAATGTTTATTTTCCCTTCCTTCACAATTTTCTAACACTATTTTAATATTTTTGTCATCAATAGATCCATGTGTAAACATTATAATATCACCACCATCTTTATGTTAACCATATAACTAGAGATCAAAATAGTCATAAAAATACTACGCGCGAAATACAAAAATAATAATAATAATAATACAAATATGTATTAATTTACATAAAGTATAGTTATAGTAAGTTTTTTTCTGTCTCTATAACTTGACTTACTAAATCTTTACAATCTCACCCATACACATAGCCTAACTCCAACAACAAGCCACGTTAAGTCAGTAACCTATCACAAATAAATACGCGTCAACATTTACCTAACCCACTCCCAACCCGTCCTGTCCTGTCACGTCTCGTGGAGGACACATAAATTATACTAGAGTGCCGCGTCAGCCCCCATAGAGTGTCAGGCTGGTCACTGTTTTACGTCAACGTAGACAGAAACCTACTTACTTGTTAAATTCTTATGTTAAACAACTGAGTAGTATTTTAGTAATCTGGAATATTTAATGACAATGAAAACGTTTATTGATAATGTAGACAAATCCATCGTACTTATTATAAGTCAAATACAATGATAATGACAAAAAGATCTTGAGTAATAAATTGGTTTACATTTTCATCGATAATATTATTAATAAGCTGCGCCCCTTGGTTTTACCCGCGTTCTGTGCTCCATTGGGTCGGAGCGTGATGTTTTGTAGCCTTTATGGTAATATAATCCAGCGTATAACCTATCCCGGTGCAAATTTCAGCAAATTCTATTCAGTAGCTTTGGCGTGAAAGAGTCTCAAACATCCATCCATACTTACAAACTTTCGCGTTTTTTTTTCCCTTTGGTTTTGCAAGACTTTTGGTGCAAGACAAGGTTTTAACTTAGAACAAACTACTCCATGTCTTCCCATTTTTTTCCATGCGTATTGCAAGACTAGGGGACATACAGATCATTGCAGCAGCAGCATTTATCAGCTCAAGGATACTCATCGTCTTATTGCAATCACCAATCCACCTGCTAAGCGTGGAGATTATGGCAATATCCTACAACTACATTCGCTTGCCAAGGTTTGTGAAGAGCAGATCCATGCTCAGCAGTGGACGTAAATGGGCTGGTGAATTTAGAAAAATTACTGTACATCTACCGTAATCGTACTAACTGTCCTTTTATTTGGAGCCTTATATTGCTTATTGCAGACAGGGGTCGCCAAGTCGCGAATAAAAAAATTGGTTTGGGTTTGTTTACAATCTGCATAAGCATTTATGTGAAACTCGTAGGTACACGCATAATTGTTCTGTATTTGGGAGTGCTTTATTCAATGAATTTTTTATTTGTATAGTCTTTCACACCATAGGAATTTGTTGCATGAAAAAAAAATTCAAAAAGAATAAAATTGTCTACAATTTTTAGTTTTTAGTTTCATTTTCTTAGATTTTATTCAATATGAAGAAATTTGAGGTTGTATTGAACGTCTCAGAAACTGCCAAAGTGACCTACGGATTTCCACAGAAGTTGGCGGTTACGGAAATTAAATTACGTCTGCATTTGACCTCCCAGCATAAAGGAATGATTGCTTTGTACGTTCGTCGAGCCATGAAAGCGTGGGAATTAGGTAGAAAATAATAATCTCCTCAGTATGAAGGAGAATTTGAAGAAATTGGTGGAAGGTTGTTAAAACCCTGCAAATTACGTGTTGGACTATGAGCAATTTGGGGTTCTCTTTGTGAATGTTGCTAGTTTCCTAATAAGTCAACTGCTGAGAATATGATTTTCTCATAGCGGTTATTGCCATAGTCACCACGTTGGTAACCGCAGTATTTTGTTGTAACACTTAGGCAAAAACCTGCTGCCCATATCGGGGCATACGATTGTTATACCTATATTGTGTTTGAATAATCGGGACCAAGGCACGGAGGGCAGTTTCTGTGTCGTGTGCAAGTCTCTTTTGGGGAAGCTAATCATCAAAGTACGTTATACGAGCTGATGATTTTTTTAACACACCTACACTACCGCACTACTGCAGAACAACTATCTGTGGATCACAAAAATAATTGCCTCAAGTTGGAATCGGACCCAGAATACCAGGACTCTCAAGTCACTACCGTAACCATTGAGCCAGCGGTGGCCATGATGAGTATTATACATGTAAAATAACGTTGGTTGCACGAAGATAGAGAACATGAGAAACTTTTTAGTGCAAGGAAACATATTTTCGAAAACTCACGATTTACTTTCACCGCGGAAGCAAATACTACAATATTGTTTCTTTCCGTTTTCAAGGAAAAGGTTCATAAACATTGTACCATACACATTTCCTCTGCTATAATTTTAGCTCGATGAAATAATAGCAACGTGCTAATAAATTATGAAGTTTGCCAACGCCCGAACGATAATTCATAAATGCTTTTGAAACGTTTGCCAAGAATACTCTTTTTCATTATTGACGACTTGGCTCAATGCGTACCTGCCTTACTGCCAAAAGAACTAGAAACAGATTTCAATATTGAAAGAACCTTTAACAGTGGAATTCTTGAGTTCTTTTAATAATAGTAGCGGCTGTAGCCCAATGGCTAAGACGTCGGACTTGTGATCTTGTGGTCGTCGGTTCGATCCCCACCCATTGCACTACCGACGGGAACCCACTCGTAACACAAGCATTTTAGCTTAGCATAAGATTTAACAAGAATACTAGTAGAGTGCAAAAGACTGCAAGTAAACATAAAAAAAACAAGTTATGTTAAGAAACTGAACAAAATCGAAGAGTTTGTTTGCTAACTCGAAAACGCATATTTCAATAACTTCGGGTCCGAATTAAAAAATTCTCACACTTTTTGAAAGTTACTTTATTCAGGAGTCACATATGATATATTTAATAATGAAGTTCTTACGGGAACAGGAGTTACGCGAGTGAAACCATGCGCATTAATCTAGTTGGAATATAAATCGCTGAATTGCTATTGAACTTCTCCGATTCGTACTCCCAACAAAATGTTTACATACATACATAAGCTCACGCCTGTTTCCCAGCGGGGTAGGCAGAGACAATGGATCTCCACTTGCTACGATCCCTACACACATCTTTTGCTTCATTCACTCTCATAACATTCTTCATACAAGCACGTCGGTTCAGGGTTGATCTTATTTGACCTTTAGCGAGGATGTCTTCGATTTGGTCAGAGAACGTTTGTCGAGGGCTTCCTCTTCCGACTGTGCCACTCACACTTGCCATGTATACCTGTTTTGTCAATCTTTCTTCATCCATTGTTTCCACGTGACCAAACCATTTCAACATTCCCTTTTCTATCTTCGTAGTCACGGTAATGTTTACAATCGCACCATATTCGCAGAAAACGTAAGTTTAGTTAGTAAGTGTTGATTGAGTTGTGCTCAACAACTTTTGATTGTAAACATTTAATGGAAGTGTGAATTCGAGACGCTCGGTTTAGCAATTTGAGGAATTTTATTATAATTTCAGATATCATTGTAATATTATATTTTTGGCATAATTTAACCACCAATTTCATCACCAGCCCGTATGACGTCCACTGCTGAATTTGGGCCTCCTCCCGAGGGCGGGTATTTGCCATAGTCATCACGCTTGGCATCCGGGTTGGTGACCGCAGTATTATATTGTAGGTACCATACAAGGAAACGCTGCTGCCCGTTCGTTGATATACGATTATTATAAATGATGTTATAATAATCGGCACTAACGGCTTAACGTGCTTGAGGCACTGAGGGTATACTCCCTTAACCAACCAGACCCGAAAAGAAATTTTAGAATTTACTCAAATATTTCTTGTCAGGCGTAGGGATCGAACCCACGACATCCGAGATTTGCAGCAAGCCAAATACCGCTATGCTACGGAGGTTGTCTGCCAACCACCAAGTTACCTGGTGGTTAAAGTTGCCTTTTTAATTTTCTTTAAAACTATTAACGCTTAATAGTGTTAAATATTTTATTTGCTTGTCAACTCTGTCAAAGGCAATCACGCAGAAAGATGGCAGACACTTAGTTAAAGTGTCCACACACAGGGGACAAACGAAGGAATTTTCGAGCCCATAATAGTGGACGGGCACACGGAAGACGAACGTGCGCGCGCAAAGAGGGCTTAACAATTTTCAGTATCTTTTTTTAACTTAAATTTGACATAAGTTACGCTTAACATAAAATGAAAATGTCCCGGAAATTTGTCAGTGTACCACTAACTGTTCTCGAGTGTAACACACTTGGTAAAGTTCATTACTTGGTAGTCGCTGCGACTGTGGAGCCGCGCCGAGTTGTCAACTATTTGTTAGCTCTAACTGGATACTGGATACTACCATTGGTTGTCCACCGTTTAATAATGATAGACATTTTATTTCTACATGTTGGACAATTTGATAGCAATTTAAGAGTATCGTTATTACCTGTATTAAAATTAGATTTTTGCGCCCGTTGGAGTTTGGAGTTATTTTCTCAATCTTCCGCAATTTCAATCTGTCATGTCAAAACTTAACATAAAGATATTCTATTAAATTGGTCTAGGCAATATCCAGTCAAAAAATGGCATCATCATCATCATCATTAGCCCGTACAACGTCCACTGCTGAACGTGGGCCTCCTCCCGATGGAGGGTTTTTGTTCTAATACATAGGGAAACGCTGCTGCCCGTTCCCTGGTATATGCTTGTTATAGATGATGTTATAACAATCGGGACCAACGGCAGTTTCATCGCCCGGAGGTAAGTAGTCTTAAAAAATTCGGCTCTTTTAGCTAAATTAAAAAAACAATATCTAGTGTTAATTGTGTTCAAATGGTGTCTAAATGCTGGGATATAATTTATGCATAATCCTGCCATCTTCAAAAATGCACTAAGGATGAGTCGAACGCTAAATCATCGTTCGACTAGCTACTTTAATTAGTTCGTGTAAGGTGATGGCTGATGATTGTATTTTCCTGATTCTTATAACTAAGCGTCTCTATTCATTCGTTATCAATGACAAAACCAATATCAGTTGTATCCTACTGCTGAGTATAAAGCTAAACGAAAACCCAGCGTACCTCCCAAAGGCCAGGCCAACAATAAATTCAACGTGTGCAATTTACCTGGTCTTGTTTACTTTAGATTTATAAGAGCATTTTGTCATGCAAATGCATTGGAACAAAACGAATGTACATTTCATTATAACTTTGCTTGGTGACATGTACTAATTTGGTATCTTGTTTACCCGAATTAGTTGAGTACGTAATCTGGGAGTTTTGGAGCTTTTGTTGGAGCTTTAATGAGATATCTACATAAAGGATAATGCTGGGAGTGTTGTGGATGAGAATAAACATTTATGCATTTATTATTTGGATTAAAAGAGTTGGAGTTTGGTGATTTTAGCGGGTTCATTTTGGCAGTACCTACTTCCATAGCAAGTTTTAAGACCTGCAATTTCTGCATGACAGTAGAAACTGAACCAAAATGTCTTGTAATTGCCGAGCTCATCAATTGCATTGCATTTAACTAACGTGTGTAAGGACTGAAAGTATAACATGCAAATAAAAACGCCAAAACGCAGAATTTCATTTCATTTACATCGTCTCTGCGTTCGTCTTAAAATTGAGGTAAACTACCTATTTATTATTGTTATACATTACCTGTTTGATATTATGTTAAAGGCCTGATCGGTAAAATTACAACAATAACTCGTTAAAAATAAAAGAAGATTGAAGAGACGAAATGTTGACATTAAACATTCATAACAACAATTCGCACACTTACTAATTATTACAAATATCCATCATCTGCCCATATAACGTCCCCTGCTAAAAATGGACCCTCCAAGGGTGTACCACGTTTGGCAGGTCGATTGGTGATCACACTATGTACAGCGTATATATTAATCAAAAACCACTGCTGCACGTTATTTGGTATACTGTCATTCATGTTTTTAAGAAATCGGGGCCAGTATGGAGTCAGCTCAGCCAACCAGATCCGCAAAGAAATCTTTGATTTTACGGAAAGATTTTTGTCTGGAGCGGGAATTGAACCCGCTAATATTAGGCGACACTTATATCGCTATACCACGAAGGTTGTCATGTTTGAGAATACATAGCACAAAAGCTATACCTGTATGATATTTGTAAGTCAATACTTATTGCCAAATGTCAATAATGTAATGTGAATACTAAATCTCTATCTAATCCCTGACCACAGAACTTTGAGTAATCTACATCAATGTAATGATGTATCTAACGGTGAGATAATACCTACTAACCAAGATATCTAGAGCTCAGAAGCATAAAGGCGTATGTGACTTGTATGTACATCATTCGTCGTATGTGCCTGGTGCTGGCCCAAAAACGTGAACGCAGGCATAATAGAACTAACATCTCAGCATCCTCCTCCAACACTCAGAACGTAACTTGCAATAGATGCGGTCGCTGCTGCGGATCCCGTATTGGATTATTAAGCCACAAACGCAAGTGCTTAATCTTCTGAGACGCAGTTTAAATCATCTGTTTAAGATGTAAAGCCCATGATCAGGAGGCACTTACGACCAAATGCTTCTGAAGTATAATTGGACATCCGTTGTCATGATTCTGAGGTCTAGATATAATTAGGTTGATAAGGACTGGAAATACGTAATGCAGAGTTAATTATACTATCTGTATTGGCACAGCTGCCTTGTATTTGGCCCGAATTAGCATTGCCATTCAACGTGGCAATGCTGCCAGCCTTCTGGGCACTCTTCCGACGGACATCGATGCGGAGCGATTTTTTGACGCCCTCTAATATCCCCCCTTTTTATCTTATTTTAGTTTTATTCTTAGTTTTAATTATGTTTATTAGTTTAAATTTGCATTATACTATCAATCCTGATATTTGGATAGTTGGCATTAAGCCGAAACTAATAGACCGTTTAAAAAAATAAAATAGGCTGTTTTTAATAATAACATTTACACAGGAGTGGGAGCTGCGCGGGTAAAGCCGCATGCTAGAATCCGGTTTTGAATATATATGGACTGTACTTGTGGTTTATTGATTGTAGAGTATATACATCATGCAATTTGCATAGCTTGTCAACGATAGGTATTGTCAAAATAATTCACAGTCGCACTATCATATTAAGAAGCCACCGTCTCATTCGTCAGTAAACTCTCTGATAGTGACAAACATACGTAATGATTGATTACCGACGTCATTAGAGATGCTGCTATCCAGCCTGTTATCAAACTATCTGGTAATTAATAGTGTTTATGATAATTCACTCGGTAAGGACACCTTATTATATTGATTAGTTTATTGTTGATACACTACCATGTGTATTATATGTTATGCTTAGTAATTAATTAGGTAATAGTAATATATGTTAAACGAGTGGTTAAAATAGGATTTGTCGACGGCGAACTACAACGTGGTTAAAATATCGTAACCGTTTTCGGAATATACAAAAATAAAAATCAGAAATAGATATATTATAATACGCTATTATATAAGGTGCTATAAAAATATCTGCCACGGCTTTAATCGGAGGTAGTATTATGTTTAAAGATTACAATAGTGAAGAAAAATTATTGATAATGTGTCATATTTTTTTTCATACAAAAAATTGTACGTATAAATTTGAATTGATTTATTGGCATAACACCATTCTGTAGACTTAATAAGCTGTTGCCGCACCACACGCCGCGCGCCGCACCGAATTCATAGGTACGCTGTTGCCATTCTTATCGCGCGGCGGTTGTCAAAGGAAAGGACAGCCCCGCGCGCCCGCACACGCACCCGCACTACCCCGTTCGTCGCACGCGCTAGCCGATTGCCGCCGGACGCTCGCCAGTCGCCCCTCGTCCCGCGGCCGCGCCGCTCGGAAGATAGTTTTAGCGGACAGCGACGGGAATATCGCGCGCCTTTATTAAAAATGCCTCCCAGACGACGGTATTCTAATCAAGAATACCTTGAAATGGTATTGTGCTACCGCGAGTGTAACTCCGTAACTGCACATGCCGTGAACTTATACCAGCAGAGGTTTGGTGTGCGAGTTAGTCATCATACCATTCTGGATGCCGTGTACAGGTTTAGAGACCACGGCCGCTTTGACCCGCCTCCGGTTGTCGCAGGCAGGCCTCCATACTAGTGTACTCAGACGTAGTGTTGTGCGGCCTGACCATTTTCAGACTCGGTTTAGTGTTAATGTGCGTGTAATTAACACTAGATACTGGGGAACAGAATACTAGGACCAGTGTTCTTGGACAGACTGGACGGAGAGTCGTATCTGCGTTTACTACGAACCCGTGTGAGAAGAATGTTGGAACGTATTCCTCTTGAAGAGATAAGAGGGCTGCACTTCAAACATGATGGAGCACCACCTCATTTCGCCATCAACGTACGGGAATTTTTAAACGGTGTGTGGTACGGCGGTGAAAGTTGGATAGGCCCGGGCCGAGGAGGGCCAGTGCCGTGGCCTAATCGCTCGCCGGATGTAACCCCTCTAGACTTTGTTTTTGTGGGGTCGTGTAAAGGATCTAGTGTACGGCTGAACCGGACATGATATCAGAAGTGTGGTAGAACTAATAAGGCGAATCAAACGCGCATTTATACAATTAAAAAGTGAAACGGATGTCACATTAAACAAAGTTAAGAGACACGTATGTAAGCGTGCCTACATTTGTGTGCAACGCGGACTAGTGCAACAGTTTTGTAGATAAGTAGGTAGGGAGTGTGTAAATAACTGTAAATACGGTGCAATTGTTGTAAATAAGATGATTAACTTTTAAACACGCCAAGTTACTGTAATTTATCGTTATTGGATATCAATCTAAGTACCTACCTATTGTTTAAAAATAATAAGAAAAACATTGCGATTCTTACACTAACTTGACAGTCGAAAGCCTGTTTTAAGTGTCATGGGAAGTTTATCATCTTATTTACGTAAGTTTTTTGGAAGAATGCAGAAGCTGGTAAGTAATTGCACTTTTAAAACACTTGTTTGACAGCGTATTATTGCGTACCTACACGTACAGATAGTGATTTCAGTTTTCATTCACGGAACAGATGGAAAGAGATAGCAGTTGTTTTCATTGACGATGCGATACATCGTGCGTAATTTGTGAACGGCTTTATGCAGAGTATAGTCAATGTTTATTTAACTTATTTATTTTCTCAAATTGAAATAACTGTTCCGGGGTACGAAAGCTCTTCACTATTGTAATCTTTAAACATAATACTACCTCCCATTAAAGCCGTGGCAGATATTTTTATAGCACCTTATATATATATAAATACGCTGTTATTCTTAACCTAGTTTTGCAAATATTATGTTTAAAATATAAATTAAATAAATATAAATTTACTTAAACTTTATCATATTCTCAGCATACAATTGTTTTTTTCTCTTGATAGCTTCTTTCTCTTGCTTTTCGACAAAGGCCTTCTCTAAGGCTTTCCACTTGATTCTGTACTTCGCTGCACGCTACCATCCCGGACCTCCATCTTCCTGAATCCTTTTACGAAAATACCAAAATAAAAATCAAAAATACATATAGCAATAGGCATGAAGACTAAAAAAATCTATTTAGTCCGTCAGTTAGATTACTAAAAAATATTGCATTCGTATTTTTTCTTTATCAAATCAATAGAAATTGACAAAGATACAGAGCAACAACAAACAATAAAGTTCAGCAGAGTGGGGCTTGTGACGTCACTACTAGGTAAAATTGTACCTAGAAGTGACGTCACATGAATTTTCATCGCGCTGTATCTTGGTCATTTTTAGTTTGAGGAAAAAAAAATACGTGTCCAATATTTTTGGTTATATTACTGACGGATTTAATAAAATTTACAAGTTTTCATGTATGTTGTCGTCAAATTTTTTTTTTTAGTTTTAACATATATTAAAGAATTTAATATATTTAAGTAAATACAATAATAATGTAAATGAGCGCGTCTCGCCAACAAATTCTGTCGCTTGGCGAGAAAAAATTTAATTGTAATTTTGATTTTGTGCTCTGAATTGAAAAAATTCAGCGAAAAAAAATTTTTTTAATATTAATGTTTAAAATATTGTTGTGCCTATTATCGTTCATGAGATACAGCTTGGTGACAGACACACAGTGTGTTGCTCCACTCCACTTCCGATCCCAAAGCCAAAAAAAACCACTTGGGTTCGGAAGCTTAAAAAATATCTATATTATCAGCCTGTTTGACATAAAAAAATCATTAAAATTACCGAGATTTGTTTACTTAGTTAAGCTTATGTAAGAGTACCATTTAACTCCGTGCGTTTGAAGACACATACCCGCTTTAACCTCAATTTATCACTAACTGCATCCGCTCCTAAGAGACGGCAATTATAAGCGGGGCTCATAATTCACGGAGCGCAGAGTTCATGCATTAACTACACGTGTCCTAATTTATTAGGAGGCTTTCTTTATGCTGGTATCCGTATTAATTGCAGTCTTCCTCGTTTGCTAGAGAATCTAGGTGTCGTTCTAAGACATGCTTAAGAACTTAAAGTGTTACGTTGACATCCAAGAAGTTATTGTAGGAACTGTTGGGTGAATCTTGTGGGCTCAAAACATCTGTTTATCGCGTGGAGATTTAGCCATCGCCTCCCTCCACTTGTGAGTCGAGGGAGATGATGGCTGGGTGTTGCGTCATTCTGTGGTCTTTTTAGTTCGAAAACTGACGAACCATGATCGGCTTGATATTTTTGCCCTCCAAGATTTTTCATATTTTATACTAGCTAGATATTTTTGTAGTTAGCCGGTGATAGTTACTTTATTTTTTAGACAACTTCCACACTAGGGAATCAAAACTCTGTGTAGCGGGGACTTTACAATTAAAACATTATTTAAAAACAGACTCAGAACAACAGTCCGTGGTTTACACAAATAATTGTCTTGGATAGGAATCGAACTCAGAACACCAGCTATCAGGAGCTACAGCTGCCGTAACCATTGAGCATTGTGCAGATTGGCGTGGCAGGTTTTTAATTCAGGAAGAACGTGCCAATATCATTTTATTTACATGATAAAAAAATCTTATTAAATTTGACAGATCTCATTGATATATAAAACTATTAATTTTCTTATATTTTCGGGAACATAACGCCTTGAAAGTACAAGCAAATCAATGATACCTACAGCATGTGATGAAACTGCTGTAACAT